>OX402578.1:21083625-22283625 GCA_948098905.1 Tiliacea aurago
AGATAAAGCCAGTCTAACCAAAAAGAAATCGATTATACGAAAACTACACAAAATTTCGGCTCTGTTCCCACAAAACACTAAAGAATTCAGAACTGTTTAAAAATCGAACATTAACTCAAAAGCAACAAAGGCATCATAAAACCCCCAAACTGCATAAAAACATACAATTTTCTTGATCTCGTTGAAAACGCAAGGTCCGATTGACCGTGCTATTAAAATTCTCGACCAATCAATTACAGTACCGACATTATTGCAGTTCACCTTACAACTGTGTCCGCCATACTGGAACCCGTCTGACGGGCCCTGAGTCACGAGTTTGGGTTCAAATTTCGAACCGTTTGGACCCTAAGACTAAATAAACCGCGAAACGTGCAAAGAGGTAAAACAGTTGAGGTTGTTTAAAGCACCATAATATTAAATACAGCAGTAAAACTTGGACTTTATATTGGTTAAACTGGTAATAAGAAAATCAGAATTGTTATTATATTGTTTACTTTCTTTAGTTATTTTACTGCAAGTGCTAGTTGCATTGGGCTGTTCAGTTGTTGTCAGTGTGTGTTAGTTCAAGGAAAAGTTAATTTCAGTAATATGTGGATTACACTTTTGCAGTCTTTCCGACTGCAAAAGTGATTGTGATTTCGAATTTTTCGCAAATGAAAGGCCTGAAGACGCAGCTGCGCAAGAAATACCTACGTAACTTTGTAGTATCGTGGTCCAAGTGACTTATTGAGATGATAATACCGGTGTCAAGTTACGAATGCCAAGGAAAGTCCTGAGAGTGAGAAGTGCTGTCCTTTCTCTAATTAACAACAACAAGCAAAAGCCGATAATTACTATTCTATCACTAGTCTTAAACAAAAGTGAATTCTTGAACGTATGCCAGAAAAAAAAAAAACATGATGGAAGACAGAGCGGCCACTATAACTTGAAAGTTCGAGGTAGCGCTGCTTTCCAAGGAAAAACAACAAAAACATAAGTCAAATTCAGTACATTTTATTTAGTTCCTTTTTTTCCCGTGTGTTAAGTTAAACTGGTTCTACTAAAAACATTGTAAGGAGGTCAGTTGAGTGGAGTTTTTTATTGACTGTCAGTCAGCCAGTGATCGAGAGTCAAGTGTGAGTAATAAGTCTGGTACACCTGACATGTTGTGACCCTTTCGTAACTTTCCTCTTGCAGGGATAAACAACCATTGATGCATTATAAATTTCATTCAAATTGAATGCACCTAGCTTCTGGCGTTTCATAAGTTACAAAAAATATCCCACCAAAAACATTTCATGTAAAATGTTGCCAAGACGACCACATACGGTTTGCCCTGTGAAAAAGATATCAGATCTCATGTAGAGCCAAGCTTCTGAATTTACACGGCCTAACTCTACCGAACCTAACTTCACAAATTCTACATATCAGTAAAAATGTATGGCTTCGCCGCCGCCGTTTCGCTACAGTCGTGGAGGTGATGCGAATATTTAGTTTCTGAAGTAAGTAACGAAACAGCCAAGCCAAAGTTTATGATTTTTTTGTTGGTTGTATACTAAACTTAGATTACATACCAAATTTCAGCTTTCTAGCACTTCAGGAAGTAGCCAAACATTTTGATGATCATCAGTGTGTCAGTGCGTCAGTGACTGTGTCAGTGACGAAATCGGTGTATTTTAGATATCAATAAAATCTAAAGTATTAGAGCTATTCAATTGAGACTTTGTATGTTTAATTAGTCTATTATTGACATCATATCCTGAGAATATGAACTATCTGGTACATTGGAAACCAACTCTATGAGGATTCAAAAAAACGACGAAACACTTCGAGAAAAGGTAGGTAGTGCCCTTGTGCTTCGCTTGGCTCGTCTTGGCGGGGGCACTACCATGCCCCCAGATTTAGGATTTTGATGATTTTGATTTTGAATGCGGATCCAATCATCATAATCATCTGCTAGCCTTTTCCTGAATGTTGAGGTCGGCTTCCAGTCTAACCGGATACAGTTGAATACCATTATTTTCAATGGAGCGACTCAATTTCAATATTCGGATGTAGCTGAATACCAGTAGGTAAGTATTTTACATGGAGCGACTGCCTATCTGACCTCCACAACCCAGTTACTGGGTAATAAAATATCCTTTGGTAAGACTGGTTGAATGAATTAAATGTTGAACGCGGATCCAATATTCTCAATAAACGCCACTTCAGGCTACGTCCTCTTTCCTTGTCTTTCAACTGTTTCAGTTGAATAGTAAGTAATATACTAAGGACAAAACTTATATTTATCGACTCCCGTTATCAGTTTTGAGTAATATAAATCATGTTACGTTCTGATTTAATTTAAGTGGTAGGTAATTGAGTAATATACTTAATCCTTTCAAAAAAACATTACTAAAATAAAATTTAAATGAAGTGCCAATCATTTACCGCCCACAACAGCTTAGCTGCAATCAATGATAATAATAATGTTGATCGCAAACAAATTAAAAAAACAATGGACATATGTTAAATCGTTGATTTATTATCAAAGTACTATAATAGACCAGTACTAAGAAGTTGCAAATTAAAACGAGTCTTGCATTTCATACATGTTTATTCAAGCTCCATGACTAAGGGCTGACTTCACTAATGAAACTGAACGCGATCAGCGCATCTATACCGCGTTCAGAGCTGTCAGTGTCATTATTTGTTGGGGAATATTGACATTGACAGCTCCTAAACTCAGGTTAGATGTGCTGATCGCGTTCAGTTTCATTGGTGAAATTTGCCCTAAGTAGTTATTATAAGAACGGGTTTTTGTATCACCTAAGTGTGTTTGCATATAAGTTTTACTCATCAGCATACTTAGAAGTTTCAATCCTCATTAAGGCAACGATAACCGACTTTTAATGATTTTATACTGAAGATCACTTCTAAACGATTAGTGTTAATGATTTGAAAAAAATATAGTTTAAATTAGAGCATTTTCTCAATAATTTAATATGTGAATATTTTAGAATATGTTTATATTACATAGTGTAATTAATTTGTAAATTTATATCTAACGCGGATAAAAAACTGAGAATGGCGCAAAATCTACCAAGCGCATTTTTCTGATCCTTCATCAATTTAAAGATAATTTAATTATTGATCTTTGAGTATACGCGTTTTATTAAAATACCTTTTGTTTTGTGTATAATAAATTAATAATGCGTCAAATTGGGGACAGCGCTCCTTGATGGGCGAGTCCTACTGGCTGAACGTACAACGCGTTGCGTGAGCTCAGTACAGAACACGCAAGCTAACCACTCAAGGTCACTGGCATATATCTGCGTCTTAAGATTGTAAAAGATAATTTTGTAATACAACGTATAAAAATAGATAAGTAAAACGTTTAATGGAATTTCAAATCAAATTCCAACATGCATGTCTTCGATATATGGATTTAATTACAAGAAATAAAGATCTCCACAGAAGAGAGAGGTAATAAATGAACTATAGCGATGTATACGTAACATAACATCACGCTTTGTTTAGATGGGTTAGGCAGAAGTGTAAGTGTACAGCTCGATTCAAACTATAAGATGGCGGCTTTGAAGTGAATATTACTAGTACTCACTGCGCACCCCTCACCCCCGCTGACACGTGAATTTGTGACTGCGCAGCGACTCGCCTCATGTTCCTAGCCGCAATAAAGTATAGTACACCCAGATTTAGCCAGTTATTTTTAAGTCTCATGTAATTGGGAGCGAGCCTATTGCCATCAACCGGGCATGTTTCATTGTAAGATGGTCCAGTCTAATCATAGCCTAGATAACGTTAGTTTCTTACCAAATGTGAATGATTGGTCGATACTTAGATAATCTTGATTTAAAAGCAAATTCCAAAGTTATCATAAACACGGTTATTTTACCAAACGGCACGTCAACACTATTAAAAGATTAAAATCAGACACGTGTTAACTACGAGTAACTCCTTTATAAAAACTAACTAGGTACTTATACGTAACTACGTCATATAGCTCAGAGCTCGGAGGACCCCTGGACCGGTTTAACGGACCTAAAGAAGATCGCCTCACCTTGACACCTCTCGCAAATGTCAGCAACGCTATTGAAACAAATCTGTTTGGTATTATAGCAGAAATATTTGGGCTGTGAGACTGTGATACTATATTTCTTGATAATAATGGAAATGTTGTAAGTAATGACGCAATAAAAAACTGTAAAAGGTGATGATTCAATAAGATTGCGGATGAAGGATCATCAGATGTAAGACGAACCGAATTACCACTCCAATGTCTGCTGGATGGAAGAATTAAGTTAAGTTATGATGGTAAATTGATCAAATTCTTCAAGATTCTGCAATAATTACTAAGAACTGGAGTAAACTGTAGCAAAATTCGAATAACGAATGCCAAAACCGTTAAAAGGACCTTCGATTGAAAAAAAACATGTCGGTGGTCGTCTGATCGCTAGTAAAAACAGACCTTTTTTCTATTGAATAAAAACATATTATTACTCTATTTTTGGTGGTTATCAGAGCTCTGATATCTATTTATAATACGTTATGATCATCATATCCAAGAACAACGAAGAATCTTCATTTCATAACACAATTTATGTAAGGAAGTACTTACTAATATTAACATACAAAACGTCAGCACGTGGCTTTGAGTGGTTTGTCTGGTTAAGTTTTAATTAATTCTTTAGGAAAAAAACACGTGAAATCATTGTATTTTCCAGGTCGTTTTCACGTCGGTTCTAGCTAGAAAAACGACTAACTTTTCCTTTTACTTCCAGATTCATCAACCATAAGAATGTTTTACCTGCTCTTGGACGTCATTTCCATGAGCAAAGACAAAACAATGTTTTGAATTATGTAAAAAATAAACGGAAGGTTGAGGAGCCCTGACTACTTTGCAACTTTTTTACATTTATTTTCCGAGTCATGGAAAGGGAATGAGGTAATCAGCGATTCAAGGACTCCGAGGGTGCAGAGAAGGTTCAGAAGTGCAAGTCTGGATTTAAACAAAACGACTTAAAACGAGTACCTATAAAATAATTATTATAACAAACATGCAAAGCGTAATGGGGTTCAGTTTTGGAGGGAAAATGAACAAATTCAAAAATAAGTTTTTCTTACTGTACCGTGTGACATATCAAATGAAAAGACTTGATGATTTCAAATATTTTTATTTGTAATTTCAAAATAATTCACTTTAAAGTTATTAAAGAAAATAGATGAACATTGATTATTCCCCCTTATCTCCGAAACGACGGAGCCTAACAATTTGAAAAAAAATACAGAAAACAGTTCTTTACTTAAAGATATAGGAAAACCTATAAGAAGTCTATGGTCGTGCAAACTAACATTTGTAGTTGGAATATATTGGAGAACATGTTTTTCAACTACAATGTTAAGTTCGTTCTTGGGATAAATGCATCCCTACTACGGAACCCTTCATTGTGCGTGGCCGGACACGCACTTGGCCAGTTTTTAACATAGAGACTAGCCCAACATTTTCATTTAGTCGAATCAATTACGAATATGGTTATATGTACCTACCGTTTTTCCTTACAAAGCCTTTTTTCCAAAAGTCAATTCGAAAACCTCTTTCCATTACAGGCATACATTAAAGTTCTGAAAAGAAACACCTTTTCATTACGAACATTTCTGTATTTAACCTATTGAACACATACAAACTTGGCACACAACAATATTCAACGAACTATTTAACCAGGTACTCAATATAATAATAACTATGGGCTTTAGACATCTTGAAGACAACCTTTTGGATCCGAGCTCGATGAGAATAAACTTAGAAACTAGGCGACACTCCAAACGCCATGTTTCCCTCCCGTTCCGTTAAAAAAAACCCGTACAAAGGGCACGGAGTTTTTTAAAACAACTGTCAAAAGAGATACTTTTAAACTTCATGACTACACTGATAAAAAAATCATTAGAGGCAAATCACATACTTTCACACACCAAATATTTAGCAAACTAACTTTTTAGACCGTTATATCCTGCATACGTATGAAGTTTCAATTAAATCGGCTAAGTCATGTCGAAAAACAAGGGCTTGAAAGTTTGTATGAAATGCCGTAAGTCGTAAACGCTCGTAATCAACATACAACCTGTCACTGACAATTGAAAATTGCATAAAACGTAAGAAAATTTTAATTTCGCGGGTTACAGTTGCGAATTCACGACACTGGAGAAAAAGCCAAACCCGTACGAGTCAGCTGTATTCCATCCCACTCAGGTACAAGTCTACGCATTGGCGGCTCAGTGTAGCATGTGGTTCGACTACCCGATTTGTTGTAACAAAGACAGATTTAAGTGGGTCTCTATCGGAAAGACCTTTTCGCTGAAAGACAATTCATGCTGGATGACATGAAAGCAAGTTACCTAGATAGCCGAAAGACAATTCAGCTACATGACGTAAAAGCAGAGTACCCAGTCAGCAGAGAGTCAACTCATCAATGTTAGACACAGTTACAGATTTTAAGTGACGTGAAGGTGCCGGAAGTAAAGAATAGTACCCACCTATTTCTTCTCGTGGGTGTCGTAAAAGGCGACTAAGGGACTTACTAGAGAATGGGCAGCAGCGTTCTCTATGCTTTTTAACACCAAACTGCGATCGCCAACCCAGGCCAAGCGTGGTGATTATGGCAAACCCCCCTTTCGGCTGAAATTATGTATATAAGGGTACTAGTTTTTGCCCGCGGCTGCGCCTGCATGGTGATCTCACGGGAACATACTACCGGGGCTACCGGGGTTAAGCTATAACGTGATATTAGGAGGAGATTTAAATATAAATATATTAGACAGCTGTTTAAAAACTAACTTGTTCTTAGATCTAATGTTGGAACATAAATTCATACAACATATCAAAGTCCCCACACGTATTTCACAAACTACTTCAACATGCTTAGACTTAATTTTTACTAATTTTAATTATAGACATACTTATACCACCGTAGAAGAATTAGGTTTCTCAGACCACTGTGCAACCATCTTTCACATGAAATTACTTAGCGACAGCAATAAAAAAACAAACTGGTTCGTGAAAAAAAGATTATATAATACCCAAAATGTAAAAAACTTTAAATCAGGATTAAAAAATCAAAATTGGAATGAAATAATACAATCAAATAAAAATATGGATGAAAACTACAATGCGTTTAATAATATATTAAATAAAATCTTAAATGTGTGTATTCCGCTTCAAAAAATAAAAATAAAAACGATATTTAAGAAGTACTGGCTAACTAAGGGTATTAAATTATCTTGCAAAAACAAAAGACTACTTAAAATACTTACCATTAAAACAAACAATCCCATATTATCAAAATATTATAAAAAATACGAGAAAACCCTAAAGCAATCTGTAGTGACAGCAAAAAAACTACAATATATAAATAAAATAAAAAAGTCAACAAATAAAGTAAAAACTATGTGGAATATAATAAACGAAAGAACAAATAAATCAATAAAAACGAAAAAATTAACATAAAATTACATAAAAATGAAACCTTGATAACTGAACCTAAGCAAATAGCAAATATCTTCAACGACTTCTTTGCTTCTATTGGGGAAAAAACCTCACTAGCAAAAGGCGCCCCTGTTATGTGCCCCACAGAGAACACGATGTTTCTCAGCCCTGTCGATCCCTATGAAGTAAATAAAATAATAAAACAATTAAAAAGTAAAAAGAGCTTTGGAGTAGACGAACTTCCCCCATTTCTACTTAAGCAATGTGCAGACGAACTAACCCTACCATTTTATAAATTAATTAACCAATCGTTTGATGAGGGAACCTTTCCCAATCAACTTAAAAACTCACTGATAAAACCCATTTATAAGAAAAATTCTAAAACCGACCCTAATAACTATCGCCCTATCGCGCTGTTACCAACTGCGTCTAAAATCTTTGAGAAGGCAATGTGTGACCGCGTATACTCTTTTTGTGAAAAATATAAAATACTGGACGACTGCCAAAACGGTTTCCGTAAAAATAGATCTACAACGTTAGCAGTCTATAAATACGTACAAGAGGCTCTATCTATTATTAATAAGAAAAACTACGCCATAGGTATGCTCCTCGATATGACCAAAGCCTATGATAAGGTTCAATTTAAAATACTATTAGATAAGTTACATGGGATAGGAATACGAGGAAAAGCTCATGAATGGTTTGCATCATACCTAAAGGATAGAGAACAACTAGTACAAAATGAACATTTTGATAAAAACACAAATGAAATAATTAGAATAAGATCCGACAGAAAAGCAGTTAACGCGTCAATTCCCCAAGGGAGTGTAATAGGTTGCCTTTTATTTCTTATCTATATAAACGACCTTCCCAAAATTATAAACGGACCATGTGTTCTATTTGCGGATGATATATCTCTGCTCACCTCATGCCAGAACAATGACAATATAAACGACAAATTAAACTCCCTTCTTTCTACAGTTGTAAACTGGATGGATAACCATAATCTAGAAATTAACTTCACTAAAACAAAATTAATTACTTTTCATCCCCATCAAAAATCCCCATTAAAACTAAATTTCACTTTTAATAAAGAAAAACTGGAACAAGTAAATGAATTTACTCTCCTCGGTTTGTCTATAGATACCCACATAAATTGGAAATCCCATATACAGAAAATAAGAGCAAAATTATCAAAATTTTCATACGCCCTACGCGAAATTAAAAAAACTACCAACCTGCAAACTGCACTTGTCCCTTACTACGCATATGCCCAGGCATGGCTCAGCTATGGGATTATGTTGTGGGGAAACAGTACAGACTCACAAACCACATTTATTTTACAAAAGAAGTTAATTAGAGTAATCACCAACATAGATCAAACAGATAGCTGCAAACCACACTTCCGAAAACACAAAATACTCACACTTCCCTGTTTATATATTTATGAATTATGTAAGTTTGTCAGAAAACACCCACATTTTTACACCACTTGCGAAGAAACACAAACAAAATACAATTTTCGACACAACAAAAACAAAATAAACATACCTCAATCCCGACTCAAAATGCACTCAACTAGTCCTTTAGTTATGTCTATAAAAATGTATAATAAATTGCCAAATGACATTAGAGAAATTACCAAAACAAATGTATTTATTAATAAATTGAAACAATTTCTGGAATCCAAGTCATACTACTCAGTAAATGAGTTTTTAGATGACAAAACTATTGCAAAATATAATTAATTCTCCATAAAAACCAAACATTATGAAATCTATATAAATAAATAGGATTATAGAAAATCAAATAAAAATATGAATACATAAATAAAAATGAACATACTTCTAATAATAATAACTAATAATAATAATTTCATAAAAATTACCTACATTATTCGCAAAAACAAAAATAACTAATATACTTACTATACCTGTATACACAAACCTAATAATATATATATATACACCTACACATAATAATTATGCACCCAACTAAACACATATTAATAATTTATAATAATAATGAATTGCTTGAATTTTATTGTTACTTTAGCCCTCTTCCTCTCTCCTAATGTTTGCTGTGCCCGACAGGGTCCATATTGATCTTTTACTTTTTTTTATACCATCTATAAATACATATGGAATGCAATAAAGAATTGAGAATTGAGAATTGAGTAAAAAAGGTATCCTTTATCCTAACCCCATGGTCATGCTTCCCCTGTGTACCAAATTTCATCAAAATCTGTGCAGTCGTTAAGGCGTTAAAAGGTAACAGTCAGGCAGAGTTACTTTCGCATAATTATATATTATTATATAAAAATAAAGTACGATTTTTTTCAACATTCATTATTACCAGCATTAGGTAAACTTATTTACTGAATGTTGGCAATTTTTGACTACTAAACACTTATGAAGCAATGTCTTTAACATGATCATTATTATTATCCAACATGGTTTCCAAATTAGCACTAACATGAAAATACGATTTATTATTTACCACTACATACGTTATATTTTACCACTCTACCGGTCACATTGCTGCTTTCAAATAAACACTACAGTTGATATTCAACCTTAACTGTTTTAGTTCTAAAGTTAATATTTGCATGTAGTATTTTATTCAAGCCTTGCCTTGCTACATTTTGGTTTTCAGCTTCGTACGAATCCTTTTAGCTGGGTCACCTGGGTGCTAGCCCCTAAAACCCACCAAAGCTGCTTGTGCGAAGTAACGTGTGAACAGTGCCCTGGTTAGATTAACTTACATCGTAAGTGTTTTTGCAACCAGTATCCATATACTAATGGCTAGCTTTTGTCCGCACATTCAACCAAGCGGAACAATGTCCTAGTGACCGTTTTCGGGTGCCCATTATTGAGTGTTCAAGTCATCCCCAGCCATTGTAATTGTGTATTTTATATACATAAAACATTGGTCAGGCAGGGGCTACAGTCTTTCTATAGTCCTGGATAACTAGTTCACTTTAGCCACACAAACCAATAGCCCATTATGTTTGTTTCCATATCTTGCAATAGTCCTACACCAACCGGGGTTGCCCTTGGACTTGGGATAATCGTCGGTTGCTGCCTCGTTTCTTCGAAAACGTCTAACGGGCCTCTGCGACTTGGCTTCGGCCCCTCCTACGTCTTCCAAAGGTCGGCACTCCGTGACCCCAGGGTCCCGAGTTATGTCAAAGACACTTTAAATAATAATAAATCGTTCATAAATAATTTACTTGTTTAAAGTAAATTATTCTCATTTCCTTAAAACTAATACAAATAAACTCTTAAAATAATTATTACAAAGGAAACATTATTATTTTAACTTGTAGTCTGCTACACTAGGTCGGGTCTGTCTTGTGGAGTCCTTGATAGTTTAGAACAATTTTGTAATTTCAGGAGTCAACACTATTATTGTATTGTAATTATTACATAAATTGTTTAAAAAAATTGTCATAAAAAATAAAACAAAATCGTAAAACAACTATGTTTAAAGTAGTGTGCGCAGATAAGATGCAAATGTGGGTATTTATTATTTGCCGTTTAGCAAGGGTGCGTGCGTGTGAATGATTATGTAAGAATGTATGTAGGGGTTTGGGAGGTTGTGTGAAGGTGAAGTTGTGATCAGTCGAACGCAGGCTTTGTATTCAGAGTAGGATTAAGCTAACAGCCATTGTTTAATATTTTTTTCTAACTTGGTTGGTCCTATGATATAAAAACGAAACCGAGCATAAATTGTTGCATACGTTGTGCAAAAGCAGTTTTGGAGATTCCTTGTTTGAGTTCCAATCCACAGAATATCACCATCTGGTTATATTCTGTGGATTGGAAAGTTATTTTGTGTTGTTTTCATCATCATCATCATCATTTCAGCCGAAAAATATCCACTGCCGTACATAGGTCTCCTCCAAGCACTGCCGCTTCGACCGGTTCTGTGCTTCCCTGTGCTTTCACAAGGTCATCGGTCCACCTTGTGGGAGGCCTTCCAACAAGTGCGGTGTTGTTTTATTTCAAAACTAATTTAAGGATGTATAAATTGTCGGACATACTACTAACGCTTCTTTATACAGGTGATATGTGGGATAACGAATGTATTTTCTATACATATACTTTAGCACTGACCTTTGGGCTCTTTCCAATTATATCATTGAGGTTATGCCCACTCCGGCCCATATTGAAATGCAGTAGCAGAGAAGTAACTCACATAATGCTCAGTTTTTTAATTCGCTTTCCTACTAAATCCTTATGTGGTCTGAATGAAAGACGTTGATCTAACAGAACCCCTAAGTATTTTATAGATTCGATCTTTTTAATTTCCCCACAGATGCAGGAGGCTGTGCTGCAAGTTGAAGGGTGGATTTTAAGCTGTTTTGGGACTGATGAAAGAGTTTTATGGAAACAGATGTAGTTTGTTTTTTTTTTCATATTATTGACAGAATTTTTTTGATACCAGTTAAGCAGTTTTGAGCTTCTTCGCGGCTGTTTCCCAAGATTTACTGTGAAAAATAATAGCTTCTGCATTTTGGGTAATGGCGTGATAAATGTCATTAATATATAGAGTCGGGCCCAGAACACTACCTTGAGGCAATCTAAATTCTAAGCCGCTTTGACAACTTGGTGTTATCCCCAATTTTCACACATTACCTTATGTTAGTAAGGTCGGTCTTAAACCATTTGAGTAGCAATCGTCTCGAGCTTTTTTAGAAGTATGGGAATAGCAACGGTGTCGAAAGCTTTTGCAAGGCCTAGGAATATTCCTATACATTTTAATTTTTTTATTTTAAAAAGTTTGGGTAAAAGACTTACCTACTGCATCTTCGTGGATTTTCTCTGAAGCTAAATTGCTTATTGGATAATAAGTTGTTGGAATCTAGGTATGAGGTGAGTCGTTTGTAATTTTTTCGAGAATTTAGGAGAACATTATTATTTATTGATAAATAATTGTTTGATGTTTGCATAATAGAGGTCAATATTTTATCTAGAGAAGAAATAAAGCTATCCGTTTGGCGCCATGGGGATCGGTAGACGATAATTAGAGTAATGTTATTATAGAGTTCTACTAAAAGAGATTCAGCGTCTTGAAATGGGGTTTCTTGTTCTTTCGATAATATACCGTTACATTGATTAAGCATCAGATTACTTCGTGCAAGCGATAAAGGAAAATCCAAAGGAAATCCTCACATAAATTACAAATTCTATACATGTTTAGTGACTGAGATCGGACATAGTTTACCGCCTGTCAATTAACACGACCCAAGTACATAACAAGAATATGTTAAATGCCATGCACAAGTAGGTACTCAGTAAATAGTTGATGATTTATAAATAAAATCTGCGGGGTTTGCGACTGCGTTTTCTTAATGTATGTGTTTTGTTGCGAAGTTACTAGGATAGGGGATTGGTAGGATAAGAGTGACACTGGCTGATGGTCACACTAACACAGGCTGTAACTTTAGCAGCGCCTCGCAACGATGATTGCGTGTCAGCTGTTTTCTGATGACAGAGACGATGTCGAGGGAGCCGCTGCTGTACCACGTTCAAGACGAACTGCTATATTCCGGCACAATCCTGATGATATTGAAGCTGCTGAACCACTAATACCTACCATGACAACTTCTAATAAAGGCCATTATATTTATCAACTGGTAATTTTTATAGACCTGTTACTATCTACAATATCCTCTATTAAACAAGGACCTCCGTATAAATAATTAATTGGCCATGCGAGAAATTAATTGGCATATTGACACTATGCTTTGCCGTCGAATTGATAACCTCAGACACAGATTTCTGTTTATTTGCAGACAACACAACAATGCTGCAGCCTATCATCTTTACGTAATTCAAAAGAAGGTTTAGTTATGCTGGGAAGGGCTCGAGGCTAAATAGAGCGAGACCTCTCTGTGCCTCGGAAAGCACGTTTAAGCCGTTGGTTCCAGCTGTCATTCGTAGGTCTTTGACAGTCGTTAGGGATATTCAGCCGGAAAGTGCAGTCTTATCAAGGGATATGGTTACCCAGTAAGTGGGTTGTCGAGGTCAGAGAGGCAGTCATCATCAGCCTAAAGCAGTCCACTGCTGGACATAGGCCTCTCCAATTGCACGCTATTCAGATCGATTCTCGGCAACTCTCTTCCAGCTGCCACCAGCCACCCTGCGAAGATCGTCGCTCCACCTAGCCTGAGGGCGTCCTACCTTACGTTTGCCAATTCGCGGTCTCCACTCAAGAACACGTCTACCCCAACGGTCATCGGTTCCACGGCTAATATCGCCGGCCCATTGCCACTTCAGCTTGCTTATTCTGTGGGCTATGTCGACAACTTTGGTTCTCTGCCGGATCACTTCGTTCCGGATTCGATCCGAGAGGCAGTCGCTCCATGCTAAATACTGGTATTCAGCTGCATCCGGTTAGACTGGAAGCCGACCCCAACATTGGGAAAAGGCGGGCAGATTGATTGTATATTGTTCAATGTTCAGGCATGCTACTCCCACGCCAAATAGATAGTGATACGGGTAGGAGAATGATGATGAATTAAGTATAGGTACAGACGCCAGCAGGTCAAGCTACCCGAAACTGTAAAATTTTTCTAATCAACCTTGAACCTTATGCTTTGACGATAAAGTTGAAAATCTTTTAAAGAAATTTGACAGATTGTAGTAGCTTGATGTGCTGGCGTCTGTACAAGAATTATGGGATCGGTCTTACGATTTATTCCAGAAATCCCCACCTACAAATCCCCACTGGTGGGGATTGTTACTTTTTTTTCCAAAAATCCCCACTGGTTAAATAAACTCAGCCTAGTGGGGATTTTTGGAAAAATGAGTAACTATCCCCACCAGGTGTTGTTGTTTGTAAATAATTAAAACAAAAAATGCGTTAATCAATACCTACGATAAGTAACTAATTATGTCAATATTATAATAACCAACTTCCATTATAAATTGTTTGCATTGAAACGAAACTCAATTGACTAGATCCAAACAAAAATATTTAAACATTATAGGATCACGTAAATCGTGGTTGAGAATTTATCTCATTCTTTCCAAAAAAAATGGCACTGTAATGCTGCCACGCATTAACTCTAGTTGAGCATCTAAGATGAACTGATCTTTTTCTTTGCTTCTTTGTGATCGCGGGTTCCGACGGTGACTTTCATTAGCACTTCTTTCATAAAACAAAGCGTCTTCATGCAAAAAATGTAGGAGTTTCAGTAAACTGCTACCGAGATTACCATGTACTGTATAAAGTTGATAAAATGGATTTGAATGTCGATTTTAATTCAATTCCTTTTGAATGTCCTATTTCCAAAAAAAACGTTTATCGTTTTCATGCGACTACGAGCGTTTTTGGTAGCTAATAATAATATGCGAGTTTTATAATCATTAAAATCTGCTATGAGCAATGATTTAAATTTTAGAGGAACTGTAACTTCTGCGAGGTTCCTGACTTCAATTTTTTTTAACTGGTGCCGTTTTATTTCGGTGGATAAACAAAAAAAGAGGAAATTGTGACTCACTCAACTGAAAACCTGAATCATTGTACGATGCTGCTGCCGAATTATATGCTGTCGAATTGAAGGCTGGTTCTATGTTGCCAGCCAAAGCCCAGACAATCAAAACAGTGACAGTTTTCGCCAGTATATGTTAAGCCAATGGATAAAAGAAGATTTCATAAAAGTATTATGTGTTTACAGAGAGAGGCACAGAACGACAAACATTTTGGAAGGGTGGCATAATAAACGTAATGCAGCTATATCGAAAAAAAGACCAAGTTTACTGAAACTCCTACATTTTTTGCATGAAGACGCTTTGTTTTATGAAAGAAGTGCTAACGAAAGTCACCGTCGGAAACCGCGATCACAAAGAAGCAAAGAAAAAGACCAGTTCATCTTAGATGCTCAACTAGAGTTAATGCGTGGCAGCATTACAGTGCCATTTTTTTTAGAAAGAATGAGATAAATTCTCAACCGCGATTTACGTGATCCTATAATGTTTAAATAATTTTTGTTTGAATCTAGTCAATTGAGTTTCGTTTCAATGCAAACAATTTATAATGGAAGTTGGTTATTATAATATTGACATAATTAGTTACTTATCGTAGGTATTGATTAACGCATTTTTTGTTTTAATTATTTAGAAACAACAACACCTGGTGGGGATAGTTACTTATTTTTCCAAAAATCCCCACTAGGCTGAGTTTATTTAACCAGTGGGGATTTTTGGAAAAAAAAGTAACAATCCCCACCAGTGGGGATTTGTGGGTGGGGATTTTTGGAATAAACCGGTCTTACATCCTTTAAGCAAATATGGTCGAGACGATTTAAAATACGGCTTCTTCCATCTATTAAATTCAGTCTAATGTAAAAATGACATATCCATATCTCCGTGAAACTGTGCTAGGCGACAGCTTTTAACGAAGATAATAGTTTATGTTAATATCATAAGTCTTACGTATTTATTGGCGACTGTTTTATCTCCACTTGTGAGAAGTTATGAGCTTGGACCTTGAGGCACCTCTTTGTTGCATAAGCGTTGTTTTAAGGCGACGATAACCGACTTTTAATGATTTTATACTGAAGATCACATCTAAACGAGTAGTGTTAATGATTAGAAAAAAAAAAAATTAAATTAGAGCATTTTCTCAATAACTTAATTTGTGAATATTTTAGATGTTTTGTTTCGATGTTGATGTTTATATTACATAGTGAAATTAATTAGTAAAGTTATGTCTAACGCGGATA
Source organism: Tiliacea aurago (assembly GCA_948098905.1). NCBI lineage: Eukaryota > Metazoa > Arthropoda > Insecta > Lepidoptera > Noctuidae > Tiliacea > Tiliacea aurago. Next base: position 21,099,819 of record OX402578.1, read on the forward strand.
AAAAACTGAGAATGGTGCAAAATCTAGCAAGCGTATTCTTCTGAAATATTCACCATTTTAAAGATAATTTAATTATTGATCTTTACTTATACGCGTTTTATTAAAATACCTTTAGTTTTGTGTATAATAAATTAATAATTTGTCAAATTGGGGACAGCGCTCCTTGATGGGCGAGTCCTTTTACTGGCTGAACGTACGACGTGTTGCGTGAGCTCAGTACAGAACACGCAAGCTAACCACTAAAGGTCACTGGCATATATCTCAGTTTTAAGGTGAATCCGCAGCTGTAGCCCGCGAAATTCAAATTTCCTTACGTTTTTTGCAATTTGCAGGTCAATGTCAGGTTGTATATTTATCAAAATATGATTCGCGACTGCAACAGTTAAGTATTTGAAGAATTATTATATGAAATTGATTTTACATTCTGTGATTACTTAATTAACTAATTTGTGTGTGGTATATATAAATTATTTAACTCATATTTCTTCAGGTTTTTTCCTCAAAAGACCATTTCAGACATGGATCTACATGGTCCTCACATGATCTGACCAAGATTATGTCTGGACTTTAAAAGAGACTTTGACCCCTGAGTTTGTTTCGCCATTTCTTCTCAGCGGTAGTCAGATAGGAAATGTCGGCTACCTGTAAAAGTGATTCTAATATCCTATTTACAGAATAAACGATTTCATTTCATTTAATTTGTTTTACCTATTGTGGTATAGTAATTTTATTATAAGTGCATCGTCTTCACATAATAATTATAATTAATGTACTTAAACATCATTTTTAAAAGGTAGTAGAGTAGAGTTTCTTGCCCATTCTTCTCCATACGAAGAAATAAATACTTTGATATTGACTCAAACCAACAATCAAATAAAATCAATCTAAACCCAGAAGTGAAATTCGAGATAAAAAATGTAAACAAAGGTGTTGCCAATTTTAAATAATAAACTAAATCGTGCATTTTCCGAAAAGTACTTTAACATAGTGCTAAAATTGTAGGCATGTCTTAAACAGTTAAAATATATATTGCACACAGTTTTCAACTTTAAAGTGACGTAAATTAGGATCCAAGAATAAAATATAACTGTTTGAGTTAAAATCGTGCAAATTATTTTTATGATACTGGCAATAAGACAGTGGTCTTAAACATTTGGACTTAATTTAGTGTTTTCAACTAGCGAAACTCCTCGGCTTCGCAGAAGGTTTAAAAGAGGTGACTCTGCAGCGGTGAAGTGATTGCGTTACACACATAATAAAACAAGAGGATAAAATGTGCGATCTCGATCACATTATAGACAGGGTGACGGATCAGTTCATAACTAGTGTAACTGATTCGGACTCTTCATCAAGCTCTTCAGAGTCCGAATCACAAAGTGAATAAATCATAATATTATATAAATCCTAATTTCAAATAAACATGAGCAATGTTCAGAAGAATATATTTTTTTGTTTTTATTTTCGTTTACCTTACCTATATTATTAGGACTTACCTAGGCTATCATATTTTTAATTTTGACACGCTGCTTTAGCGTTCTTCCAAAAACACAAAATAACAAATAACTATTTTGAATTACTAGGGAAATGTTGACTACCCCTGAACTGTCACTTTGACAATGACATTTCTTTGTTTTCATTTTTTATCTCGAATTACATTTCTGGGTTTAGCTACAATAATTTTGGGGTGGGATGGGGTGCGTGCAGAAAACCTCCTCGTGTGCCTGACTGCTGCTCGTTCCTTGCGAACACGTTCGGGGGAAAGAGCAGTCGTCGGGCCGGTGCACCCTGGGCGCGGCCAATAGTCTCTCCATGTCGGAGAGGGTATTGACTGCGGCGGATTTCTGCGTGGGGGGGAGAGCCTAGGGCTCTTGGGTCTCGTGAGGCCAATCGGCGGTCGTCCACTCCCCCCTCTGTTAACAGAGGGAGGTCGAGCGGACCCAGAGTGGGAAGGCGGACGGTACAGTCCGCGGTGGATGAGCCCACTGGTTAGGTTAAGTTAGGATAGATATTTATATATATTGTATATATATTATTAAATATAATTAAGATAGGTTAAATATTATAAGTTTAGAGTTAGAATAAAATTGCACATATAATTAGGTTAGGGTAAGTTAGGTTAGTCGGGGACGGGATAGTCCGCGAAGGACGGGCCCAATATCGGCCAAAACAGGAGGACGTTTCTCCATTTAGGAGAAGCTGGGGCGGTGCTCGTTGTGCACTCACCCTGCCAACGAGCTAGCAGCGTCGAAATCGTCCGGAAAGTCCGGAAATCCGGAAAGAGATCACGGTCATGTTTTGTGACTCGGAACGGGACGAGGATCTTGGCTTGGTCGCCCGGATCGCGAGGATGTAAACCTCTATAAAAAATTCCTCTAATACCAAGTTTTGGTGCGCGGCGAGGGTACGAATGGCTGAGGAGTAGTGTCATCTGTAACTTGTAGTTATAGGTGGCGCATCAGTCGTTAGCGCACCCCCAGCCAGGGACCAGTGGAATCCCTGGGTTGGGTTACAAATGTCACACTTACCTAGGCACAGGGGGTAACCCTAGGAATGACTTTTTAGATCCCCCACACTCGTGGGAATAAGTATGGAAAATTTTACAAACAAAAACCAAAAACCAGAAGACGTAGGAGAGGAGTGGAGTGATACGGAGTCGGAGTCCGACGCCACATCTGGCGCGAAGGGCGCGAAGGGCTCTTTTAAGAGCCTGGCGCGCGTTGATGAGGGGGCTGCAGGGAAGAGTAAATTCTTCAAGCGCTCCAAACCAGGGGACGGCCAGGGGTCGTCTTCTGAAGATGGACCAAACACGGCTCGCAAGAAAATCAGCAGCCGGGGCGGAGCTCGGAAACGGGGGGTAGGCAGAGGGCTCACCACCCAAGAACCGATGGAACAGGAGGTTCAACTCGGAGAGACCAGCCGCAAGGCGGCCCTCTCCGAGTCCTCGGGCGGTGAGCCGGAAGCCGCTGGCAGCTCCAAGGTGAAGGGAGCGGCCAGTAGCTTCGAGGAGGTCGTGGTAGCCGCGATCAGGGGTGTGGCCTTGAAGAGGATACAGTCCTCCAAGGACAAGATCGTACCCACTGCCACGGCCTCCATTTTGACGGCAGCGAAAGCCCTTCAAGCCGGGCCTTCGTCAGACGAGATTGGCCGCTTGACAGCCGCCATGGAGCTTCTCCGAAAGGAGAATGAGGAGCTCCGAGCGGACCTGGCCCAGCTTCGAGGAGCTGGACCCCGGGAGGTGCCCCAGGGGGGAGCGCAGCATGGGCAAGGCCTGCCCTTGCCGGCGGAGGACCGGGTTCTGACCCTGGTGCGGCAGGAGCTGGCTGCACTCAGCAGCCGGTTCTCTGTACTGGAGGGAATTGTCCTTCGCCCACCGCTAGCGGCGAGCAGGCCGGCCACTTTTGCCGCCACAGTGGCTGCCTCGGTCACGCCCGCGGCTAAGCCTGCAGCTAAGCCTGCGGCTAAGCCTGCGGCCAAGGCCGCGGCCAAACCCGCGCCTCCGGCGAAAGAGGCGCCGCCCAAGCCCAAGAAGGGTGGGACGGCTGCGCAGAAGGTGAAGGTCCCCGCCGTCGCGGCAGGAGGGTCGCCCCCGCCTCCGCCCCCAAATTCCTCTACGGCCGATGCCGAATGGCAGGTAGCTGGGGAGAGCAGGAAGGCGGGAAAGGCAGCTAGGGCGGCCAAAAAGAAGGAGAGGCGGCAGCAACGCAAGAAGCGTAGCGCCGCAGGTAGGCTCCGCGCCCCGAAGTCCGCAGCCGTAGTGATAACACTACAGCCGGAAGCGGAAAAGAGGGGCGTGTCGTACCGCGAAGTGCTCACCAAGGCGTGGAAGGCGGTCAACCTCGAGGAGATCGGTGTCACCGAGGGCTTCAGAATGAAGGTGACGGCAACGGGGGCCCGGATGCTCGAGATCCCCGGTGCGGCCAGCGGCCCGACCGCTGACGCCCTGGCCGAAAGACTTAGGGCGTCCCTCGATGCGGAGGAGGTCCGAGTGTCCAGACCAACTAAGTCCGCTGAAATGCGCATCCTGGGCCTGGACGACTGCGTGACGGCGGACGACGTTGTGGCCGCCGTGGCTAGGACTGGGGGGTGCTCTGCCGAGCAGGTGCGGGCAGGCACCATCCGTCCTGACACCACGGGCATGCAAACCATAACGGTGAGCTGCCCCGTGTCGGTGGCCCAAAAAATAGCCGGGGAGGGCCGAAGGCTCCGGGTGGGCTGGGTATCCGCGCAGGTGAAACTGCTGGAACCCAGACCTCTGAGGTGTTTCCGCTGCCGGGTGGGTCACCACGTGGGAGTATGCTGCACCTCAGAGGTGGACCGCAGCGACCACTGCTTCCGCTGTGGTCAGCCCGGTCACAAGGCCGCCTCTTGTGATGCCACGCCGCACTGTTTTGCATGTGCGGCGGCTGGCAAGCCGGCCGATCACCGGGCTGGAGGTAAGGCCTGCGCTCCCCCCCCCAAACCCAAGGGAAGGGGCAAGCCCTCAACAACCGTCGTCACCGCCGCAGCCGCCACCATTGCAGCCGCCGTTGCCGCCTCTACCGTCGTCACCACCGCTAACACCGCGGCAGGGCCATCTCAGGGGGCCCGGGAGGAAGCTCAAATGGATTGCCAATAAATGGCCCCATTACGCCTCCTCCAGGCGAACATCAACCACTGCGCTGCCGCTCAGGATCTGTTGCTCCAGAGCATGGCGCAGTGGTCGATTAACATCGCCGTGGTCGCTGAGCCGTACTATGTTCCGCCCAGGGATGACTGGGTGGAGGACCTGAGCGGCTCAGTGACCCTAATTTCGTCGGCCGCCGCCGGTACCCTGTCCCTCGAGGCCGTCAAGAGGGGACAGGGTTGCGTAGCAGCACGGTTCGGGGAGATTGTCGTGGTAGGAGTATACTTCTCCCCGAACCGAACTCTCGCCGAGTTCCACAACTCCCTTCGGGAGCTGAGAGTCGTCGTCGTCGGGTACCATCCCCTCCCCGTGTTCGTCCTCGGGGACTTCAATGCCAAAAACGTGGCTTGGGGTTCCCGGTATACGGACACACGGGGCAGGATGGTGGAGGACTGGGCTCTGGAGACAGGCCTGGTCGTCCTAAACCGGGGTTCTGTCCCCACGTGCGTGCGGATGCGGGGTGAATCAGTGGTGGACATCTCGTTCGCCAGCCCCGCTCTGTCGCCGCGTGTCATCGACTGGCGCGTCATGGAGAGGGTGGAGACATACTCCGATCACCGGTACATCCGGTTTGACGTCTCCGCCCCGACCTCGAGTGCGCCGGTCCGACAGGCCCCGAGTGGTCCGCGGTGGGCGCTGAAGCAGCTGGACCGGGAGCTCCTCCTGGAAGCCTCGATCGTGCAGGCCTGGGTGTCATCATCGGACAGGCCTGCCGACATCAACGACGAGGCGGAGTGGTTCCGGGAGGCCATGTCCAACATTTGTGACGTGGCAATGCCCCGGGTCCAGCCAGGACGTGCCCGGCGCCAGGTGTGCTGGTGGTCGCGCGAGCTGACCGCTTTACGCGAGGCGTGCGTTGCTGCGCGACGCCGGTATGCCAGGCACCGCAGGCTCCGTATCCGCCCTCCGGATACGGTAGCCATTCAGGCGGAGCTGTACGAGGGTTACAGAGCGGCGAAGAACGCCCTCCAAGAGGAGATCCAGCGGGCCAGAGGACTCTCCCGCGAGCAGTCGCTGGAGATCATCGACGGAGACCCGTGGGGACGCCCCTATAATATGGTGCGGGACAAACTCCGCCCATGGGCTCCCCCGCTGACGCAGAGTCTCCGGCCCCAGCTCGTGGAGGACGTGGTGAGCGCTCTGTTCCCTTCGCGAGGGGAACATACTCCCCCGCCCATGGCTCCGCCTCCTGCGGTGCCCAATGCGGACCACACCGCCGACGACGACGACGATGCTTCGGAGGTGACCGAGGTAGATTTGAGAGTGGCGGTACGTAGGCTGAATGCCAAGAATACCGCCCCAGGACCCGACGGCTTGCCTGGAAAAGCCTGGGTTCTGGCCTCAGAGGCTCTCGGGCCTCGACTAAGGGGGCTCCTAAGCGCATGCATGGAGAGGGGCCAGTTCCCACTTCGTTGGAAGACGGGGAAACTGGTCCTCATTAAGAAGCCGGGGCGCCCAGCGGACTCTCCGTCCGCTTACCGGCCCATCGTGCTGCTCGACGAGGTGGGCAAGCTCTTTGAAAGAGTCATTGCAGACCGCCTTGTCGGGCGGCTGGTACGGGTGGGGCCGGATTTGGCGGAGAGCCAGTTTGGTTTCCGCAAGGGGCGCTCTACGGTGGATGCCATCATGCGCGTTCGAGCCCTCACGACGGGGGATGCTGTGGCCCGGGGTGGGGTCGTCTTGGCGGTGTCTCTTGACATCGCCAATGCGTTTAACACCCTGCCCTGGAGCTGCATCAGGGAGGCACTTCGGTATCACCGGATGCCGACCTACCTCTGTCGCGTGGTCGAGGCCTATTTGACGGACAGGGCCGTCATCTACCCCGGTCACCAAGGAGAGTGGAACCGGCGAGAGATGTCGTGCGGTGTCCCACAGGGATCGGTTCTGGGGCCGCATCTGTGGGACATCGGGTACGACTGGGTGCTGCGCGCTGACCTCCCCAGTGGCGTCAGCGTAGTCTGCTACGCTGACGACACGCTGGTCCTGGCACAGGGGAGTTCACATCAGGCGGCGGCCGAACTGGCGGAACGTGGGGTTGCGACAATCGTCGATAGGATCCGGCAATTGGGACTCGAGGTGGCATTGCACAAGTCCGAGGCCATGTGTTTTTATGGTCCTCGGAACGCGCCACTGTCGGGTTCCCAGATAACGGCGGGAGGGGTTCACATCGGCGTCGATGTGACGATGAAGTACCTGGGACTCGTCCTAGACAGCCGGTGGAACTTCGTCGAGCACTTCCGACGTTTGGCTCCCAGACTGGAGCGGGCCGGGGCTGCCTTGAAGCGGCTCCTGCCCAATCTGGGGGGTCCAAACGCCTCCTGCCGGAGGCTCTACGCGGGGATCGTGCGGTCCATGGCCCTTTACGGGGCACCGGTGTGGGCGCGTTCACTGAGGCTGCGACCAGCCCAGCGGTTGAACGCGTCCCAAAGGGTCATGGCCATCAGGCTGGTACGGGGTTACCGCACGGTCTCCCGTGAGGCGGCGAGCCTCCTTGCCGGACTGCCGCCATGGGATCTGGAGGCGAAAGTCCTCGCGCACATGTGGGTGTGGCGCGAAGAGGCGAAACGCCGGGGTGAAACTCCGCTGCCGCAACAAATCGCGGCACAGCGGACGGAGCTCCGGCAGGATCTCATGGCGACATGGAAAGTGCGATTGTCGCAACCCAGTGCTGGGCACGCCACAATTGCGGCGGTAAGTCCCCTCTTTGAGGAGTGGCTAAAGAGGCGCCACGGCGTCCTCACCTTCCGCCTGACGCAGGTCCTCACCGGACACGGTTGTTTCGGGAGGTTCCTGTTCAGGATAAAGCGGGAGGAAACGCCCGGGTGTCACCACTGTGTGGATCGCCCGGAGGACACGGTGGAGCATACGGTGGAGGTCTGCCCTGCTTGGGCGGAGCACCGCCGTGTCCTCACGGAGGCGATCGGCGGCGACGATCTCTCGCGTCCGGCCCTGGTTCAGGCCATGGTTCGGAGCGAGAGTGCATGGGAGGCCGTCACCTCCTTCTGCGAAACAGTAATGCTCGCGAAGGAGGAGGCGGAGCGCATGAGGGTGAGGCAGGGTGCCCGCCCTTCCGCCCTAAGTCGCCGCAGGAGACGCCCTGGGCGTCGGGAATCGCAGGCCGATTCCCGGCCACCGTAGGCGCGGGCTTGCGGACGGTGAGCGATGGGTAGCTCGCCGTCCGATAAGGACCAGGCCCGGGTCGACGGCGCGTTGTGTTCCACGCGCGCCTCAAAGAGACGTCAGCACCAATTGACGGGGTCCGAAAGGGCCAATGCCTGCCAGGGTTACGAGCCTGTCCGAAAGGGATATCGTGGCTCTGGCACACAGGCATCTGAAGGAACACGGTGGGTTTTAGTCAGTAAAAGTCTGACACTCCCTCTCGCTCCGCCCAGAGCGGGAGAAGTTATTTGATGATTTCCCACCAAAAAAAAAAAAAAAAAAAGCTACAATAATTTTACGCTTTTTGATTAATAATATTTTTATTAAAGCATAAGCTATGTTCAAACTTTTGTGCCAAGACGAGCGAAGAATAGAAACACAAATGTCTGTAGCGCAAAATAAGGTTTGTGAAATCTGCGTTCAAGGAAAAATCGTGTTTTTGCTCCATTTATTATTTATTTCCATTCAATAACGGAAAAGCATATGACCGGAAGATAGATCAGTAAGGTAACAAAAACAACTTACGTGCATATTATAGGTTATTAACTCTTTATTTAAGTTTTTAGGGTTCCATACCACAAAAGGAAAAAAATGGAACCCTTATAGGATCACTTTGTTATCCGTCCGTCTGTCTGTCTGTCAGTCAAGACCCTTTTTCTCAGGAACGCGTGGAGGTATCAAGTTGCAATTAATATCAAACACGTAGGTCTACGGTCCCTTGGAGCTCTAAGAAAAATGTAACTTAGAAGCCTACGCAATAAAAAAAATTAAGGTATAATATTCGCAAATAATTCAAAACCTATAGGGTACCTACTTCCCGTTGACCTAGAATCATTAAATTCGGCACGAAGCAAGGTCTCACAGCACATGTAAGTAAAGGAAAGTCTGAAAATCGTTAATTTGTAGTTTTATCACATTAAATAATATTTTTTGCGATTACAAACTTACATTTGCAGTTGGAGAATTGGCCGTGACGTATATCGATGTATGGGAGATCATGTTTTTCAACTACGAACTTAAGTTTATTCTTGGGATAAACTAATCCCAAACACGGAACACTTCATTGTTCGTGGTCCGACACGCTCTTGGCGGTTTTTTATTGATTAACCTTCATCAAGGAGTAAGGACAAAATAAGCAATAACAAGAATGAGTACTAATGCGTCATGCAAAGGAAGTTAATGGTCGATGACCCTCAACTTGGGAAATTCAGGCGACCTTCCAACATCGGCAAACCGTACTATTGAGCGTACCTACATCGTGGGGAGTCGGTCACCAAAACTGAGAAGATGAGACAATTGACGACTTATAAATATATAATGGATACTAATTGTATATTTCGTTTACTAAGTTTATAATTTTCTATTAAAACCTTAATTAAAATATACATGTTAACAGTAAAAAAATATATATAGTATGTACAAGTTTAAAATAAAACAGAATAAAATAATAAAGGGGGCGTGGGGAAAGCTATAAAATAAATATAAAATTGAATCCTGCGGGGTGTTAAATAATGGGTAGTATTTAAACGAGTGTGTAAATTAAAGTGACAAAAATACTTAATGTACGTTATAGTATTACTAAGTGAGCGACTGACTGCAAGTGATGAGAAATCAATAGAACAGCAACTTACAAACATTAATTTGAGTTAATTCAAATACAAAATGAGATGCTTTTATTTATATTTGTAACCTTCAGTTGACCTAATTTTGATATTTACAACCTCATCTAACCCAAATGATTCACCAAGAATAGAGGGAATCTCCCCCCAATAAATTATAGGCTAACTATGTTATTATGAGGGAATATGGTACTAGGCGGCCGCTGCCGCGGCATGCTAGCTTCGCTCGCTCGCCTTGGCGCGTTAATGGTCTCTGTTCTAACCTAACCTAACCCAAATGATTCAATAACAGCACCCTCTCTGTATTTCTAGTCGCTCACTTAGTCATTTAGTCGTACGGCTTGAAATTTAATATCTGAAATGGATTAATCACAACCCACTTTTAGTTAAAGTTTTTAGAGGCATGAGGGACAGGGTGTAAAGTTCACTCATCCTCCATAGAAAAGGGAGGATCCTCCGACCAGACGGGCAGTTAATTTATTAAAACAGTATCTCATCATCTGTCGCTAAGTTTTTTTTATTCGTTTGTTTTATAATTCCCCATAAATAATACACATAAGTACCAGTCATTCATTTTTACAATTCAATAACATTCATTGCGTTATTTACGTTGTCGAGCTGACGGATAATTTTAAGCATGAAGCAATAATAATAATAGAACGTATATTCGACCAACAAAGGATCACAAAACATACTATAAAAGTTTTTACAAAAAAAAAACTACAAAGTGGAAAATAACTTTAATTTCGGAAGTCGGTGGCAAAAAAACTAAAATGCAGATCCAAAGATACCTTTTTTACTTTTTAGTGGGTCGGGTCAGATTGTAATTTATCTAAGTTACAATCACCTTAATGTCTACTGTTCATCACCTTTTACAAAATACTGCTTTCCCCGATGCAGGGCGTTAATTGTTGAGGAGTTCTCCTGGTCAGAATCAGGAGAAATTTTCAAAATCGGTTCACAATTGACGGAAAAATCGGTGAATATACGGAAAAAAAACCTTCTCCTGTTTGGAAATCGATTAAAAAACATAAACATATTATTCAGACTTCGATTGCTCAGTACGTGAACCATTCAGCATTGGTTCAGGTACTGACAATCGAACCTCGCGCGAATGCCCTCAGGATGTCGCTGGAGCTAACCCGAACCCTGCGCACCAGAGATATGCATCGTTTTCGCATAAAGTAGAATAGAAACAGTCTACTTGCGACTCGGCGAACATCCCTGATGCACTGCAGAATCGGGGCAGCCCCATCAGAACCCTGAATTCAATGGACTAGGAATTTCCTTCAAAATCTTTCATGTCCGTAACTACCGACGGACCACCAACGCCAATCGGTTCCACATTAATTTGGTAAATAATTAGTACTCAATTGGTACTAATTAGTACTCGAACAACAAAACTGGTACCTTAGAAGTTTTTGAGAAAATCGACATTGAAGGCGGTAACCATTTTCCGGTTGGAAAATCCTCATGGATGTCCTCTGCCCTGGGGCGGGTGGAGGGGTCTGTCAGACTCTTACTGACTAAAAACCACCCCAGTGTTCCCTTCTCACATTTGCACCGGGGATCTTGGGATCCAGTGCGACTTCCGCGATCCCCGGCTAGTGCCGGCCCGCCTCTGCGGGCCACCTCAAGCCGTGGTAACCTTTTATTTTTTTTGTTCATTGGGTGGAAAATCCTCATGGATGTCCTCCGCCCTGGGGCGGGCGGAGGGGTCTGTCAGACTCTTACTGACTAAACCACCCCAGTGTCCCCCTCCCACACTTGCACCGGGGATCTTGGGATCTATTAGTACTTCCACAATCCCCGGCTAGTGCCGGCCCGCCTCTGCGGGCCACTTCAAGTCTAGGGGGGATGAGGTGTTTGACCCCCCCCCCCCGCGACGTCTGAAAGGGGCGCGCGTGGAACACTACTTGCCGCCAGCTCGGGTCCAGTGTGATAGGGGGCGGCGGACGTCCCCAAGTCCGCCGTCACTGGACCCATTAAACCGTGGTAACCTAACCTAATCACGCTGCCTCCAACAGGACTACCATCAACTCCGGAAAAGGGTACATGCTACAGCTATTCTAAGTATACAAATAATAAGTACCCTTATATGTGATTGATTTCGTAAAAAAACAGAACTGAAACATTTGTATTTACCGAGAAATCAACGATGATAACTTTCACGCGCTCGTACAGCAGGACCACGACTTTGAATGTTGATTCCAAATTTGAGAAGCCTGTCACTTTCTTTAAACCTACATTGGAAATGAGTATCCTGCAAGATAAAACTAGTACCCAAAATTCAAAATGAGTACTCCAGTGGTTTACGAGATATACCGCTGAACGCAGAACGCTGAGGGACATACGTATATCAGCGACTAATGGATCGTCGCCGTCACGCACAAACTCGCTACTCGTAGCTCTCCAGCTCGTTTTTAGGGTTCCGTACCCAAAGGGTAAAACAGGAACCTTATTACTAAGGCTCCACCGTCTGTCTGTCTGTCTGTCCGTCTGTCACCAGGCTGTATCTCATGAACCGTGATAGCTAGACAGTTGAAATTTTCACAGATGATGTATTTCTGTTGCCGCTATAACAACAAATACTATAATAATCGTGATTTTTTTGCTCGTTTTGCTCTATATTGATACCGGCAACAGGTAGACGCTTGAAATATTCACAGAATATGTAGATATATATTGACTTCAAAAATAAATAATTAAATTAAAATAAAACAAATATTTAAGGGGGGCTCCCATACAACAAACGTGTTTTTTGCCATTTATATAGATAATGGTACGGAACCCTTCGTGCGCGAGTCCGACTCGCACTTGGCCGGTTTTTAGTAGCTAGCCCCCTACTCGCTTCTCGTAAATCGCTGGCGGGGGACAGGACTTGAGGAGATAAAAGCATAAGGAAGTTCAAGTCATTCACCTTGGTATTTTTCATACAAGAAAAATGTCCTCCCCTCTGAAGTATATAAATAAAACCATCTTCTGGGGAATACAAGTGATTGACGTCATAAACGAAGAGCACGTTTGAACCTGAATCATTCCAAAGAAACCTTCTTACTCGTATATAAATGGTAGGTAATAGGCGTAGACAATCAAATATAAAGCCTTTACCTTGAGCCTTATAAGTGAATCATTTGGACATAATAGGAGGTGTGAATTCGTGAGAATCCTCTTATAAAAATACGGTGTAATATAAGTGTGTAGATTTGTAGAGCTGCTAGTCTGTAGGTACTTAATAACATTTTGGAGGTCTTTTGAATTTATATACCAATCCTATCTATAGAGCAGGATTACCAATTTACATACATAAACTTACGCCTTCTTCCCATGAGGGTAGGCAAAAACTATAGAACGCCACCTGCTACGCTCCTTACATACTCCTTTTGCTTCGTTTACGTTCATACACGCACGCCGGTTGCGAGTACTATACTCCTGACCTTTCTGATGAACATCACCAATTAGGTCAGTATATGTCGAAATGAAATGAAATTGTTTATTCTGTAAATAGGTTAGTAGAATCACTTTTACACGTCATATAAAAAAATAATAAAATAATCTAGATGTAGTAGCCGACATTTCCTATATGACTACCCCTGAGAAGAAATAGCGAAACGAACGCAGGGTCAAAGTCTCTTTTAAAGTCCAGACATAATCTTGGTCAGATCATGTGAGGACCATGTAGAGACGAGTCTGAAATGGTCTTCCTAGGGCGTCCCCCTCCCGGCGTTTCCACTCACCTCAGCTTTGTAAATACCTTTTGTTAGTAGCCTTTCATTCATCCTCTCAACATGACCAAACCATCTAAGCATACTCCCCAATTTGTAGGATTTACAATTTGTAGAAAGTAATTCAGCTTGCCTTAAGATGGACCGCCTCGTTGGTTTCGTGGTCGCAAGCGCGACTGCTGAGCATGAGATCCTGGGTTCGATTCCCAGGTCGGGCAAAGTGTTATTGGGTTTTCGAACAGGTATTTCTCAGTAGCAGCGCAGAGTCTGAATGTGTGCCCGGTTGATGGTAATAGGCTCGCCCCGTTTTATATGGGACTTAAACATAACTGGTGAATTATGGGGGTACACTGTACTACCCTTACCCTACCCTTCGGCAATCACAGGATATTATCAGGTCGATATTTAATAATATTAATAACGTTTATTTGGACTCAATAAAATATAGCCTAATGCAGATATACTCCTAAGAACTAGGATACAAATCATGGAAGAGAGTAGACGGCTAAAACTATACGAACTCCTGAATTCCAAACTAGGTCATCATCATCATCATAGCAGTCCACTGCTGGACATAGGCCTCTCCAATTGCACGCCATTCAGCTCGATTCTCGGCAACTCTCATCCAGCTGCCACCAGCCACCCTGCGAAGATCGTTGCTCCACCTAGCCTGAGGGCGTCCTACCTTACGTTTGCCGATTCGCAGTCTCCGCTCAAGAACACGTCTACCCAACGGTCATCGGTTCTACGGCTAACATGGCCGGCCCATTGCCACTTCAGCTTGCTTATTCTGTGAGCTATGTCGACAAATTTGGTTCTCTGCCGGGGCAAACTAGGTAAAAACCTGTATCTTGGAAAACAGTGCTCTTCGGTAAATTAGGTGTAAAAACTATTTGTATATTTAAAACAAAAAAGTGTGCGTCTCAGCTCCGACCCACGCCTGGAGTTTACTCCTTGAAAGGTTCACAAGGTACGTTCCGCAGAAAAACGTAACGCTTTTGAGTTAACGCGTACATTAATTTCACTCCTCATAAAATTTCCATACCAGGGACCGTATACAAAAATCTATTCTAAGAGGGGATTTGCCATAATCACCACGTTTGGCAGGTGGGTTGGCGATCGCAGTATGGTGTTAAAATGCATAGAGAACGCTGCTGCCTATTCTCTAGTAAGTCCCTTAGTCGCCGTTTACGACACCCACGGGAAGAAATGGGATGGTGCTATTCTTTACGTCCGGCACCAAACAGTTTATGAACTTATACCCCCTTATTACAAAACAAGGTTTATCTTCAGACCCAGGTTTAAAAATGGAGCTATTATTGAATTTCAAACTTTATTCCGTCTACCGTAAATTTCCTAAACACAAAACTGACAACTTAGTACCGAACTAAGTTTTCAGTTTTGTTTATAGAACGGTATTTCAATCACAGTTACGTTCCTATTACAAAAACTGGCTGCATGGTTTAAGCCCTGTCAAAATATAAATCTTGTTTTTTAATAAAGCAGAGAGAGTTTTAATGCTGATTCTAATGAATATGATCCTGTAAAGCCATATTTGTTATGGCCGCGAATCATATTTAGATCAACATGCAACCTGTTACTGACCTGCAAATTGCAAAAACTTAAGACATTTTTAATTTCGCGGGCTACCTTTGCGTATCCCCCTTAAGGAGTTAACTCTATAAATATAGATACTGTTTTGCCTATGTAAAATAAGGATTAAACCATGTTGTACAGGAACACAGGCTGTCTGAATCACACAAGTACAATATTTACCCAACTCTTATCACAAGGAGTTCAGTATTTGCAGTTCTGCCACTGCTAGCTGAAGTATACCTTTACGACTATTAAAACATCTACATAAATATGAAGACCATTACCGCATGTTATGCAAAGAGCATAACATGCGGGAAGGTTTTGTTATTTCATCATAAACACCTCGTCTACTCCGAAGCGATAATCCGTAGTATCAGCCGAATGTTGCGTATTGTTCTGTGTTGTGTCCGCCTCTGTACATTTTTTTGCTTAAGACTCAGATATATGTCAGTGACCTTGAGTGGTTAGCTTGCGTGTTCTGTACTGAGCTCACGCAATGTGTCGTACGTTCAGCCAGTAATAGGATTCGCCCATCAAGGAGCGCTGTCCCCAATTTGACACATTATTAATTTATTATACACAAAACAAAAGGTATTTTAATAAAACGCGTACACTAAAATATCAATAATTAAATACGCTTGGTAGATTTTGCGCCATTCTCAGTTTTTTATCCGTGTAAAGGCTTCTACATACCGGGGTGACTTGTCGCACGACGCGACACGACACAAAGGCACCGCTAATCCCGTGACACGCGGGGCCTTTGTGCCGTGTCGTGTCGCGCGAGAAGTCGCGCTGGTATGCAGAAGCCTTTAGACATAACTTTACAAATTAATTTATTTCACATTTTAAAATATTCACATATTAAATCATTCAGAAAATGCTTTAATTTAACATAATTTTTTTTCAAATCATTAGCATTACCTATTCGTTTAGACGTGATCGTCAGTATAAAACCATTAAAAGTCGGTTATCGTCGCCTTAAAGTATTAAATAAATCGGCCGTTTTATAACTTCCAAACTTTACTTTATTGACCTTGAGTCCTAAGCCGACTTCAAATCACATTTTTGACTTTGGCTTATGTCTTTGACTGTCGTTTTTTTTTTCGCCGTAGTTAGCCGTAGTCAAGAAATGGCCGAACATTCGGCCGATACTTCAGATTTATGTTCGGAGTAGTCCCTCAGGGCTCGTAGACAAATTATAACAGCCGTATAAGGGTCGATCTTCAAGGTTACGTAACGCTTGCCAAAGTCCGTCCTCAGACCCGTCCGTGCGTTGATCCCGGCTGCCATTTGTAGATCTTTGAAAGTCGTTAGGGGTAGTCAGATGCCGGAAAATGTGACAACCAGTCTTGCCAAGGGGTATCGTGTTACCCAGCAACTGAGTTGTGGAGGTCAGATAGGCAGTCGCTCCATGTAAAATAATGGTATTCAACTGCTTTCGGTTAGACTAGAAGCCAACCTTAACATAGATGGGAAAAAGCTGTCGTATGAAAAAGGGCAAGTTAGAAGTTTGTAAAGATCGTAGCACATACTCAGCATCATTCCATCCTACAGTTTGGCTTCGTCTGAGCCACAGAAAAAGAAGGCGTTTTACTAACACTATACTCCATTTGAAATAAGATTAGAAATTTAAATAAATATTTTTCACAGTCCGTTCAGTGATATTGACTTATAACGAAATTAAGGCTTCTACATACCAGCGCGACTTGTCGCGCGACGCGACACGGCACAAAGGCCCCGCGTGTCGCGGGATGAGCGGTGCCTTTGTGTCGTGTAGCGTCGCGCGACAAGTCGCCCCGGTATGTAGAAGCCTTTAAAAGGAAAACTATCACAGCTAAGTAGGCTTAACAAGTTAACGAGTATTAGTCGTCCAACTTACATTATCAGTTGGAGAAATGACCGTGACGTATATCGATGTATGGGTGAACATGTTTTTCAACTACAATGTTAAGTTTGTTTTTGGGATAAATTCATCCCAACTACGGAACCCTTCATTGTGCGTGGACTGATACGCACTTGGCTAGTTTTATTTATTCGCCTCACTATACCTACCAACGTAACACGACATAACATCACGCCTGTAATCATTAAAGGGTTAGGCAGAGATGTACCAGGTGCACCTGCCTATTTAATTTAAATAAACAACATTCGTTTTTGTTTATACTCGTACTAAACCCGAAAAGGGGTCATTGTACTCATAATTTTGAACATTTTTTTCTATGGGACCAACCTTGAAATCGCGAAATAAAAATCTGTTCAGCTGTTCATACATTTTGTCGATTTAAGTGAACACAAATTAATGTAGGGAACAGCTGATTTTTATTTCGCGATTTCAAGGTTGGTCCCATAGAAGAAATTGTTCAAAATGATGAGTACAATGACCCCTTTTCGGGTTTAGTATAAACAAAAATTAATGTTGTATATTGGTTAATACCTATTAAGTATGTTTTATAAGTCACCATTTCTTATCTAAGTTAATAATAACCAATAATTTCAGCCGAAAGACGTCCACTGGCCACTGCTGGACATAGGCCTCCCCCAAAGGGGGGAGGGGGATGGGTTGCCATAATTGCCACGCTTGGCAGGCAGGTTGGCGATCGCAATATGGTGTTAAAATGGTTAGATAACGCTGCTGCCCATTCTCTAGTAGCTCCCATAGTCGCCTTTTACGACACCCACGGGAAGAAATATGATAACCATTAGTGAAATCATTTTTAAATAAAACTCCCGAACTTATCACTTTTTTATTGGACAACTATAAAAAAGTGATAAGTTCGGGAGTTCCAACAGTAGCTTTAGAACCTACAACATCGTGTCGATGAGTCATCGCTCATCGTGAGGCTCAAGCTCAACGGCTCAACCGTCGGGAACACCCGGCAACCGCCACGTTTTTTTTTGTCTGTACTAGCTATACAGCCAACTTCGCATGTCTGGTGTATCGCTACGGAAGTGTAGACACTGCATTCTTATTTTATCTTTGCTGAACTTAAAGAATGGAGAATTTTATCGAGCTTTCTTGGGTCCGGGGTCCGGACAGAGAACTTTATCACAAATACGATAAGTACACGTATCTACATAATGTCATCAATGATGACTCATCTATTTTATTTTTTTATTTGACTTGCTTGAAATATTCGTTGAAAAAAAAAATTGCTGTTCCATACATTTTGACCGCGTAGGTTTTTTTATGGTAACAGATTGCGCGACAATTTCCCTGCCATCCTGTATAATCTCAAAGGATTGAAGTAATAAATCACTTGTCTGCTTACAGGTTCCAAATTCAGAGTTCATAAATAGCGGATAACTCTGAGTTTGTTTCTTTCTGAGTAGTCAGATAGGAAACGTCGACCTCATCTACACTCGCGAGCAATAAACTGGAATCACTTCATCGCGCGTTGCTCAAGACAATTTTTTACAATTTCTGTCCAATGAGCTGCGGATTGTGGTATATCACTTGAAAGGTAATTTGATTTACGATATATGTTATTTACTTACCCCTTCATATTTTGTGTTAGCCCTGGCCTAATGACTGCCTGTAAACGGTTTTTCATTGACCGAATGAGTTTCCTGATGGAATCCTGTAGGATTTCCTGCCACTCTTCGACTAAAGCAGTTATCAGGTCTTCTATTGACGCTGGAGCTGGACATCTTCCTCGTACCCGCCTTTTCAGCTCGTCCCATATATGTTCAATTGGATTTAAGTCAGGGCTGAGGGCTGGCCAGTAGTGTGGGAATCCCGACTTCTACAAAGTACTGTCTAGTCTCTGCAGCGGTGTGGCAGCGGGCATTATCGTGCATTAGCAGGAAATCTTCGCCAATAAACCCGGCGTAGGGGAGCACATGGCCTAGTACAATGTTGTTGATGTATCTTTCTGCGGTTAGCCTAGGGCCCCTCCCCGACCTCCACCAGGTGCGAATATCAACTCCGTTTTTGCTTCAATAGATATCCCCGCCCACATCATACAGGTCCCACCCCCGTATGCCACTGTTTCCGCAAAACAGCATTGTGCGAATCGCTCCCCCGGTCTCCTATAGACTCTCTGTTGACGGTCGCTACCATGCAGGCACATCCTGGATTCGTCCGAGAACAGGACTCGCCTCCATTGCTCGATATCCCAATCTAAGTGATCGTGAGCAAACTGAAGCCTGGCATGTCGGTGGGCTGGAGACAATTTAGGTGCCATGGCTGGCCTTTTCGGGGTGAAGTTCACTTCTTTGAGTCTTCGCCTCACTGTGCACTTGCTGACAGCCCTCCCTCAAACTTCTCTGAGCTGCTGCTGGACGTCCACGCCGGTCAGTTGTCGATTTCGAAGAGAAGAGGTGACCATAAATAGAAGTGCATCGCTGTCGTCCAGATCCTGGTCTCCGGATTAAGTTTTCAGTCTCCCTGAACCTCTTTTATACCTTCGAGACACAAGACTGGCTCAAATGAAGCTGTCGAGCGATAGTACTTACGCTGAGACAATCCTTGCTGGATTAGGATGACGACTTGAGCGGCTTCTCTATTTTTTTACAAGTAAACCTTACCAACTAGTGATTGAAGCCTCCTTTTAAGCAGATATGCCTGTGTTAGGAGAGTCCGCTCTTCCATAACTTAAATAAGTATCATTTACTTGTTTTATGCAAACAATATTAAATTAAAAAAATAAGATAAAGAGTAATAAAGCTATGTGTGGTTTCCATTTTATTTAAGCTTCAGTATTCCCAGTGACGTGAAATATTGGACTGATGATTCATTTTCATAAACGCCCCCTTTTTATAGGGTTTCAGGACTACCAAACAATATGGTGTTTTGTTTTAAAAATTGATGTTTTTTGGTTATGATATTGAAGAGGTTGAAAACTAACAAAATTGTCTTTCAAATGATATGCCACAATCCATAGTTCATTGCATAGAAGTTGTAAAAAATTGTTTCGAGCAGCGGACGATGAAGTGATTCCAGTTTATTGCTCGCGAGTGTAGTTTTGAAAATATGATTGACGTGTAAAAGTGTTTGCACAGACCTACTTACAGAAATAAAATCATTTATCATAAATACAGCCATGAGACTCATGGGGCCTTATTACAAAACAAGGTTTATCTTCAGATCCGACTATGGTAAAGTTCCTAAACACAAAACTGACAACTTAGTACCGAACTAAGTTTTCAGTTTTGTATAAAGAACGGTATTTCCATCACTGTTACGTTCTTATTACAAAAACTGGCTCCAAGGTTTAAGCCATGTCAAAATATAAATCGTGTTTTGTAATAGGGCGGATGAGGTTTCGATAAATATTACCGCAAAATGTCTATATAGGTTTTGTTATTCTTATCTCTCAAGTTATCGGAGGTTTGTCAAATACCATTGCAGTGTCATTACGCGAAATACTGCTACTAAACAGCTTCCTTCCAAATTCCAACAGAAAAACTCCCACGATTTTTTTTTAATCGTTGTTATGTAAACAGGAGCGAATCACGGTTCACACGGGATTTGTCGGTATTTAATAGAAGACCGAAAAAATATTCCCGAGACTTGTAAAGCAATAAAGACTCTTTAGTATCGGTTAGAATACTGACATTGAGGAAGGAAAGAAAGAAATAAAACGAAAGGAAAACTAAAGGTTTTGAAAAGCTTTGATGACGTGTTTGTGATTGACAAGAAACCCAATGTTATCCTTGATATGCATTTTTTTTAAATAGAGGCTCGTTTTTCTCGTTTATAAAAACCATAAAACTAACATTGTTTAAACTAGCATTGTTTGTCTAGTGCATCTAATTTTATACGCCATAAATGGCAAAACATGTAGCCACCTCATATTAATTATGAGACCTTCTTAATGTACCTACTCATGTTTTACAAAATACATATTATCTTATCTTATCTTAATTATTATTAAAAGAATATTATCAGGGTTTTCCTATTATGAGTAGTATTCAAATAACTTACGTGAAGTTAACAAAGCGGACAATGGCGGATGAAAACTGTCTCCGACTATATACATAATCAGCTTATAATGTTCCCACTGCTGGGACACAGGCCTCCTCTCTGTGAGAGGGAGTGGGCTGTAATCCACCACGCGAGTCCAGTGCGGGTTGGTAGATGTCACGTATTCGAATTTTTTGTTCTAGGACATGCCGGTTTCCTCACGATGTTTTCCGACTCCGACTATATGCTGAATAATAATATAAACTGGATTTCAAGTTATTTCGCTTAATATTGTAAGTCCTTAGATATGGTTGCGTTAATGTACTGCAGAAACAGAATCCTCTGCTAGTATTCTCATCATATTTTAGATTCTATTCTAATGCATTAGAATCTAAAATACGATAAGACCATGGTCACGGACGATCTATAGATAGACCGCTGCACTAATGGATTCACGTAAGCCGCCCAAAATGATTCAAATGGTCTATTCTTTCCATTCGGAAGAAGCTCCTTAATTATAAACCTTACAATATTTCCCAACTTCGACCTTTATTTTCTTACTAGACGATTAAAATCCCTCAATTAGACCACAAACTTCTTGTATTTGTTTCTTTAAACAAAGTAGCATCAGAACGGTTAAGTGGTGATATCATTGAGGCTGAGGATTCGGTCCCCTGCGCACATCCTCTCATTCATGCCAGGTAGATAGATGTGTCGGATATGCGTCGCGAGTTTATTGTTCCTTTGCAGGTAGCCTTAGGGACTGTGTACACGACTACACGAGCGACTAAGAGGCCTTTTCTTGCCCGGTCAGACCTCTTAAGTTTGAACCGTTCAACAACATAAAAAAAAAAACAATTTATTGACACACACAAGTTAGGAAACATTTTTAAATAGGAACAATGTTAATTGAAGGAGTGCTTATGTAGATATAGCCGTGGGCCCCAAACTAGGTACAGCCTGTATCTTGGTGGCCCAATATAGATAGAAAAGACAGATTAATTTAATGACTGCTCAGCGTGACACAGCACAGCAATACACAAGTAATAATTAATTATGAAAATATGAATTAAAATCATTCAGTAATCAAAAATATAATAATAGTAACAAACCAATAAAATAAAAATATACTATATACTTGACCACTCAATAGTGACGGTGTGCGTAAGCCTTAAGATTGCGTGAGAATTTTAGAACACGCTTTGTAAAAAAATTGTAACTATCCCTTCGAGGAATTTTTGCGTACTCGGAACTTGATTAAACGTTTTGCGACTTTGACTTACCAGAAAGTTAAGTAAGCAGGTAACTAAGTAGACCACAACCAAACGATACTAGGCTATGCCTGCAAAATTCCTTGAAAGGTTGGCCCTTTTTCCATGGTAAAAATACTTGCCTGTTTCTTGGCAGAAAATCACATGGTATAAAAGCGTGTAATCAATCCAAACTCTACACATTAACATGGTTTCAACGCCACTTTAAAATTTAACAGCAAAATTGTCTTAAAATTACTAGGTACGTGGGCAAACATTCTATTTTTCACCGTAGCAAATATTATTAAAAATTCGCAGCACTGTATTAAAATGTTTCGTGAGACACATCTTGCATGTTTTGCCCGAGGCATTTCTCCGCTACGTCCTGCCTTGCGTGAGGCAGACTGTGCAGTCTGCTCTCGTCTTTATATGTAGTCAAACTGTATAATTTACGACTAATAATTGTATGTACTTGACATGTTAGAGATTATAAACATATTAGTATTTATAGGAAGATGATAAGAGGAGACCATCGGTCTATGAGTATTTGGCTAGCCTGTTTTTTTTTATATTTTCCCTTGTTATCTCAAAATGTTTATAGTGTATCATAGACCAGGCTAACCATTTCATTAAAATTGATAGATAGGTACCTCTACCGCTTTTTTGGGATGGGATGAACTATACTTTTCAGTATGTAGCGGCATCAACATCGCCACATGCGAACAACGCGTCACACTGACGTCACGCAAAATCCTGCATCGCGCAAGCAGAGTTTACCGCGCGACTAGCAACATCCCGACATCAACTGTCGGGCAGTTGCCCACCAGACACAACACCCGTCTGGTCGGAGGATCCTCCCTTTTCTATAGAGGATGAGTGAACTTTACACCCTGTTCCTCATGCCATTTAAAGTATTAAATGACATACTAGCTGCGCCCCGCGGTTTCACCCGCGTAAGTCTCAATCCCGTAAGAATATCGAGATAAAAAGTAGCCTATATGTTAATCCAGGATGTCAGCTACCTCCATACAAAATTTTATCGAAATTGGTCCAGCTGTTTGAGCGTGAAGTAGTAACAAATACACACACACTCACAAACTTTCGCTTTTATAATATTAGTGTGATGTGATGGTCTCCCTTATGTCCACAGAAAGGTGCGTAACTATATACTCGTATTTATACTCATCATTCTCCTGCCCTTATCCCAATTTACTTGTGGTCGGCGCAACATGTCCCATTCTTCCACACTTCTCTATTAGTTGTCATCTCGGTAGTCACTCTCTTTCTAGCAATATCATCTTTCACTCAGTCCATCCATCATTTCTTCGGCCTTCCCCTACTCGTATAGCCATCCACATGCATACTTAAAGGTTTCCTGGCGACATTTCCCTCCTTCCTCCAAACTCAAACTCAAACTCTCTCTATTTCAATTAAACCAATTACAGGCACTTTTGAATCGTCAAAGAGTCGGGCAGTTAGTCAAAAAGTTGAAGCTATTTGCCCATTCCAAAACGTAGATCTCTATGGAGAAGAACAGGCAAGAAACTCCAAGGACACTCTTTTAAATCAAGATATTACAAAATCCTGGGTGCATTATTCTTGTCGCTTCTTTAAGTGAGAATAATGTAAAAAAATAAAAACAAAAAAAAATATTTTAAATCCTACTAATATTATAAACGCGAAAGTTTGTAAGTATGGATGAATGGATGGATGGATGTTTGTTACTCTTTCACGTAAAAACGGCTGGACCAATTTTGATAAAATTTTGTATCGAGGTAGCTGACACCCTGAATTAACATATAGGTTACTTTTTATCCCAATATTACAACGGGATCGAGACTTACGCGGGTGAAACCGCGGGGCGCAGCTAGGAAAAAAATAATTAAAAAATTATTAATTTTAATTTATTTAAAAACGTACCATGACAACCTTTTTTCCACACAGCCTTTCAGTCACCGGTGTCACTTTCAGACACCGTACCGTACCTATACATACTAAAGCTACTTTATTCTATGCTTATTATTAGTGGAAGGAAGGTAGGTTTTTGAACTGTCATCCAATCTTGAGTCCTAAAAAATATGGCATCCTACTTTAATTACAAGCGTTTAGTGTGTGAAATCCGATAACCAATCAAAGCTATTAATTAACTACCAAATTAATTGTTAACTCTAACTAATTAGTAATTAATTAAGACCTTCAGGTAACATTACATAAGTTCCTTTAAAGTACTAGAAACCAAATAATTTGATTACCGTAACATCCTCATCATACTGATCTTTTCACTAAAAGAAACCTGGTAGAGGTCTGCAAAATTGGTATCTAATTTTAAAAATCGGTTAAAAATTTACCACATTCCCACCAAAATGGTAAGATTAAACAAAGTCACAGTCCCATTTCTACCCGTGGGTGTCATGAAAGGCGACTAAGGGACTTACTAGCAAAGTTCTCTATGCATTTTTAAAACCATACTGCGATCGCCAACCCGCCTGAAAAACGTGGCGATTATGGCAAATCCCTTTTTGGGGCTGGCCTATGTCCAGCAGTGGACGTCTTTCGGCTGAAATGATGATGATGAAACAAAGTCATGCTGACTCGGACCTGAGACTATCCCTAGCGACTTTCAAGTTATTTCCGAGGTACCAAGTGAGCTTGACGATATTCCTTCTAACCATTAGACCTTTAATTATTTAGATGTCAGGATAGAGCGTCGCGCTGCAAAAGGAACTAAAACAAACAGGCCAACTTTAAAATCAAATCAAATCAAATTATTTATTTGCATGCATAAACAGATGGTACAAATAAATATAAAGTAGGTACACTGTATCATTACCTAATAAGGTGTGCAAATATTTATATTATTGGCTATATAATTAAATAACTGCTATAATAACATTACAAAATTATTGTACTAAAAAATAAAACAATAATAAAATAAATTCAGAACACTGCAAAAGTCGGTTTAAAAATAAAAATTGTCAGATGAACGACATGTCTCATCATCACTTAACAATCAAATAAACTAAATTAAAATAATGGTCCAAATTAAAATATATAATATATAATATAACAGATGTCGATTTAAATTATTAAATCATGTCACACTATTTGTATTGTCTTATTATTCAGTGTCAATAAATTACTCTTACTTTATTCAATAAATTACTCTTACTATATAAAGCTATCTATATTTTTATCCTGTAAGTACTCCTTGACTACGTAAGGACTCCTTTGTTAAGCTGGTGTGCGTGACAGCTACGTCTTACACTCGCGCTACGTCATTGCGCTGTCATTGTGATATTCTAGTGTGCGTACATTTTGCAGCCAACAGTTGGACGCAATTCTTTTCGACGAGTTCACAGTTTTAACAGTCTATCTACACATATTTATATCTTTGATTTAGACCTCTATCTTTTGATTAATTTTGGTATTTAATATGGTTAAACTTGAAAATATTCGCCCAAAATACTGTACATCTTTCTACTGACCAGTACATACAATCACACCAAGGTTACAAGAAGTGGGGTAGCAGGTAGAGTGGTCGTTCCGCCTCAGTGCGCCAGCGCATCGTCTCGACACACTTGAGCGTCGCCCTCCACTTCCTGCGACCTGAGGCGAGGGCCGAAGGGACTGATTGTCATGTGTGCGCCCTACTTAACCTGATATTTTAGATGAACATAATATGGTTCAAGTAGTAGGAGTTCAATGACAAACGACACGATTGTGTTAAATACTGTCAAGATGGGTAAAGATATTTAGAACTTAACTAATTTAATTGTGACATTGAATACTGGTGATAATAAATGTGTGGATTCTAATGTTATTGACAATAGTATCTGGTTCTGAGACGTTTAGATTTATATAGTTATCTTAGATAAAATATTGTAATTCTGGAAATAAATAACAGTTTATCTCCTTAACATGGGAATGTTAAGGAGATAAACTGTTATTTATTTCCTTGTTTTTAATTTATACCACATGTCCCAGAATTAACGCACAACCTCTTAAGCGGTCATTGTACTCATCATTATGTACAGACGTCAGCAGGTCAAGCTACCCGAAACTGTCAAATTTTTCCAATCAACCTTGAACCTTATGCTTTAACGATAAAGTTGAAAATCTTTTAAAGAAATTTGACAGATAGTAGTAGCTTGATGTGCTGGCGTCTGTACAACTTTACTATGGGACCAAAGCTGAAATCGCAAAAAAAAATCAGATCCACACAAGCCCTGTCGTTACCGATTCGGCAATGTTTACATATGTACGTGCAAAACTAGGGCTTGAGTAGTGTTCCCTACATTTTGATTTTTCTACATAAATGTAGGGAACAGCTGTTTTTTTTTCGCGTTTTCAGGTTTGGTCCCATAGTAAAAGTTGTTCATAATGATGAGTACAATTAGCCCTTAAGAGGTTCTATGTTAATTCTGGGACATGTTGTATATGCCTGGATAGTGGACATTGTAAATTAATTTTATAATTTTTATTATTATTATTAGAAATTAAATAAAAATTATTATTATTAGGGATTAGGTATTAGTGACATGTATTTTTTTTCTCGTTAACTTTTTTTATATTTTAATTATTTGCGTAGGTACCTTTGCAAAACATTCAGACACATTGTAAATTGTTATTGAATAAATGAAATGAACTCGAGCTAAGAAGTATTTGAACTTTCAGCAAAATACATTAACTGAACTGTTATAGACAAACCTTGGTATAATAAATAGTTAGCTATTACATTATAGTGAATCAAAACAAAAGGAAAGAAAACAATAGAAAATCATTTCGATTATTGATGTGCACTGTAGGTGCTGCCAATTCACAAATCAAATCATAATTTCTTTTATAATTCCATCAAAAATTTCAATTAAACTTCAATCATGATTATGGTGTATTACGGCTTGATGGGATATTTGAAAGCTTTTCATCGCTTGGCATGACTCGCTCGAGAGCCAATTACTGTAATTGAAGACATCGGCCGTATGCTGTTACCTTGTTATCATGTCTAGTCTAAGCCACGTTTATGGGTTTTATTTAACCGACTTCCAAAAAGGAGGTTCTCAATTCGGCTGTAAGTTTTTTTTTTTTGTATGTTTCTTACGCGATTATGAACCGATTTTGAAAATTATTTTTTTGTTTGAAAGGGTATACTCTCGAGGTGGTTCCATTGCCACCAAATCAGAATCTGATGAGGGGATCCCAAGGAAATCGAGGGAAACCCTCAAATTTTATATGCAAACCTATAGCGATTTGGGTATTTTTTATAGTAGCTCGTGCATTTGCTCTCCGAAAGCACCATTTGGTGAAGTGGAACTGATGATGGAGACCACAGATAGCCACCGGAACAATATAATAATTAGTACCTATTTATCGGGTTGCGATTAAGCAATTTATGCTCGTCACTATGCATATGGTGAGTGGCAGTACTCCTGGTTATTACCAGGAGAATTCCTCAACAATCAACGTCCCAGCATCGGGAAAAGCAATATTTTGTAAAAGGTGATGAGCAGTTAACATTAGGCTATTGTAACTTAGATAAATTCAAAACTGACCCACTAAAAAGTGAAAAATAAAAAACTTTTTACAAAAAAATAATAACCGACTACCAAAAATAACACTACAAAGTGAAAAATAACTTTAATTTCGGAAGTCGGAGGCGAAAAACTCAAATACAGATCCAAAGACACCGACTTCCGAAATTAAAGTTATTTTTCACTTTGTAGTGTTATTTTTGGTAGTCGGTTATTATTTTTTTGTATAAAGATTTTTATTTTTCACTTTTTAGTGGGTCAGTTTTGAATTTTTAAGAATACTAACTTGTAACTTTGTGATTACATAATCAGCTACATATTACATGTTCTCACTGCTGCAGCTGGGACACAGGCCTCCTCTCTGTGAGAGGGAGTGGGCCATAATCTACCACGCGAGCCCAGTGCGGGTTGGTTGATGTCACATATCTTCGAATTTTTAGTTCTAGGACATGCCGGTTTCCTCACGAAGTTTTCCTTTACCGTTTTGAAAGCAGTGGTTATTAAATTATTTACCAAAATAAAGCGCCAGTCTGGGTTTGAAGCCACAACCTTACTACTCGTAAGTCGAGGCCGTTAAGGTTCGTACAGACTGGTGCGATATCGCGGGCGTGACGCGACACGAGTAGCACAATTACTATGTCGCTACCTGTCGCGATACCGCGTGAGTCTGTAAGAGCCTTTCCCACTGGGCCACCACTGCTTGAACTGCTTCTGTGTATTACTTCGGTATTATTATTTTTTACTTGTTTTTCGAAGCCACTTGTCTCAAATGCTTACTTGGTTTTGCTGCGCTTTATAATAGGTGGTCAACGTTTTGTATGGAGAATTTTAAAGAAGTCGCATTTTTCATACCAACATTTTCTTAATTTATATAACAACCTTGAACTCAAACGTTTTAAAACGTTTATGCAATAATGTTTAAAAACTAAGCTACCGTAATATGCCACTTAGATTAAGCGACATAAATAAGTTTTGGCTAAGTTAAAAAAAATAGTGGTAATTTCTGCTAACAAAACGAGGAGTCATTTTTAAGGTATTTTTTATGTTTACAAAACTATAAGTAATAAGGTAGTTGTCTATGATGGTCATTATTCGATAAGCAATCAATTGCAAGCAATTGATGAATATTTTACATCATAGAAGTGACGAGGTTCTCTATTTGTAAGAAAGAAAAAAACGCCAATTTCATAGGTGCGAACCCAATATTTCGGTAAAACCAAGTCTGTATGAAAATCATCTTCATCATCGGGTAACCTTTGCATTATTAACCCACCAGACCTAGCTAACTAGGTCTGATGGGTTCCCATCTATCAAATGCAGCCGAGCTGTGTAAGGACATGATGTCTTTATGCTTGGATAAACAGCGTCATAATATTTGTCTTTCTTTAAATTGTAGGCATCGTACAGTACCAGATAGACTACAGAGACTCATTTAAAAAGAATTTGACGTAATATTATTATCTGTGAAATATCCTAATTAGTTTATGAGTAGAACAAATAAAAACACAAAAATATTCTTTGGTTCAACAAATTCTTAGTCAATTGTTAAGTTTCTCATTATCATTGTTATTATACTAATGTATTATTTATTGTATAGAAAACAAAGGAAATATTACAATGGTTTTACTTAAAACAGATATAGGAATTAGTAAATATTAATAATGTTAAAATAGTGTGCATAAATAGATTCGTCGAAACGTGTCACAAAGGAATGCGAACAATCCTTTTTGTCTGACCTATGTATCATCCAAATACAGGGAAATTGATTAAGTACATTGGACTCATAAAAAAGGCCTTTGCAATTACAAGATTACCTATCCTTTGGTTTATCTTAAGATTGTCTGAAATAAATCTTGAAAGTAGACCTTGTAACAAAGGACCGCTGCTTGTATATCAATAAATTAATTTATTACTTAGTTATTTCTTATTTTTATTTCCTGTTACAAAATCCAGTGTAACGTGTTTACAAATAATTATACAATATACATACAAGATAATTATCCACAATGTTTATAAACATTTAATTTATGCGTGCGATAGGCTGTATGCTACCAAACAATCATGACAAAAAGCTGTAAATAAACAAAGACCAAATCCAACCATAAAAAAAATACCGAAAACCTTAAAATCTCCTTACATTAAAAAAAAACTGAAAATTGTGATCTCAAGATATCACAAAAGCTAAAGGAAGCCACGAGCACCGTGTCGTCGTCGGTAAGCGCTATGCGGCGTAATACCTCAGTTCCAAGTATTCCCGAGACTTTGCGGAGCGATAAGCTCATACCTGAGCGAGCTTTTGCAACCAACTGTTAGCCGGACGAATTGAAAAGCTCTCCGAGCTTTAATTTGCTAGTTCTGTCTCTCAGTATGGTTTAGAATGTGTTTGTACTTTTTCCCATTATTCTGTGAGTTGTTTCAATATTTAAAAGTGGTATGTTTTTGGTAATAAAGCTATTGAACTTAGGAAAAGTAACTTCTATTTTTTAACGAAATCATAAATAAATAAATAACAAAAAAAAGACATAGGTAATGTGATTTTAATCACATTATTGCTACCAGCATATATATTTTTTTACGATTGCAAATCCATATAGCTTATCTATCGCCGTGCTGTATCACTTACCCGTATCCTAAGTTAACCGCTCAACTTGCACGCAATATGGTGTTATAAGAAGACAGCTGGCTGTAACCACACTATCATTTAATACTCTTTGTCACCTCTATGGACCACTACAAAAAGGAACTGGGGGTCTAATCCGAAACGATAGTCCGAAGTATTGGCCGAAAGTTCGGCCGTTTTCTAACTTTTAGTTTCATTTTTCCCGACTTCAAGTCACATTTTTTGATTTTGGCTTATATCTTTGACTGTCTTTTTTTTTCTTTCGCCCGTAGTCAGGCATACTTAGCCGTAGTCAAGAAACGGCCGAACATTCGGTCGATACTTTGGATTTATGTTCAGAGTAGACCCATCGAAACAACACGAAACGCTTGTAAATTTAAAATGAAACTTCTTAGTTATTTTCAGTTCAGTAATTGTTATTATCACGATATTCAGAATTAAGTACCCTCTCAATTACAATACCCAGATTTAATTAAAGAAACGTAGGTATATACGTAACGGATATTGTTTTTCCGTATTAAAAACTTATTGAAAGTTCAGCTGGCAGCGACCTTGCCGTATTTTTAACGCCATCATTTTTAACTAATTAGAAAGGATTGGTTCAGAGGCTACTTAAATAAACTATACGGATTTAGAATAACCTTTTTCTATGTTTGTTGGACCGTGTAATAATCTCTAATTAAGGATATAAACAATTTAGCAATTTTCAAAAAAGTAGCTTTGCTTTAAAACACTTTTAACGTGAAACGACTCTTTGGTCCAGATCAACATCCGAAAAAAAACACTATGTGAACGCTTCGGACATAAAAAATCTCTAAGATTTTCTTCAAAGGTTTAAATATCAATGAAATAACCGATCTAGAATGTGTAACCGATCACTAAAATCATGTAAAATATTTTCTAGAATTTACCAAATAACTGAGAAAATATTTGTAAAAACCACCGGCCCTACAAAACCAAAACTGCTAACAAAACGTCCCCCTGCTCGCGTGCCCTATTTCAAAACAACCAACCTGTCCCTCAAGGAGTCAAGATATCAAGCTCGTCATCAAAAGGAAGCGGAAAAGGGAAAAAACCAATCGTTGGGGTGCAGGCTATACAACTTGGTTGGGTAACAGGTGCCGCTGTGCGCCTGCACGTGACACGACGCCATTCGCGCGCGCGCCGCCATAGCCGCCGCTTCGAAAATCGAACGCGGAACGTCCGACCGTTATTTTTCAAATATTTAAATTCGAAGTGCTGTGCAACGAACATTTCACTGAGGATTTTGTGCCAGTGTTGGTTTTTTTGTGTGGTACTTTTTTGTACAGGTTTGTTGATTTTTTATATATTTTTTTGTTGTAATTAAAAATCATTAAGTTATGAATTTATTACCATATTTAAATATTTTTATTAAAAGTATTGCCCAATATATATGAAAAATTCTTGAAAGTGATTTTTCTCAAAGCATCAGAATTCCTTAAGAAAAGATTTCAACGAGCAACATCGTAAGCTGTAATAAGCTTTGCCTCAGACGTTCGCCAACGGAAACAGAAGTGTTCTAATAACAATACTTATGCATCTAATGGGCGGATTATACGAGCGATAACGACGGATTTATAGTCAAATTATTATTATTCCGCTATTATGTAACTTTTGCGTTGAGTAATCAACTGATTAATTGGATATGACGATATTATTTCTTCAACCTCTTACTTAGCAAATGCAAGTGTGGAGTGGTTTTTATTCGAGTATATTTTTACTTTTCCTATTGAAACTTTTTTTTATTTTTGAAAAAAGAAGTCTTGTCTTACATAAGTTTAGTACCTAGCTTTTTTTTTGTTTTTTTTTGCTCTCAATAAAGCTCCAGAAAAAAAAGGTTTCGGCAAACTCGTAATGAGGGTCCCAAAAAAAATCCTGACATCACAGCATTATGTTCCTGCACCTGATGAAATCAGCTATTAACGCCTCCTAGCAAGCTTACTCAGCTAAGTATGCGTGTACACGGAAAGGGTTCACAGTAATGGTTGAACGGGACAGGACTTGAACCCGTGACCATTTGATCGCTGGTCAATGCCTTCAGCGCAGGATTGTTGCCCGTAATGTATTCTTGTGTATACGTCTGGTTATTATTTTTACTTTGTAGAGGTCTTTTAACTGAGTATAAGATTTAATACCACATTTATGGTAACTTTAATTTTCTTCAAGGATTTGTGGGAAAAACCAATTCTGTATTTCGAAAGATGTACTGGGATTTTGGACTGATATGTTATAAATACCAGTTAATATGCGAAAACATAACCCCATGACTCTTTAGAAAATTCACAAAAGGATTTTTTACGTAAATACATACGTACGTATTCATAATATACAAAGTAACAAGATTAACTTTTTTTAGGACGCTAAACGTTAAGCCGTGACCGAAGATCACGCTTGCACATAAGACACTCGTTATTTACCATTTATATAAGTAATAATTACAATCTTCACGTATATTATGTACTTATGTAATAAATGGTAGCACGAAGTTGGTAGTGTATTAAGAAATAATATAAATATGATAACATTTCAGTTGCGACAGTAATTAGATAAACTTGTATTGTACAATACGTTCGTTTGAAATAAGAACTCAACTATCACAGCAAATATATTTGAAAAAGAATGTTATCATTTCGTCAGCAAGAAACCAGAGAGTATTGGATTGAACTTCTTAAAAGTATCATCATTGCGTCATTAACTTAACGGTTTAGGAATCAGTAGACACGTTCAGCTAAAGTATTTGGTTATGTCAATGGCGCAACTGCTACTCGACAGCAAAATGTAAATCTGGTATGAAGTAATCATCTCGAGTTTATCGAATTGTAATCAAAGATGAACCACACAAGACAAAAAATGAAAACTGGACTGTACCCAAGAAAGAAACCTTATTCAAATTATAATAATTATTATTATTTAACAAATTCATGCAACCAACACAACATAATCCAAACGACGACGATACAACTAACACAAACTCAGCTGTTTTCAACTTCATAGACTGATATAAACACAGAAACTCACGTAATACCTACTAATAACAAAACAAGCAACATATCAGATTAATACTCTAAATGATTGATGATTTAAATCATTAACAAGCTCACGGATATAATATAGAGGGAAAGTCAAATCAATTTGTTGGTCGACTCACATTTGACAAGTTCGGGGGAGAGTGGTTACATCACAGTTAATAAGTAGGTACAGAAACCTCCAGCAACTGTCAGTCACAGGTAATACGATGATTTGGCAAAGATATTCGAGATAATTGTAAGAGCTAATAAGATTAATAAGACTATGATAAGTGAAAAAGCAGTAGAACTATAGCAGTTACGTGCAGAATTAGAGGTCGACTTGGAATCAAAATGATGGATTAAATAAGATATGAAAATACGAGTACTTCGACGCCTAAGTGTCTTTTGTTTTTATATTTATTTATTTATTCAGTTAGTCAGTCATTAAATTTAGTACCTAGTGTAAATAGTTAGTCGCATCTTATGTTGTATATAATCATTTTAATGTAGACGAAAAAGTTGGCATTGCCAGTTTGTGACCTCTTTAATTGCCTAGCTCTCAAAGAAGTAATCCGTAATTTAAATTTTCACAGACTTACAAAAAATAAAGACTCTTAGTTCATAATATTGTCAGTAGGTATAAATATAACACGTTCCTCATTCAAATTAATATTAAGGATAAAATTATACGACAAATAAGGCAATAAGCTGCTGCTGAATCCAGCCCCGACTTTAATGTATTGACAGATAAAAAACCAAATAAGGATGTGTGTGGATTATCCACTAAATACAAACCACCATAAAATGAAGGTCAAGCTGCAACAGTGTTTGAACTTCAAAAACCAGTTTTATGTTTTGATGAAAAAGTTTCCATTCCTTATAAAAAATTGTCTGGAACAACAACTACTGATAAATAAATCAAAAATACATATTTATTGCGATATAAATACGAGTTTATGAACTTAGCTGAATTAATTTAGAACTGCAGATAGTAAAGAAAAATAAAACTTTTAACTAGATACTTTGAACAGTGGCGTGTTACTAACAGACGCAATTCATATTCGCGATGTTGATGATAAATCCGTGTAACTTCACGCAGTTTTTATAAAAAAAAACACGTGTGTAAATTGGAATTTATTAAAGCTCTAAGACTGCTTTAGTACTTACTTCTAAATGGATTGAAAGGATTTATTATTTTCCAAGTTCCCTACTTCACTGTATTCATTCGTCCTTATCGCTTTAGTATTATACAAATCTTATAATTTCTATTCTTCAAGTAGGTATAACTCCGGATCAAATTAGGTGCTCAAAAAAAGATTGAATCAATGACCTCAGCTCATTAGTGTTAGCTTATATCTTCTTCTACCACAAACCAAGGCAGAAAAACATATATAAATCATCCTGACGGTCAAATGTCTGAATCCGTTAATAATGTTCGCAGATAATCTAAAAAAACAACGATGGATTTCCGTTCTACCTTATTTTAGCGATTCCAAAAATGCTTTCAATCGACCACCTTTTTAGCTTTAATTCGTTTAAAAGCTTGAACAACAAGCAGAATGGCGTCTAATCGGAACCCCATAGTTACATTGTGCTCACCCAACCCTTAATTCCTCATTTCCTGTATTGATATAACAACTGGTAAAATTCATCACCTTTTCTCTCCCTACGCATATTTGCATATTATTATATCGTCCAGTCTCGCCAGGTTCTATTATAGTTAATTCTTTAGTATTATTATTGTAAGTGCTATTTTTCACGAAATGTGTAGGTCCATTAGTGTTACTATTTATTTCTTCTTTATCATCTACCACCTTATCTAATTCTTCAACAAATGTTTGCTTTATGTCAACTCAAGTACCGAAACTATCATACTATGCGATTTTCAAAAAATAAATAGTTTGATTCTTCACTTGGATCTGAAAGTAATCTACCTATACCTAAGTGCCTCAAACTTCTTACATTTTTCTTTATCGTACCTTTGCATATTATTATACCGTCCAGTCTCGCCAGGTTCTATTATAGTTAATTCTTTAGTATTATAATTGTAAGTGTTATTTTTCTGTAAATGTGTAGGTCCATTAGTGTTACAATTTATTTATTCTTTATCATCTACCGCCTTATCTAATTCTTCAACAAATGTTTGCTTTATGTCAACTCAAGTACCGAAACTATCAATAATATGCGATTTTCAAAAAATATATAGTTTGATGCTTCATTTGGATCTGAAAGTAATATACCTAAGTGCCTCTTTCTTACTTTTTTCTTTATCGTACGCAATCTCGCACTCGCCTTTCCAGCCCTCAACCATTGGTCCCTGTATACAAACCTTTCCAATACTTCCCTTTTTGTAATCCTCGGTCTCTTTCTTTTTGCAAACCTGCCTTATTCCCAATGCTGTATTTACAAACACCGCCCGTGCTCTCGTCACGGGGTGCGACAAGAACGGGAACAGTGTGCGAGTGAGAGGCAACATGTTTCGGCTGTAGTGCGACTTGCAAGCGTTCACTATGCGTTTTTGCGGCTGCATTTCTGCAATTTTGCGCGTGGTGTAAGGTGGAGCAGGTTTATTGGCTTTAAAATGGAACCTTTAATGATACTATCCCTTATTTCTTTTTTTGGGTGGGAAATTACCAAATAACTTCTCCCGCTCTGGGTAGAGCGGGAGAAATTATTTGGTAATTTCCCAGGCCTGGTCCTTATCGGACGGCGAGCTACCAATCGCTCACCGTCCGTAGGCCCGCGCCTACGGTGGCCGGGAATCGGCCTGTGACTCCCGACGCCCGGGAATGATGCTATCCCTGGGCTGGTAATAGGTTAGCCTTTTCTGGTAGCACAACAAACCATCCGAAAGAAACGAGGAAGATATTTTTTACAGCATTTTCTTAGATTTAAACACGCCTATAACTTATTTTTGACACTCGTTTTCTAAAAGCATAATTAAATCTCTGATCAAATAAGAAAATCTGCTGTCCCATCTTATGACAACTGCTCTGACTATGCTGCATTTGATAGGCTTTCAAAAACTGACAATGTACCAGCACCCTAATTGCGTAACACAGTTTGAATCACAATCTTGATTTTGAAGTATATTGTTAATCCATTGCTCCATATGTTCGAAATTTTTTTCTGCTCAACAACGCAAATTACGCAATTAATGTTGTTGAGCTGTCAAATGAAACCCATTGCTACTGATAGTGTGTTAAGACTCGCACAGACTGGTGCGATATCGCGGACGCGACGCGACTTTAGTAGCACAATTTCTATGTCACTGCCTTTACGCATTTACCCCGCAGTATTAGGAAGTGATACCCGCCTCCGCTGCCTCGTATGACCTGCGGCCGAGCATTAGACAAAAGCGGGCGGTCGGCCTTCGAGCGACCGGTTGCCGGCCGCTTACTTTCGTATTGCAGCCGCCAAGCCGCACTATTCAATTATTGCTCCAAATCGCACGCAGATACCTTTGGCGTCGTTTACCTGATTTTAAGTAATAGATAACTGTGAATTACAGGTAGGAAATAAAGCGACATAGAATTTGTTGTTTATGATAATATGACATAATTATGACAGATTGGCAGAT
The DNA here is from genome assembly GCA_948098905.1 of Tiliacea aurago. Lineage (NCBI taxonomy): Eukaryota > Metazoa > Arthropoda > Insecta > Lepidoptera > Noctuidae > Tiliacea > Tiliacea aurago. The sequence continues at coordinate 21,136,493 of OX402578.1, forward strand.
TTTGTTCATTTTTAGGGTTCCGTACCAAAATGGTAAAAAGGAAGCCTTATGGTGAGACTAAGTCTGTCTGTCACACCTGGATATCTCAAGAACTACTAATGCTGTCAACTTGAAATTTAGAACAGTTTTAGATGACGTTTGCCCAACTATTTTGCAAACAAGGAATAAATTAAAAAAATATATCTTTTTTGCAAAAGGAAAGGGTCTTAAAAATTATAAGTGGGGCTACTACGGCATGTGGGGGGTATCATATGAAAGAGCGCTGTTTGCACATTCTCAAACATTTATTATTTATTTTAGGCAGCATAGTTTTTATAAAAATGTAAAAATAAATACCGCTCCCCCCCCTTTGCATAGATAAAAATCTGAAATTATTCTATGTGATAGAAGTTTATGTAAAGATTACAGGAACAATAAAACGATGTCTCTAAATATCACAGTTTTTCAGAAATCACCAATATCATATATTCGTACGGAACCCTCGGTGCGCGAGTCCGACTCGTTCTTGACCAGTTTTTTTTATATATTTATTAGAGGAGTAAGTTTGTAAGCTCCTGTATCAGTGTTAATATTACAGACACTTCAAGGATAGACTTTGAAGTGTCAGTAACCTTCAAGGTCTATTGCTCCCTCAAACTTTCCAGTAGGTATATAATCGTTCAATAAGTATATGACCTGTCTAGATACCAGCAGAAGTAGGTAGATACTATATTTTACACTTATAGGTACAGGAGTCATCCAACAAACCACGGATGCCACTGACGGCTAACCGAATGATTCCGAAGCTGACGTCACTCTCAAATTCATTCGGATGACTTGGACCTTTAAAGATTTCTGATAAGATTTGTATGAGTCACAGTGAATACCAGGTTGTTTTTGCCAAAACAATTATTTTTTTACATTTTCCCATGTTAGATGAGTCGCAAAATAATAATGATTAATTATAATTATGTATCAATTTTAAGATCCTCTAAAAGTTAGTCATGTGAGCAGTCAACTTTGAGGTAATACAATGAACTTTAAATAGGTACTTTGAGAATATTTTTAAATGTTTCTAAGTAGGTACAAATGTTAAGAATATTCCAAGATGATTCAAAAGTCATATAACTAACAAAAACTGTAAATACAATCTGACTTATTCATTCATTTATGTTACTCACATTGGCCAGGTCTTAAACCCACTTGCACTACTCACAATTTATATATCAGCGCTAAACACTAAACATGCACTAAAATGCCATTCTATATCTGTCAGTGGTCAACTGGAATGAACGAACAATATTGACAGAAATATAATTATTGTCAGTCTTCATGCTAGTTTACCTGATTATTAATTCAAAGGAATGCGCTACTCACAATTTAAATATTAGCGCTAAACACTAAACATGCACTAAAATGTCATTCTATATCTGTCAGTGGTCAACTTAAACAAACATTATTCGTTTGTTTGATTGACAGAAATATAATTATTGTCAGTCTTCATGCTAGTGGACCTGAGTATTAATCCAAAAGAATGTAATTACTACATACAAAAGCCCTGACCAAGAGCACAATAATATCATGAACTTAATGCTGATTAATGATCGTTCACGGGAAAATTCAATTGCGGGGACTCATCCCGCCATCCTTTCTAGAATAGATTATGAATAGTTGCGTGTGAATGTAGACTAAGAAGTAATTACAGGTCATAATAGATATAATGACTGATGACTCCGTTCTAGGTATCGGGGATTTTTGTAGCGTAAAGTTATAAAAAGCTAAAAAAATATATTATATAAACAAGCGAGCTTTACAGATGAAGTGTAACATTTGACATCTCACTCCATTACCTAGCACTTACTAATTCTATGAGTACACTAATTCCAGGCCATTAATAAGTACTTACTAAAGGATGACACACGCTATACCGTGCCGGGTCCTAGCCAAGTCTCGGTCGTACCACGGTCAACTAATATCCCATATATTTTGTATGGACACGCTCATGCTATACCGAGAGGGAATCGGTTTCGTGCAACAGCGGAGCCTCTGGTCGGGCTCGGCACGGTGTACCGTGAGTCATCCTTAATTTCATGCTATTATAAAGTACTTACTAATTCCATGCTATTATAAAGTGCTTCCTAATTCCATACTATTAAAAAGTACTTCAAACAAAACATCTACACATCAAAAATACCATGTATTTTTTTTAACAAATTGTCGTAGTGAGAAAAATTGCAAATGAAGCCCGCGACTCTGTTTCAACTTTTAATCTAACCCTGTGCTTGAAAATGCTATTCGAGTTCTGTTTTAAAATTAATTGGACATAGATAAACAAAATATAAATTGTTGTTTTTTGGCAGAGGCACGTATTCAATACAGCCTATTCACTCCTAATATCACTCTACGGAATTTGATACAACCTTACCCCAAAATGCAGGCTGAATGTGGCTTGCCTTTGCCTCGCGGCCGTTCTAACAAGTTCGCTGATTGAATCACGGTGAGTTTGCCGTCTCTTGCGCAATGGCTCTAGTTTTTAGGTTTTAGCAATTAGCACCTTATTTGTAGGAACCTTCGAACTTTTGCTTGTATTGATAGATATATCGGTCCATAAGAACACACGATGCATTCTTGCAAAATATTCATTTCACCTTTGATTCTGACGAAATTCTAGGGCGGGCATGGGCTTTTATCTTTAACTTTATCTAAAGATTTTTCGAGTCATAAAGTGAACAAAAGTGGTTTATTATCTTATGACAGATTGATTTATTTTAAACTTTAACCGTCTTATTACAAAACAAGATTTATATTTTGACATTGCTTAAACCATGGAGCCAGTTTTTGTAATAAGAAAGTAACTGTTATTGAAATACCGTTCTGTATACAAAACTGAAAACTTAGTTCGGTACTAAGTTGTCAGTTTTGTATTAGCAACTTTACCTTAGACGGAATAAAGTTCCAAATTCAATAATGGCTCCATGGTTTACCTGGGTCTGAAGATAAACCTTGTTTTGTAATAAGACGGTATCCGCCTTATTACAAAACAAGATTTATATTTTGACAAGGCTTAAACCATAGAGCCAGTTTTTGTAATAAGAACGTAACAGTGATTGAAATACTGTTCTCTATACAAAACTGAAAACTTAGTTCGGTACTAAGTTGTCAGTTTTGTGTTTAGGAACTTTACCATAGTCGGAATAAAGTTCGAAATTCAATAATGGCTCCATGTTTTAAACCTGGGTCTGAAGATAAACCTTGTTTTGGAATAAGGGGGTAAGAGTCCGTCTATCTCAACATCTGCCAAATCTTTTCCCAACTATGTTACGGTCGGCTTCCAGTCTAACCGGACGCAGCTGAATACCAGTATTTTACATGGAGCGACTGCCTATCTGACCTCCACAACCCAGTTACTGGGTAATACAATACCTCTTGGTAAAACTGGCTGTCAGACTTTCGGGCTTCTAACGACCCGTATAGCGACTGTCAAAGATCCACGAATGACAGCCGAGAGCAACGTGCTCTCCGAGGGACGGAAGGGTATGTAAAGATGGTCACCCATCCTCGGACCAACCGCGACAAGCGTAGCTTTACCTGATCGATCGACCCGTGAGGCTGGTACTACTAAGGGTCCGCCTATCTACAAACCATTATCTATACTTGACAAAAAGTAAGACTACAATCCAACCAACCATGCTTTATGATGCCTCTTTCACAATTATGCTTTTGCAATATGAAAAAATTTCGTAGCCTTTTTGAGATACATTTATTTCAATTTCGTTTAGGTGTCCCAATTCAAGATTCCCATAACGACCAGGAAATAAATTTATATTTTTTTTAATTGTGTCACTCAAATCTCAATATGGACTTGTTAAAGAGGTTCACGTAATCAGCAGTGCTATTTTGTAAACATCTCACCGTGAAATCTTGCGTGGAGTGAGCTGTCAGTGTCATCTCATTGATGCTAGGGATTGACCAAGCATTACATTTACAAACATAATCGAGATTTTAATAATATTTTTTTATGCTAATTCTGTTGGTCCATCCCCAGCATCAGGTGGTATGACACTGACAGTTCACTCCACGCTCACTTCACATAAGTTTTCACGGTGAGATGGTTATGGGGATTACAGAATCGACATGCTGAACGTGAAAAACAAAATTTCACTTCACTCGATGTGAAATGCAGTTCCGTTTAAATCAATTATCCTGTTGATATCTTCCGCAATTCATACAAAATTTTACATAAAGAATAACACTCAACTTCTATTTAAACCTAACATCATTTGAATGATTGCGCTTGCGCATACGAAGTATAAAAGCATAGAATTTATTGTGCAGCTTTAGACGACATCTTATGACGGATTAACGTAATTCTACATTAATACGTCTCTAATAAATTTCTATAGATATTTCCTTAATACAATTTATAGTCTATGGCAGTTGCATAGACATGACACTTGTTCGCAATTAATGTTATGTTTTATTAAAAATGATACGGAAATATTATGTTTGTTTATTTCTTTATTTATATACGAACATAAAGTTTAAAAAAAGTTAGTTATACAGCTTGTCGCAGCATATATGCAGCTTTTTTACGGCCTGTCTAAATGCGGTCCTTAAACGGCTGTTTTTTTCTTCAGATTTTATAAAGTAAGTACCTACCGAGATTAAGTATGTAGGTACTTACGTATGCAAGTTTTATTAGAAATCACCGGCAAAGTGCGTGTCGGACCACGCGCAATGAAGGGTTCCGTAGTTGAGATGAATTTATCCCAAAAACAAACATAACATTGTAGGTAGTTCTAAAACATGTTCTCCCATGTGATATACATCACGATATACGCCATGGTAAATTTTCCAACTGGAAATGTAAGTTTGTAACTGCAAAAAATATTTTTTTAAGTGATAAAACTACAATTGATCGATTTTCTGACTTTTTCCTTTACTTGCGTGCTTTTTGCCAAATTTCATGATTTTAAGTCAATGGGAAATACCCTATAGGTTTTGATTTGTTTGCGAGTATCAAAATATGTATGTCGCATAAATCCCCATATTTTTTTATTTAGAGCTTCAAGGGACCATAAACTTACGTATTTGATATTAATTTCAATTTGATACCTCCACACGTTCCTGAGAAAAAAGGTCTTGACTGACTGACAGACGGACAACGAAGTAATCCTATAAGGGTTCCGTTTTTTCCTTTTGAGGTACGGAACCCTAAAACTGATATTCCAACACTCAACCGATTACTGGTTTCGAGAACTTGTTATCACAAAAATGGCGCAAGAACTCAACATTACGGTCTATAAAAACAAGAAGTAAGCGATCGGCTAATAGGTACGATACGGCAGCGATAAAAATGTCTTCTAGCATGGAAAGGAAAACAAAAAAATAATAGTGTGCATAAGCAAATTTTTTTTTTTTTTAACTTTATGTAACTTCTTATTTTTATACCTATTACAACTTGCAAAGAAAACTTGTATGCACTTACAAGCTAATAGTACGCATCATGACCCACTTTGAATTCCTAATTTCAGAGCGTTCTTGATTAATTAAGTACTACTTAGTAAAAAATCTCATGAAGAATATATTTGAATGACAGTCCAATTCTACCACAGATCAAAGATAACACAGTTATAAGAATATTAAAAATTAATTACGAAACGCAAAGACACGGCACGCGAGTAATATCTAAAGATTATCTATTTTCTCATTTCTTAAGCATGTCCACACTATTACATATCTTATAAATTACGTAAAGTTGGTAAATAGTGGCAGGTGGCAGCAGTGGGTCAACAGTATCGTGACGAGGACGTCGAGTAGCCATTTGACATTTTAAATTTGGAATCCATCGGATTGTAGTCTAGTCGTGTATGGCAGTTAGTGACGTAAGGTTGGTAGATAAACGACCTTGCTACGCGCGATTTTTATGTGAATACTAACTGCGGTAGTTGATAGAAAGTTCTATTGAGCTTTTTGGAAATGGGTATTTGTAACTGCACTTAGAGCATTGGTAGGTACCGATATCCATGTTACTCAATGTTGGAGCTGCCTTAAAATGCCACTCGCCTGTCATTTGGACTGAAAACTAGCTATATATGATACGAAGACATTGGCAATGTTGGGTCAGATTTATGTCTTTACCGAAAACTTTACTGAAGACAAGACGCAAATAAGAATCAAACCTATTAACCATACATGGTCCCAATGCATTACCGAAAACTTTACTGAAGACACGACGCAAATATGAATCAAATTTACTGACCAAACATGATCCCAATTCATTTGAACAAATTTATCACACAGCTGCTTCATTGTAACTTACCAATTTCGCGTCCCCATTAGTTCAATTATCATGTAAAAATCATGAATTCCAACAATTTGCCAATCAATTACTCGGTACCTTCGCAACTGCTGCAATTTGGACGCATCAGCGAATCTATAAGCTCATGCATCTAGTTCAAACGCAACCGATTGCTTCGCATCATGTTTGCGACATGGAATTCGTGGTTAGTCGTGCGTTTCTGACCGTTCTGTGTTGGTGTGCCTTAATAATCGATTATGAAGAATTATCGATGCGGTGATTTCATACGAATGAGTGTTAAACATCGATAGGCTGTCTTTTTTTTTTTTTTGGGTGGGAAATTATTAAATAACTTCTCCCGCTCTGGGGGCGTGTCAGACTTACCCACCCGTATTCCTTCATTTGCCTGTGTGCCAGGGCCACGATATCCCTTTCGGACAAACTCGCAACCCTGGCAGGCATTGGCTCTAGCGGACCCCGTCAGTTGGTGCTGACAACTCTATGAGGCGCGCGTGGAATACGATGCGCCGTCGACCCGGGCCTGGTCCTTATCGGATGGTGAGCTACCCATCGCTCACCGTCCGCAGGCCCGCGCCTACGGTGGCCAGAAATCGGCTTGCGACTCCCGACGCCCGGGGCGTCTCCTGCGGCGACTAGGGGCGCGAGGATCGATAGGCTGTCTGTGTTGTATTTCTAACTTTTTTATTTATTTTTGTAACGCAATACCTTTCTTAATTTATTGATAAAAAGTCAATCTTCCCGCTATTTCCCAACTATGTTTGGGGTCAGCTTCCAGTCTAACCGGATGCAGCTGAATACCAGTTAAACTGTACATCGAGTGACTGCCTATCTGACCTCAACAACCCAGTTACTGGGTAATACGATACCCCTTGGTAAGACTGGTTGTCAGACTTTCGGGCTTCTGACGACTCGTAACGACTGTCAAAGATCCACAAATGACAGCAGGGACTCACGGCTTAACGTGCTTTCAAAACCATGGAGGAATCTCGATATGTAAAGATGGTCACCCATCCACGGACTAACCTGAAGCGTAGCTTAACCCGATGGATCGACCCGTGTGGTTGTTATTACCTAGCCACGAGCTCCTCCAGCATTTGTAACTTTAATGTTTATTTTTGTAACGCACTATGTACATTCTTAATTTTAAGGGGAAATTTTAAGGCTTATAATATCATGAAATATATTTCAAAACTGCCGAAACAATAAAACCGTTGTATCAAAACAATCGACAAAATCGATGTCGTTCAAATCACGATTCGATTATTGTTATCAAACAAAACATCGAACGACTCGAACCGCCATTCGAAAACCGTGCGCCTAGTTGACCCGAACTATTTGTGCCTGGTAATTATCTATAATTACCAGTACGCCAACCCTAATTAGGTATATACTTCTTATGTATTGGAATGCACATTAACACGGATTGTAAGTATTTCATGTAATAACTAAGAATTTATGATAATAACACGGGCTATTTGGAAAATTCCGGAGTTTACAATATTACTCGTACATACAGAGGTATAATGTAGTTATAAAAACTTTTTACAAAAAGAAAACAATCGACGTCCAAAAAAAAACACTACGGAGTGAAAAATAACTTTAATTTCGGAAGTCGGTGTCTTTGGTTTTGTATTTTCGTATTTTGCCACCAAGTTCCGAAATTAAAGTTATTTTTCACTTTGTAGTGTTTTTTTTTGGAAGTCGTCTGTTTATTTTTGTGAATATACATTAAAAAAATACAGATGAACATAGAACCTTCTCCTTTTTGGAAGTCTTTAAATAATAAAGTACTTATCTTTTATTAATTTACCTTCACGCGGACCTCTTCACACTACTTAGTAAACAACTTTGACTTTGACATATCGTGTCCAACATGACAAATATCAAGGAGTAGGTACATACCGACCTCCTTTGTATATATTACCTACTTGTCTTTCTGGTTTTAGATCCAGCAAACGTAAGGTTTACTTAGCTAAAAGTAGAGCTCACGCGAATAGAGAACACGCGTTTACTGCCGTCTAAAGTGTTAAGTAATTATTTGGCGAGTCTACTTGTCTACACATCAGTACAAAAATAAACTTAATAGTTATAGGTATAAACTCCCGCTCCGCCTCGGAAAGCACGTTAAGACGTTGGTCCCGGCTGTCATTTGTGAATCTTTAACAGTCGTTACGGGTCGTCAGAAGCCCGAAAGTGTGACAGCCAGTCTTACCAAGGGCTATCGTGTTACCCAGTAACTGGTTTGTGGAGGTCAGATAATCAGTCGCTCCATGTAAAATACTGGTATTCAACTGAATCCGGTAAGACTGGAAGCTCACCCCATCATAGTTGGGAAAAGGCTATATAAAACAGCTAGCTGAAATAACAGCAAATTGCTCTTTTCATAGAAAAAATAAAGAAATATTATTTTTCAGAAATAAATACTTGAAAATATTTGATCCTCTGTTTAGCAGACCAAAAAAGGCCAAAGAAAAGTATATACATACAGGTATTACAAATAAACAATCATACATATAACATGCCTGAGTAATACAACTAAAAACCAACTAAAACCATGTAAGTACCTACAGTTCGGTGTAGTTGTATACGAACAAAGAACCCAATTGAATCACCCAAGTCCTAAAATAATATTATCTCTACCAATTATGATCACATTAATATAAACTGCTTGCACTAAACAAAAACGTTAAGTGTTATAGTGCATTGACCGCATATCAAAACGTTAAATCTCACGCAAAAAAAAGAATAAAACAAACACGAGTTACCATAAAAGGAGAACAAGTAGATAAAGCCACTAGTTTATAAGACTACGAGTACACCGCCTCTATTCTTGTAAATGTCCTGAAAGATATCTAACGAGGTAAATAGTGGATCACACACATTACTTTCTGGAAAAATCAGGTTCTTCTAAGACTTCCTGAGGTCAAACGGTAGGCGCTCTTTAAGGGTCGGGTAATCGCCGGTGACCTTGGCCATACAAATGCACGTTGGGCCCCTCGCCACTCCGCCGGCCGCCCCGTTCGGTTTCATAGTGAATACTTATTTTTAGTAACGAAAATATGAATATTTGAAAAAAATCACGGATACAATTATAGATAATAAAATAGTCTGTTTATACAAAAAAAAAAAGAAAAAAAAGAAAAATAATAATGAATAGTTCGAAAGTAATATCGGCTTTTATGCTTTAGGTAGACATTACTTCCTGAATTTATTTAATAAAGTATTTTACTACAATACTTAAATATTCACTTATAGAATTGATGTGTATGCGCATATATTTTTTGCATAACTTACTTGAATTATATGAAGGCGTAATAACAGATTTAAAAGTCACTAAAATCATATATCTGCGCCTTAACCGGCAAATGTACAGATACAGAAACTCGATATATCATAGTTAAAACTGGTTACACTCCTTTTGAACCGTTAGCCATTGACAAAGAACACGCAAGAATATAGAATCGGACAGTTTGCTATATTATTATTACATTTATTTTACATGAAATAAGATCTTATTTTGATAACCCACAAGTAAAAAAATAGAGGCACGAGTTTACAAATTTCATGGAGGCGTAGTCGGCTTAATAGATCAAAATTGTCCACGCAATAATAGAAACAAATTGCTTGCCCATCGCCCACATTCTCATAACGCGCTAAAAGGCAAACCTGTCCATAAAGCGCATATTCATGACGTGAAGCTTACCATAAAATGTGTTATTTTTAACCGGAGCTAGAGGCCGAGCAAACCAGAACAAATAAAACATGTTAGCAAGATGACACTATAATCCAAAAATTTGTAATATATGCCAAGATAATGAGAATGTCGAACGCTGTTGTTGCAAACAATTATCGATGTGGCTGGCGGTTTTTCCACGTGTTGAGTGTAAAATCAAATATTAAACGTAAATACAGATTCTATATTTAAAGTAAAGCAAGGTTTCATGAAGTGATTGTACATCGTAGAATTGGAAAACAAGTTGACCATAATATTTTCAAGCCTGGAATTGGATAGGGCCAAGTATAGGCCCTTGAGGAACGCCTCCGTAAACTAATTTGTCGTATCCATAATGTGTTGGTGAGTGATCATCAGAGATGGCAGAACTAATCGTAGCATCTTAACCTTGACCATTAGAATTGTTCCACATACTGATTATTAATGTTTTTTGATCATCTAATAGAACTTTTTGCTATAGGAACATCTTGTCTGTCAACTGAGATTACATGATATTATTATTATTAAGCCCATTATCAAAACCAAAGAACTGAACAAATACTCGTACAAGACCGTAGAATCCATGATACGTAGGAATGTCAAGGTACCTTAAGAAAAGTGGCCCTATCCCACCAAAAGAATTCAAATTTAAACCCAACCCTGCACTGAATTAAAATATAAATCACCCATTTTTACAATAACAATGCTATAATAAAACAGAAATAAATGTGCTTTGTCTCATGACATTAGCTAGTAAATATTTTGCGCAGTCGCAGTTTGTTTTGCATACTTGTAACTCGATACACTAAGGTTGTAAAACCCAACTAATCATTTCTTGTCACACACTGACCTTCACATGATTCATTTCGCATTTGTTTTCTCATCACATCCTGGAATCAGTGCGAACCACCAAAAACTCCTAGATCTTTATAATCCTGACTTCGAACGACGGATTCGTCATGACGAAGGAAGTATATTTGCTGGAGGATTTTATTGTTGACAGTAAGCTGGTATATTCTGTAAATCTATCTACCTTATGAAAGATAGGACATATGATTATCATAACAAAACCTTTTTCATTTGACCAAGAACATGATTTAAATAGCAAATTCTACGTAGAGACGCAAACCTACGGGTTAGTCCCGCTATGGTATGGTCCCGGTATGGCACCCTCTTAAAATACCTATCAAAAAGTCCCGCTATGGTACCCATCTTTTAGATCTACGTTAGACAATAGAAGGTACAACTGAAAAGAAAAGTGTATCTATAAATAAATACTTTTAGGAGTGTATCAATAAAACGTCTGTTTGCGATATTAAATCAGTCTTTTATTAATTCAAAATATTTATAAAAAAATATCAAACAGTAAAACGAAATATTAATTGCAATGTAATTTTTAAAATAATCAACAATATTAATTACCAATAATCAACAATAAAAAAAATATAAAAAATCCACATCTCAGAAAAGTATTACTGTAAATATTATAAACTACAAATAAAAACAACATCCAGACATAAATATTAGTTACAAATAATCAACATTGAGAAAAGGCAGTAATTGTAAATTTATATAAACTACAAAAATAATCAACAACCAACTAGACAAATATATTAATTACAAATAATCAACATGGAGAAAAAGGCGCAAATTGTAAACATAAACTACAAAAAATAATCAACATCGAGAAAAAGTATTAAACATTTTAATAGGCTAAAAACAAAATTAAAATAAACTATTTTTTTAAATGTTCTGATCGAAATATTGACTTTGATATGTTAATCAGAAAATCACCAATGGAGATAGCTTTATTTTCGTAACTTTTTGTTAGCTTTTGAATCTGGCGGTCGATTTCTATACATGTTCTTTTTCTTGAATTTATAGGTGATCTTTTTAGTCGAAAGCTATAACAAAAATCATCAGTTATTTAAGTTAAGCTATATTTTTTTCAGTAACCGTCTGTAATAGAAGGCGACAACCAATAATATCTACCAAAATAAATAAAATCAAATCCATTTTCAAATTCTTCTATGTACTCGTATTATGTAAAAAAATATATATCTGCTTTTAAAAATATTATATCTGCTTAAAAATATTGTCTAAAAAATACAACTTACTTGGCTTGTTTTATATCAAAGTGACATGTGTCGTTGCCAATTGTTTGCAGAAACAATAATAAACTGGGATTTTTTCCAATAATTTTGTTGAATCTGCCATTCCATGATTCCGCCAAGTTAGTTGTTCTATGGCGTTCATTATGGCAACACCAAATGAGGTCTGGATATTCAAGCCACTGAGTGACAAAATAGTCATTGAATTTGGTCATAGCTTCATCGTCGAAACTGAAAAAAATACTTATTAAACGTTCGTACTTGTAAAGCAATGAAATTAACAGGTCCTTACTGATATTGTTGTTCTTTACTTTTTTGCCATATAATTAGAGTTAAGTACTCAAACATCATTTTGGAAAGTAACCAAGATATTATACCTATTTTCCATTATATGCAGCCAGCCGTCTTCAATATCTTGTTTTGGCAAAAACGCCAAGCCTATGCATTGCTTAACATGGTTCGAGGACTCTTCGTGTTCCATGAGATTTAAAGATTTCGCTTTTTTGATAACGTTCTTTTGAAAATGTACGTTACATCCATTTATTTTGATATCAGGAAAAATCTTCGCTGCTGCATTTATTACTCCTATTTCATAATCGAAGGTAAATTTCGATGGACGCCATTCAGGCAAAGTTTGTTTAATCAATTCGAAAACTTTTTCATAAGTTTTCCCTTCTTTGTTTTTTAACAGAATATAAAATAATGGTGCTACATTCGTGGATAACTCAGTGCTTCCCATGTCTCCATGAATGACATAAACTTGTTCGAATGGGTTTGGGCAGCCGTCGAAAGTGCCATCACCAAAGTAATGCGTTACACATTTTATATGTTCCTTTACTTCTGTCGAGGAAAATATAATTATTCGATTACAGTCTTCATTACAATAATCAGCCAATACATACTTATTAAATTCTTCTGGTATTATAATTTCTTCCACATTCTTAAATTGTGTTTTTGGTACGTTCAACGACTTATTTCGGTGTCTGTATAATACTGTTTTTAATTTTTTATAGTCAGGAACATTTCCTGTAAGGTGTAACCCTTTGTCTTTTAAGTTACCCATGTGTTTTTCGAAAATTTTCTGTACTGATCCGTAATTTGAATTTACTTCTTTTTTGCACTCACTTATAGCCATTTGAACTTCATTGTCTTCAAAATGTGGCACGCACTGATCACTGTGTTTATAATCTTTAATTATTGTATTATTGGTATTCTCAATAGTTATATATCCACTACATTTAATACTATTTCTCCTATTTACACAATGCCAAGTACTTGAATTTTTATTTTCTCTGCGTTTAATATATTTATGTCCGGCACGTAATAAAGTTTTTCCACCGCGTCGACTGTCAATAATTATTAAATTTACACCACGTGAACTACTTGACCCAGACATTGCAATAGATAAACTAACAAGCTATCCTAATTACTCATATCGCAAAAGTACAGCTGCAAATAGCAAACTAAACCCGGAATAATACTGTCTCTCTCTATTTTCATAAAAACAAAAGGGAAGAGCTAGATACGAATTCGAGGAAGGGCTCGTCTCTATTGTTTTACGAAAAAACCGGTTGGTCAGGTAACTACCTGAAGTGAAACGACAATTACCGAGCGTGATTTGTTTAAAAAATAGTATTAATAAATATTATCTTGCTTAACTATAATAGTTAAGAAAAGATATTTTTTATTAATACTATTTTTTTCTTAACGCATTGTATAACTTTTCTTTACAACAGTACCAAAAACTGAAGGGTACCATAGCGGGACTTTTTGATAGGTATTTTAAGAGGGTGCCATACCGGGACCATACCATAGCGGGACTAACCGAAACCTACTACATCCCTTTGAAACACTTTCAGTTGTGTGTGATTTTAGTGACGATTTTTCACTTAACTTTCAGAAAAACTTGGTTTGTTTACCAAATATATACTAAAAGTGAATTAGTTATCAGTTTATCACTATTAATTCTCCGACAACTCTTCATAATATATTACCCCGTTGCAATTACATTACAATTTTACTGTATTTCCATTCTGGTACCTACGCGAATGACAATACGTTCCCACTGCTGGGACACAAGGACACAAGCCTCCTCTCGGTGAGAGGGAGTGCGCCGTAATTCACCACGCGGGCCCAGTGCGGTGGTGGTGGTGCATTCGATAAAAATTATAATGAAAAGTCAGTAACACCAGCTGTTTGCGTAGAATTTGTGGTCAATAGTGCAATGCAGACTAGAGATAAAATATAGATTCATTTTTATGTTCTCTATGGTATTTACTTGTAAGTAAGTTTATTATGAATAAGGTTAGCAATAACAAGCTAAGAAATTATTGCTTCATTGTATACTTTTTTACGAGTACTTGTTTCTTCTTTAAGCAGTTTTCATTTATATGTCTCCTTAGAATGCTGTTAAACCATATGACTACATGTTAGTCTATGAATGGATGCTACTACAGAAACGATTTGATGCATTTTATTGTGCTTTATTCCTATTCATTTTAAAATACTGTAGTAATTCGAAGTCAAACAACTTCGATAAAGAATTAACGTATACATTTTATTGTTTCTGCATAGTTCCAACATAGGTATGCATCAATAATCTTTAAATATTTTCTTTCCTTGTTACAGAACGCAAAGGAATTGTCGCAGACCGTGAAATGTTAAAAGAGTGTGTCTGTTAGTAACATCGAGCTAGTAACAATCGTTATAATCGACTAAAGTGCAGTGCTGTGTGTCCCGGATACATTGGACAACGCTTTACTACTAGGCTGTATTGCCTTGGTAAGTATTTTTTTTTTTATTGTATTTTTTTTTTCCTTTGAAACCTCAAATCAAATCATCAAAAATGTTTTATAATCATTTGGATGAATATTTTTTACGTTTGCATAAACGTGATCAGTTTTCTGCTTTTTAATACCGCACGTGATATTAAAAATGATGTATTCCATTTTTAAAATGTTATAATGATAATGATGGTAGTGATGCGAAAGAATGTTTGCTGAGTGTGTGATTTGCATAAAAAAATATAAGTCGTTTTTTTTTAATGATTATTTGATACTAATGTAGGCCTAATGTATGTTACCTTGTGTAACTACTTTGGAATTCGTTAGCCTAGATTACATAGAATCCTAACTTATGCAATAGCCGCTTGATTGATAACTTCCAACTATTGCCTAGTAAAAAGTAGTGGCTTAGGCGCTAGTAGTGGTTATAAGGGTAGTTGTCTAATCAGTACCTAAATTTATTTCAGGATCATAATTCATGAAGTCCGAGAAGACTTCTTGGGATTTCAATATATTATGGGATTATAACATTCAGTATTTATTTATACGTTTCAGATGCCAAGGTAGGCCAAGGCAAAAATACTTCATTTGAAAGTTCCTTCTGAAATCCGTTGAATTCTTCTCCGACAAGTTTGTCCAAATTATGTAATGTCATTATGCATAACAGTTGGTGGCTGAAGGCCTCTTCTATACCGGTTCACACATCCGGCTTCGCTTGAACTTGTACAACTTTTTACTCGTCAGCTTTTTTGATGAGATTTTGCTCAGTACCGTCAAGAGACACTCTTTTTAATGCATTTCAGCAAAGATCTGATGACAAAAAATCTTAAAAGCAACTTCATTGTAAATGTACAAACACCATAAAATTATTTCGTTAACAAACTTGCAAAGCCAAATAAAATTAACAAATGACGAAATGAATTGCAAAAAATTCTTACCTTTCATAACTTCACGGCAAATATTCACACCAATCATACAACAACACATTTTATTGTAACTACGATTCATTACAAAACAGCAATTAACAGATTACAGTAACTATGAATCGATTATGAAACTCGGTTCGTTGACAGCACTATTTCCCGCGTTTTTGTAATTATGGCGGGCAATATGGCGGCTGCGTGGCTGTCAGCGTGATGGGGCTGTTCCGGCAATGTTTCCGCTGAGTGATGTGATTACCGTCCTTGACAACAATGGCCAAGGTCGCGGACGCGTGACACTATATATCTGCCATGAGAAATTGTTCGCGTGATTTGGGTCGGCCGCTCTGTGTTTGATGATTGGAAACAGTCTGTAGCGTAGGTACTTAACATACAGTCATCAACATTCTTTATTTTACCGAATTTGAAAGATTTGCACTAACAACTTGAGACGTAGGTCATATACTCATATAGGTACGAGTACGTGGGTTTAGTTAGCCTGACTAGAAATGTTGCTTCCGCATTTTCCATACATTCACATTAAGAAATACTTAGCGTGGGATGACAACATTCATACAACTTCGAAATGGTTATTTAATCCCAATCAAATACTACTCAGGTCAGCAGTGCAATAAATTCAATATTAACCTAAAAATTATGACATAATCACACATTTGGCCCGCAATGGCAATGGATGTGTGTGGAAAAAGGAAAGGGGGGCACCCCTTTCCTTTTTCCACACACATCCATATCACTTTTTGCCCAGCAGTGGGCATTACGGGCAAAATAGATTAAAAAAATGGCTAGATAAAACAAATTACGAGCGAGCATTACAGTATTGGATGTGTCATATCTGACACCTCACGTTGGTAATAAGCAACTGAGCAGCGACAGAAATAAACCTCAAAATTTAATAAAAAAAGTAAATACTGTGATTATTCATTAGTGTCACCAACTGGTCTTAATTCGAACCCCTTACTTCACTATATAATACTTACTAATTCCATGCTATTATAACTTACTTAGTCATTCCATGCTATTATAAAGTACTTACTAATTCCATGCTATTAAAAAGTACTTACTTAACCTATGCTCGAGCTCCCTGTTACACACTTCCGTCCCTTTTCACGAAATCACTCCCACAGAGAGCGAGAGGCAAGATGTTACACATCAAAAAAAATTAACTCTTCAATGCCGATGCGTCCCAACTCCCATGACGTCACCCATGCGTGTGATCCCACATATACCCCCGGAGGCAAAACGCTAGTGATCACTGACCACTTATATCAACGCGGTGTACCGTGGGATCGTAGGGAAAGCACAGGGTGTGTCGACCACGGTTATGGAGTAGTACCACAAGATTGGGTAAAGTTTGATCGGAACCAGCTGTAGGTAATTATCGCGACTACGTTAGCATAATTCGATATTAACTTCCGCGTGGTAGATGAGTTTTGAGATAATTTTAGGCGTGACTGCTTATTAATGTTTAATTTGCTCAAAATTTGTCTGATGTTAGCTCTCTCTGTTTATAAAGGCTATAGCAAAGTAAAGGTTTAACGTTGGGAGTGTTTTTCAAACTTCGTCTTCAGTCACTTAAGTACATTTTATACGATGCAAATGGATTTTCAATTTACAAGATTAAGCACACCTTAAACACTAAACCAGCATCACAAAGCCAATAATTTAAACTTTACCCAAGATTGCTGGCTTTTCCAATGACTTAACAATCAACACAAAGTTAATCAAGCAGGCAACATTAAACAGCTATTGAAATGCTTTAATTATGAGTATTAAGTTAACAGCTAGGCCGGCAACGGCAAGGTATGCCCATGATCGTAAAGTATGAAGCCGGCAGTTCCGAGCGAGGGCAGGGACCGCGCGCAGAAAGCTCGCCGACCCACTTACGACCAGAACCGAACCCGTTCCAACGCTTTTACATAATTCCAACTCTCGCTACTGCCTTTATCACATACAAATATTTCTGAATTACTGTTAAAGATGGTTCTCGAACCGGTCGCCAAGCACAACCCACAGGTATGCCTGAACATTTGCGGGTTAAGTGATCTTACGTAATTCGAAAGGCGATCGAAAGCAGATTTTTAAAACAAACATACGCTGAAATAATTTTACTATTACATGCACAATATTTGCTTCTGAATATACTTAGCATTGACAGCATTTGAGAAGGCCTAACCTACTAACATACAATTTTATAATCTTGAAGATTTCCATAACAGATTGAGTACTTATTTGATATTCACATAATCAGTCTTAAGTGAGTCTATAATGTCCATTGCTGGGACACCCTGCTGCAGGCTGGGCCTCCTCTCTGGGAGAGGGAGTGGGCTGTAATCCACCACGCGGGCCCAGTGCGGGTTGGTATAGATGCCAGATGTCTTCGATTTTTTGGTGCTAGGACATGCTGGTTTCCTCACAATGTTTTCGTTCACCGTTTTGAGAGCAGGTAGTGATGAAATGATTTAAACAAAGTAAAGCGCCTGTCAGGGTTCGAACCATTTTTTTTTTTTTGGGTGGATATTTATCAAATAACTTCTTCCGCTCTGGGCGAAGCGGGAGGACGTGTCAGACTTTTACTGACTAAAACCCACCCGTGTTCCTTCCGTTGCCTGTGTGCCAGGGCCACGATATCCCTTTCGGACAAACTCGCAACCCTGGCAGTCAAAAAAAAGCCAGCCAGTCGTAAGTGCGACCGTTACCACTGGGCCACCACTGCTCACCACATTTGATATTCGTTTGAACTCAATCGTAGAACGTGTGGAATTCCAAAAGAACCAGAGGGCCTAGACAAATGGTATTCGCTTCGAAGCGATTCTATTTCTACAATTGCTATCGTTTTGACAAGCGTTATCGCTAGTTTTCGATTCTAATTCCTTCATACGAATAGAAAACTAGCGATAACGCTTGTCAAAAAGTTCTCTTGGCTACGCATCTCTATGGAAGTTGTCGTTCGACGCTGTCGATTCGTTTCATGGAATCGATTTATAATAAAATTGTCTAGCTAATTTCTACTCGTTGACATTTCGATAGCTTAGGTCAACCCTATACATTTTGTGGCTTTTCTGCTAGCGTTATCGCTAATCGAATGTTACTTTGTCAGGCCCTCTGTTTATAATAGGTTTCTTAGTAATTACAACGAGAATGTACTATTTTCTTATCACAGTTCGCAAGTTGCAAGATTCGATCGAACTACTTTTGCAGTAATGCAATCTTTACAATTCTTGAACCGAACTATTCAATATATCGGTTTCAATTAGCACCAAGACCGTTACCGTTTGAAATACGTTCTCATTCAAGTATTCAAATCAATACTAGATGAAACCTAATTCAGGTCAAAAAAAACTTAGAAGTCGACCTCGAACTACTTTTATATATAAAACTACACGTTCGCAAAGTCCAATCGCGTCCATTTTGGCGACTACCACAACATCAAGCGAAACAAATTTTTATCAGAATCAGACGGTCAGATAAGTTTCGTCATTTGCCTTTTTTGTCAACAACAGAGGTAACTGAACTAAGAAATATCTATTATCGACTCGCAGTATTCTGTAATGGAGTTGAAATAAAACAAGCTGTAAGCGAAAGTGAAGGAATAGATATTTTATTTCAAACTGTAGAATAGTCCTCGGTCCCAGAAAAAATATTTTTTGTGCTTTACATTTCAGCCGTCGCAGATCTTCGAAGGAGGAAAATAACAGCCATTCAGCATTGATACTACAAGTACAAAGTTAACTTAACTTAAGGCGACACTAGCCGACTTTTAATGATTTTATACTGAAGATCACGTCTAAACGAGTAGTGTTAATGATTAAAAAAAAATATATGTTAAATTAGAGCATTTTCTCAATAACTTAATATGTGAATATTTTAGATTATGTTTATATTACATAGTTAAATTCATTTGTAAAGTTAGGTCTAACGCGGATAAAAAACTGAGAATAGTGCAAAAACTACCTACCAAGTATATTTTTCTGAAACCTTGAGCAATTTAAAGATAATTTAATTATTCATATTTTAGTATAAGCGTTTTATTAAAATACCATTTTTTTGTGTATAATAAATTAATAATGCGTCAAAATGGGGACATCGCTCCTTGATGGGCGAGTCCTATTACTGGCTGAACGTACGACGCGCGAGTTGCGTGAGCTCAGGACAGAACACGCAAGCTAACCACTCAAGGTCACTGGCATATATCTGAGTCATAAGGCGGAGATTTCTGAAAATGGTCAAAAATGTGCCGTGTATAATTTTTCCAAAACCAAAACAGTATGATATTTTCAAGTCTATTTTGCATACGGTGATGGAACTCAAAACATAATTAAACATAATTTAATACATCAATAAAATCTTCAAAGACAACTCTTAATTATTTTTAAAAAACAGTTATAATTATAATTAAAAGTATACCATAACATTTCAAATGCCAAACTACATCCGGTGATGGATTATTTTTTATTAGTATCTAATTTTATACGATTTTATTTTTATTTTTACGCTATAAGTTGTGTCATCGCGCAACTCTTTCTTTTGTATGCAATCTGACAGTGACAGCGGTTTACCTGTTGTCGGCAAGTCTTAACAAGTTAACTTTCAGATTATGTTTTGTGGCATGACCGGTAAATAGTTAATGCTGAAAAAACCTAACCGTCTAAATCGAAATCTTCTAATCCATTGTCAATTTCAGTTTCCTAGCGGTTGTTATCTGAGCAAAAGATTTTAGCGCACATGGGCGGTCTATTAAATCTCTTTTAATGTAATACCAAAATATCAGAACAAGCGTGACTAACACTCAGTTGCAGAAAGCTCACCATTAACACTTCATTACATAAAGCAGCATTATCGCTAATGAATTCATTACTTTAATGAAGTTGCACAAACAAATTTTAGATGGCATTACACATTTTTAATGCCACTTTAGTTAAAGAAGACTTTTAACAATATTGCCAGGAACAAATTACCATATTGAACGAAAAGAGTGAACATTTGCGTTCTGTTATTATCCGTACGTACAAGTACACCACAATTTTAGCATAAAATAAAGTAAATGTAGTTGATTTATGTGTATTCAGTGTACTTTGTGGTTTAATCTAGTTTAAATAATCTGGTTTAAGGTAGATGCGCTAAGGTAGCCCGCGAAATTCAAATTTACCAACGTGTTTTGCAAATTTTATACTTCTGATTCATATTCTAATGATTATAATTCTGTAAAGCCATATTGGATATGGCCGCGAATCATAATTAGATCAACATACAACGTGTTACTGACCTGCAAATTACAAAAAAAAGTAATAAAATTTCGTGGGCTACCTTAGCGCATCCCCCTTATTCTAATAATTTTAACATGTGTGCAGTCTAGAGCTCCTGCCACACGTGGAAATCCATCAATTTCATAAAAACCTTCTGCAACTCTACGTAGTTCCGTCCGGTCTGGCATTTTAATATAGAGATGGCTTAATTTTGCTAGTTCACGGGATACTTTTTGTATAAACAAACTGACAAACAACCCGACCCAACCTGTTTCCGACAAACTGTTGATTTATTTATGTTTATTAAATCACCCAATACTTGCTGGAAAGATCCAGTGGCGAAAAATCTCAAACATTTTAAAAGCTGTGTCAGGCCATTAATGGATTTATTTCTTTGCGTCACTGGTTCTAAATCATAATCAAGTAGGTTACAAATTTGAAGAACTGCCTCCTTGGAAATTCTATACCTTACACGAAACTCTTCTCCATCATGTTTTAAAAATAAATTCACTCTGTCTGCGATTCGACGGCGAGGTAAATCTACTAAATATGAATCAGATAATGACGAAAGACTGGTTAAGGACATCTTTCAATTACAGAAATGCATTCAAGTACCGTAGAAAACACTAATGTTGCTCTTTAATGGATGCTTTTCGGCCCATTATAATTAAAAAATCTGAAATGTCAAACTTAAAGTTCACCACCTGCTAATGGGCGCTAATGAAGTTACGTGCAACGTAAAAGTGTTTAAAATGGCCGGTTTCATTAGGTTTGACATTTCATTAGTTAAATTTAATGGAACATTAAAATAAAATAAAAAATCGTTTCGTGCAATGATTTAATGCTACATTAGTGTTTAATGTAGTCTTTAAAATTTAAAGATCGTTTCTGCAACTGAGTGTGAATGACTCAGCAAACAACTTTCCAGAAGTCGTCTAAAAATAATAAATTCCAATCAATTTGAACGCGAAAAGTGAAAAAGTTTGATTGCCCCACCCACCGGTACCAGGACAACAGAAAGTTCTTGCAGGCCGCCGTTTTCCCAATATGGAGGTACTGCTTTCGAAGTCTGCAACAGCGGCTGGAAGACTATTAAAAGCTTATTGCAACACTAAGTTGAGTATTTAACGTCTTTAAGATAATGTACACTCACCACAGGAGCACCACAATACAGGAGAATTTCCTGGTGTGGGGCGTCGTTAAAAAAAAAAAAAAAAATGTGATCTTCACTTTCTGTAAAGGCTTATTCCAAGTACAACGGAATTATATGTCTAACGATCACCCGAATCGAATAGTTTTAATTGATTTAATTAATAGTTCGATTACAGTTTGCGACTTCTTATTTAACAGCATTTATGAAATCCTTTCTAGATTTAAACACTTATTATATTTTCTTTTTATACACTTATTCACTTTTTATGCGCTACTTATTTGCCAAGCTACTTTTGTCGATAGTTTGAATTTCGCATACAAGCATATTTAAATAATTTGCAAACGTAATTAATAAATTCACCGATTTACATTCCACAACATTTATTTTATTGATAGTACGCAAAATCGTTTATATGTCATGGTTATGAGGCCATGTTTAAAAACAACCAACTTAAAATGTTGTTATTGTAGTCAATCAGTTTCAGTATCACAAGTCAATTTTATTAGAAATGCATACGTCCATTACCATTTTATTTCCATACTAACAAATCATATTTTTAAGGTAAAATATTTTGACAAATATCTTGCACCAGAAAGCAGTGATCGCCATTATTGTGTATTATTTGAACATCTATACAAATCTCTGCACTGAATACAAAAAGCGAATTTGGTGAAGAATGTCGAATTGATTTTCTCCAAATTTTCTAAAACTAGTTAGAGTACCTGCTTATTAAGGCATGTCGTGTTTGCAATCCCCGAAAGATGATCTTACGGGAACTAAATAGGACATCATCCGTCTTATTACAAAACAAGGTTTATCTTCAGACCCAAGTTTAAACCATGGAGCCATTATTGAATTTCTACTTTTATTCCGTCTATGGTAAAGTTCCTAATACAAAACTGACAACTTAGTACCGCACTAAGTTTTCAGTTTTGTATAAAGAACGGTATTTCAATCACTGTTACGTTCTTATTACAAAAACTGGCTCCATGGTTTAAGTCATGTCAAAATATAAATCTTGTGTTAAGAATAGATCTCCCTTAAGTTAACTCTATGATTTGTATGTAGTTAATTTTAGTGTTGTGATGTGTATATTTTCATGTTTATTCTTACGGGGGTGACATATTCAAATATGAACAAACCTCCATTAATAAAAAAAGATTAAAAAAAAAAAACTTGTTTTGTAATAAGGCGGTATAAGTTTATGTCCTTGCACCATCGCTCCATGATCCTACACTTAAAACTTTGAGAAAACAAACACCACCCTGTAAATGGCCACAGAACATAGGCCTCCTAATGACCGGTACACAATACACGGCCATTAAATCATATGACAACGACACACAACTCAACTATATGTAGAACGCAGAAATAGAAAATAATTTGCAAACCTCGCCAATGCCATGAAAATCACGATCTCTATCTCACGCAATATTGCCACACGGAACCCCTTACTTTTCTAGCACATAGCGCAGCTGTTTACAAACGTTTACAAGTCTAGCTTAATTTTGAGCTTCATTCTGAAGTAATTTACCAATTTTTATAGTTAATCCTTACGTATTCTAGGCCACGACTGCACTAGTGGCTGAACTAGTTTACAAAGGGAGCTTTGTAAACTAGTTCAACCTTAAAGATTCCGAAGATAAGAGATATTTGTATATGCAACAAGATATCACCGTACTCATCATTATGAACAACTTTTATTATGGGACCAAACCTGAAATCGCAAAAAAAAAATCAGGTGTTCCCTACATTTATGTTTGAATAACTCGTCAAAATGTAGGTAGGGGGAACAACTGATTTTTTTTTAGACTCCAATAATCCCTCCATATCCCTTGGGCACGTCTTCCCTACAATGGTTTCTGTAGTCCCATGAAACATGAGGCTTCAGGGGCCAGGGTGAATCTTTGGGTTCATGCGAGCAATCGAGTCTGGTCAAACCACGCTGGGGTCGGGGCATTTCATTCATTCATTAGTTTAAGTTTGGTATTTTGAAACTTACTTTTGAAACGTCCAAACTAAACACGCACGTGATATACTACTATTACATAAAACTCATATCATTTTCGTCACTCAAGTCGTGAATACATCTTTAGCATCTCAAATAAACACCAAAGAAGGTTGCAGATATTTAGAAGATAGTGAAATCACAAACATAGGTCGTGCCGGCGCGGGCGCCTCGTGATCCGTTCATCTTGTGTCGAAACTACGGTTCACGTGTCAATAAGTGGCAGTTATGTAGGAATGTGATGTACTCATTAGTTTACCTACTGTATGTGAACTGTGAAATCATGCACCCATGCTTCTCATGATTTTCGAACGAGTTCTGTGTCGATTTGACATTGATAGATTATTATAAACAACCGAAAATGAATGTGATTCAAGGTAACAAGTTCGCAATTCCTTGATAGTCTTTAAGTAATCTCGCAAGATAGATTATAAAATAACGGTGCTCACAATCTTACGGTCACATATAGATTTCACAAATTACTTAAACAAATTGAGCCAGATACTGTCAGGAATGAGGCAGCCCT
This sequence comes from Tiliacea aurago, assembly GCA_948098905.1. Taxonomy (NCBI): domain Eukaryota; kingdom Metazoa; phylum Arthropoda; class Insecta; order Lepidoptera; family Noctuidae; genus Tiliacea; species Tiliacea aurago. The sequence continues at coordinate 21,161,271 of OX402578.1, forward strand.
ACCCACTAAGTCAACTGCCTATTCAAAACCAATCCCCCTTGACATGAAGTGGTATTTCAAGTACCGTGAGTGATGAGGCAACTCCATACGCGGTGCGAAAGTGAACTGTTATCTCTTATTAGCAAGCAGACTCGCTTTTACTCAAACAACTAATTGCTAAGGTATTACAGGCCAGTAGAGTTGATTGAACTCGGCACAAGCTTGAAAGGAAACTTTTTAATAGAATCTTGTGCTGCAGCTTAGATACGAGCGGGAGAAGGTAGACGAATCTTAGATCAATGGCATTGAGTTCATTCAGTCGCCTGAAGCGTAGTCGTCAATCAAAATTATATATTGACCATTAACTGTTTAGTAAAAGGCTGTATGGACTCGCTCTGCACGCTCTGGTATGCACAAAAAAAAATGTACGCATCGCAAATGTCATGGCTTCCTAATATAAAAGTTGCCAACTTTTTTCATATGCAAAAATTATTTTCATATATTTTTTTTTTACTTTCCGTATTTTCGAAGCCATATCCCGAAAAATATAGTAAACAGCGTAAAAAAAATATAATAGGTATGTTTCAAAAATATATTATTTTTAAATGCATATTTTTTGCTATTCTGTGGCGTTAGTTTTGTATAATTATTACACTCTAAATTAGGGTTACAAAATACCATTCAGCTTCATCAGTCATCTCGCCGTTTTCTTTTGAAAGTAAAATATAATAGTTTCGCCTACATTTTTTTTTAATATGGTATTTAGGCCTTCTGACATAGCAGGATACTATATTATATAGTAGGGTTGGCAACACTCGCCGCAGGAGACGCCCCGGGCGTCGGGAGTCGCAAGCTGATTTCCGGCCACCGTAGGCGCGGGTCTGCGGACGGTGAGCGATGAGTAGCTCGCCGTCCGATAAGGACCAGCGGGTCGACGGCGCGTTGTGTTTCACGCGCGCCTCAAAGAGATGTCAGCACCAACTGACGGGGTCCGTTAGGGCCAATGCCTGCCAGGGTTGCGAGTTTGTCCGAAAGGGATATCGTGGCCCCGGCACACAGGCAACGGAAGGAACACGGGTGGGTTTTAGTCAGTAAAAGTCTGACACGCCCTCCCGCTCAGCCCAGAGCGGGAGAAGTTATTTGATAATTTCCCACCCAAAAAAAAAAAAAAAAGGGTTGGCAACACTACCTCCTATCTCTATTATTAGATCAGCGAGTTCATTTGTTTCTAGGTGATCGCTCTGTCGTCGCTCTGCTCCAGTGATGTCGCAGCCTTAACATTTCTAATCTAGATACTTACTCTTTTATATGAATATTCCAAGAAAACTCTAAATAGTGGTTAGACTACTCACCGTAATATATTGGATTTTAATATTTTATCAACTCAATATGTAAATTGTTCCTGTTTTTGCTTTTTCTGTTATTCAAGCAAACTGTAGCAATATTATCGTAATAGTTAAATCATATTAATACGCAATCATTTTATTTAAAAACTTAATGGTTTCGTTTCGTTTGGTAACTAACTTTAACTTTCTTATAATATATGAAGTTCCGTGTTCTTGTAAGATTCTAGATTTATTTCATTTAATTTCATAACAGATGACTAATCCCTCATTTTAACATGATCAGCAGCAACCAGTATCATCTATTTATTTAATAATAAGTAATAACATAAAAGCACAAATTCAATAATAGAAAAGCACACAAAGAAGCTTTCATAGGAGTTAATTAATTGACTTATTAAAGCCAGAGCCACACAGCAAAAATATCAACCCAGCAACAATACATAATTACAATTGGTGTCGTATGTGAAGCTACAGATACTTCAAAGAGTGTTATTACCGCAACAAGCTGCCAATAAAAACTAGAAACAGATCCATTCACCGATACCGAAGCTTTCTATAAAGCATTGTTTTGTTTTGATCGTACAACCTGTTCTACTGTTACATTTTGTTAAGCACTAATGGATACAAGTGTATACGCACTTACTGAGACTGATAAAACTTTCAAAGATATCATGATTATGTTGGCATTGGCATAAAACAGAGGCCACATTGAAGCCATAACGCAGATCAATGATAATGTTTCAGTGACTACGATTTCCTGATTGGTAAATCCACATAATATATTGTATGGTATCTCTACTCAACCAACATTTTTCTCTACTTTCTGACGCATGGTACGTTCAACTCGCCCGGGTGTCACCACTGTGTGGATTGGATTGCCCGGAGGACACAGTGGAACATACGGTGGAGGTCTGCCCGGCTTGGGCGGAGCACCGCCGTGTCCTCACGGAGGTGATCGGCGGTGGCAATCTCTCGCATCCAGCCCTGGTTCAGGCCATGGTTCGGAGCGAGAGTGCATAGGAGGCCGTCACCTCCTCCAGTAATGCTGGCGAAGGAGGACGCGGAACGCGTGAGGGAGAGGCAGGGTTCGCGCCCGCACACCCCTAGTCGCCGTGGGAGACGCCCCGGGCGTCGAGAGTCGCAGACCGACTCCCGGCCACCGTTGGCGCGGGCTTGCGGACGGTGTGCGATGGGTAGCTCGCCGTCCGATAAGGACCCAGGCCCGGGTCGACGGCGCGTTGTGTTTCACGCGCGTCTTAAAGAGATGTCAGCACGAACTGACGGGGTCCGTTAGGGCCAATGCCTGCCAGGGTTGCGAGTTTGTCCGAAAGGGACATCGAGGCCCTGGCACACAGGCAACGGAAGGAACACGGGAGGGTTTTAGTCAGTAAAAATCTGACTCGCCCTCCCGCTCTGCCCACAGCGGGAGAAGTTATTTGATAATTTCCCACCAAAAAAAAATTATGGTACGTTCAACTCCTTCTTTAGTAAATAAATATGTACATTAAACTAAAAGTTCCGGCTTTTCACTGAAATTCTTTACTACCTAGTATTGTCTTTCGCTCAGCTGCGAGCGGTTGGGTAACTAACTTTAACTTTCTTATAATATATGAAGTTTCTTCGACTTACACGCAAATATGGCGGTCTTCAATGCACCCATCTTATGTCATCTGTATCATGCAATATAAGATCTCTTGTAGCAATTTAAAATTCAATTAAAGTTATATCGATCTAGATGCAATTTTATTGGTCATTTATTACGCTAACTTTACTTTTTTACAATTTGATTGGTGCTTTTTGTAGTAAGTACGATTATATAGTTGTTATACATATATCGTAGCTAGTTGTTCGTGGTCGTTTCGATTTATATTTACGAAAAAAGCTGTTTTGTTAATGCTAAATAGAGAAGTTAATTTATGCATATTTGCACAAAAACAATCATCATTTTAAACTAAACTACTGAAAAAGCAGCTTTCAATCATTAATTTTTGCATCATATCTTAGTTGAAGTATTATCTTGTTATTTACTCTCTGTCACATATTCTTCAATCTGTTTTACGGCAACATAAAATTGAAGTTCCGCAAAATGAAAAGGAGCGTGTAAAACTCACACAGGTGTACTAACGATGTTGAGTGTTCAATACTTTCCATCATTACCAGCCTGTTCTCAATCCGAGGTGTCTTCTCATGTAGAAAGTCAGGTTCGTGACGCAACGAGCACGGACAAACATTACAGTTTACAGTACATTATACAATCAATTTAGTGCTTGATTGCAGCTCGTTGTCAACTAGGCGGGCGAGTCAATGCAAATTAGGTGTTTGTTTTGTACTAAGTTATTAGCTTCGCAGCTTCGCCCGTGTAGAAGTCAGAAATGATCCCAAGGGATCGTATCAACTACCGGGATTAAAAATATCGAATAAATATTTTTGTATTTTTTGTATGTCATGGTTTGCCTGTGTACCAAACAATATAATCCGTTCAGCTGCAAATGACAGACAGACAGACAGACAGACCGACAGACGGGAGTTACTTTCGCATTTCCAATATTAGTATGCGTGATATTGGCAATATGAGTATATAAGTCCTGTTGGATTAAAGATGCACATAGAGATTATCCGCAAAATATGTTACTGTCTTTGTTTGGACCATGGAAAAATCGTAAAAAAACAATGCAATTAAAGTAACCGGTCTGTCCTCTTGCAAGGTTACTTAAAGAGTTTAAAAATAAACCTATCATTAAACAAACATAAGAAAGAATTAACCTTCACGTACAAACACATGAGGAATCAGATAAATGAACATATAAAAACTATTTCCTTCCTCCGACCAACTCATATGTGCACTTACGTGTGATTCTTAAAACAGCATACGGTTTTTCATTGCCGATGGCATTGATGAAGTTCGTAATTTTATTACAAGGTAAGGATGATTTGGCTTGATACTTTGATAGATGATGGATAAGCTGCGGTCTTCTAAAAAACGTTGCAATGAGAACTTAACTAAGCACGACTGAACATGGTCCATAGCTCCGGTAAAACAGTAAACGACTGAAAGATAATCTTGCAAATTTCCAGGTAGAGCGAATCGAATGTCACGATCCTGCACTAAAAAAATGAAGAATTCAGATTACGTAATTGTAACTATTTAACTCGGAAATGATTTCACGTAATTGGACGGAGATTAACAGAAACTTAACCCATCCAAATGGCTACCACATCAAAATACACATAAAAATCATCGAATTAAACTTTCACTTATCACAGCCAGACACGACTGAAGCTATTGATGTCAGTCAAATAAACCCAACACAAACATTGGACAACGAGTACATTACACACATAATACATACGTAATTACGGACCTAGATACATAATGTAAAGTCATTTCTATCAATTATCCTCTTACCATTGACATAAGAAACCGAGTCACTGGTCCAACGATTCTAGACTCGGGTATGATCGTGATATTGAGCAAAGTGTAATTGAGTTATTTTGTAACCAGAGTTCGAATTCTGGTGTGTTCACAATCATTTAATGATTGCTATGTACCATGGTTTTAAATACCCTTTAAAAGTGATCTAAAAGAATAAGGCTTCCTAAGGCTAATCTAGAGAATGTAGCCGTCAAAATTTCTCCACTTCTTTTAGTATTGTTTGATCCCAGAAGACAGAATGATGCTTGTTTTCCCAAAGTTCACGAACTTTACTACTCAATCAAGTCTTCATATCTGTATTGTCCAATTCTGCTAACTTTATACACACTATTTTTATTTTTTTTCTTCGAATATTTAGTTCTCTCCCAGTAAAGATCATAACTTTGTTATACAATTTACTAAAATGTTGAAAAGCTAATAAATTATCTAGTTTCGAAATGGTGTTGGCTTACTCATTGGCTCATAGTTGGCCACACCTTGGAGCTGGGCGAAAAGTATGACAAACATTCAGGTGAAATTCGAGAAGTGTTTGCCCAATCATTTTCCCTATTTAACATTATTGGAAGTTCCACAAGCTGTGCATTTGTGGCATTGGTTGGAAAACGAGAAACGCAGTAACTTAGCAATCAGTGCCAAAGCTATCTAAAACCTTCCTTCCTGATCCGCATATTCATGTGGTTTTAAGACGACGATAACCGACTTTTAATGATTTTATACAGAAGTTCACGTCTAAACGAGTAATGTTCATGATTTGAATAAAAAATATGTAAAATAAGAGCATTTTCTCAATAATTGAATATGTGAATATTTTAGATAATGTTTATATTACATAGTGAAATTAATTTGTAAAGTTATGTCTAACGCTGATAAAAACTGAGAATGGCGCAAAATCTACCAAGCGTATTTTTCTAAAATCTTCACCAATTTAAAGCTAATTTAATTATTCATCTTTTAGTATACGCGTTTTATTAAAATACCTTTTGTTTTGTGTACAATAAATTAATAATGCGTCAAATTGGGGACAGCGCTCCTTTATGGGCGAGTCCTCTATTACTGGCTGAACGTACGACGTGTTGCGTGAGCTCAGTACAGGACACGCAAGCTAACCACTCAAGGTCACTGGCATATATCTAAGTCTTAAGTATACCACTGGCTCCACCAAGAGTGGGGTGATGAGGTTAAGAGTATGACGGACCAGTACCAAGATATCGATTTGATCAGGATTTTGGTCCCATGTTACTTTGATGTTTACCATGGAAAATGAAAATACTAATACCTATTTGGTAAAAAGCATTGCATTTCTAAAATGGCATTAACTTAAACAAATAAGTAAGAGTAGTTATCACCTCACCTACTTCCCAGTTTCCATTTGCCTTCGGACAACAACACGCTAATTTACTTAAATATACAAACTTTCACATTCTCTGCCTAAAGGGACATACGCAAACTGTCTAAGCTGACACCCTCGTGACATCTGCCAGCTTACTATTGACTGCACGTCTTTTTTTTTTTTTGTTCACGGGGTGGAAATTTTTTTTTTTTTGTTCACGTGGTGGAAAATCTTCATGGATGTCCTCCGCCCTGGGGCGGGCGGAGGGGTCTGTCAGACTCTTACTGACTAAAAACCACCCCAGTCTTCCCTTCCCACACTTGCAAAGGGGCTCTTGGGATCTGTTTTTACTTCCGCAATCCCCGGCTAGTGCCGACCCGCCTCAGCGGGCCACCTCAAGGTAGGGGGGTATGTGTGTGTGTGTCCCCGAATTGATTGCACGTCTGGACCAAGGTCCAAACTCAAACTCCAACTCAAAACATTTATTTCCATGATTAAATCCAATCTGGTAAAGAATTTAGATGTTTTTTATCTGTTTAATATGTTCAGTTGTCGTCTGTCTTTGCCTTACCTTCTTGATGACATTAAGATTGCTTCTTGTGCTACTTCTAGTAAGAAACCTATGTGATAGCGTATTTTACTGTATACGACCCCAGTCGTCATAGACATGTAGACTTCACAAGCTTAGTAAAGGATGCTGATGCCTCGAGTATAGTATTATCATCCCAGCCCACATTTGACCTGTTAACTTTAATTATTCGCCTATGATTAATACCTGAACAATGTACATTCTCCGTAACCTCGTATGATGTCGGCGTCACTCAGGGCCAGCGCCTACGCATCACTCTCGTTTTCAACACCACATGCGTAAGAGTTGACAGCCCACAAATGTTCAATGATAGTAAAAGCTCGTGATGTTAACGTTTTTATGTAGATGGCTGATGATGAGTAAGTGGATCATAATTTATGAGTGACACTTAGAAAAGTGGGTGTGGGTTATTATTAAAATCGTGGGCGACTAATGAAACAGACCGTTCACGAAGTTTTATGGTGTGCTTTGGTAATTTCATGGCAGACGCATTAATTTTCTAATATAAACAAATTCAAAATGTTGGCTAGTAGAACAGGCTCCTAACATTCTCGGACTTGTTCGCCAAATAAGCATAACCGTTGCAAAAATCTTGTACATTTACAACATTGCATCTGAAAGTAAACCTTCATATATTTAATGAGTGATTGTATCATTATACGTGCATTATATTAAAACTGAAATATAAAATCGCCATTTAATGGCAGCAATTATAAGATTTCGCGTGTTTTTTAATATAAGCAGCAATAAAAATGATCGAAGGTGGCTTTCAATGGCCGATGGCGATGGTTACAAAAGCCGTTCACATTTGTACATCCGGTTGCAGCGGAACTAACGGTGCAACTGTCGCCTGCGCACTTGTGACTCAGGGTTGAAGACTCATAATTAGATAGAAATAATTATAATCATTTCCAAAAGAATAAGATAAGGATTGGTAGTCTACGTGATTGCGTGTGTTAAGTCAGAGAAATTAATTGCCAAGCAAATTAACAACCAACTTATATTTGTCTGCATATTCAAATCGTATCTCAAAATTCTTTGACATTTTTATGAAATGGCTATAACATAGCTAATTGACGTAGGGTGTAATTTTGATTAACAATTAATCCCTGGCTGTATATGCCAAATAAAGCATGACTAAGATAGCGAAGCGATGTTCCAAAAAAATACGATTTTGGCGTATGATGACATCAAAAACATTGATGATGAAAATAATAGTGTGAACTCTGGCCACATGATCAAAATAACAGTGTGAACTCTGGCCACATGATCAAAATAACAGTGTAAACTCTGGCCACATGATCAAAATAACAGTGTGAACTCTGGCCACATGATCAAAATAACAGTGTGAACTCTGGCCACATGATCAATATACAGATTACTAACCGTAAAAAGTGATCTTCTTTTGAATAAGAAGAAAGAAAGAAAATAAGATTTATTTCACACAGAAACACGTGCATACAAAAATATGTGATAATTAAAATAAAAAACATAAAATAATTCAGATTTATACATAACAACACAGAACATAAATAGTCGGGAGCTGCACGCCGCGCCGTGACTGTGACAAGAGGCGAAAACGACGTACAGAAACCAAGTCAGGTTTGAGATTACTTACAGATTAGACAAAAATAGGTAATAAAGTATAATAAAATAAACAGTACTTAGATTATAATATAATGAGCCTTCTTGTTCATACCAAAGATTGCCTTAGACACAATGATATATAGATAAAAAGACGGCACAATGCCACGCTATTGATGACACGTGGAAGTAGGACGGTGTGTAGTAATTATCGGGAGCTAAAGAGACAAGATGAAGGAATGTGGCTCATTAGCCCGTGTCACTTGCGGAGCGTGTACCTATAACCTATCTACCTCATTTTACCCGACTACGGCGAAGCTAAAAAGGAGGGTTATGTGTTTGACATGTATGTATGTTTGTATGTATGTCTGTCCCTATGTTCCCTCGTAACTACTAAATGGCTGAACCGATTTTGATGAATGATATGTCGTTAGATTCGTCTTTATTGCGCGAGTGTACCAAAAAATATATGCGTTCAGAGGCAAATTTTAAGGTGTTCGGAACATCTTAGATGCCGCCGACTGCATTTATTTATTTTTGGTACTTAAAGGATACTCGTTTTCTTTTCGTCTTGTTTTGATCTTTTCAGTTCATGTTATGCAGTCGGATTTTTTGTTTTTTTAATTAACTTTTTTTATTACATATAATACCATTGCTTAGTTAGACTAGTAATCTCCACAGACAGCCCTATGCTACAGAATATAGATCAATAAGATCTGACCACGAGGTCGGTAGGCACATTATACCAGTTCATTGTCAAGTAAAAGTTGCCCTACCAGACGTCAACTTACGCAATCCAACTTGACTGTTGACCAGCCAGTTTAATATAATATATTCTTGAACAAATATGTATAAAAGGGTGCAGTTTTTTGAAAAACGTGTTCACACAATTGGTGAAAGAATTTAATGATTCATTAAGTAATAAGTTAGTCATTCACTTTAATGTCGCAGAAAGTTGTAATTTGTGTTCATTATCTTAATAAGCTTTTTTGAAAGCTGCTAAAGAGATTTTACTGCCCTTTCTTCTTTATGAATGACTAGCTGTTGCCCGCGACTTTGTCTGCGATCCAGGATGTAAAGTAGCCTATGCCCTTCTCCAGGTCTTGGTCTACACATCTGCCAAATTTCATCTAAGTCCGGGCAGCCGTTTTAAGGTTCCCGTAGACAGACGCAACGCGACACTAGTAGCACAATTTTTATGAAAACTTCATGGAACGTGTCACGCTGCCTGTCGCGCCCGCGATATTGCGCCAGTCTGCACGAGCCTTTAGCGTGAAAGCGTAACTCACTTTCGCATTTTATAATATTCTTTATCAATGATTACGTATACTGTAACAAACTTAACAGTTTAGTGTTTAGTGGCCGTGCTTGGGACGCATACCGTTCTCTTAATAAGCATCTTTTACCGTTCTCTTCATCTGAAGGCAGATGACATTCATACGATATCCTGGATGTTTGCTGGACATATCAGTTCAACTATGATCTTCGGATGCCTCTGCATTCCTCAACATCTACTTCTTATAGCCTCTCAATTAGCAAAACAAGTAAGCTTTCAAAGTAAACTTTCAATCGTTAACATCTTCCTGCATTGCTATTCACAACCATTCGACAGGCTGCCGTATCGAAAATTACACATTCTCGATTATGATGACACAATTTTTTAATTTTTTTCTAAAATTACACATTTTCAATTCCCTCATTTGCCTTGGCCACAGCAAATAAGTATCTAAAGAGTAGCGGTCGTCAAAATTTTCGGGTTACAGATTCGTGAACGGAAGCGTTTAGAGAACTCCTTCGATAACATTGATTGATGTCCGATTCGGCGCGGTAGTGTATCGAATAGTTGTGATTAGATGCAGGTCCCAAGTTCAGTTACCTTCAAAACTTGCGTTTCCTGTTGTCTTTCTCTTCTCTCAAATCTTCAAAACTTATTTTATATCTTCAAATAAATCGGATTACCACACCACGGTCTCTTATAGCAACAGCTCATACAGTTTGCGTCTTAACCGCCATTCCTCCACGCGTTGCTTTCGATGCTAATCAGCGGCTCATTCAGCTCACTTCCATTGTGTGAGGGGGCGTGGCCCAGTGCCTGCGCCCGAATTCTTGCGCACTGACAGCTTACGGGCAAGTGTCATAATCGAGTGGTGTTTAGTCATGCAGAGTGCGGGATATTTATTAGTTGGGTGGTAGTGTGGGCTCGCTATATGTTGAGATGTTGTTTAATGTCCATAAGACGGTTACAGTTGCCTTTTGATCTCGGTTTACATGGAACTTATAGGTACTATTTTATAAATTTAATAGGAAGTCAATTATTATAATTGACGAAAAGGGAGTTCTTGATCAGAAATGGTGTCCCTTATCTTGAGAAGTATTTCCTTATTAGTTTTATAGGTACTTATATAATCAATCAATCATCATAATGATTTATCAGCATTGAGCTCTATTCACAAAATATAATTAGTTAAGTATTATAAAATACCAAACAAAAGATTTCGTGATGATTATTATCAAATCAATCGGTATCTTTGTCACATTTCCGCATAACACAAAATCGATACAAAAGGCCCACTAAGTACATAATTCTGTTTTAATAAATGAGACCGCAGGCAAGTAATTTCCAAAACACTAAAGTTCGTTTTTAATCTCAGATACTAATTTGACAGGTACAAATGTCAAACTCAAAATTTAAAAGACAAACAACAATCATTTCAAATGTCAAATTAGTCTCTGGAATGAAAAAACGAACTTTTAAGTACGGATTTCACCAATGAAACTGAACGCGATCAGCACTATTATTCAACAATATAGACAGTGACAGCTTTTGAACCTGGTTTAGATAATGCTGAACGCGTTGTTTCATTAGTGAAATTCGCCCTAAGTAGTTGAATCGAAAACAAAATGCTTTATCTCCAACAGCCTAAAAAAAACCGGTCAAGAGCGAGTCGGACTCGCGCACCGAGGGTTCCGTACGAATATATGATGTTGATGCTTTCTGAAAAACTGTGCTATTTAGAGACATCGTTTTATTTTCCTGTAATCTTTACATAAACTTCTATCATATAGAATAATTTCAGATTTTTGTCTCTGCAAACTTCGGAGACAAGGGGAGGGGGGGGGGCGGTATTCTTTTTTACATTTTCCATCACAAGTCAGAGACTATGCTGCCTAAAAAACAAAAATTGTTTGAAAATGTGCAAACAACGTTCTTTCATATGATACACCACATGCTCTAGTAGCCCCACTTAAAATTATTAAGACCCCCTTTCAGTCCCTTTTGCAAAAAATATATTTTTTTTTTAATTTATTTCTTGCTTGCAAAATAGTTGGGCAAACGATATCTATAACTATTCTAAATTTCAAGTTGATAGCATTAGTAGTTCTTGAGATATCCAGGTGTGACAGACAGACAGACTTAGTCTCACCATAAGGGTTCCTTTTTACCAATTTGGTACGGAACCCTAAAAATGTAGAAAAGGATTGGGATATTCTACAATTTAATTGAACTTGCTATGAAGGAAAATTCTTATTATGTGAATCAACCTTTGTATCAAGTAACACTTCTTTCCTTCGCTGCTTCACTACAAACGACAAGTCACGTTGCACTCGACAATCGTCACGATCGATATCGACAGATTTATTGCATCGCTCGACAGGAACGCGGGTGCGGCCTTGTGTCAACTGCTTTTAGAATAGGACACCGCTGCACCGGTCACTTTTTATGACAAGGAAATATTTTTCCGGTGTCTAATAAATGATTTTATTCAGCTGTCTCTTTGTTTCTCGCGAATGAGTTTGTGTAACGACACAGTAGTTGGCAACATATTTTTTTCATACCCAGTAATAAGTTTTATACCTTAATGGAACACAAATTGTGAGCAATATAATGAATTCTTGTCTATGCATACAACATTATTTTTAGTGTATGCGAAACCTGAATATAGTTTGTTCAGAATAAGGAACTGAATCGATTTCAATAATTTTTACACCATGTTATATTTTGTCCCAAGATATTTAAGTGTGATGGAAAATGTTATCACCGTTTCTAAAATTACAATAGAATCGCCGTACGATTAGGTACCTACTGCCAAATTATTATCAATGAGCGCAAGACGACCATGGAGACGCGGGGGCGCCGCCGCCGTTAGCATGTTTTTGTATGGACAACCCGGTAACATAACAACCTTATAACTTTGTGATTTTTCATGATACAGTTTTGAAATTTTGAACATAGATTCTTTACATAAAAATACTAGACACGTGTTTCCGGTTGCGCATATACTAAAACTAATGTTGTTTACATCTTTTTGAGGCTAACTGTCTACTTACTACCTACCAAATATTGTCACATTTATTGTACAGTGGAGCTTCGAATGCTCCTGGGAAAGCTTATAGCCATAGCCTAACCCCGTCCTAAGCAACATTACTTTCTACCAGTTTGAAACTTACCAAGACGTATCAAATATACAGGATTATTTTTAAAACGTCAATAACCTCTTAAGGGGTCATTACTATGGGACCAAACCTGAAATCGCGAAAAAAAAATCTGCTGTTCCCTACAATGTAGGGAACAGCTGATTTTTTTTCTAACGATTTTTTTTTACAACTTTTACTATGGGACCAAACCTGAAATCGCGAAAAAAAAATCAGCGGTTCCCTACAATGTAGGGAACAGCAGATATTTTTTTCGCGATTTCAGGTTTGGTCCCATAGTAAAAGTTGTTCATAATGATGAGTATAATGACCCCTTAAGAGGTTATTGACGTTTTAAAAATAACCCTGTATAAAACACACAAGATAACACTAAAATATTATAGTACTCAGGTAAAAGTATAAAATAAAAAAGGGGAAAAGGTCATTGGGCAGCAAAAAATTCGTACGCATCGCTGTCAATGGGAAAAGTGCCCAAAAGGCTGGCAGCGTTGCCTCGTTATATGGCGATGCTAATGCCAGTCCTCTGGTCACGTGAAGAGTCGACGAACTGCTTGGCGATGTCACGAAACACTCGATGAGCACTCGGACACCAAAGCCCTAGTGTATTAACCCCAAACGGCTCAAACATATAGCTCCCAATAAGGTTGATATATTTGCGCCGTTTGATGTTTTCTGCTCCTGCAGTAACCCGCCTTAGCACAGCCCGCCGTGCTAGGAAGATGGGATGATGCGAAGGTATCGAGGGTATCAAAAATATTGAATTATGTTTTGTTTTAGTAAACAGAAAAGTAGATAAGTACACTTGTTTACTTCTCCATCGTGACCTTAAAATGGAACCCGTCACCAACATAATTCAAAAATTTGCTGAGGCCCATGAACACCGACTCCGCCGACATGTGAATGTTGAGGATTCAGCTGTCAGACAACACAAATATAGTGCGAAGATTAAAACGAACAAAACCATTTGAGTTAGTGTAGTGTAAAAAGTGTAGACATAATAGTGACAATGACACTAATAACACATAAACAAAGCGTTTTTATTATAATATCAGACTCTAAGAAAGTGGAACGGACTTGTGTAGAGTGCAATAAACACTATTCTAAGTTTCAAAATAATTATCACATAATAAGGTAAGGTTAGATTAAAATTGCTTATTAGTCTTAAAGGCTAGATTGTAATTAGTTATTAAGAACTTGGTTCTTTTTAATAAAGCACAAAAAAACACCTTGTTTACCTCTTAATACTTACCTGTATCAGTACCCCAAGTGTAACTTCGCAAGAGAGTAAATGTAACTAGCGCGTTTGCGTTAAGATTTTTATTCTCACTCTTATACTCTTAGCATTATGATCTATCGGTCAAATTTTAGGTAGGTTCGAACCCGACAGGCGTTTTACTTTATGTAATTTCATCACCACTGCTCTCAAAACGGTGAAGGAAAACATCGTGAGGAAACCGGCATGTCCTAGAACCAAAAAATTCAAAGACATGTGACATCTACCAACCCGCACTGAGCCCACGTGGTGGATTACGGCCCACTCCCGCTCGCAGCAAGGAGGCCTTTGTCCCAGCAGTGGGAACATTATAAGCTAATTATGTACTTACCTGTATCTGGTACGAATATAAGATGTTGCATTGAATCTGTATTTATGTAGCTACGATAAAGCTCGTTTCTGGTTTTCACGCAGGAACTACCAACTGACCTCCACAACCCCTTTGATTTTACTTATCTGTGTAAGTGCTACCCCACAGATTACGTAACAAATTGTAAGTAGTTACTGCTTATCTTGCCAATAATACGACGTGGGAAAAGTTCCGGGGTTGATTTTAAAACTATAGGTGAATTAAAACAGATGAGACTTTATTTTTTACAGAACTGCCCAGCAATGGGTCATTTGCTTTAGTTACAATTAGCAATAGCAAGATTTAATTGACTTCGTAATGACATTATTACTCACAGAACCGCTACGGATCAAACAACATACCATAACGAAGCTTCCGTATTCGTCTATAAATTACGATATACCTTTACTATACCATAATCTTGACCATTTTTATATTGCAGCTTCCAATTAATTTCTATTAACTTTGTAATAAAACAAAGAATTACTATTGTGCTAAAGAAAACTACAACCAAAGCCATTACCTTATTTAAAAAAAACTTTTATGATGCTGGCTTGTTTTTTCCATTAAAAGTTAAACCAGGAACACAATGAGTGCACGTTTGTGATTGGTTGCTAAATGGATCAATAGCGGAACCACGTTCACTTTAATGCTCATGGTTGAGGATTCGACTCCAAAACGGCCGATTGTTTCTTTTAATGACTATGAATATTTTTTTTATGTGAAATATAAATAATTACCTACTTTTTTCTCAGTAATATCTGGTAATATTTAATATAAATATCAAATCCTTAACCATGTTTATTTACTTCATCAATTTTAATATCGTTCGAAGTTTGAACCGATATTTCTCCAGCCCCGTTTACCAGTCTCAAGTCATAAAATCTGCATCTATCTGTCGAGTTCCCTCGTAAAACTGGATGGAACACATTTCAACTTCCCAATAAAACATGATTGCGTCTAAACAGACGCGATTTCGAGCCACTCCCACGCAAGAAGGTTCGATTACCTCTGCAGGTCTCCTCATTACTGTCTGTCGCTGGACGTCTAAGGTTGTCAGTACTGTCTAGGATACATTAATTGAATGAGGAAATTAATCGCTAGTACTAAGACAAGTAATCACCCAGTGATTACTACTACTACGATCACCTAGTGATTACGACTAGGTATATAGAAATCTGAAAGGGATAACATCAGAAAACGCTACTGTCTTCTAAATTAGTAAGTTTCAAGAAGGTAAACTATTATAGTATAGTTTTTTTTTACGGGCAAGGAAAACGCGCGTAACACATAATGCAAAGGCTGGCTGGTAGCGGAACGGGCATTTCAATAAAAACATTTTCTCCCAGTCATCCTGTTTACAAGAAACAAAACCTTATTTAGACCTAAGTTTATTAGCTCCTAAATTGTTAAGACAGCCTTAGGGTTACCACTTTTTATTTTCAGTTGGATGACTCCCATCCCTACTCCCTAATATACAGTTAATCTATTCTCATAGCGCCCTGGCAGCCCTGTGGTCAGTGACCACACACTACAGTTACGCCCGAAACGAGCTGAGACACGGAATCGTTTCCGACTACGTGACCACTCCGTAATGGCGGTGATCAATCAGATACCCGTCCGAATAAATACCGCGTAATTCGATTCACAACTATAGACACCGGATATTTCTAGATAACTGTAGTTTTTGGCGAGAAGTAAAAGCACTGTAATACAACTATGAGACCTAATAACGTTTTCGCACTCGGTGTGCCACTCAGATGTTGTTAATTTGAAAATGGAATGGCGATGGATGGAATTAGCTAAGAAAAAAAAATGTTTTTTCAATCAATCTTTATTGCATGAAGCCTTTTTTGATTCTTTGTTAATACAATTTTGTTGTCAAAAAATAAGTTGAAGAAATGTTATTTAATTTTCCAAGGGTGATAATTTGAGCATCTCATTTTCCCATAATGACGGTGCTTGGGAGTATACGTAGACGTCTTTCGGCTGAAATGATGATGATATTCCCATTAATGTGACAACTAATTGGAATTGTAGCAGTACCTTAAGCCTTATTATATCCAGCAGTACTCGTAGACGTTTACGGACTACTTAAATAATGGCGCTAAAATGCAGTTTGATTCTCACATAGCTAAAGGTATAAATAATTATTAAGATGTATTTTATTCTATGCATAAACGTAGTCATGAAAGACTGAACGTATCCTTATTTGTCTATACTCAATTAATGAAACTTCTAGCAATTTTATAAAGTAATTACGAGTGTCCGACACAAACTGCTCTTAAGTATGGTGATACAAAGTCGTTAGCCATACATAATGTTACTGTAATGCACAAATATTTGCCTACTACTCCACCACGCAATGCAATTACTCGTAATTTTATACTTATTTATGTTTATAAGTATAGTGTTATTCCGTTAACGTCAAAGCTGTAGATGACTTGCGTACCAAGAACGACGGCGAATGTGATGGATGTACCCATCTAGATTAGTATATTTGCCCAACAGATCCGAATTAAACTCAAAACACTCCACCAAATCCAAGTTTTGAGCTAACATCAAGTAAGTTCAGGTACTGTGCTTTCGAAAAAGAAAAAATTATAATTTCAAAATAAGGAAATCAGGAAAACCTTTAATGAACATCAATTCATAAGAAAGTAAGTAGGTTAGGGCACTGCTTGTTCCTCAAACCACACAACATCAAGCCAAGAGTTTATCTGTAATTAAATTATTTATTAATCATCGAATCATTTTGTGCCAATTTATGCCAACACACGCACTTACTAAGAAGTAGTTAAACACAGAATTTATTAGGTTTCAATAGCTGTAAAGTTACGAAAGCTACCTCAAATAGTGCCAATCACTATATCGTGAAATCAAACAAATTCTCTTTTTGTAATTAGGTAATTGTTGTAATAGAGTATGTAACTGTAAAAGCGTATTACGTAGATAACAAATATCTATATGATTTTTTATGAGATCTAACGAGTACTAGTAGTACCTATTAGTGTTGATAATGTGCGAATAATCATCATAACTTCAGCCGAAAGACGTCCACTACTGGACTTAGGCGTCCCCTAAGCACCGCCACTTCTAACGATAATGTTTGCACCAAGTTTTCAAAAGCAGGTAGGGTTCTGCTTCATAATCCTTGCAGCCACATTAAGAAGCATGATTCACTCCAAATGCTGTTTGATTTCCTGCCCACTTACAGAACAATTCAATACTTACATTTCAAAGTTGTAGCAAGGCTGCTGGCTGCACGACATAATTTAGACGTCGTTATGTTAAGAAATGAATAAGTCACGCTTTTCTTCCTTGCAATGTTAGAAATCTTAGTTCTATAACAATTTCCAGGACCACTTAACCTTTAGCAAGCTATAAAAGCTTTAGAACAAGCGAGTCAGTTACACCAATATGGGATATAAATGTCCTGTTTCAATACCTCTTCAAAGCTCCGATTTACTTATTTGACATGACGTGTTCATACAAATTCAGTTCCATTTTTAAAGTTATCTGAAAGACGATGCTTTACGTACCGAACATTTCGGAATAGGCCCTTATGTCACTATCTCTTAGCTTTCTTACCGCAATACGCACTGAAAAGTACGACATTTTCATGGTGTCTACGTGTCTACTCATTAGTACCCATACAATGATCAACATACATATGTACTTATCTATTACTACCTAAACAATATGAACTCTAACTGGTAAATACACTTACACTCCACGTAACATAAATAAACCTAATTTAATTTCAGGTTCTATAATTTCGACTGGTTCTCCAAAGTCGCGGCGAGGTCGACCGGTGTCATGACACTTGACGCGGTTGTGAAACACCACTCCAAATTCATACCTTGTTCTGAATCGAGGAGATTATGTTCATCGGTACGCAGACTTATATTCCACAAATTCAATAAACTAGCACGTAGAATCTGTCACAAACTCACCTTTAGCCTGGCACGTGCAACCAAGATGGAGGGCTTCGGACGCTTCCACTTTTTAGGTCAGCTTCGTTTTTCAAACGTGTTTTCTTTTTTCTTTTTAAAGCTCATCGTAGAAATGTTTCGTGCATGCAACAATAAGAATACATTCGGAGACAAACTTTTTGCTAGATTTTACTGTGGACGCTGCTGCTGTGTCTTAGATGTTGTTGCGATTATTTCAGAGCTACTCACGTTGCATTTAAATTGAAAATTTATAAGCTTTGGGGTAAACGACCAACCTTGCTATAAAATTGTGTCAACTTCAACATCAAACAAAGGATTCGATTGAATGCAAGTTGAGTTCGTTTTATAATAAAATAAACTTTAATTTGAAAACGAAAGTTTAGAAAATTTCTAATTATACAATTAGAAATTAAATGTCAAAAATCGTCTCCATACTGGAGACATGACATAGAAACGTAAAGCAGTGATAATGGAAACATTAACTTTTTACTAACTACAAACATTACGATTACATGAATAAAATGAAGCGGAAATTAAACTCAATTTTCACAAGATTAACAGGTTATTCCTGAGCCAGCCGAGTAACCAAAGAAGTGAAATGTTAAATGAGTTTATTTCTTTGAAAAAGTTTGTACAAACACTTTTACACGTCAATCATATTTTAAAACTAGATGAGGTCGTTTCATATCTCACTACTCTGAGCAGAAAGGCCGAAACAAACTCAGAAGTCACAGTCAGATCAATTGTGATGACCATGTAGATTGGTGTCTAACGTTGTCTTTTGATAAAAGAACCACACAGATTGAGTGGACCTGTCCAGTCAGTGCACACTTTTGTCAGTAATTTGTCAGAAAGATGGCAAAAGTGAATACATATATACATACATTACCAGCCTATAATGTTCCCACTGCTGGGACACAGGCCTTCTCTCTGTGAGAGGGATACGTGAATACTACTATGATATTACTAGAATTTTTGTAAGGAAAACCGTAATTTTCAAAGAACTATTCAAACGAAATCCCCAGGAAACAATATCGAAGGCAAATGATCAGGAATTAATTAATTTTAATACGTTTTCTAGTAGCAATTACATTTGATATTGTAATACCGTGTTGGATAACATAAAGGAAATAGTTGGAATGACGAGAGCTGCCTTCACGAAGGTAGACGAGAGTTTTGAATAGCTTCTGACTCACCCGACCTTTGCGAAACGTTCGCAGTTATTTGTTTGATCGACTAACGTATACATGCGAGAGCCACAGACATCTGCAATTGGTAGTATAATATCAGTAGTGAATATCATATTTTTTTGAAAGAATGCTCTAAGAAAACGACCAAAGGCTGCATCTGCTTTTTTCTTTTAATGATCCCTCACAGCTAGTATTAAAAGCTAATCCACTAACCAAACTAAATAATGACTGAAAGAGTCTCCAACAGGGCCAAAACTTGCGAAAAACTGTACAGCTTTGAGCTGCAAGAAGTTACAAACCTTTTTAACTAGTTTCACATGCTATTGGGTACTGCTGCCCATCCAGTATTTCAACAGAAATAACTAATACCAAATGCATGAGCATGAATAAAACTTAAACGCATCATAATAAAACATCGTGGAACGGTATGTAATAATAGTGAATTTACTCGTGAGTCATACATATATATAATATATATAATGTATGTAGAATGTACGACCTCACGCTAAAGCTCTATTGTTTGATGGATTTAGATAAGCGGCTTTCTTAGCTGCGCCTGCGTCTGTAGGCAACTGTAAAGCTAATAATTACTTACCTCCATCGCTTGGTATTTAGGTAGGCTTCTATAGTTAGCTTATGTGTCATGTCGGATAAGATATGTCTGTATTCTATATGAATAACTACAGAAGATCACCAAGCTAGGTTATAAAGGAGTATACAATTAAATTCTGTGCCTACCTTTAATTTAGATGCATGCAATGCTACTGTATTTGCAAATGATATGTACTTTGAATGTTTTTGTGAGTATTTAGTTGGTTTGCCTTAATTAAATAATTAATAAATACCTAATTCATTTTTAATGCCAGAAGCTGGCAAAATTATTCGATCCGACACGAAATCTGGAAAATTGTGATATTTTTAATCGTGTTAATTCAACCGGAACTAAGATGAAACATTTTCAATTACATCTGAGCCGGAAAACCCAGAAAAACAAAATCATCAACTAACCACATAATGTATGCGAGCTTAGCTCATCTAATCTTTAATTCAATTCATTGCGCAAGCGTCGTACCTACCGGAGCTTCGTGTGTGCTCCGCTAGAGGGCGGTAACTGCGAACAATTATGAACTCCCACGCACTCCTGGGAAACAAACTGCCACCGTTAGCTTTGAACAATTATCATCATTGAGAGTAAAGGTCGGAGAACAATTAATTTGCCAAAATAGTTTGATAGATGCTGTTTAGATATAAAATAATTAGCGCAAATGGGGTGATTCTTAAGTTAATTCTTTAAGGCTTTAAGAATGAGTATTTTGTACTTACCCGTACACCTCAATTCTCTGCATTCTTTTCATTTGCTATATAATACGAAGAAAAAAATACATATTATTTAATATAAGCTGAACTATCATTTACCAATGAGCAAAACCACTACCGCATTTTACTTTCATTTTTATGCGTTCTTCATCTATTAAATTTTATAGATCAACAGCACGACACGCTATTACATTGCATGTATGTAATCTGTCCATTAATTATGTCGACCATTATGTCCAACTTATCTAGATAATTCTACTGGCCCATTGACCACCTCCTTTTAGCGTATGCCTACGTCAGTAATATGCACGGTAAACTCGCATCAAATGACACAAATATCTTTGTTTCTGAGCTCTAAATATCACAGCTGTCAATTTAGCAATAGGTATGTACTAATCCTATGATCTGCTCCACATAATCCATGCCATAAGCCGCCCTAAAAGGGAAAACTAAGTTCAAACCACAAGCTTGCAAAACATAATAGAACTGGTTGCCTGCGATTCACGATTGTATGTAGATTTTATGTCGCAAGGCATGATCGGAATTGCCTAATATTGCCGACTGACTGCGGCACCGCTGTGAATCTCTGATGGGGCCAATTTGTAAACAAGACATGGCAATATAGACCTTACGGCCTTGGGGAAGCATGCGCGGAATTTCGATTGTTGTTCGAAGGCTGTATTTAAGGGCGATTGGGTAAATTGCTGAGTGTATCCTTAATATTGGTAGTTTGTTCCGAAGACGTAAATGTCATCGCCTTCGGGTTTTTTCGATTAATTTTAGGGTCGGGCTTGACTAGTTTGTTAATTCATGACTAATAAAGACTCAGATATGTGTTAAAAGTTTAAACTCATGATAGTCGGGATATATGATTCCTCCTTCAAATTTTTATTTTGCTGTGCCCAACAGGGTCCACGATTGGTACAACTAATGTTTACTTACCACCTAAGTACATTGTGGAATGCAATAAATGATTGAGTATTGAGTATATGTATAATGATGCTTTTCGAAGGCTATGTCGGTTTCCTAAAAAGGAAATGGTTTCAGTATAGGCTGTGATCTAAACAGAAATGAAGAGATCCACAGGAGGACCAAGGTAACCGACATAGCTCGAAAATTGCCAAACTTAAGTGGCAGTGGGCATGGCACATTGCTCGCAGAACAGTTGGCCCATGGGGCCGAAAGGATCTACAGTGGCGACTGCATACCGGAAGACGTAGCGTTGGAAGGCCTCTTACAAGGTTGACCGATGACCTTGTGAAGGCCGCAGGAATCCGCTGGATGCGGGAAGCACAGATCCGGTCCTAGTGGCGGTGCTTGGATGAAATGATGATGATGAGGCATGGTAGAAAATGCCTATGGCATTAAGTCCGCCTCTGTATATTTGTGTGCTTAAAGTATTAAATAAATACTATAGAAATGAAACTCAAACGATGGATAAAATTAATTTACAATCCAAACACGATATAAACCCGGCTTAAACTTTACATGCTGCAATAAATACTGCTATTAGCATATAAACCATCATTTACTGAACGTGTAATTAGAAGTGTGTTAGTTAAAATAGTTGTTACCTAAGTTATATACACACGTTTCTATGTTGTTCAATAATCATTATTTAAATTAAAGTGAAGTGTTTATTTACCATTAGATATTCTTCTACACGTACATAATTCATCATCATCATCATAATTTCAGCCGAAAGACGTCCACTGCTGGACATAGGCCTCCCCTAAAGGGGGTTTAGGCCTGCCCTAAAGGGGGCCATAATCGCCACGCTTGGCAGGCGGGTTGGCGATCGCAGTATGTTGTTAAAACGCATAGAGAACGCTGCTGCCCATTCTCTAGTAAATCCCTTAGTCGCCTTTTACGACACCCGCGGGAAGAAATGGGATGCTGCTATTATTTACGTCCGGCACCAAACGGATATTATTATACTTTAATTATTGGCTACATGAATTCATAGGTAAATGCAATTATTTTCAAATGTTTTATCTCATTTTTTTCCTTTTGGCTATCACCACTCTGTTTATGAATTTCATCGTTGGCAAGAAGCCATTCTATAGCCATATTATTGCAGTATTCCAGGCTTGGTAAATTGAGTGCTAATTTTAACAAGGATCATAAAAATAATTCACCGTTATCACCATGATCTACGATTTATCACTACAGAACTGCTCCAATTGGTCCAAAAATCAGTTAATTCTGACCTATTTAGCTTTCCTTATCAGTTATCACCCAGAACATGTCGTACTTGGCTACGTATTTATTTATGACTGCCTCAATGTCTAAGACATTATCAAGATCAGGAAAAATATCTTAATACAAGATTTTCTCAATGCCTTCTGGTTGACGTGCCTTTTAATTCTTTGACTCATAAACGGGTTTTCCTGGTCCCTTTGTTATATTTTACACTTGGCTGGTATTTCCAGATGTTATAAATGGCTGTAGTAAAACCTCAACGGTTCCGCGGAAAAATATAAATGAGCCTGTGAGCAATTTTTCAATGTCAGGGCATTTTATAATGAGCGATTTGTATGAATGACTCTATTGTGATACATTTTTAATTACCTGAAAAGGTCAGCAATGAGCTATAAAATAATCGTATAAAACTTGCGCTCGTTTTTTTCAAGACAGCTACAATTTATACGAAAAGAGTATAAAGGCTCCCGCTGACGGGCACGACGCGATAGTGCGACACTAGTAGAACAATTTCTATGAAAACTTCATGGAAATTGTTTAACCAGAATCGCGTCGCATCGTCGCGTCGCGCCTGTTTGCGGGGGCCTTTACCAGTAGATTATTTATTTCCCTGTAACTTTGCAACAAACTGCTATAGGCACTAAATGATATAAAAAATATCACACTTTGAACTTTCACAAAGGAATTGTAACTTGTCACTGATGTCACCTCTAAAGATTCCGGTCACACCCGGATGCGCAGACGCACACAATCGAGCTTTTTTTACAAATCAATAGACAGGTAGGTGAGTATCCGTATATGACGTTTTATTACCTGACAAGTGTGCGGTTTTATTTTATTGCTAAAATTCTATTTTAGTTTATAATCAAAAGAATCATATTCGAAAGTCTAGAAATTAGTGTTTTGTTATTTATGTCGTCTAATTTTTATCTTGAACTCAATTTGCGGTGCAGTGAACATAAAGCTTTGGTACCTAATTTAATTAATATTATTGTATGGGCTCTCTACTCATAAAAAAATAATTGTCGTGTTATATACAACATGTCCCAGAATTAACGCACAACCTCTTAAGGGGTCATTGTACTCATCATTATGAACAACTTTTACTATGGGCCCAAACCAGAAATCGCGAACAAAAAACTGGTGTTCCCTACATTTTGACGAGTTAAGGCTTCTACATACCAGCGCAACTTGTCGCGCGACGCGACACGTCACCAAGGCCCCGCGTGTCGCGGGACGAGCGGTGCCTTTGTGTCGCGTCGCGTCGCGCGACAAGTCGCCCCGGTAGAGAGAAATTATAAAATTAATTCAGGGACATGTTGTAGTGCTTATTTTTTTATACACCATGAAAATATATTAGAAAACCGAATAGTTCACCCCGATTGCTCCTTCCATGCAGTCGCTTGCTGGAAGACCACCAAAAAGATGGGTTTTGACCAAAAAAACTTTTTATAACCATATGCCACCGTGTCATCATCAGCCCATAGCAGTCCACTGCTGGACATAGGCCTCTCCAATTGCACGCCATTCAGCTCGATTCTCGGCAACTCTCATCCAGCTGCCACCAGCCACCCTGCGAAGATCGTCGCTCCACCTAGCCTGAGGGCGGAGGGGTCTCCCCTCAAGAACACGTCTACCCCAACGGTCATCGGTTTTACGGCTAATATGGCCGGCCCATTGCCACTTCAGCTTACTTATTCTGCCACCGTGTAAATGAACAAAAACTGCAGTAGCTTTAACACCTCCAACATCCCAAAAATCTACTAATAATAATTCTCTCACAAAATACTGAGCGCTAAAGCAGTCAGGCACAAGTCTCGTGACCTCATACCTTTCACTGGCTGCAAATAATACTGAACGGTTCACTTCACCGACACAAAGGAACTACAGAGAGAAAATACTAATACTTATGCACTAGATCCGTAACAGTAACTTATTACGGGGACACGTGGAGCCAAAATTGATCTTAATATTTTGGGCAATTTTAAAAATATCTTTAAAAATTTGAATCTATTATAGTGATGAATATTGTTTTAGTTTATGTACTGAATCCTGAGACGTATACAATATTAGTTTTAGTATATGCGAAACCCGAAACACGTGTCTAGTATTTTTATGTAAAGAATCTATGTAGGTACAAAATTTCAAAACTGTATCATGAAAAATCACAAGGTTATAAGGCTGTTAGGTATGTTACCGGGTTTTCCGTACAAAAACATGCTAACGACGCCCCCGCGCCTCCAGGGTCGTCTTGCGCTCTTTGATAATAATTTGGCAGTAGGTACCTAACCGTACGGCGATTGTATTGTAAATAATTAAATGATGATAACATTTTCCATCACTCTTAAATATTGTTGGGACAAAATATAACATGGTATTGAAATTAAAAATTATTGAAATCGATTCAGTTCCTTATTCTGAACAAACTATATTCTGGTTTCGCATGTACTAAAAATAATGTTGTATATGGTATATAGAGTAATAAAACATGATAACGATCAGAGCTGTAGCGGCCCAACCCTCACAGAATTGTTGCCGAAACATCTCAGAAAGAATATTCGCAGACCTGTAGCCAGATAGAGAAATCCTGCAATAATAAAAGAGTAATGGGAAAAGCACAGACTTTTAAGAGACAAAACGCAAAAAGCATTTACTCCTACAAATGCATCCCCTGAACATAAACGCAGTAAAGATGACCAGACACTGAGAATGTTATTACAGCAAATTATCAAGATATAAAGATAGTTACTAGAAATGATAAAAGGTCTGATGTCTACTCGTATCTATACGCTGCATTTGAGAGCAATTTTAAAAGATATCCAAGCTTAACCGTGGGTCTAACCTAAGAATCTATGGCATTCAAGATGAACACGACCAATCAAATCATAGGCATGCATTGAATATCCGATAGATACCAAGATAACTAGTTAAAATACAGCACATTGAAGATGTGATTATATAACCTGTCATCAAGTAAATATCCAATCCCAAGTTGTGGATGCTAACAGTCTGATAAGTATGTAATAACATAGCATCGGATACAATTATAATTATTATTCTTTGATATCGCAGTAAATTCTCTAATATTTTATGCAAATTTGCGCATACCCAAGCTGCTTAGATATTCAAGCTATATTTAAATACGGTCCAACAAAGTATATGAAAAAAAAAGAGCCTGATATCAGGCACAAACGTTAGCATTAGCACAGAGTCTCTTAATACCTTAAGGTTGTATGTTAACTCAATTAAAACCACGTATTGCAAATTATCATAAGAAATTAAAAATGCACGAATGATACTAAGAACGATTCAGTTTTTACTGCCCAGTCAACGACCTAGGATTATGTAAACCGAGGACAAGCACCTTAATGTAATTTGTACTGAGATTAGTCATGATCATTAGATCGTACGTTTTGCTTATCCAGATATTACGCGAAACGTGGTGGGTTGGTATATATTGAAGATGCAATTTTTTTTATTTGTTAACTTCAGCAGTTGAACGCGAGAATGCATTTTTATTTTTTATTTTGGAATACGTACTTATTTGTTCTTCGAGATTTTTTTATGGGTTTTTTACAGGCAATAGTTATCAAGTCTAATGCTAGTTTTCATAGCCGACGATAAGAATCGCACTGCCTCGATTATTAAGATTTACGCTCAACATAAGAAGTAGGTATACGGATACCTATCAACATCTTCAAACTTCTGACGTAAACACACCAACAAAGACTCATTACCAAAACTAATTACCGTTTATAAGTCAAAAATAACCGTATCCTATTATGATTTTAACTCGATATTTCGTAAAGACACAAATATGCAGTACCTTTGTTAAACAGGGTGTAAATTTCATGCTTTATAATTAGGTGGTGTTGGTCAACGGTTGGCATTCTTGCGATGGACGTGAACGATTGACAAATTAATACTGAAACCGATGATATTTTAGATTTGAAACCTAGTGGCTTGCCTCGTCTAGTCCATAATTTTCTAATTCGGTTAGTTCCGTTCCGTCATCGAAGATTAATTTTCGGCTTGCGATTATTCATTAATAATTTAATATAACTCTGTCGTAGAACGGGAACACGGGACTACCGGGATTAAAAGGAAGCGAAGCGATGATCGCATACCTAATAGCGGGAGGAAAAGGACATTGACTCCTGTCCTAGCGTTGCGCCGCCGTCAACCATAGTTATTTTGTTACGTATAATTTTGAATCTGTGATTATTTTAAAGTATTCATTTAGATGATAGACATATTTTAATCCAAATTAAATGCCCAATTTAAATAACACCGATCAAAAAAGCTTCGGACATAACGATGAAATTTTTATCAAATTCTGAAAGATAAAAATGGTTACTGTGGGTCATCCTTGGAAGATAGACATAATTATACCATAGCGAACTTTTTTGTTGAAATTTGTAATGTACACACGGCTACACATCAAGCTATACATAACCAGTTTAGGCTGATCTCGCATTGTATAAGATTTTCGAACAATGAGAGGCCAGCTTATACTGGAAATGTATAGCTTTATGTGTAGCCGTGTGTACAATCCTATGGAACATAAATTTTATACATAACTTTGTTAATGTTTACGGGGCGCATGCCAGTAAAGCTCCCAGTTAGCAAGATTTTTTCCAACATCTTCAATAATCATTGTCATATCTCAGCCAATTTACACACAAAACCTTAATAAGTTTACAAACCTTCCTTGGGAATTACTCCGTCCAATGGTGAAAACCGTTTGAAAATCCGATCCATAGTTTTTGAGTTTATCGCGTTCAGACAGACAGACGCGGCGGGGGGACTTGGTTTTGCTTTGCGTTAGATAGGGTTATTGAACTAAAACTCAAATTAATTATTTATTTATAAAACAAAGTGGTTCACATCTTTACCTTAATAACAGCTAATTAATGCCTTAGAACAATGTTTAAATGTATTATTAAATTAATAATGAATAAAAAACCACCTCGTAAATCTTTTCAGAAGCTGCGTCTTTTGATTACTTACTGAAAAATTACCTACCCATTTTTATACAATTCAACATTACAGAGAAACTCGCCAATTTATTATAAAACTAGCCTTTTCCCGCGGCTTCGCTCGCATTAATTTAGAATTTGACAATCAATTCGGGTTGTACACTGCTTGTTGTTTGGCGTTTGGCGGCAAAAAAACTCTTAACACACTATTCAAGTTTCTAAAATAATATAATTCAAGCATGATTCAAAAGACACGTAGCGCCATCTATAAGAACGTTAAAGTTATTTTCCTCGGGAACAGTACTTTTTTCGGGATGAAAGGTAGGTACCCTATGTCCGTTTCTGTACACCTGACAACGTTTAAGCAAAATTTCAGGATGGTCGGTTCAGTGGTTTAGGCGTGAAAAGGTAACAAACCAACTTACTTTCGCATTCATAATATTACTTAGGATTAGATTTAAAATTATTCTCTATCAGACCGAAAAATCTAACGAAACACTAGAACCTAGAGCCTTGATTATGATTCGTCTAGGCTAAGTGATTACTAAACACAAATAATTGTAACACCTAGGTTATGAGGAAACTGCTTAAACAAAATGGAAATCTACTGTTATTTGCCGTATCAATTTCAAGGACTTGCTTTATGAAATACTTGAAGAATATTGAAGTTTCTTCTTCAGCAAACGCTATTCTATGCACTCTTATTAAGCCTTTGATAAATATGTAGATATTTCTGTTATGATATGATTTTTCTAATCTTCAGTCTATCGACCGGAAAATTTATTTCATAATACGTACTTATTAATCTAAAAACAGAAGATAACCACTTTAATAAATTGAGTATTAACATTTTGGGTGTCTTTATAGACCAGCTCGACACAAAAAATTAAATTAAGTTATACAGTCATATATTATCTGTGGTTATATTCTACGGAGCGTCAAAATACAGACATTTAATGGATGAACGAAAACGAATCGTGCCTTCAATTAATTTGGGCGTAATTGCAACAGTTTACATTGCAAAGAATTATAAGACGCAGATGCGACAAAAGAAATTAGGTAGGCAATATAAAAAACTTCCATCACATAGATTGAAGAAAACCTTCCTAACTTAATATTAGATACCTAATAGGTAAACAAAACAAAAACGAAAGTAATAAGAATTGCTTTCGTTTTTGTTTTTACCTCACTTTTTTATGACAGCAATAAATTGAAAAAAACAATAGGGTCTCACTCTCCCTTTCCTACCATCAAGTATCATAATTTTCTCATAACAACAAACGCAAAACTTTAACAATGAAGGTTATCATAACCGACACGATACAGGTCTGGTTATTAAAAATTCAACACGGACTGTAGCATTGAAACCGCAAGAAATAGCGAGACTAATCTACTCGTTGCATGCGTGAAAGTGTAAGTTGCAACGATTAGTGTCCCTCATGTAGGTAGAACAGTACTAACGTGATTCGTATACATACGATTCAATCTCGTTTGATTTAAGAGAGAAAAACGGAACGTTTGAATAAGAAATGAGGTTGCAACAGATTTGCCCCGGGTAGCGGAATAAGGCTGCGTCTGTTGATGCTGCATACCAAAGCGTTCTTCTTCATAGTCTATGCCAAGACGTTGTTAATGAATATCGTGCCAAAAGTTTCGAAATTGCTGAATGACACGAAACGTTTCATACAATGTAGATAGAGGGGATAAACGAAAGACAGTAATCGAGCTTAGGTACATACGTAAAAACCATTTTGGGTCTTGATAACCAAAAGAAGACAATAACGTCAATGGATAATGAAAGTTTTATGGTGTACGTAATTAATGAAGAGTATTCTATTCTATTCTGTAATGAACCATATTTCAGAAACAGTACAGCATCTACCGACAAGCGGGGTAATTGCGTAAAACGCTTACAATAGCAATGGCTTTCATTTTGACAGCTCAACAATATTCATTGCGTTATTTACGTTGTTGCGCAGACAAATTTTTCGAAAATACGAAGCAATGGATTACCAATATCCTTCAAAATCATTCAGATTATGATTGAAAGCGTGGTACTTAAACTGAATACCAAATCTCTAAAAACCCGAATACAATTTGAACAAATTAGACCGAAACAATTTTGGCAACTACCAATAGATGCCAGCAAAGACTAAGTACATATCAGTACAGCAGTAATTAGCCCAAGTGAACAGGTGCCATCGTACGTCATAGATTGAAATGCAGTTAGTCTAGTATTTGCTAAGGCTGCAGGGCCTTTCACAACGGCGTGCTTAACATTCTTGCAATGCAGCAAAACAGCCGCGCCTGCGCCGGCGACGCTATACCGGCGTGTTTTCCTTTACCGCCATGTTTTACATTACCCTGTTTGTTGATTGTAGATACTCATAACTTTGATGAATGACGTCATTAATTGAACAATGAGAAATCTTATACAGCTGAACTTATTTTAGTTCAACCAAATTTATTAACATAAAATACACTGTTAACGTAATTAAAACCACTAACCTATTAGTATTACTATCACAAAATTATGTGTGTCCAAATTGAATCCTTAGATGTTTACGAAAGTCTCTGGAAACAATAGAAATAATCGCAATATTGATGAATTATGGCTGTTATATAGTAAACAAGCGATTGTGCGTCAATTTGTTGAGTGATCAGCCTATTCTTTGAATGGTAACGCATTGTACGTCCGTCGCTGTATTCTTTTAGCATGAAGTCATTAATGTTGAAAATATGTTGGTACAGGATGTTAAGATTTAAACCTTTTTTATCTGCTTATATTTTTTATCCGTTTGGTGCCGGACCTAAAGAATAGCGCCACACCATTTTTTCCCGTGGGTGTCGTAAAAGGCGACAAAGGGACTTACTAGAGAATGGGCAGCAGCGTTCTCTATGCATTTTAACATCATACAGCGATCGCTAACCCACCTGCTAAGCGTGGCGATTATGGCAACCCCCACCTCCCTTTAGGGGAGGCCTATGTCCAGCAGTGGACGTCTTTCGGCTGAAATGATGATTATCATATTTTTTTTCTCGACATATGCCACTTCGACCTGAATCAGTTCCACGAACGCATTTTTCCTTTCATATTTTCTTTTACAGAAGTATCAGTGGGATAATCGTTTCAGCTAAAATCCGGATCTTTGCTTATTATTGTAGCAGACTTTACAATTACGTATGAGTCAGCGGTTCATTCGAAGCGTTTTACCTTGACATTGATTTATAGAACACGTTCTAAAATACTAAAGCGCTATGACAATTTGTGCTTAGAACACTACACTGCTTAATTCAAATAAAATGGTTATATCTTAGTTTTATAATATTCTTAATAGAACCTAATACTTAATAGAACCTTGAGGAACACCAAGACGAATAATTCGACTAAATTAGGCTAAACACCGCCGCTTATAGCCAAATATGCTGCTTAACGGTGCAGAAATTAATAGACAAAATACAGAGCATCCCGTACGTCGCGAAACAGAACAATATTATTGTTTACAAGATTGTTTTCATCGTCACCTGAATACGGACACGCCGTGGGCCGCGCGCACGTCAGTACTACAACAGAATCGATCAAATAACCACATTTTTAATGTAAAAGTACAAAATTTGCATTAGTTTAGATAAACGGTAGGATGTGAGTGAACCATGCCTAGTGGAGGGAACCTGGTGAGGGCCGAAAGGTTCCGCAAGGCGCCGCGCATGCCTCGCACTACGCATGCGCGCTATTACTACACAAGATCTTTGGTGTTAGATTCTCCGAATAGGAAGAGACCTAACACGCCACGGATAAGGTGAAAAATAATGTTGAGATTGACACGAGAATTTAGAAATAGAAAAAAAACTGGCAGAAATCATTTCAGAGAAGTAAAATTTTGAGAAAGTTTGATATTTTGACTTGTTTGATTAATCTTATTACTTTCGTTAAGAAATTGAACCGGTGTTTAAGTCCGAAGTGGTGTTTAAGTCAGCAGTGTTTAAAATTTGCGGTGCAAATCAACTGTGCCGAATATCGTTAGTGAATAACACAACTATAACAACAGAGTTCTATGTAGCTTTGTTTTAAAACCAGCACCAAACCTTCACACAAGTTTATTTAATAACCAACTTATATTTACAGTTTGCACCACACATGCAAGTTACATAAATTATAGTATTAAATCGAATTGAGCATTCTGTTGACTAGAGTCACGTATTTAACAGTTGCAACACTATGGAAGATTCCAACAAAACAGACCTTATAATAAAGGTTACTTTGTACTGCGGAATCATGACAATTTATTGCTATCAGGTCATCTTTGAATTTGAAACTTCACAAGATTAATTTGAAATTGTTAACAACAAAACGCATATTCCATGAATTTTTACGCCAAATCTTTTAATCTTTTCAACCGCTGAAAAGGTTCGGATGAAATTAAATTCAGAGAATATTAAATAGACTGCCTCGTTGCTCGCAGTAGTTGCAGGCGCTACTGTCTGAGCACGAGGTCCTAGGTTGGATTCCGTTAAAAGTGTTATTGGGTTTTCCATCTGGAATTTCTCAGTAAAAGCCCGGAACCTGAATTTGTGCCCTGTTGAAGGCTATAGGCTCGGTCCTGGCTCTGGTCGGACTGGCAAACGCTTTTACGCAAAAACAGCTGAACGAATTTGGAGAATACAAACGTAAGGATATGATGATGATAAGCAAGATTCGAGTATCATTTATGTGTTTGTAAGCCACGTAGACCTCGATACCGACCCCTCGATATCATATACACCACATACATCCTCGCAGTTTATAAAAACTAAATCCTAGTTCTTTAACTGTAATTACTTCGTAAGATATATGCACGTACGTACCAAGTATGTCTAGTTTATTTTTACGAACATCAACACCAACAGCTATTTGTAAACAACGATTGTTTCCAACCGGCCATGAATTCGCTTTTGTCTGACGACCTAAGCGTCAAAATATGCACCTTGATCAGAATTCTACGTACTGTCGGAAATTAGGTATAAATAGATAGTTTGTTTAGGTTTACCTAGGTGGGTAGTTTTATGCTCTCATGATCTTTTTCAAAATATTCATATTTCCACACATTATTCCCAAATCAATCTTGTCCAACTCTCATGTGCAATTTTATAAAATTTGATTGAATTGATTATATCATGGTGAGTGATGTCAAGGTAGTATTGAAATTAATATCGATGTCTAAGAACAAAGTGGCGAAATCAACTCCTATAGCTTCCGAATTTACGCAAACAGCTACGTTAGTAGTGGGCACAGGTGTGTCCCTGCTTGCTACTTAAGTAGCAGTTCAGAAAAATTATGTATTTAAGCATTTATGTTCTTTCCCAACATAGCTGAACCCCGACCTCTAACTGGTACATTTATCGCGGAGCACAGAAGAACACACGCGGTTCAGTAAAAGGTGGCTAACCTCGACGACTCGTGTATTGGGACTAAGGACAAACGCCTTGTTCTCAGCTCACCATTGATCGTGGGCTCATTACTTTGATACCCACGTTGACACATTCATGCATCTTCTCGCTAACTGCACACTGGTTAAGCAGCCCTTTTAGATAATATTTTTTTTTAAACGATGGGACGGAATCTCACTAAGAAGTACTCTGTTGTATTGCACATGTCCCTGAAGCAAAATTCATGATTGTTTGCCTACATAATCCATAGACAGACGTTTCGGCTAGTAAGTTAACGCATTGATCATTACTGTTACAGCCGATGGTAAATCGGTAAGATGAGAAACAAGTAGGTTGTTTAGAAATAGACACGTAATTATAGGTACTAGTACAGCTAGATGATCCTTAAACGACAGACTAATCTAACAACAAATGTTTGACGTATTTAAAGCTTCAAATTGCCAAATTAAGCTGTCATTGTGGTCTAGATTGCATACCAGTTGTTGCTAGGATCAAAGGTGGGGAAAGCCTACGGCATTTTGATTAGGCCGAAGCGCCGCAGTCGGCTGTAGCGGTATAATTTAGAGTGCTCAATTTTCTTTGAAACTCAAATTAGAATTGAATTTGATTCTTATCACGGAATTTACTTTCCTCGGTGTTTTAGGATGAAAATCAAATTTAAGTAATGATACCATGCATTATGCATAGTATTAGCATTGAACAATGGCTTAACTGCTTGCTAGCAGACTTGGATGTTTCCAAAAGGCATCGTACTTATAAATCGCTAATCATTATAATGGTGTTATTAGCAGCTGATTATTACAATAAGCTAGTGCTTATAACATTCATTTATTAGATAGATAGCACCATCACAAAATTCGCAAACCGTCATTCACCTTTTTTTCTTTTCCCAAACTTTGAATAGAATACTCTTTATTAAGTACACCATAAAAATTACAGATATATACTCGTAAATGTTGAAATTTTACATAGGGTGACACAATGGGCGGTCTTATCGCTAATAACAATATTTTACAGACAACCTTTGGATGGATTAAAGGGAGAAGGAGAGACAATACTGCAGGTAGTCAGTGGTGTGCCATTTACATATACAATAAATACAAATACACAACAACAAAAACAACAAAACCAAACACGTAGACAACAAATATATAATACGTTGATAAGCTATATTTAATTTACCTAACTTAAAAGGAATATGGTTCGCTGCAGTTACCAACCAGAGCCAGGGTTATTATTCTAGCGTACAGTGGGCCGTGACCAAGTGCTTCACGTTATTCGTAACATTCTAATTTGGCACGCCAAAGGTTTTTATTAGAGCCCGCTTCCGCATCCATTTCAATAACTTGAGCAATATTCAGACCAAAATGTCACGTCAGGTTACATTTGTCACAGACATATCATGTGCCAATACATGGGTAGGTAGGTACTTATTAAGTTTTTCGGCATCTATGTTCTTGAACTTTGATGCCCTTAAAACTTCCGATAGTTAACTTTATCATAAGTGAATGGCCATTTACTATAATGATGACAATACAATTTGGTATATAATATGAATACAGCCTATGACCTTTCTCACGATTATCAGTTATGCAAACATCATATTCATAAATCATGAAATCATCACACAAATGACAAGTAATTTAAAAATGTTAGCTTGTCAACGTAAAACGTTTACTAAACAATATCTACAATTTGTGCTAAAATAATAGCCGATACTTAGTGTAATTCCGAAGACATTAACGTAACATACATAATGTCCACATTAATGACCCACATATGCAAATCACCACTTAAGGTGCAAATTAGATAATGACACAGTACCGAGATAGGTTCGCTTGACTAACCGTGTTCATTTGTTTGCAGATGTCAGTCCGCTCCAAAAGTAATGGATAGCCACAGTAGATCGGCTTCGCCGCGCGAGCCCATGCGGCCGCAGCACCGACCTCCTTCACCCCCATCCCCCACTGGTGCCTTCGACAACCGGGCCTACCAACACGACGAATCAGACCCCAACCACAACGAATCCTTCTCCTCAAATGGAACACAGCAGCAGAATGGGCATACAAAAGAGCCGAATGGAGAGACAAAAACCCTGGAAGCAGTGAACTTAGAACTGATCAACCTCACCCCGAAGAATGGCAGTGCGAAGAAGAAAGACGTCACGGAGGTGGACATGAATGCCTCGAACCCGTACGATGAGTACTTCGTGCCGGTCAACGAGCATAGGAAATATATGAGGTCAGTAGATGTTCTTTTATTTTATCCTACGTTACGATTCATACCACACAAACAGCATCTATAAATCTGATTGGTTAAGGTTTAATTTAAACCAGCATAACTATTAACAAATTACATAAATACTAATACTGTTATTAAGCGAATAACTAAATAAAGATAGCTTTTAGCAAAAACGTGGGAGTTCCAGTCAAATTAAAAGTTCTTATGAGAGAATGAATTGTTCCATCTCTCTATGGCCGACAATCCGACATACCTATTCAAAAGAAAAACAACAAGAGCAAACAATTAAGCGTAACATAATAATACTGGCCACTAAAAGCGGACTATCATGAACAAAAAGAAATAAACAACTGCTGTAGTTAATCCCGTCGATGAACTGCAGCGGTACTCAACCTTTTTTCTCGGGCCCGTTATATTACGTGTGTCAAAGACGGTATAGGCTTGCGAATAAGGTTCAGGCCCGGGTCGACGGCGCGTTGTGTTCCACGCGCGCCTCAAAGAGATGTCAGCACCAACTGACCTGGTCCGTTAGGGCCAGGTCAGTTGTCCCGTTCGGACAAACTCGCAACCCTGGCAGGCATTGGCCTGCCAGGTGGCCTGCCAGGGTTGCGAGTTTGTCCGAACGGGATATCGAGCCCTGGGACACAGGTATTTGAAGGAACACGGGTGGGTTTTAGTCAGTAAAAGTCTGACACACCCTCCCCCGCTCCGGCCAAAGCGGGAGAAGTTATTTGATAATTTCCCACCCAAAAAAAAACCATTTGAACTTCACATGAATTCCAGCCGACGGTTGAGTATCGCTGATGTATTGACGCACTTACAGCGAAAGAAGAGATGGTTATCAGTGAGTACCGTTGAGCTTGAATCCGTACAAATCGTACAAACTCGGCTGCGGTGCGAATTTATGACCTCAACGGATTGAACACCGAACTAACTATTACATGATTACTAGGGAAGATAGTTTAGAAATAAGAAGAAGGCGAGTGAACATAAACTAAGATTACAGAGAAGCTTATGAAATTATGCAAAGTAATCCATGAGAGCAGTGGTAACGTCCGCGAGTTGTAGGACATAAATTCGAACACAGCCGCAGGCGCTTTGCTTTGTGTACATTAATACATCACCACTACTCTCAAAACGATGAAGGAAAACATCATGAGGAAACCGGCATGTCCTAGAACAAAAAAAAACAAAGATTTATATGACATCTACTAACCCGCACTGGGCCCGCGTGGTGGGTTAGCCCTCTCACCGAAAGAAAGAAGAAAGAAAATACATTTATTTAGCACAGACTAAAAGGCACACAAATATACCTGAAATGAGACCTGTGTGCCAGCAGTGGGAACATGCTGATTGAAGATGAACGGGCTGATTATGCATATGCAGTCCTTGAAAAGAATTAGCTTTAAAAGTTTCGCTTTATTACAATTTAGTCAATTTACAATGGTCAAATTCATCAAAATTGTGCTAAAAACAAGTACTATTATTTAAATTTGAGATACTTATTTTCGAACAAGCTGAACAATCATTGTCATATTTAATGGACATAAACCTACTCAATTAAATGATGATTGTAAATGTTTTGCGGTGCGTTTAATGTCACGGCTAATGGTTGTGTGCCTTCTGCAATTGTACAATAAATAAATAATAATTGAGACTGTCTAGACATACCTTGGAAGCAGAACAAGAGTATTCTTAGTCTAACAAATATAGAAGCCTCTAGTTTATGGACCATATTTTTTTTTCTAGTATTCAGTTTTTGTTTACTATGATGTACGAAAAGGATACAGTTAGTAATGCCTAATGAATGAATGAAACGTTATACCATGTACTAAAATTACTTTACAAATGTAGGTACTTACGACTACTAGCCTACTACGGTAGGTACTTCTAGGTACTACTAATATTGTAATGACTTTTGATGATAATAGCTACCTATAATTTGCTCAAAATAATCTGCTGCGAACGGTTCGCCAAGTTTTGGAATTGGCAAAATAAAAAGGAATAGTTTCAAAACACTGCCACGAGACAATTTATTAAAATAAAGTTTACAACATGATTTAAATGAATGTGAAAGACTATGTACAAGCTATACTTGTAATTTTACGTCATCAAAGCCACACATATATTTTTATCTTTCAAGAGTTGCATAAAATCTTGGTCCGAAAATGTACATAATAAATTATTGTTGTGATTACGGCAATCTGTGCAACCGAATGAACAAGTTCTGTCAAAACTTTAAAAATAATATATCGTGAGAAAATAGCCCAACAACACCAACGTAGCTTACCCATACTTCGCTGATGTTTGGCTCATAACTTTTAATTACCCAACCAAAACACTTTTTCACTAATTAAATTCAAGTTGGAGGTGAGCTGTGCTGTGCCTAAGACCATCAAGTTCAATTATACTAAAGAATCGTAGACTGTAGATATCGCTAGACCAAACACAGTGGCATTAGAGGCAATGTAGCGGCAATGAACCCAAAGACATGACATTGTGATAACGTCCTGTCGGAATATTAATCAACGATTAATTAGTGTTTTTGAGTGCATTTTTCCAGTATAAAGTGAAACTTGATGCTTAGGAATGATACTCATTGTTATGGTGTATGGATAACATAAATTAATCAATTAGCATTATGCATTAGATTTTTCGATTTCGTACGTAGACATGTATGCAAAGTTATCGCGGCATGTATAATGAGAAACGTCAAATCGGACTTCATAGATTGTCGCGATAAATGATAAATGGTTATGTAGGTTTGTACAAACACTTTTACACGTTTTATCATATTTAAAACAAACTAGATGAGGTCGGCGATCTGACTACTCTGAGAAGAAAGGCCGAAACAAACTCATAGGTCACAGGCTCTTTTAAAGTCCAGACATAATCTTGGTCAGATCATGTAGATTGGTGTCCGAAATGGTATTTTGAGAAAAGAACCACATAGACTGCGTGGACCTATACAGTCAGTGCACGCATTTGTCAGTAATCGTGTAGCTTAACTGAGAACTTAAGGAGCTCAACGACTCGACGAACAAAACCAAAGAAACGCCGCATAAAGTACTCAAACTACCAGATTATCATTAGAACTAACGCGATTGTAATAAAATTACCAGAATTGGTTCATAATCCACTATGGTTCTGTTTTTATTCATGCATAGAGCACGCCTCTGATTCTCTTAAAAGTAAACTACTTTAAATATGAGGCACTATGGACTATCTAATTACAAAAGGCTGCTGCAATTAGATATGGCACACCACAATTTGCCATTACATTATTTACAAAGCGGTTTGACAAAGGACTTAGAACTCAAGATTCACGGAGCGTGTCCCCAATTGGTCATAGGCCTGCTTTCCGCCTCAGTACCATCTCAGGAGTGAGACGACTCCTGAATAGATTTACCATAGTCTAGGGGTTCACGACCGTAGTGTGAAATTGGAATTAGCATTTGCTTGTTTTAAAAGCCCGTGAATTTTCTAGTCTTATCACGTCATTAGTTTTTTCTTTTTTTTTTGTAGTGTTATTGATTTTGTTCGGTCCTTGAGTGCTACTACACCAAGTTATGCCAATTTACAATACCTATTTACTTCTGTAAATTATTATTTTATTATAATTTCTTATTCAGGGGTTTGTGGCTAAGTAATAACAGGCGGCTTGCCGCGGTTGGTCAGTGGATGGGTGACCAACTTTACATACCAAGACCCCTCCGTACCTCGGAAAGCGCGTTAAGCCGTTGGTCTCGCCTGTCATTTGTGAATCTTTGCTAGTCGTTACGGGTCGTCAGAAGCCCGAAAGTCTGACAACCAGTCTTACCAAAAGGTATCGTATTACCCAATAACTGGCTTGTGG
This sequence comes from Tiliacea aurago, assembly GCA_948098905.1. Lineage (NCBI taxonomy): Eukaryota > Metazoa > Arthropoda > Insecta > Lepidoptera > Noctuidae > Tiliacea > Tiliacea aurago. The sequence goes on from OX402578.1 coordinate 21,200,756, forward strand.
AGGTCAGATAGGCAGTCGCTCCATGTAAAATACTGGTATTCAGCTGCATCCGGTTAGACTGGAAGCCGACCCCCAACATAGTTGGGAAAAGGCTGGCAGATGATGACGATGATAGGTAATCCGGCCAATTATACAGAATTATTGTCGTCGCCTAGTAATTAAGGTAATTAGCATAAAATGATACCGTTGTTGCGTTGGTTTATTTGACGAATGGCAATGGACTTGAGGCACTTGTTGCAAAGATTGATAAATTAATATTGTGCTGACTATTCCGATCAATTAACGTGCACGGTGCTGCTCTACCTATGTATTGTTTATGCATTAAGTATCCAGCCAATCTTTTAATGTCCTTTTCTAGATATTTTTGTTATTTTTTTTTTAATTTTACACGACTAGCACCCTAATTGCGTAACACAGTTTGAATCGGAATGATTTTGAAGTATATTGCTAATCCATTGCTTCATATGTTAGAAAACTTTGTCTGCTCAACAACGTAAATAACGCAATGAATGTTGTTGAACTGTCAAATTGAAACCGATTCCTACTGATAGTGTGTTACGCAATTAGCCTACTGTTCATTGTTCGTGTAATGTTATCTTGTAGAATAATCTAGACACTCTCAAGTAAGTTATATGAGTAATAATGAGATGAGATAAGCTTAATCAACATTGACCTTTTCTATTTAGTCGATCAATATTAGTAAGTACCTATGCATGATGATGTAATTTCTTTTTACGTGTCACGGTTTGATTTGAATCAAAATCTCATTAGTTCTAACACTTCTTAGTGTTATATTCCACGTTTATTTATGTGCAGTTCGAAACTGGTGCATGCTAACTATTTAGCATAACATACACGACACTTCTGTCAAGCGACATGATTCGGTCGATTTTTGCTACGAAACGTCAGATGTGAGAGACAGACGTTTCCCGCTAAAAATGGCTGATAATGGGGCGGTTATTGTTTATCAGATTTAAGCAGTCCACTTACTTCCGGTAGAAATGTAGGTAATTAAAGAATGTCTGTAAGTAGAGATCGAAACTCTTCCATCTTTACCGCTCCATGGCCTGCTACAAACCAATATGGTAATAGAAATATTTGAAAAAACAACAAATGAAGTAATTCATCATTACGACATCCGATGAACCGTTCAATTACGCGTTCGTGCCGATGCGCTGCGCTTGCGCAACTCAGCAAAAAGGTTCACACTCCGCGACCTCTGTGGAATGTAAACACAAACTTAATATGACAAACACAATTAAATATTCAGAATGCAATTTAGAATAGTTTGATGGCAATTTAAATAATTTTGCTATCCGAATCCAAGTTGTTGGATGTCTTGTATTATTAAAATGATATACATTATAATCTTTTTTTCGCCTCGATGGCAATGTTATATGTGTTGGCCCCTGACTAAACCATGTCCCATATATTGAGTCCCCAAAGTGTCCATAAACCTGCACTTCTGAGGACCTAAAACTGATGCGACTATTGGCGTGGCCACCTAATGGGTCCTCAACTCATCTGACTCATAATATGATTTTAATTTGCAAATAATTATGTGCCTAGAGTGGTCTCATTTCATTCTAGATTACGTTGTGGACAAAAACTTATGTCCTTGTGTCATCAAAGTAAAGCGCTCTCAAGATTGTAAAACCCATGAACCCACATGAATCTAGCTTCTCCTATTTTCTCTTAAAACTCAAGTGGAATACAACATCATATAGGTATGTTCCGTGTGGTGCCGGACGTAAAGAATAGCAGCATCCTATTTCTTCCCGTGGATGTCGTAAAAGGTGACTAAGGGAGACAATGGGCAGCAGCGTTATGTATGCATTTTAACACCGTACTGCGATCGCCAACTCGCCTGCCAAGCGTGGCGATAATGGAATCCCCCCCGCCCTTTGGGGAGGCCTATGTCCAGCAGTGGACGTCTCTCGGCTGAAATGATGATGATAGGTATATTCGAACTGTAGGTATCCATTATATTTGCCTCTTTGTTTGAATGTTTATCAACACCAACTTTACCCGCTCATAACATCACTTCAACTGATGTCGGCGAAAGTAACGATCGATAAATCGATTAAATCTGTAAGAAGATGACAGATTTTATTTATCGACAAAACACAAAATTAATAATATCGAGTGACAACAAAGATCTTTAAAATCGAGCAAATCTGCAGGCACCATGGGCGACCTGCACAAGCCGTTTGATGAAGAATTTCCTTACCCACAATATCCCGAAGTAGGTAAAGTCAACAGTGCTAAATACCAGAATAATTAATATCATAAAATGACCAGTGCAAGCGTGGGTGTCTGTCACAAAGTGCGGTTCGATGCGGTCAGCGTTATGCAAGCGTGCGCAATGAACCAAAACGTCACTCAATAAAACACAGTATTGATTTACTCTGACAGATTCGCGTTTTCTATTGTCCGACACCGATATTCAACTGGATCGGGTTTTCGTAATCATATTTTGGAATTACGCATAAAAACCTAATTAAAATGTTGCCTTCTTTAATTGATATTACTTCATTATTACCAGGATCGATGGTTTTCAATGGTTTTCAACATGCAAGATTGTCGATAAACTATTTAAACTGCACTTTGGTATCCTTGCATTCGAAGATCTTATTATCTCATTATGATCTTATGTTATTTAATTTTCACATTGGTTCAACCTGCATAAGCCTAATTATATAATAATTATTATGCCGTATGAATCATATCTTAACATTTAATACAAAATGTAGAAATTATTTCATTTAGATTCGTGTACACTGTCGGGTTATTTATTGATAAAATCAAGTTTGAAATTATAAAAGCCGTTGACTACTTATGAAAAATTTGATTCGTTAATAAGATCTGACCTTGACAGGATTCCAACGCGAATAATCGTCACGTATTTAAGCGCTCCTCAGAATTGCAAATTAGTAACGTATTCTGAACGAATCTTGATCAAAATTCACCATACTCTGTCATATAATAAGATCTGTAATATCAAAATGTATAAAAAAAACTTCTACTAGTTTATTTATATTACTTACAGTTTTTATTATAAACTCGATAAAATTTCGAATTTCATTTTTATAGCATGTTTTATTTATAAGTAGGACCTAGGAAGGTAGTTAGGTTTATTTATGAGTACCTTGACTACCTACTATTACTTTGTTTTGATTAACAAGCCTAATTATGTACCTACTACGAAAATTGGTTGAATTCTAATTTTTATAACAAACTTGGCTCGCTACTGCATAAACTGCATTATTACAAAATAATTTCTTACTGATTATGATTTAAATAGATCACTCTGAAAAAATATTTTATTACACTATTGTCATCACTACTTACAGTAATATTACTAAGCCTTATCTTCAAACAATAATTACTTAGCACGTTTAATTAGATGACTTATCTCAAGTTGAGTGACTTATAAAGGAACAAAGGGTTTGCGTTTAACTTCCACCAACGATTGCTATTATAACAATTTATAACTCATGATAATTGCACTTCAATTAGCACTTCCCATTCCGAAGGAAATTCTCTAGGAAACTCCGTAACAACCAATATCCTTTTCCTGAAATCGACGCGTAAAGAAATCTGAAAGGTTTGGAGAAATCAACGATTAATGTGTCCAGAACTCCAGACATTATTACTTACCGTATGAATAATTTATTGTTAGGTAGTCGTCCTGCTTCTACGCTGTCAACAAAACAATATTTCCTGTGATAGATAATAATGTCACATACATTTCCATCTATTTAGAGCTACAGAATTATAAATATGCCAATAAATAATAAAAAATATTTATTTACAGATTACATAGGCCCACCTTGTGTTAGTGTCTAATCTTATAAACTATGTTAGTATAGGTATACGTATAACAAAGGTGATAAATTGATAATTATAGTTTCACCAAGCCCCATGTAATACATGAAGCTTGATAAACCTACCCATGGTAGGCCGATCCAGCCTTTCAGCAAACATCCTCAAGATACTGTTGTTGCTTCCTCCCACTCTGCGAGTCACCGACACCACCTTCTTACGCATTATTGCAAAATAGTCGTCAGTGTGCGCATCAGCGAACATACCTGATGCACTACAATAGGGTGGAAGAATAACATTCAAGTTTTCCTTAAGTCTGTCTTAAAGGCGTTTAAATTACGGCATTTTATAAACTAGATTTCAAGGACCAAACAGTTTAATCCCAAATTCGTGACATCTTGATCGAAATCTGACAATTTCTTTACATCGATACCCGACTTGTTTCTTATAAAACGATCGAAGGTCGTCCACTATACAATTAATATTCTAAAAAGTAGGTTCGAACACGTTTACTTGATCGGATTGTTTCCTCAGTAATTGGAACGTTCGTATCGTTGAATTTCTTATAAAAACTCAACAGAAATAGATTTGATAATTGTGCTTTATTATGTCGCAAGCGCAAACCTTTAACGGAAATACGCATTTAGTTTGAAATTGATTTCGGTTAACATTGTAATGGCAATGAGTAATTTCCTCGATTAGTTTAATTGATCGCATAACTTTATAAAGAGGTCCTAACTTATAAGATTCCGAGTTGGAAGCTTTGATCTTCTTCGCCGTAGCTCTTACATTCTTGCGTATTTCCAAGGCACGTTAGTGGCTTAGGCATATTAACATTATTAAATAAAGCTACGCCACTTGTGAAGTTGGAACAGGTGGTCTAGCGAGGTTTGTTCCCTTTTAAACTTTTTTAGAATGTCATATTATCGTTATCTCATTCTATCATTAAGTTTAAGTTATATAGCTTGAAGCTAATTAGAGGATTATATCCAAGATAAGAACGCTTGGAAACATGCTGGTCCAGCTCCATAGGACAATCTAGAGTCTAGGCAAAATCTAACTGATTGCTATTTTAACTGTATAATTTATTATTTTTATGACATTTATTTTACATTCTGTCATTACCTTAAAATCACACACTGATATTATTATTATTTTTTTAGGAAAACGTTTTTTATTTTTTTTTATTTTACAATGTTTGTAAATATGTGAGCACCATGTATCTATCACATAATTAATTTATCTGTCATTGCTTCATTATTAATTCTTTTTACCTATTGTGGTATGGTAATTTTATTCTATACCGTAAGTCATCAATTCAGATAATTTTAGTAAACAAAGAAATGTCACTGTCAAAATGACAGGACAGTGCTGCAAAACAATTTATCATAAAAAAATTCTATCTTTTAATTACAGTTAATTAACTATTTAGATGAGCTATGCAAACAAAATACCGTAGCCGAACAGTGTTTGTTCTGTGTCGGAGTCGCGGCTTATTATTATTATAATCAGCCCTTTTAAGTCCACTGCCAGGCGTGGCCTACGCCTAGCAGTGGACTTAGGGCTCCCAAAATCGCCGTTTTCATCCTACATGTGGCAAATGTCTTGCCTGGAGAAAAGAAAACGAACGTATTGAAAAGACGCTAGTTTGCAAATTATGTCAAATGAAATTTGAGAATGTTGGGAACTCCTGTAGTGTTACCAGTATCATAATATTTTTTATACCACAAAATTTTCTTTTTTTAATAACTTTGTTTAAAACCGAAAACTTATAAAAATTAACACGGTATGATAATTGTTTAATTATTATTTCTAAAATCAGTACATAAAAGCCAATATAGCCTTGTTTTCCGCCATTTTATGTGAATTACCATTATGACGATATTTTTTTGATCTGTTATCACCTTTGTTTACATAAATTATCTGAATTGATGACTTAGGGTTATAGGTGCATCGTCTTCACATATAATTATATAATTGATGTACCTATACAAAATATTGTAAAACATTTTAAAAGAGTAACGGTGGAGTTTCTTGCCCATTCTTCTCCATACGAAACTACCTTTTGGAAGGGGCCACTAGAATCAATTCTATCCTATTTGTAAATTTTAACTGTCAAAAATGCCATGTATGTGCCTATTTGAAATAAATAAGTTGACTTTGACTTTGCTAAACATGACTGAAAGGAATAAAAATGTTTATGTTATTTCAAAAGTATAGGTGAAGACAGCTTTGCAAATCGATTATAGCAATCTAGTAGCAATAGCAATCTAGTATTTTTTTATTCATATTATTTGAGACTATGTAAAGTACGTAGTGACAGTTTGCTCTTTTGAAATAGTGATAAGCGATCAGTCGATTATGTATTGCTTTTTAAACCTTGTCTAACTAGATTATTATTGGAAACTTGTTTTAAGAAAAAAGAAAATGTTTTTTTTTTCTTGTTCGATTAGACCAGTTTCTTAAGAAAGCTTTGTTATGGTTATGGCTGGTCGATAGAACACGTAGACACAGTTAAATAAGTAATCTATAATTTTAAAAATGCGTAATTTTTCATGTGACATCTACGTGTTGGCATTTATTTGAATAATAAAAAGAAACAGATTAGAGACGTATGAGTCATTGACGTTATTCTTGGACTAAGTAGTTGCCGTATTATTAAAAGCATAACAAATACAAAATAAAAACCAGTTTCAGATAAAATAGAAGAGTTTTAAAAGATTTAACTATGTATGTATAACCTACATCATCATCATTTCAGCCGAAGGCCATGTCCAGCAGAAAATATTTATTCCACAATTTTCGTTATTGCACCTACCCCTGTTTGTCTCTGCATCACCCAAAGGTTGACTGAATGCCTGGTTTTGTAGACTTTTCTGTCAATGAAATGGATAAAAATAAGCAAGTTGGCTTGTTTTGACTTTAAAAAGACGTTCGATCGTGTCCAAAATGACGTTGTACTTAAAAAAATATCCGCAGTACCATTACCCCGAAGTTGCTTGAACTCTTCTCGAGCTATTTCACTGACCGTTTTCAGTATGTTCAAATCTCTGGAATAAATCTGCCCCTTATATAACTTGCTCTGGTGTAAGCCAGGGTAGCACCCTGGGGCCAACGCAGTTTATTGTTATGGCGAATGACCTGCCGAAGGTCATCAGGACGGCACGATGTCTCATGTTTGAGGATGACCTGAAGTTATTCTCGGGTCTTAATAGCGAGCAGGACTGTGAGGCGCTGCAGAGGGACATCGATACGGTGGTAAAATGGAGTGAAGCCAATCACTTAGAATTTAACACTTCTAAGTGTAAAGCTATTTCTTTTACCCGTTCGCGTGCGCCCATTCAGCATACCTACCACATATCGGGTGTCCCTTTGGAGCGCGTCAACGAAATAAAAGATCTTGGACTAACCTTAGACGTGAATATGACCTTTAATCAGCACATTTATAATATATCTGTGGAAAGGCCTTTCAATCACTTGGGTTTGTTATGAGACAGGCAAGTCGATTTAAAGACAGGAATGTTATACTCACACTTTATAATTCGTTTGTACGTAGCAATCTTGAATACAATGCGCTGATATAGGATCCATATGAGCAAAAATATATGCTCATGATAGAACGGGTCCAACGAAAATTTGCTCGCTACCTTAAAAAAAAAATATATGGGTATTATCCCTATTTGTATCCGTCTCTATTTGTTGCGGGAATGGTAGGCATCAACACGTTGGAACTGAGACGTAAGTAGCGCTGTTGATGCACTACTACTTATTACTCAATAATAAGATCGATGACGCGACTACTCTAGCTCGCTGTTCATTGTTTGCTCCGGACCGCCTGCGGAGGTCGCGCGCCTGTCCTCCGCGGTGCCTGTTCGCGGCTCCGCCAGTGCGTACCCTTACTGCTCGAAATGCTCCCACAGCGCAGGCGATCAATCTGCTGAACGCCCTGATTGCTCAGGAGCCGGATGTTGACGTATTTATGTAGTAGTAAATATATGATTAATGTTTGCATTAAGTTTTTTAGTTGTTACGTGTAATGTAACAACTAAAAAATATTGTTGGCTTGCTGCACGCTTTGGTGTTTACTGTAAGTGGAGCAAGCAATTGTCTTATAAATAAATAAAGAGCGTCAAATTCTTCTTTATAGCTCCTTACAAACGATTACCTAGATCATTCAGCCAATACACACCAACTACTTCCCACAACACATCTTTAAAATCATTTTATTTCTAAACAATGTGTTTTACACTCAAAGTTTACTTTCACCGTCGAAATAATGGCAAAATATTAAACAGAACATGTTGATCCCACGACAGGTGAGTATTGTTGAAAGGCCGGAAGCCAGGAAGTGCACATCACGACTTGTTTCATTACGCAACATGTTCTCTGTCGCTCGCCGGTCACTCACGGTCGAGCCATAAGGATGTTCATTTATTTTGTTTTAAATCTTTCTTTGTCACTTAGGAACCGTAGATGTATGGCGGTGCGCCTTTGCCTGCTCGGAGAAATCAGAGAGTTGAAGTTGTTTATGATTCTATAATATTATAGAATGATGCCAGTTGACATACGTTAAAAAAACAGAGGAGCAATTTCACGCGTTCGCATTCCAATTACTCAATCTGTCAAAAATACCTCTAGTTTTCATACATTTTTGACAAGTCAATGTCAAACTTTGACTGTCACTGAGATGAGATCGCGACTAGATTTGGCGACGGAATTGGCCTTCAGATTACCTTTGAAATCGACTAATGACCCAGCACGAATCACATTTTACTTAAACTGAACTCGAAATCGACTACACCACGAGTTTCCTCATTAATCTCGGTAAGATAATGTCCCACAGTGTCCAGTGTTCAGCAATTTCATCGTTAATTAGAAAGTTTACTCATAGATTGCATTAATAACACGCTGCTTTCCAATTATTGTCATTTACACTTTCCTCGGTGGTGTATGACAGCAGATAGTTGATTATTATCATAAACATATAATGAACGTGCGTGAATAGTGAACGTCTATTCAGATTAGGCTGGCAAACTAGACTATGGATATTGTTACACATGCCGACTATATAAATAAGAAAACAATATTAGGTAAATCGAATGCAAATCGATACCTACAGTGAGTTACTGGTTACATGCCCAGCATTATACGAGTATTTTAACAAAAGCCTGTAGACTCGATTAGTTTCCTTGACTTTCAAATTACGTGTCTGAACAGAGCGGTTTCAGGTTGCACAACCGTTGTTTTTGTAACCAACTAAAATCCGGCAGAAAGTTTTTAAAGCAACAAACCACCTGGACTAGTTGTAAACAAAAAAATAACACGTTAGCTGTAACGATTTTTCATTGTTTCTAGAAAGCCGTTGCATATTCAAACTTAATTCACAAAAGAGTGTGTGTCGACGGCTGAAAGAAATTTATAACAATACAAAATGGAGCTCGCTCCGGACTTGACTCCGGCCATGACGAAAACATTGCCATTGCATTTCAAAGCCTTCGCCTCACTATTGAATAGTGTAACTAACTTAGTAATTAAATTTAGATTCACTAGGAGTCGATTGTTTAGTCAATTAGTTCGTGACACACGATGTAGACAAAAAAGTGTAACGTTCAGACTTTTAATGGTTTTGACGTCTAATCTTTGCTAAAAAAGCAATGTGACAACATAATATTTTAAAAGATTTTTCAATGACATTGTAAAAAGCTTCTGAATTTTGTCCCAAAAAATCGTTTAAGAAATAATTTCATATTTTTGCCTCACTTCATAGAGTAAAATGACTCTCCACTTTACTATCCGCCAGCCATTTCACTTTATTTATCTTTTTTTATCAATTGTCGGAATACCTACGGTTCTAGTGGTTTAATTAAATAACACTAAAGAAACCAACTCAAGCTCTTGCACGCCTGTTAACATAAAAACCAAATCTTACTCACAAATGACCTGTAAAAACATGTGAGATGTGTTAAATATTTCATTAATTTCACCTCAAATGCTCATTATAGTATCTATAACTGATTCAGGCTGCGTTCATGGGCATGGGAGCAGAGAGACCGAAACTGCCTCGCGTCGCCTCAGGGAATATAAAGTAGACCTCACATGGCGGCCTGTGCTTATTTTCAAGTATATAAATGTACACATATTTGTCGGAAATTTGATACGAACCAGTTTCGCCACTTACATTGACATAATCTACTTGTATCTGTAGACAATTTTAGAGTTTAACTTGCTTTGAAAAGTTGAGTTCTTGCCACTTTACAACCACCCATAGAAAAAAATCTAGAGAAATATGGGAATTTTTTTGACTGATCAAAGTAAAGTCTAATTTAGATATCGTGAACAAACCCAAACTTAGAAAGTACGGTAGTAAAACAAAATCTGAAATTCATAACGCATTCATGCATCAATCCATCAACTCAGCCTATCGCAGGCCAGCACCATAGCACACACATTCATGCATACTACCTACTGTTAAAATCTTTGGGATGCCAGAGAGAACAAAGCTCATATCAAATAGTTTGTCTATTGTGATAAAAAAACAAAAGAGGATCGCTGCGCTGGCCACACTAGCCCAAATGAAGACAAAAGCTCGGGTCGAAAATTGGGGTCACTTTACAGGTGTACTGTATTGCTTAATTTGCCTATAAGATTAGAAAAATGTGAAGTGACGTAAAAGATCTAACAAATATTTTTTATTGAAAGGGATGTTATAAACATAGGTAACTGGCTAATTTTTTTTTTTTTTTTTTAATTATTTTATACTTAAAGTATTTTGTACACACAGTAAATTACACAGAGATACGACATACTTATAATTTAAGTACAAAGGTGCTGGTACCTGCGCAAGGAGAAATTTAAAATATATTTAGACAATAGGTGTGATAAGAAGAATAGAAAAATATGAATATGCAAAGTGTTAAACTAAAATGTTAAATATATACGTATAACAAAAAAATAACATAAATACTTAAATAAATATATAAAGCATATAATATAAACATATATAATCTGTATAAATACTCACAGTTGAGAGAAATGCTCTTTTACTCGATATTTGAATAGAGAAACAGTTTTTAAATCACGAATGCTGGGCGGAACTGAGTTCGACAATATTACAGAATCGAAAGAGAAGGAATTATAATAGTAGCTAGTTTTATGAGGATGAGATTTAAGGAGGGAGTTATTGTGATCCACAAGGTGCGATACTAGGGCGAGCGCAAGAAAACGATCACGCAGGTAGGAAGGATAAGATGGGTTGTGTAAGATGTTGAAGAGGAGACATAAAATCTGAGTGTTCCTGCGAAGGCGGATTGGGAGCCTTTTGAGTTCCTTGCGAAGGTGAGAAACATGGTAATTCTTTCGATAACGAAAACAAAGAGAATGCACAAGTTTTGCAAGCGCTCAATCTTGTTTAATAGCTCCTCAGTAGAATTCAGATAGCTGGTGTCGGCATAATCTATAATCAGCTGAATAAGTGTTTGTGCCAAAGAAATGTTAGTCTTCAAGGACAGGAGGCTGAATTAAGGCTTTTCAGCGAGTGAAAGGAGAAATGCACCTTTCAACTGACCTTATTTCGCCACGAAAGATTGGAGACTAATTACACCCAGGTCTTTAGCGGTTTTGGTATAGTCAATGCGAACACCATCGAGTTATAAAAGGCATCAGATATTTAAAATCAGCCACATTGCAAACGAATCTGCTACCTATGACCATGTCTTAGGATTTAGTTGGGTTAAATTTACAAACCAAATTAATTAGCTTTCTGCTTCTATTGGAATCAAGTCCTTTGCAAGTGAAGAAAACTAAGCCAGTACAAAAAATAACGGTAAACCTAGTTATATTATTATGTAGATCGCTTCATTTACAATATCGCACGCCCTTTTGCCGTGTAAAACGGTACTCAAATGAGATGCAGTGGTACACAACAAAATATTGTAATAGAAATCTATAGTCTCCAAGCAACTGCATTGAACCTTGCAATCTCCATTGCAGAACAAACACCGAAACACAGACAGACATCACTAACAGCTATTTAGTCGAGTGTTGAGAAAAAGGAGTAGATAGAGGACTTATCGATACAGTAGAATTTGAATAACACAGTGTTTAATCATTCAATTATCAATCCCGATATATCCGAGAACTAATGCAGGCTCCTAATACTATAAACAAACAATGCGGAGCACAGTTTTCTCCTAAGTTGCGCCATTCCAAACGACATACTGATATTTGAGCCCATTCATGATCTGAATAGACAGAGGCTTGCACAATGGCTCGTGCTCTGATTGATCGTTGATCATGATCACACACGCACCGAATGTGGGTCACTGCTGTTCACGGCTTTTCGGCTGAGACAAAACGGGTTTCGCACTAGCTAATTGCTGTTTAAAATCACATTTGAATATGTGGAGTAATTTTTGAAATTACGCAACCGTTGACAAGTCTGCGCGCATTTTGCATAGGCCTCATCAGACTTTTTAAGATGCTTATTGCTTACTAGCTGCTGCCCGCGGAGTTGCCCGCGTGGGTTTTCTAAGTTACTCCTTATAACATCACCTATCTGCAGTGAAAGTCCCGTCAAAATCGGTCCAGCCGTTTCGGAGATGAGCCGGAACAAACAGTCAGATAGACAAACAGGGAAAAAATTTTAAAATATTTTTTTTGTTATAAGTAATTAAGTATATACTTTCTTAAGCATTTAGTAAAAAACTAGATTCGCCAATTAAGGGCGGATTGCTCTTTCCAAAACTGGAATATAAAACGATCGTTATCAACTTTAACGTTCTAGGTTAGGTACTGTTACCACTGTGTGTATTTAGGCTTACTTCGCAATTACTTTAAGTAGGTAAGTCCATATCAAGCATCATTGCTCAAATGCCCATGCCCAATTATTTTAAAGCTACCAGAACGAGAAGCAGAACCTACCACCAACAAAACACATAGTTTAGCACAGGACGTCTATAACTTAATAAGAAAGTGACAAATCCTGGCAAGGAGTCTCACTTCCACTTCGAACACTAGGGTCGAAGGGACATAAGGTGCAGGACTCGGTGTTCCGGGCGCGCGCACCGGTCGCGGGTCGCGGGTCGCGGGAGCGGGGAACAAAGCGCAGGGCGACGACCCGCCGACCGCGCTCACCTCGCGACCACCGGCGGATTTTATAATAACCGACATGTCTCACTGTTATAACATGTCTATGGTCCACGCCGGGCCTTGTGCGGTTGGTGTGAGGGAGAAGTGCATAGTGCATGCGCAAAGTTACACGACTATGACCTTATTTTTTTTAAGAACAAGGGTGTAGTTTGCTTTTGCACAATCCTGGTTGTGTGTAGACTTTAAATCCACCTCAAATCTTCTAAATAATGAGGATGATAAGAATGGCTTATTTATTTATTTATTACCTTTGGGAAAACAAACAGTACCTAGTATATTAAGCATAAACAGTGTTGTCTTAAAATTAAACTAATATACTACCCACAACATTTTCCACAGATTACCACATTATATAATAAAAAAACAAGCCGTTTGCAAGCGTTAACTGTAGCAGGGCTAACTTAATAAAAAACAAGTTAAAAGGGAAAAAAATAAAAAAGGTTAAACTATATTCTTTGTATGATATAACAAATAAAAAGGAAAAAAAAAAAAAGAAAAAAAAAAGATTCATGCGTGATGTAACTGATGTATCATACAGGGTCCCTAGCCTATTATTAATGATACCTACATTATGTAAAACCTATGGAGCCTAACTGCCGAATTGTAGGTATTATCATAATAAATAATGGAGGGTAGGTGTAGATCTTTTCTGTTTAGCAAAAGAAGCGTAAGATCCGGCTGTGTTACCAAATTATAAAAGTAAAAGCTAATGCCACAGAATAGACAATAGTTCTGCTGACAAATGTACAGCTAAGTAGGGACTTGAATAGTTCTAAAAGATAAAGTTCAATATTAGCAGCTAAAATATAATCTCCAAAGATCGTCATAGCCGGATTATGCAATAACAAATCAATGACAGATACCTACCTACTTCAATTTACAAAACAAGAAATTAGAAATCTTTCCAAGATGGCCACAGAATAAAAACATACTGGTGCTTATATCACAGTGGTAATTGAATAAAACTAGTTGTGCTTAGCACCTGGCACTATTTTTATTGCACTATTGCCATTTTTAACCTCAGTAAACAGAAAGCGTAGTTATACGCATAAATAACATGTCCACACAAGCTTATGCTAATCTGTGTATGCATCTTATCCATGGAATTAGTATGTACTCGATCATACACCCAATAAGTAATGCCAGGTAATTTATTCCATATTTTTGGCTAAAACAAAGCGCTAAAGAAAGCAAGTTAGTAATTAGTTGAGATCCCGTACCCATTTACGTTCTGTGCTTGAGATTAGAGTGATTGATGGATTGATTTCATCTTGACTGGTCATTTCCAATGGCGGGAATGCAGGAATTAAGTAGGTACATTTATAAGATAGATCTAGATACTCCTAAAATCCATAACTTGATTTTGATGAGCAGCCTAATCGTGTAAATATATGTGTAGCAAAATGTTATTTTAAGATACGCTTGATGGCACATAATATTGTTTAAACCTATTTATGTTTCCTCTATAAGTGAATATGTAATTCTTTTGATAAATAAAATATCTATAACCGTAGGTTATCATATGTGCATACGTAAAGAATAAGAATAATTTATTTGTGAAACATAGGTAATTACATTCATCATTCTTTCTTGTGCATTCATCTTCAAAATTAGGGAGTGCGCTATGTTTTGTCAATATTGACATAAAAAATTATTAATATGATTAAAAACAATTAAATTAGTACTATTCAATATTACAATGATAAATTTATTACAATATGGTATTTCAGTAGGTAGGTAGGTACCTAATTTTATTAACGCATGCATGCAAATTAAATTTTATTACAATTTATTCAGAGTCAATTTCATTTCATGTCTAAATTAAAGAAACTGTAATTGTGTAAATAAGATACTTACCGAGATTATAAATCTTCATAATCTATTTATTCTATTTAATGTGGGCAACGAAGTATGTTAGCTATTCGATTTCTTATAAGGCAACATTTCGTGCCAGGAATGCGACACACCCTGACTCTTGGCTTCCGACCTTCAAATAACTCAAGCCATGTATTTGCATAGGTGCATCCGAAATCAGTCTCGAAAGCCATCATGTAGCTTTAAGTATTATGCCATTTAATTTTGTACTCTATCCCGTCTGATTATAAGCTATTTTAGGGAATTAAAGGAAAACTTTTATTATATTTAGGTACATTAATACTAATGCATCTTATAAAATTCCTTTGTCGAACTAAATCCAAACTGCAGCTGCTGCTGATGAAAATCAGAATTACATAATCTTTACATTCCTTATGCATGTAGGTCGATCTGGTTGCAGGTAGGTACCTACCTACTTTCTTTGCTTCCAAGTCTTTATTTTGGGTGGGATACTCAACTTCAAAAACCAAAACATCAACAATCAAAATATCAACACCATCCCACCCGGCGCTGCCCCAGAGTTGAATACCATAAAGCCACACTGTGCACTGGCTTCAGATTTTTCAGAGAGAAGATTTTTGTCAGTACTGTTTCAGGTCTCGCTTGGTCTTAATAAGGTGTTATTTCCACGTTAGGCGTCGGTCAAGATGTAACCCAAGGTATCTTACGTTGTCGTGGTGGGATAGTATTATATGGTGTTGATATTTTGATTGTTGATGTTTTGGTTTTTGAAGTTGAGTATCCCACCCCTTTATTTTAAACTATTTTGTTTTGACTAGAAAACTCACTCAAATAATAATTAAACCGTCTAACAAAACCAAATCGTTAAGAAAATGACGATAACTTTCTACAAGTAGAGTAAGAATTACCTGTTAAAACTGATAGGAACGAAATCCTTAATTGTGTTTTGCAATTTATGCTACCTACGATTACCTACCACAAACTGGCAACATTCACTTTTACCAATAAGTAATTTCATGTGGGTAGATCATAAAATACGTCAATTAAAGAAAAAAGTTAAGAAAAAAATTAGAAGGTGTCCACTCATCTGTCGGGCAAAAGTGAATCACTTCTCCTCCAGTTTTAGTGGCGATGGAAATCATGGAAAATCCTACAGAAAGGCTTTTAAGCTCTCGCGATGAGAACTCAGACGTTGAAGAGTGCGTATAATTAATTTTAGCAATTTTTTATGCAAATCAACCACGTTTTGTGACCTCCTGGGATACGGTGGGTGATTTTGCCCACCGTGTAATTAAGCAATCTATTTCGTAATTGGATAATTATTGATAGTTTTTTTGTCGATGTAGAAGCGATGGTAATTATTTGTTAAGTTAAACAGTCGGTGAAGCAAGTCTTGCTCAAAATTTTGATGAAAACGGCCATGATGGTACCTAACCTACAAATGTTTTATTTTCCTAACACGAGTGTAATTTTGTTAGAGATTTTTTTAAGTTATTATGGTTCGATACCCGAAGGGTGCCGTGCCCTATTACTAAGCCTCCGCTGTAAGTCCGTCCGTCTATCTGTCAGCAGACTGTATCTCATGAACCGTAATAGGTATAAGAATCTTGAAATTTTCACAGATTGTGTATTTCTATTGCCGTTATAACAACAAAAAATAAAATAAAGTTAAAAATTAAAGGGGGTTCCCATACAAAAATGAACGTGCTTTTTTTCTGGTACAAAATATGTAGTGTGAGGTAGTGTTAAATACTCGTGTTATACGGTGGTACGGAAATTTGGCCGGTTTTTTTTATAACTTCGTATTATTTTGCGTCGATTCATTTAATGGTTGAAGGAAAACACTGAAACCTTTGCCCCTATATTTTGAACTTTCACAAAATGTTTTATAACGTGAATAATATCTGCATTTTCCTTTTTCTTATTTAACACATAACGTTTAATTGTTTACAGAGGTGAAAAGCTGTATGTGACAGCAGACAAACGCGGCGAGAAGGGAGGCTGCAAGCGACCTCTCTGCTGGACCCTCCTGGGACTAGTAGTCGCAGCCATAGTCGCCATCATCGTGCTAGCAGCCAGTAAGTACCTAACTCCTCTATTCGCAATTAAGTCCGCATATGTACAGAGGGCCTAAAATGGACGCTTTGGCAGAATCATAAGTACAATTCATATTCCGCAATTCATCTGTTTGATAGTTTTGTATGGAGTTCCGTAAAATGGTCCACAAACTATGAATTGCTATCTGAAATCTGTCTAATGCCAAATAGCAGCTGTCAAACAGATGAATTGCGGGATGTATGAATTGTACGCAGATCCTAATATGATTCTGCCAAAGCGTCCATTTTAGGCCTACTGTTCAAAGTTTTAAATAATTCACTGCTGAATATTAGCTTCTCTCGAAAAAGATCGTAGGTACACACAGCATATGTATGTGCTAACCCCCTTTTTTTTTTTTTTTTTTGGGTGGGAAATTATCAAATAACTTCTCCCGCTCTGGGCTGAGCGGGAGGGTGTGTCAGACTTTTACTGACTAAAACCCACCCGTGTTCCTTCCGTTGCCTGTGTGCCGGGGCCACGATATCCCTTTCGGACAAACTCGCAACCCCGGCAGGCATTGGCCCTAACGGACCCCGTCAGTTGTGCTGACATCTCTTTGAGGCGCGCGTGAAACACAACGCGCCGTCGACCCGGGCCTGGTCCTTATCGGACGGCGAGCTACCCATCGCTCACCGTCCGCAGGCCTGCGCCTACGGTGGCCGGAAATCGGCTTGTGACTCCCGACGCCCGGGGCGTCTCCTGCGGCGGCTAAGGGCTTGAGGGCGCGAACCCTGCCTTACCCTCACGCGTTCCGCCTCCTCCTTCGCGAGCATTACTGCTTCGCAGAAGGAGGTGACGGCCTCCCATGCACTCTCGCTCCGAACCATGGCCTGAACCAGGGCCGGACGCGAGAGATCGCTGCCGCCGATCGCCTCCGTGAGGACACGGCGGTGCTCCGCCCAAGCCGGGCAGACCTCCACCGTATGCTCCACCGTGTCCTCCGGGCGATCCACACAGTGGTGACACCCGGGCGTTTCCTCCCGCTTTATCCTGGTACAGGAACCTCCCGAAACAACCGTGACCGGTGAGGACCTGCGTCAGGCGGAAGGTGAGGACGCCGTGGCGCCTCTCTAGCCACTCCTCAAAGAGGGGACTTATCGCCACAATTATGGCGTGCCCTCTGTGCTAACCCCTGAAGTTTTAAAATGTTACAACTGCTACAACATTCAATTCGTTATGAATAATCTAAAGAATAGGTACTTCAAAAAGAGTTCATTGTTTCGTCTTGTATTCGAACCATCGCATCACCGAACGTCGTCATACTCATACCGGCAGTTTGACGAACTAGCCAGCGAGCCCATATGAATTGCTATGAAATTGCTATATGGTATCGTCCGAGTCAATTTATCCTTAGGTCTCTGTCTAATTTAATCTAATTTGAGGGTATTCATTATTTTTACTTACTTACGTTTTCTTTATAAAATTTATCTTTACCCTCAAGTTATAACTACATTTTGTTAGCTTATGTCAATCTAAAATATTTCTTGTCTAGAGGCCCGTTTGTGTCAATACATTACCTAATTTTAATAAAATGTTTTTGCAATATACAAAACCCAACTTTTTCGGGGGTAACCAGTTAATGGAACTGTGTGTACGTAGTGAACCAAGCAGATAATCCACGCGCAGCAGTGAGGCGTGTTGTAGCTGTTATGTATTTATTGAGGGGATGCGGTAACCTCGTGCCTTTAATTATTTATGTCTAGACTCTAGATAGTGTCGCGCTGCAAAATAACTAAAACAAATAGGCCAACTTTGATAGGCCGGTGTGCGTGACAACTACGTCTTACACTCGCGCCGCGCTATTGTGTCATTCTAGTGTGCGTTAATTTTGCGGCCAACAATTGGACGCAATTTTTTTCGACGAGTTAATCTTTGACTATCTATCTAGAATTCTAGGCATATTTATATCTTTGCCTCATGCATAGAGTTCTACTTCTGAGAAGGCTTACATAAATTAAGTAATAGGCTTCAGAAAGGTTAGGTAGTACTCGCAACCGGCGTGCGTGTATGACTAGATTTATGAACGTAGGTGAAGCAAAAGGAGTATTTAAGGAGCGTAGCAGGTGGCGTTCTATAGTTTCTGCCTACCCCATGGGAAGAAGGCGTGAGTATGTATGAATGAATCATGGCTTCTCCTTTACCTATTTCTCGTGAGTGTCGTAAAATACGTATTTTGATAGCCAAGTTGGTGAGCAGAAGCATACTTCTGTCGGCTAAAGTGCTAATACACCAATTTGCAACAATCCATAAATAATATGCCTAGCGTAGTGGATAATAAAAAATAAAAATAATATTGCTGTAACTTAATAACATGAATAATATTACATTTTTCTTAAGAGGATGGATGCGTAGTTCATACAAACGTAATACCAAAATAATTTGTAGGAAAT
The DNA here is from genome assembly GCA_948098905.1 of Tiliacea aurago. NCBI lineage: Eukaryota > Metazoa > Arthropoda > Insecta > Lepidoptera > Noctuidae > Tiliacea > Tiliacea aurago. The sequence goes on from OX402578.1 coordinate 21,220,051, forward strand.
CAAACATATTCTTAAGGTAGTGTCTTTATTCCGAATGGAATACAGAATATCTAAGTTCTCGAATATATATTTTGAATGGACACTGATTTAAACAACAGTTATGTGAAAAATATTTTTTCTTTAGAAATTTTAAATTCCTCACAATCTCGTCTGGATATCATTGTCCTCTAAGAATATGTTTGATTTACAAATTATTTTGGTATTACGTTTGTATGAACTACGCATGCTACGCCGGCCCCTTAAGTAATTCTGCTTAACTAATTAGCTTTTAGCTAATTGTATCGCTAGGCAGCCGGTTTTCCTTTTACAGCTTGTCCTTTGACAAAGATCTCCTCTAAAGCTTTCTATTCTGTCCTGTCCTTTGCAGTGCGTGTCCATTCTGGAACAGTTATCTTTTTCCTGTCGTCTTCCCAACGTTTAGTTTGTCTACCTTTGTTCCTTTTACTATCACGTGGGTAGGTACCATTCCGTTACTAAAGTCCGGTCGCGATGCAGATAGAATTTCGTACAATGACCCCTCATTACTTATCTCTATCGCTCGCGCACAATTGTATTGCCGTCGTACTCGCGTAACATGTGTCCTGTCCATATCTGTGGATAATAACATTAATAATAAATGCCAGCCTGCGTGTGAACTTCGCCACCACTCGCTCGCGTTAAGCCAGTACTTACCTTGACCCTTATATAATTTCCAGCGGGCGTCCTATTCACGAACTCGCCAACTCCTCTGGAGCAATACAACACATCTGTCAGCTCGGCGCGGGCGCTGGGCGGCATCGGTCACGTCCAGCACGACCACGACCACGACCATGACCATGACCACAACACCAGCGGGGACCACGACCACAGTGCAGGTCATGACCACAGCATGGAGACGACGGAGCATCAACACGAACCAGAGCCACAAAATGATGAGCGTCACGAACCCTCCCTCATGTCGGACGAAACCGGCGATTCCTCTATGTATGGTGAGTAAAAAAGTTTTTTTTTTAATTGACTATTTTGTACGTATGTACTTTTATGAAAAATATATTTCTAAAGTACCTACTTTAGAAATATATTTTTCATAGGTATATATTATTGACTACGCACATACCTACCTAGGTATGTGCGTAGTCAATAATATATACCTCTGGATATATCTCTGACTTGATTCAGTATAGCCCTATGGTACTCAAGATGTTTATATGAGCCATTTGTAATCTGCAACCACCGACAGTTGCAAGTCTTATTTCAAAAATATGAAAATCCTTACTATGCCTTCATTATACATATACGAAACAGCTGTGTTTGTTAAAAATAATATGTATAGATTTTCTCGAGTACCTATCATAAGTCAGCGTCGATGAGACCAGTTAAATTTAGTTGGATCTAGAGTCGCATTATTTAAGAAAAGCATTTTTAGCAAATTACCAAAATGCTTAAGAAGAGTAGAAAATGTTGGCCAATTTAAAAGTAAATTATTCTTATTTCTAGTAGAGAAGGCCTATTACTCCATAGAAGATTTTATTTTAAATGATAATTTGTGACATTGACATTTTTTTTAATATTAACGGCTATTGACGTTTTTTGACATTATCGACATTACATTATATAATATAAGTAACTGACTTAGACTTTTGAAATCATTTAAATTAACCTCTTCAATCTAATTATTATTATTGCATATTTCCGAATCATTAGTTAGAAGTACTTATTAAAATTATATACTTAACAAATTATTTGTATACCAATTGCATTGGTCGAACATAGAGAACACGCTAAAATGTATATTTTAAGACCTTTTATGTACCTATATTCACATATAAAGTTTGATTTGATTTGATTTGTACCATGGCTAAATAACTTGTAACAAATTTTACTAATAAACGGATGCTGTAAATTAAACTATTCGCAACACTCTAGATCAGCCATATACTCGAAGTGTGCTCCGCTGAGCCCTAAGGCTCCGTAAAGCCTCTGTGTGGGGGCTCTGCGAAAATACTGGTCAAAATGAAAAAAAAAATACTAAAGGGGCACTATTATTTTATTTTACTCTGCAACTTGAGTAAAATAAAATCTATCTAAATATTCCAACATAGAGTAAAAAAATATGATGTTAATGTCAAGTCTTAAAACCATATCTGATTATTTTAGGGCTCTGTCAAATATTTCGTTTTCCAAAGGTTCCTGTCGGCAAAAAAGTTTGAGAACCACTGCTCTAGATGCAGATATCATTATTGTTTCATTTCACTAATCAAATCACTGCATCATAAATATACCTAAAAGATCTAATATTCATTACTCTATACTTGTCTTTCTTCTAACTCCATAGTGCCCAGAACTGTGGAAGGCGAGCTGAAAATTGATAACGAAGAATTTACCAGCGCGCTTGAAGATCCTGAGAGCATCGAATACAGAGAGTTCGTCATGAACTTCGCTGATGGTATTAAACGAGCGCTGTTCGACAAGAACAGCCTGGAAAATGGAGACAATGAAATTACAGTCGAAGTTATACAGCTCAAGTAAGATATACTTTAACGTAGAGTACATAATACACCACCCTAATACTCGTAATAATAATTGACAAGAAAATGTTAAATACTGCTTTAGTGTTCCGACCATAAGGCGCTGACAAGAGGCAAATGCTAAAAGTAAGCTTGTTTTAAACAAAAAAAATGCCAAATCTATATAGTTTGTGGTAGCGGAAAAAATATCTATATATATAAAAGAGAAGTCCACTCATCACGAAATCTCGGAAACTACTGGGCCATGAGGTCTAAAATTTGGCACAAGCACTCTCTATGGGGTGCAGGCGCGCACTAAGAAAGGATTTTTATAAATTCGCAACTTAAGCGGTTGAAAAGGGGTGTCAAAGTTTCTATGAAACTCCTATGTTTTTAAAGTTAGAGACATGATGAATGTTGGCCTGATTGTTCCTTTCGACTTCTAAGTGCTCACTAAGAAAGGATTTTACGAAATTCGGCGCTTAAGGGTGAAAATAAGGGTTTTTAATGTTTGTATGAAAAATGTACCAAATGCAGTTAAGATCCAAATTGAATCTTACGGCAACGATTTATTGCATACTTTACATTGAAATTAGAATTCGGAGGCCGATAAAGATCTAAATTGAATTTTACGACAACGCGTTAATGCATATTTTACATTGAAATAAGAATTTTTGGAAGTTTGTTGAGGTTTATATTTAGTTTTTTTCTAGGTGGCCAGTATGTTTCAGTGCAGGCGTGATAACGTTCTAAAGTTTTTATGCCAGTTCTAGGTGGCCAGTATTTTTCAGTATGCAGGCATCTGCTAAAAGATAATGTAATGAGGTTCTAATTGGTATTCAGGTAATTTGAACGTTGCATTTATAGCATCAAAGTCGAGAATGCCAAGGGGAAAACTTCACAATGTTTAACCTTAATCGCGGCTTGCAAGCCGATCGTATCAAAAAACGAAGTCATGTATCAATCACAGAATACAAACCTAAGCGATACACGTTCAAGCTATAGTTACCGAAATTTCTGTTCTGCGATATTTTGTTATTTATTACTTACTACTAATTTGCTTTGAAATATTTTTCATCGTCGTTGTTTGGTTTTCGTTTTGGTGTGTTTCGCTTCCTAATTTTAAATTGGAGGATAATAAATGTGTTTTTACCTATTGCCGGGTTGGAATTTTGTTATTTCTATTTCTTTGCGAATTACTTATTGTGTAGGTATTTCACACTGTGGTATTACTATAATAGTTTTTAGTATTAGTCGTTCTTACTAGAAAAAGTGTCCTTGAATACCTACGTTCGTATTTTAATTTTATTGCTTAGTATCTTTGGTTTAGGCTGGTGTTGTAAAGGTTGGAAAAAGGCGGGAGAACTATTCCCATTTTAAATGGATGTCAGCACCAACTGACGGGGTCCGAAAGGGCCAATGCCTGCCAGGGTTATGAGCCTGTCCGAAAGGGATATCGTGGCCCTGGCACACACAGGCATTTGAAGGAACACGGGTGGGTTTTAGTCAGTAACAGTCTGACACGCCCTCCCCGCTCCGGCCAGAGCGGGAGAAGTTATTTTATAATTTACCACCCAAAAAAAAAATGGCAGCGGCAGAACTATTCTCATTTGAGTTCCAGGTGTTTCAGGATGGTATTTTTATTGCTGGTTTTGGGGAAGCACGGCAGGGAGTCAAAATAATCCGATTCTCAGGAAACTTTATTGAAGGTCATTTTGATGTTTTAATTCCGTTGGCTAATTTAAATAATAAAAAAACCGGCCAAGTGCGAGTTGGACTCGCCCACGAAGAGTTCCGTACCATTATCTATAAAAATGGCAAAAAAATACGTATGTTGTATGGGAGCCCCCCTTAAATATTTGGTTTATTTTAATTTAATTATTTATTTTTAAAGTGAATATATAACTTAATATTCTGTGAATATATCAAGCGTCTACCTGTTGCCGTTATCAATATCTAGCAAAAACGAGCAAAAATATCACGTTTGTTGTTGCTGCTGTTTTTCAGTATTAGTTGTTATACCGGCAACAGAAATACATCATCTGTGAAAATTTCACCTGTCTAACTATCACGGTTCATGAGATACAGCCTGGTGACAGACGGACAAACGGCGGAGCCTTAGTAATAGGGTTCCCGTTTTACCCTTTGGGTACGGAACTCCCTCACGCCGGCAAAATTGAAGAATCACCGACCGTCACCGACTCAGCGGTAAATGTGCAGTTGAATTCACAATCCCAGTCCCAATTCACTGCTATTGATTTTGTCGAGAAGTCGCTTGCCTATAGTGAGCAAACGGAATGAGAGTCATTTTTTTTAAGGATATTGCTAAACCGTTGCTTCATCTACTTATATTAATATTTTATAGTTTGTGAGGTTGTAGGGGTAATCTCTGGATCTACTGAACCGCTTTTGAAAAATCTTTTACCCATTGAAAGCCACGTTATTATTTTGTGAGTGTCATAACATAAGGCCATAATTTAATCCGAAAAATGAAAAGACGGTAAAATGTTTACCGCCCAACGAAGTGGGCACGGGTCAGCTAGTAATAACATATTTCTCAGAACTTCGTTGTTACCAAAACACGTTTAGAAAAAAATCTCGATACAAATTAACGGTAAACTAACCCTTTACTTTGAGTTTCAATCCAAAATATCTGTATTAAATATGAACGTACGGTTGGTAAGTATTTAATTAATAACAAGACCGTCTTATTTGGGTTCTTCCTCCTCTCTCCTCCCTTAATTGTGTCTAATATAATTATTTCCCTACCAACTCTATACATTATGGTACGCATTAAAGAATTGAGAATTGAAAATTGATTTGTATACAGAACTTGTTTGTTTTTTTGTTTTCGATTACATAAATCAATAATGAGTAAATAAATAATTGCTTCATATTTTGAAAAAAAAATAATAGCGTTGTCATCGCGCTTCTCTTTCTCTTATGCAGTACGACAGTGACAGCGGTTTATCTGTTGTCAGCGTCTTATAATCTCTTACGATTTACGCGGCGCACGCCAGTAAAACTCCCAGTCGGCATGAATTTTTGGGTCACTATCAGAATATCCATGTTGCAAAATGACCACATCGCCATAACGTCTTTATACTAAAACGCCATGGTTACTAAATAGACATTAACGCTAAACGCCTTAGTAGCAAAACGTGTGGATATTAAAATGTCGTAATTCAAAATACTCTAGTAGCAAATCGTCTTGATATTAAATCGCCATAGTTACTAAATAGACATGAACGCTAAATGCCTTAGTAGGAAAACGTCTGGATTTTGAAATGCCATAGTTCCTAAATAGACATGAACGCTAAACGCATTAGTAGCAAAACGTCTCGATCTTAAAATACCATAGTTGTACTAAATAGACATGAACGGTAAATGCCCTTAAGGGTCGGTTACGGCAAAAATGTTGTGGGATTATGGTAAGTTTATATAGAAAACTTTAAGTAGTAGCAAAAAAAGCTCAAAAGTTTCACCAGTTACTGAAAAAATCGGATTAAGGATAAACCTTGTAGATGATTGTTAAAAAAATATTTAAAATCACTAAAAGCGTGCAAAACGCACTGTCGTACTTTGATAACTTTGGCGTTGATAAAAAGTCACCTAATTAATCATCATCATCATTTCAGTCGAAAGACGTCCACTGCAGGACATAGGCCTCCCTCAAGCACCGCCACTTCGACCGGTTCTGTGATTCCCGCAATCAGCGGATACCTGCGGCCTTCACATGGTCATCGGTCCACCTTGTAGGATGCCTTCCAACGTTACCTCTTCCGGTACGCGGTCGCCACTCCAGAACCTTTCGGCCCCATCGGCCATCAGTTCTGCGAGCAATTTGCCCTGCTCACTGCCACTTAAGCTTGGCAATTCTTCGTTCGCCTGCGGATCTCTACATTTCTGATTCGATCACGTAGGGAAACTCCGAGCATAGCTCTCTCCATTGCCCTTTGGATGACTTTTAGCCTTCTGATAAGGCCCATTGTAAGCGACCACGTTTCAGTGCCATAGGTAATCACAGGGAACATGCACTGGTCAAAGACTTTCGTGTTGAGGCACTGCGGTATGTGGGACGAGAAGATATTGCGTAGCTTCCCGAACGCTGCCCAGCCGAGTCGGATTCGATGATTGACCTCTTTCTCGAAGTTGGACCTACCTAACTGGACAGTTTGTCCGAGGTAAACATACTCGTCCACAACTTCGAGTGTAGCGTCTCCGATCTTCATGAGAGTGGGTTCATTTAACTCTGATAATTCGTCTACACTTGGATGACTATGAATAAAGTGGCAGTCAACCCATCGGGTCGCTATCAGAATTACCATAGTAAAGTTGCCAGAGTTAACGGTACAATGGGCTACTCGTATTGCTTTCATGTCATCCAGCGTGAATTGTCTTTCAGCGAAAAGGTAATTCTGATAGAGAGGGGTAGTTGACATACGTACGATTCATACTATTTTATTATTTTTCAGACGTGTTCGCTACTAGCTCATTCTGAGCTTTTGTCATCCAACTAATTTGACTTCCATCTAATCATACGGACTATTCGCAATTCCAGACGTTTTGCTACTAGCTCATTCTGCATTTATGTCGTCCAGCTGAGTTGACTCTCTGCTGACTGGGTACTCTGCTTTTATGTCATGTAGCTGAATTGTCTTTCGGCTATCTAGGTAACTTGCTTTCATGTAATCCAGCGTGAATTGTCTTTCAGCGAATAGGTCTTTCCGATAGAGACCCATTGCGGGGTTTCAGACAGACAGACGCGGCGGGGGGGGACTTTGTTTTATATTATGTAAGGATTTACGATCTCCTACTGTTTCCTATTTACGATTATTATTATTATAACTGTACTAGATACAATAAATAATATTTCCATTTCTATTTACAGAAAAGGCTCCGTCATCGTCACCTACAGAGTCCAATGGAAGCCCAAGCTACACAATGAACCAACAGAAGACTTGTTGAACGCTGACAAACTTGATGCCAGACTTGAAGCCTACCTTAGCAAGAATAACAGAATGATCAACGTTTACCACATTGCCGAAGACAAGTTGACCACTAGACCAGTCCTAGATATCTGTCAGATAAACAAGAATGGTTGTGAAAATGGCTGCGAATTCGATGAAATGACACTTGAATTCACTTGCACGTGCCCATATGGTGAAATATTAGACATGGCTAACCCCAAACAATGTATACAATTATTGGGCACAGACAATAAAAAGAGCATTGAAGATACAAAAGGGAGCGACTTCACGTTTCATACAGTAAACGCCAATCCGGTCACTACTAAAATGGTTCCTGAAGAAGAAAACCCCACCACTGAATCGGTACATCACCCCCGTCATACCTTCGACTGGACTGAAACTCATCACAGAATGCCGGAGACGACCACCGAAACTGAAACTGACGTTAATTTTTCGCACATTTTTGGCCATTCAACCAAAAAGCTTGAAGAGTCGGAAACAACTAAACCTGATTTGAGCGAAGAGAATCCGGCTCCTGAGCCAGAACCGAAACTTGAGCCTGAACCCACACCCGAACCTGAACCAAAACCTGAGCCTGAAACCACATCTGAGCCTGAACCCACATCTGAGCCTGAACCCAAATCTGAGTCTGAATCCGAACCCAAATCTGAGTCTGAACCCACACCTGAGCCTGAACCCTCACCTGAGCCTGAACCCACACCTGAGCCTGAACCCAAGTCTGAGCCTGAGCCAATAGCCGAGCCAGAACCCCAACCAATTGCTGAGCAAGCACCCGAACCGACTACAGAGCCAGAGCCAAAGGACGACCCAGAACCGGGATCTAAATCTGAACCAGAACCGACATCAGAACCTGAACCGGAATCAAAAGCTGAATTTGAATCAGAATCTCAGCCCAAACCCTCTCCAGAACCGAAACCGGAGCCAGAACCAGAGCCAGAGTTAGAATCAGAAGTTTCATCTACAACACCGGCGACTGTCGCATTGAACCCTGCCTTTATGTTGCGAGAGGAACAGCAATCAAAGGATCATACTCCAAAGTCCGAAACGACAACCGAACCCAAACCTGAACCAGAACCCACGACCGCGCCAGTGACAGAATCTTCCCTCGAAGCTAACACACAAGCTTCACACTCTATGGGAAGGGAAAATTCTCAAACATTTGATCATGAAGCTGGGCACGAGTCTACTGCGGTCACAGAGGAGTCTAGTATTACGACAATCGCAGATAACAACCAGCAATCTGAACATAACAATGATCAGTCCGAGAACTCTGAAGAAAAGTCAATTTTATACACTAATGAAGGCAAATTCGAATATAAACCTATTGAAGATTCTCAAGAAATGACAACCAGGCGAATCTCTTTATCTGAACCAAACCTTATAAATGAGCCCTCTTACGAACCAAAACCCGAAATTATTTCAATTTTAAGTGACAAACAGGAAAACAAGCCAGCAAACAGTCGAAGTATTACTAACGATGAAACTCGCACCACAACTGAAATTACCGATTGGCTTGAACAGCAATCTCATAATTCAAAATCGTTCGATCATAACCAAACAGAGTTTGACGAGCTTATAAATAATAATGCTAACAAAATCATGCACGAATCAGAACAAAGGTCGTTCAAAACATTTGATGAACATTTCTTATTTGAAACAACGACTACCACAAGCACAAACCCTGTAAACGAAAACAATTCGCTCGACTTAGTCAGCAATGATAGCGAGAACCCAAGTACCGAAATAACAAGAAGGATGGAGGACGAAACCAAAATGCCAATTACAATTTTACCATCTGAAGGAGATATTAGTAATACAGAAACAACGACTAAGACTGTAAGTTCAATGCCTACCGTCGAATTGGCACCGTCCACGGGTGAAACCGAAACAGAAAATGAAGACGCGTCTGAATCTAAAACGGGATCTATGATAACTTCTATCCTCGAGGAAGCCAAGTCAATAGAAACCAACAAATCGGTACCAATTGAAACAACAACCTCAGAGCCTGAAACGATTAAGCAATTTTCTATTAATGAACACTATCAAGACTCTGATGGAGATAAACTATTAGAAGTTTTAGAGAATAAACCTCATTCCGAAAATAACGAAACATCAACCGAACGCGAACCTGAAGAAGGTATGGATATCACTTTTGATGCAATAAACATGCTTTACAACCGTTCCTCTAAATCGATTGAAAAGAAACCTGACACACCCAGCAATCACAGTGGCATACAAGATACAACAGAGGAAACAAGCTTCAGCACGGATAGTTCCACCGATTCTGATTGGCTGTCAGAAGCTGTTACTGAAATAAACTACGATGAAGCTATGAACAAAATGGCAAAACATGAAACAACAGATTCCAGTGTAAGTAAAATAGAAGAAATAATGAACCATGGACTGGTGAAAGATGATTTCGAGCCCGATTACTTAAGTAACATGGGCCCCAATGGTAGTAAGCAGGAACAGGATGAACCGTTATACGGTATGGTGCATGACTATGACAACGAAGATACTCGTTTTAAAAGAGTTAACAAAGCAGTAACAAATGAAGCAGCAAAAAATGTCTCCACAAAAGCAGGTGACGTCGGAAAAAACAACTCTGGAGTGATAGTTAACGCAAATGTACCCGTTGAAACAACTACTGTCAGCGAATATATATATAAAATAGCTGAAAAGTCCACTAACGATCCTGATGTAACCGTAACAAAGGATGAAAATACAGAATCCAATAACTCATCGTCCCCAGTGATCCAGGGGGAAGTTGAGCCACCAGCAGTTGTTAATGTTGAACAAGCTCTATTAACGACTGAGGAACCAGAATCAGCCATGAAGGCTGAACCAGCACCCGTTTGGGAAGAGTCTGACTCTGAAAAATATTTAACTGTCAAAGAATTGCCCAAAAAAAATGAACAAACTACTAAAATCCAGCATCCTGTTATGATCGACGAAATACAAATATCCTCTTCAACTGGTGCTCCAACCACTATGGTACCAATGAACGAAAACACCGAAAATGTTACGATAGCCGAAACAGATAATTCGGACCTTTCTGAAAACTCCCAAAATACAACACAGTTAAGTAATCTAAACGTAACTATATACGAGATCTCTAGTCACAGCGGTAATAATTCCGTTCTGTTAGCGAAACCTGGAAATGGACAATCATCGGAGTACGATGATCATGAAACTGAAATGAATCCTTTCTTACCAGAGGTCGAGAACAACAAAAGCTTAGTCAAAAAACTTCAAGAAGGTCATGACCTTGAGCCTAATAACCTTACTGAGACTCAAAACGAGAACACAGAGGAACATGTCAAAAACCAATCGGAAGGACTATTATCTTCAAATAACGATTCTTTAGCTGTAGTAGGAAAAGAAGCTGAGACAGTCACTATCAAGCAAGAAGAGAGTCTACCAAGAGCTTCAGAAGACGATACTTCATTTAATGAACTGCTCATGGGCGGGAATAGAACAGATATCACCACGACTCCAGCGATGGTAAACCAACCCGAGAAAAAAGAGACGTTACCCATTTCCACGTTTTTATTGGACACTGATGACCTAGAACCTCTATCAACACCGATAAATAGCAACAAGGTAGATGCTACTACTTCTGTACCAGTACTCAACAATGATGGGGTGTTCCTTAGTGTTGTTCCCATTGAAGAACAGAAGGAAGATCTGCTAGAGCAGCACAAAAGTGAAAACATTCAAGAGCTCAATGACATAAGTGATTTGCCAAAAAGTGATAAGAGGACATTAGATGCTACCAAATTTGATTCAGTAATTAATAATGAAGCGTAGTATGCGCCGCTCAATTTTTAACTCAACACACAATTAGTTTTAACGTTGCTATTTCATTTCCTGTGATTCCGTTGACACCGTCGAACAAATTATTCTAAACAGATTTTTATACCAATGTAAATGCAATATTATTATATTATTAATTAATTCAATTTACTGGGTTTCGGTCCTCCGAAAAACTTTCGGTACGCAGTAACTTTAATGTTATCGTCCTGTACTCATATCGTGAACAATTTATTCATTAGACTAGTCAAACTAGGAAGAGTCATCGTCTTGGAAGAAAGATTTAGATTTATTTATTGCTTCGTCTATATAAAAATTATGTGAATTGCGTAAAAATGTATAAATAACTGGTAAAACGTATGTACTTTAAGTATTTTACGCTATTCATGCTCTATGAAGGCACACAAAAAACTTGGATCTTGTTATATTACGCCCTCACTCTTAGAGGATTACCTGACAGTCCTATCTTGTAATTGTTACCATAGCTAAATGTATATTATTATTATTTTAAATAAATTACTCTTGAATCGGACGCTATAACGAGTTTGAAAATAGAATGGCGTAACCGTTAGACGGCTTTTGTTATATATTCTTGTGATCGTCTGCCATGCCGTATGTGATAACTCGCAGGTAAACTACATTCCGTTCGTACTTATTAACTTAGTGATATTACACAGAAGAGAGGTCTGATTGTAAAATAATAATTAATTTAGTACTTGTTAACTAAGATAAATATTTTGTATAAATGGTTGATCTGTAAAATAATTGAATTATGTTGTAAATAAATATAAAGTTAATAATAATTATAATTGAGTGTTTATTATTCCTACAACCTTAGTGCCTCAGACTTTCAAAAAAACAATTGAACCAGTAGGTACAACAATAACATTATTTATAAGTATTAGACTTTATTACCAACAAACTATACAACTCCTGATATAGATAACAACATTCAAGTTCACAACAGCTTTGTATTTATGTTTAATCACAGAACATTTCATCTTTTGGCCGCGGAGTGATGTCATCGATCTCTTGCGCAGTCACTTGCTCATCTAGGATCATCCTTGCACATAGACACCCGTCACCCATCATTCCATTCCCACTGACTATGCAGTTACCCAACACAGCCTTGCAACTATTATATGGAATGAATTTGACATCATTATTTACAATATCAACTTCTACTTTAACAGTTTTAGCTGGAGGAATCTCCATTTCAAATATGTCCTTTAATTTCACTGTGCCATCAGCCTTATATTCTATTACTGGCGTGTTGTCTCGATAATCACCAGTACTTCCATTTTGAGCTTTGCAACGTTCAGAACATTCGCAGCCTTCACAGAAGTTGCTAACGTTGCTCATGTTTATGTGTTCATTTTCAATAGGTGTAAAATCGTAGTCTTCATCAACAGTCTTAGATATTTGTGCACAAACGCATTTTTCGCCTTTATCAATCATAATACAACTACCTAACACTAATTTACAATTGCGGACTTCATCATGATCTATATTTTCGTTTGGTGGGTCTATAAAATCATCTTCAATTCCACTGCCTGCAAAGGTAGCTACAGGTACATCATCGGTTACGTATTCTTCTTTAACATTCTTTATACAACTAAATGTATGGTTTTCATACTGAGACTTGAGTATTATTAGTCCACATGAAGAACAAGTTATGGCATCTGAAATTAAAAAGGGGAAACAATAATATTTTCATGAACAATGCAGACATCTTTTTCGAGAAGTAAATCTAAGTGTTCATACACACGAGCGGCACGTTGTCGACAGTTACCTCTGCCGTTGACGCGTGCCGCTCGTGAGTCGTGTGTATGGGCACTAATATAAAACCCACTTTACTGGATCACATAAATGATTTAACAAAGTGGAAGATAATGACATATTTTAAGTCTTTCATAAAATAAATGCGCACAATGGAAACTGAGCTGCTCAAATAAGTTCAATAAGGTTTTAGAATGAAATGGAATGATATTAAGGGGACGATAACCGACTTTTAATAATTGTATACTGAAGATCACGTCTAAACTAGTAGTGTTAATGATATCAAAAAAAAATATCTTACAAATTAGAGCATTTTCTCAATAACTTAATATGTGAATATTTTAGGTTTAGTCAAAGTGGGGACAGCGCTCCTTGATGGGCGAGTCCTATTACTGGTTGTACGAACGACGCGTTACGTTAGCTCAGTACATAACACGCAAGCTAACCTCTCAAGGTCACAGGCATATATCTGAGTCTTAATGTAAGTTTCCTAAATAAGAAATCCAAGCTTACCATTTTCAGATTTCTTCTTTGTCATACATGACAAATCACAAGCTGAATTAGAATCTGATGATATTCCACTGTCTGCTTTATCTAAAACAAAATCAATAACACTGGTACAATTGACACTCAATAATCCATTGCTGTAAGGGCTTTCCAGTGACAATGAATGCTTTAAGAGGATTGCCAGATTCTTCATCCTTGACAAACAAACCAGGGATCAAAGAATCCTCAACTTAACTTCCAAGGAAACAAAATTGAAGATGGGTCAAACACAGAATCAGAGGAACCGTTGAAATCTATGCACAAAATCGAGATTCATGCTTGAACATTGTTCTAGAATGCAGATCTTAGAACTAAAAGGTTTTTGTTTACGAAATAAAGATTCTTTTATTTTATTGATTTATTTATAGAAAGAAATAAAATAAGTAGGTTTATTTGCGGTAAACATGACGAAAAAAAAGAACAAAAACACAAATCACATCCACACAAATCGCTTTTGCAGAACAGAATGGTGTATTAGTTAGAGGCCAGAGGCATTCCACTATGTAGAGAAGCACAAGAGCGGCATTCAAGTTAGTCAGAAAACACTTACGATGTTTGGCCAGATGTCTCTTTTTCGCGTATGTAGTGGCAAACTTCTTACCGCAGTCAGTAAATGAGCAGTATAGTGAAGTATCTGCAGTGTGTGTCTTCAGATGAGTCTTCAAGTGATGGGACTGTATGAACCCTGGAATTAAAAAAATATAATAAAGATATTGAATAGTCCAAAAAGTTGGTATCCTGCACCAATATACATGATATTGAGCAATCACCATCAATAAAATGTGCCAGGGCCACGATATCCCTTTCGGACAAACTCGCAACCCTGGCAGGCATTGTTCCTAACGGACCCCGTCAGTTAGTGCTGACATCTCATGTTCTTTTTTACCGTCCGCAAGCCCGAGCCTACGGTGGCCGGAAATCGGCTTGCGACTCCCGACTCCGGGGCGTCTCCTGCGGAACTAGGGGCGCGAGGGCGCGAACCTTGCCTTTCCCTCACGCGTTCCGCCTCCTCCTTCGCGAGCATTACTGCTTCACAGAAGGAGGTGACGGCCTCCCATGCACTCTCGCTCCGAACCATGGCCTGAACCAGGGCGGGACGCGTCCCGCCCTGGTTCAGACCATGGTTCGGAGATCGCCGCCGCCGATCGCGGACACGGCGGTGCTCCGCCCAAGCCGGGCAAACCTCCACCGTATGCTCCACCGTGTCCTCCGGGCGATCCACACAGTGGTGACACCCGGGCGTTTCCTCCCGCTTTATCCTGAACAGGAACCTCCCGAAACAACCATGTCCGGTGAGGACCTGCGTCAGGCGGAAAGTGAGGACGCCGTGGCGCCTCTCTAGCCACTCCCCAAAAAGGGGACTTATCGCCACCATTGTGGGGTGCCCAAGACCTAAGCCTTAATAAATTCAAATCATACAATAAACGTAAGTTGTGCCAGAAAGCCCTTTTTAATGTTAAAGATTTTAATGAGGACAAAAAGTCTTGGGATTGAGGTGCTCCAATTTTTACATACTGAATGTAGTTATTTTTTTTTTTACAAACTTTTATGTTTAGGGTTCCGTACCTCCAAAGGATTAAACCCATATTGAGGGCAAAATAACAATATTTTGAAAAAAAGCTTTGCAAACAGTACCATATGACATATCAAATTAAAGGGATTGATGTAAGGATATCAGGAATATTTTTCTTATAAATATTTTAAATAAATACTTTTAAAGTTATTTAAGAAAATTGATGAAAATTGATCTCTCCCCCGTATCTCCGAAACTAGTGAGCGTAAAATTCTGAAAAAAATAAAGAAAATAGTTCTTTACTTAAATATTACAGGAAAACCTATAAGAAGTCTATGGTCTCAAAATAACATGGTAAATCTCTCAATATTGTGCAAACTTACATTTGCAGTTGGAATGTATGAGGGAACATGTTGTTAAGTTTAACTATAATGATAAGTTTGTTCTTGGGATAAATTCATCCCAACTATGGAACCCTTCATTGTACGTGATTCAACCTGCACTTGGCCGGTTTTTAGGGTTTTTTAAATACACTTTGACATTTGATGATTATTTTATGATCTGACCAAGATTATGTCTGGACTTTAAAACAGACTGTGACCTCTGAGTTTACTCGGATAGGTAACACCAACCTCGTCTAGTTTTTAAAATATGACTGATGTGTAAGTGTTTGTACAAACCTACTTCTAGAAATAAAATAATTTATCATTTAACTTAATGCTCTGATAGGCCTCTCCCATGAAAATATGGCATTAACACAGCTTTAAACCTTCAAAACAGTTTTGGGTATCAAAAAGTCAAGGTGAGTATGTACGTAGAATCAAAATATGACTCACCCTTATTACAAATTTTACAATAATGTTGCTTAGTGTTAGTATGGGTCAGCTCATGATGTTTCAAATGATGTGCAAAGTTGAACTTCTTGGAGCAGCCCATGAAGCTGCATTGATAACGTCTCTCGGACAGTGACTTATGCGTCTTCATATGTGTGCTGAGTGCAGGCTCACTGCTGAAGACCACGCTGCATTTTATGCATGTGTATGATCCTGTAATTAAAAAGTTATTGCAACTTTGCATTAAACCTGATCCAATACAAGTACAGTTAAGAAATTAGATGCATTGGCACTTTAACACGTAATCCATTTTTAAGATGATTTTTTATTTTATATATTTCAACAATCAAATGACACTTTATGAACACTATTTACCTCCATGTGCATATTTGATGTGTCTCTTAAGCAGTATGTTGTCACGGAACTCTCTTCCGCATTCAGAACATTGAACACTGCCTGTCCTCTCATGTTGTTTCTCATGGCGACGGAGAGCAGATCTAAATAAATTAGTTAATATTTTATCAAATGATAGGTCTTATTTCAGTTTTACTTCAGTAATCTCATTTTCTTGTTAGATATTTCAAATAAGTACCTAAGTCATGATTAATGCATCCATGGCATTCAATGCATGTTAAATTATTTATTAAATATTGTGTATTACACAAGTTGCTGATATCACCTCACAGGTCAGTACAAGATAAATATATTAGTCATAGAGAACTATACCTACACTACATTACGATAGATTTATTGACTGGGCACAAGTTGTAGAGATAAGAGAAAAATGAGCTAACTCACATGAAACTAAAGTTTTTGCTACAGACTTTGCACTGGAACTGTGGACTGTGGCTCTGCTCATGCCGCCTCCTTTCACTATCGTATTTGAAGCTCTTGGAACAGTGATGACATTTCAGTATTGTTTTCTTATCAGGCATTGTAAACTGAAGAGCTTATTCTGCGAAGTGCTCGTGAATCAACCGTATTGGCTTTTTCACAAACAGATATAAAAAATTACCTTGCACTTTTTCAAGCGACGCTTAATGCTCATAATATTTAATTAGGAGGCAAGTAAAAAAATCAATAGATCAGTAATTTTACAACATTTTGTTTATTTTGCTACCAAGCACGACAAGCACGACGAAATCAAAACACAACAATTGACATTGACAGGAACGAGTCAGCTGGCTGTCAATTGCGGTCAATTCAAAGTCAAAATGTAGCAACAACTGGTGAACGTTCAGAATAATATTCTATAAGCCTAATCTTAGGCCTAATCCTAGAATAATGCTTCTCAATTTCATTATTCTAAACTGGCCGTGGAGGGCATTGACTACTGTACAACCACCACACCACACACTCTTTTTTTTTGTGAATAGCATCTCGTAGCAGACCTTGAGAGGCCGTTGCTACTTAACCGGATATTCCTGTGGCTGCCCTAAGGTTTTTAAGCTTAAAGCCTCCAGCCAGGGCGTAAAATATATTTATTAAACTACGCACTAAGGGCACCCCCTGTGGGGTACGGACCTCGGCAGGGCGTCGTTGGGGATCACAAAATTAGTAGTTCGGGGGGAGGACTTTTATTAATATTTAATCGGGAAGTTCGCGTGGTACCTCGGCGGCGAGGACGGAAGGTCGGTTTGTGTAATTTGTGCACTGTACTCGTGGCCCGATTGCTTTCCTGGAGGAGAGTAATGGGGTCATCCGGATCTAAGAGAGCCACACACTCTCCGCACCACAGAACACTTATACTCAGCTCCGCACCACAACGGGGGTGCAGGCCCCGCGCAGACCACCGGCCGCGGCCCACCGTGCACCGGTTGGAAACACAACATGCTAAACACAGAATACCTTTTTTTTTTTTTTTTCTTCACGGGGTGGAAAATCCTCATGGATGTCCTCCGCCCTGGGGCGGGTGGAGGGGTCTGTCAGACTCTTACTGACTAAAAACCACCCCAGTGTTCCCCTCCCACACTTGCACCGGGGATCTTGGGATCTGTTATTCCTTCCGCAATCCCCGGCTAGTGCCGGCCCACCTCCGCGGGCCACCTCAAGTCTGGGGGGGGTGAGGTGTCTGACCCCCCCCCGCGACGTCTGCTAGGGGCGCGCGTGGAACACTACGCGCCGCCACCTCGGGTCCAATGTGATAGGGGGCGGCGGACGTCCCCAAGTCCGCCGTCCGGCCCGGCCGGCCCTCCGCCGACGCCCGGTGCGCCTGCTGCGGGCCGGGTGAGCGGACGAGATCTCCCGCTCCCTTTCCGCAGCCTCCTTCTGCGACACGACTGTTTCGCAGAAGGACACCACCGCGTCCCAAGGCTCCTCGCTGCCGGCCATCGACTCGACCACGGCCGGCAGCGATAGGTCACTGCCTACTCCTGAGATGAGGAAACACAGAATACCTACATTAACTTTGCTACATATTAGTAATCTGTGGATTAACTCAGAGAGACATTAATATTTAGACGTTTGACTTGACGTAGGCTTGTCTTTGAGTAAGGCTTGTAGAAAAATATAAATTTATCGATTCATCGATATTTTTAGTTCGATATATCGATATGTTTGCGAGATATGTAATTCGATACATCGATATATATCCATAATATGGATATAAAATATCAAGTATTGAAAATGTATCAAAATCTACGATATATTTCCAATAGCAACACCGTTGTCGCCACTGACTAAAACCGCTTGTAAAAAGTAAACTCATTTTATCAATGTTTTATTATACCAGAAATGATGTTTCTGTTTTGGTTTTTCTATGAATAAAAAACAAAGCAACACAAATTCATAAAGTACTTATATTTTTTAGAAAATTGAATCGATTTTTTTTGGCATTTCTTACACCCCTAGTTTGACGTTCATGACAGTACTACACAGCTTACTAATAAAGTCTAAGGGACTTTTTGGCGGGAAAATGAAGCGTCACGTTTAGCAGTTTTGATTTATTTTCTAAAATTTGTGTTTAGCCGAATATTAATGAGTAAAAATGGTGGATTATTAACTATTTGTGAACGTGTATTAGAGTAGGCAAATGAAACGAAACAGTGCAACATGACTTCAAGTTCTCCCAAGAAGTCCGCATGAGGTCTCAGTAAAGTGCCACATCTTTACTGAAACTCACGGGGAGCGGAGACGGATATCATCTATCATGCATTGTATATTTTATCATTTTGTAACTAAATAAACCAAAAAAAGTCTATAAAGTCCCAGCAACCAGGCCATTAAAATAATTTAAAAAAAAAATACTATTCTGGGTCAGTGTTCATCAGTTCATCCTTAATCGTTCGTTCAGAATCGTTCATATTATTTAGTCTGTGATCAGTTCCATTCACAGTCCATTTCACGATAGAAGTCCCGCGGAATTAAGTGGAACTAATTATTATTATACAAGTTAGCAATGCCTGCAGCGCCACGTCGCGCCTCGTCTGCGGGACTTCTTTCGTGAAATGGACTTTAAATTCATGACGTTGACGCTGTGCGTTGACGTGACGATGTTGTTGTTGTGAACATGTGATTGTGTGTGACGTTTGTATTCGTCGTTGCAGATCGTAGACTACCAATCATTAATGCAGCTGATTTCAAAATAATTCACTAAAATTAAAAGATGTGAAATTGATAATACAAGAATATTTATCGAATCGAAACTTGAGTCTTTATAAGTATTTTGTGTGTTAAGTTTGCTAAATACATTCAAGAAGATTGCATAGATCAGAGATTTATTATGTTAATGATTGCTAGAAAAACTGCAAAAGTGCCTCGCTAAAAGCAAATCTGAAAGCAGACAGCGGAAATAATTCGATCTTAAATGTTTTACGTAAGTTTTGGCGCGAAGGACTGATGCTGGTGTGTTCACCGATGAGCGATGCGTGGAGCTAGGCGAGCGCGGTGCCGCGGGTGCCGCCACATCAGTCGGTACGCGGCACGTGAGCACGTTGTACGGTCGCTCACGACTACCAAGGGCAGAGTTGCGCGAACAGTTTTTTCCACATTTATTACATAAACTTGTGTTAAAAAATGCTGCCTTGGATTCAAGTTACGCTCATTTTGTGCGCTTTTGGGCTGCTGCGAGAGATCCGGCCGTCCGAGCCGTTCGTCTCGGAGTTCCTCCTCGGAGAATGGAGAAATATAACTGAGGAACAACTGAACAGAGATGTATATCCCATTGGAACTTACTCCTATCTTGGGTTGCTTGTTTTGGTGTTCATGATAACAGATTTCCTGAGATTCAAACCTGTAATTATCTTATCGGGTGAGTATCTTAACTTGTTGACTACATATAAGGTCTTATTTGCAAGATGCCATGACCATGTGTTATTGTTTAACATCAGTGCTCCATATCAGATTTATGGGTTGAAATTTTTTATATCTTAGTAGTACATAGCAGCAGGTTTGAGACATTCATTTTTAAACTTGTATTTTGTGTTCTATTTTTATAAATATTTCAATTCAGTCTACTTAATTAAGTACCTAGTGTTATCACTTTTCAGTTTATCAGTAGGTAAATGCATTGCATTGTGTTTGTGAATATATTTTATTCATAATTAAAGCATTTATTTTTATATCCTAACTAAAGCTATAATTTATGCGAAAGTGAGTTTAATTGTTTATTTATTTGTTTGTTACGCTTTGACACTAAAACGGCTGAACGGATTTGGATGAAATTGGCACATGAAAGTCGCACGGACCTTGATCTGAATTAGGACATAGCATACTTTTTATCCCGATGATCCCACGCGAGCGAGACTTATGCGATGAAACGGCGGGGAGCACCTACTGATTCTCTATTGCATAATTTTAAGTACTTACTATTTTAATGTATCAATAAGTACAACACAAACATTTTCTTTACTAGAACTTCTTATTGTAAACATTGTTCTATCATCATCATAAATCATCATTCTTTACCAGATCTGCTGACAAATCAAAATATTTTCACAAGGACAGTCAAGGACTAAGAAACAACTGAGGTATATTTCAGCTCAATAAATTGGACTAAAATAGTCGTGAGTTGCCTTGACCAACCGTAATGTGACAATAGTAATTATTATTATTGATTGATAGTGGCAATCTTGTCATTTGGATTAAATAGCTTTTTATTATTTTATTTATCTTTTAAACAGATTCTTTTATATTTTGTGATTGTGAGAATGTTGAAGGCTTAATAGATTTGTGGACCATTTTCTATTTTGTTAAGTACCTGGTACTTGTTTACATGCCTGCACTGTCCTCCCGTAAAATTAACACTGTAATTTCAAAACATTGCCAATTATTTTTAAAAGAGTAACCGTGGAGTTTCTTGCCGGCTCTGCTCCATAGGAAACAACCAATTGGAACCATACACCTAGCTTCTGACATTTCAGAAGTACCCATTATGTTTGTGAAATAAAATATTTTGATATGATTGGTAGACGGAGTTACTGACAGTTCAATCCATACATTATTAATTTACTCCAATACTATATTTTTATAAATGCGAAAGTAATGCTTTTCGGTCTGATAGTTACCTTTTCACGCCTAAATCACTGAACCGATTAAGATGAAATTTGACAGATTGGTAGCCTGAGACCTGGAGAAGGACATAGGCTACTGTTCGTCTGCCAGGGTTGCGAGTTTGTCCGAAAAGGATATAGTGGCCCTGGCACACAAGCATCTGTGGGCAACACGGGTGGTTTAGTCAGTAAAAAAACTGGTCAAGAGCGAGTCGGACTCGCGCACCGAGGGTTCCGTAGGTACGTATATATCATGTTGATGATTTCTGAAAAACTGTACTATTTAGAGACATCGTTTTATTTTTCCTGTAATCTTTACATAAACTTCTATCACATAGAATAATTTCAGATTTTTATCTATGCAAACGTCGGAGAAAAGAGAGCAGGAACGGTATTTTTTTTTTATTTTTCATAAAAGTCGGTAACTATGCTACGTAAAAAAAAAAAAAACATGTTTGAGAATGTGCAAACAGCGTTCTTTCTTATGATACCCCACATGCCCTAGTAGCCCCATTTCAAATTTTTAAGAGCCCTTTTCAGTCCCTTTTGCAAAAAAGATGTATATTTTTTTTAGTTTCTTGTTTGCAAAATAGTTGGGCTAACGTCATCTAAAACTATTCTAAATTTCAAGTTGATAGCATTAGTAGTTCTCGAGATATCCAGGTGCGACAGACAGACAGACTTAGTCTCACCATAAGGGTTCCTTTTTATCATTTTGGTACGGAACCCTAAAAAGGCTACTTTTCGTCCTGGATATTTGTATTAAAAAATGACAAAATACAAAATAAGAAATACAGATGAATGCGGGCAACAACTAGTAATTTATTAATAGCAAGAATAATTTGTTGCCTTGATAAAGTACTGTATGATCAATATAAGTTAAGAAAACATAGCAGAGTCACTTAGAAATGATTTACATGAAGATTACTGTGTTTAAAAATAAAATTGACTCTATGATAATTATCCTCGACTTCATGATAAGAATCAAATGCCACATTATCAGTCTTCAACTGATTACAGAACTCTACGGTTGTTCTACTTATCTTTATTAGCGTCACTTTCATTGTTTAGGTTTCACAAATTTTATACCTTACCCTCAGATTATAGAAAAGAAGCAGATAGACCGCGCGGAACAATAAAGTGAGGCCCGTTTGTAGACGTGTGTGCACTGTGTGCGTTACAGCCACGTGACAGCACTATAAGAACAGGTGCCTCTATGTGTGTGTACGGTTGCCAGGAGAATGAAAAAATTAGCCATAATATTTCATTACATGAAAAAAAAAAAGTTTTTTTTTTCTTAAATCAGTTGTTTTTATTAACAGTATACGTCAAATTAACAATACCCATATAAACGATACATTTGCGATATATTTTTATTTTGAGACACCAACATTTTATTGTTTTTGGTAGCTATATTAACTTTATGGTGACGTCATATAACCCATGTTATAGAAAATCGACTGACGTAATAAGTATTATAAAATCCATTAACTAGTTACACTTACGAAGACACATACATACTTATTTATTTATAAACATACTAACCAGAAAAGGCGATAAATAAAACACTATTATCGACATAAATATTTTTGTAAATCGATACGCCTGTATCCTATACTTATTTCCTAACTTAGGGGTAAATGTTTCAATATAAACTAGCAACACCGAATGATTTTTGTTAAGGTTTTGTGTTTCAAGATGTCACTAACAATAAACACGTAAAATAAATCCAAATAGACAAATAATCAATATTTTACTTATGAAAGATACTCCATCTTATTTCTTTTGTTTTTGGGAACAGTTTTTACAATGTTTAAAAATACAAGGCGGCATCATTCTGAAATTATCTGTTAGAGCCCGTGGCGTACTAACGATGCGACGCTTCGTGCTGTACTGAATCGAGAGTGTATTCGCTTTTGAATTTGTATTTGCTTTGTTGGCCGCACTCTCGGTGTTCCGCGCGGTTTATCTGCTTCTTTTCTATAATCTGAGACCTTACCATGAAGTTTTCACAATTATTTCCTTGAGGATTTAGGGAATAATTTGGTTGGTATTGGAAGAGTTTTTCGAAAAGATCTCTCAATCCACACGCACATAAAAAAGGGTATGCTGTAGGTGCCCTGCACACAGCACAGGCCGGCTGAAGTTGATACTTATCGAGTCCATGAGTGACCGATGTAGACCGTGAAATCATAGGTACTTATCGTTTAATTTCTTGATCCTAGAGAAAACAAGTAATGATAAGCTTAACCACCTGCTGCCACTGCTGTTAAATTACTAATAATATTCAGCCCAGGAGGATGATGCAATCTATTGAAATATTGGTCGAAGTCCATTAAATAATATGATTCGCGGCCGTAACAAATGTAGCTTTACAGAATTATAATTCATTCGTCATCATTTCAGCCGAAAAGACGTCACTGCTGGACATAGGTCTCCCCTAAAGGGGGGTGGAGGTTTGCCATAAACGCCACGCTTGGCAGGCGGGTTGGCGATCGCAGTATGGTGTTAAGATTCAGATTCATTTATTTGCAAAAACATGTGTAGATAATATACATGGTATGATGCTTATTATACAGGAAAAGTTTTTAACCAGTGCGCAAATTTTTTTTGGTGGTTCAATATCAGTAATAGAACACATTTCCATTATTTATTCAATACTTTTTTTAAATTTTTTATCCTACTTTAAATCAGCAAAATATGGACACAATCTATTCGTAATAATATCAATGGGCGCGCGCAGCGGCCGGCGCAAGCGGCGCGGCGGTGTTGCACGGCTCCCGGGCGGCAGGGCGCGCCGGGCGCGCCGGCCGACAGTTCACTCATCGCACGCGCTGTCGTGTGACGTCGCGTCTAATCGCTTTCCCGCGCAAGCGCCGCGCTGCACGTGTGTCGTGCTTGTACCTACCGGTCACGATGTCGGACTTCAGTAACCGAGATGGTGCGAGTGTATGTACTGAGTGGTGAAAGTTTGCGAGCAGCTCGCCGAATGTATGCGACGGAGAGCATACCTCGAATGCGAGCCCATGGAATCCTTAACCCCGCGGTCCCTAATGAAAGGACTATTTTAGCGGCCACTCAAAGGCTGCTTGATCACGGACAGTTCAGAACCCCGAATCATGCACGAGGGTCTGGCAGACCCCGACTGGCGATCGAAATCGAAGAAGCCATCCTAAGCCCGTTAAAGTATGAAGGAAAATTTGGAATTACTCTGCAAATAACTTCAGGTCACGGTCTAAACATAAAAAAGTCTAGTTCGAACTTGATAAAATTAGCGATCAGGACATTGTAACCCACGTAAATACCTACGCCGGCGAATCGAGCGAGCGCACAGCTGATAGGTACAGGTAGGTACTTTAGCGCGTTACGCTTTGCCGCGCGCCGCCGGGTAGCCATACAACCACTTTTAAAATAAACATCTTTCGTTAACGATATTTTTTGTTTTTTGTACTAAGACGTATCAAAATAAAAAATATATGTTTAATAAAATTCGTTTAAGTTTAATTTGTCAAAATTTGCGCAGTGGATAAAAACTTTTCCTGTAGGTGTTACAAGGTATTTTTTGGCTCAACATGTTTGACCATGGCTGGTGTACAAATTTGGTCGAAAGACAAAAGGTTTTCAAAATCATGATACAATGAACAATAATATAAATAAATCAACAATTAGCAATAATATTAAATTAAATAGGTCAATAATCATGCAATTCAAAATAAATAGAATAGATGTCAGTATCTTCAGAGCGATTTATCATTTAAAAATTCATTAACATTATAATAGGCATTTTCTGTCAGTATTTTTTTAATGTTTTCTTAAACTGGTCTATATTTAATTTCTTAACACAGCTAGGGATATTATTATAAATTATTGGCGCTCTGCATACAACGCTTTTATACAGTAGCGCTGTCTTAGCTGGCTGAACACGAATTTTACTATTATCCTGGCGGTTACGTATTATAATCTCTATGCATTTAAAAAATTAAAATGCATAGAGAACGCTGCTGCCCACTCTCTAGTAAGTCCCTTAGTCGCTTTTTACGACACCTACGTGTCGTAAAATGGGATGGTGCTATTCTTTACGTCCGGCACCAAACGGACAATAATTTCGGAATTCTAATTAATCATTGCGAAAATATGTCACAGCTCGTAAGGAGTTTTAAAATGATCACTAACTTTTCAATGTGTTTATTTATCTATGGGTGCCAACTTCTAATGTAACATTTGCATTTGGTGTTTCGCGCCCACTCAAAAATGCAATGCAGCTGTTTTCTGTAATAATAATTTGCATACGTTTGAAGTAGACCACGGAAAAAAAATAGTAAAGTAGTTTTTAAAATTTCTTCAGACTTCTGCGTGTATTTTGTTTTGTCATTATTTCATAATTTTTTGGAGACCGCTGCGGCCCATTCTCTAGTATGTCCCTTAGTCGCCGTTTACGACACCCACGGGAAGAAATGTGATGATGCTATTCTTTACGTCCGGCTCCGACGGTGCTCACGCACACTAGAATAACACAATGACACCACAAACACTTGGCGCTAATGTAAGACGTAGCTGTCACGCACACCAGCATATCAAAGTTGGCCGGTTTGTTTTATTTCTTTTGCAGCGCGACAATATCTAGACCTCAGATTACAATTTATATCCAGGATGAAAAGTAGCCATTTCCCTGGTTTATCAAGGCATAAAAAGGTAAAAAAACTGGCCAGGTGCGTGTCGGACCTCGCACAATGAAGGGTTCCGTAGTTAGGATGAATTTATCCCAAAAACAAACTTAACATTGTAGTTGAAAAACATGTTCTCCCATACATTCGATATACCTCACAGTCAATTCTCCAACTGCAAATATAAGTTTGTGATCGCAAAAAAACACATTTTTAATGTGATAAAACTACAAATTTACAATTTTAGGACTTTTTCCTATACTTCTGCTGTGATACCTTGCTTGTTGCCAAATTTCATGATTCTAGGTCAACGGAAAGTAACCATAGAGGTTTTGATTTATTTGCGAGTATTGAAACATGTCGCATAAATCGCCGTAATTTTTTAATTCCGTTAACTTAGAAGCTTGATTTTTTTAGAGCTCCAAGTGACCGTGGACCTACGTATTTGATATTAATTTCAACTTGAAACATACACGCGTTCCTGAGAAAAAGGGTATTGACAGACAGACAGAGAAATTTACAATTTTAGGACTTTTTCCTATACTTGTGCTGTAAGACCTTGCTTCTTGCCAAATTTCATGATTCTAGGTCAACGGTAGGTATCCTGTAGGTTTTGATTTATATGCGAGTATCGAAATATGTCGCTTAAAGGCTTCTACATACCGGCGCGACACGACACAAAGGCCCCGCGTGTTTCGCGACGAGCGGTGCCTTTGAGTCGCGCGACAAGTCGCGCTGGTATGTAGAAGCTTTAAATCGCCGTATTTTTTTATTGCGTTGACTTAGAAGCTTGATTTTTTTAGAGCTCCAAGGGACCATGGACTTACGTATTTGATATTAATTTCAACTTGATACCTACATGCGTTCCTGAGAAAAAGGGTCTTGACAGACAGACAGTAGGACAACGAAGTGATCTTATAAGGGTTCTGTTTTTTCCTCTTGAGGTACGGAACCCTAAAAACAACGCAGAGTTATTTTTACATTTATATTAACCCGCCTGCCAAGCGTGGCGATTATGGCAAACCTCCCCCTCCCCGCGGGGGTGGGGAGGGGGAGGCCTATGTCCATGGCTGAAATGATGATGGATGATTATGGAACTTTTTTTTTTTTTTTTAATTAAAAGTTGAGATACTATTTAACGTGTTTCATAGGCCATGGTTTCGTCAGGAATCACGATCATTGTGATCTTACGCTGTTAAAAAAAAACAAAGTAGGTACTTACTAATATTGATCGCCTAAATAGAAAAGGTCAATGTTGATTATGCATATCTCATCTCATTATTACTCATATAACTCACTTGAGAGTATCTAGATTCGAGGAATCTAGATTATTCTACAAGATAACATAACACGGACAATGAGCTGGTCCTGTAAAATAATAAAAAAAAAATAACAAATATCTAGAGAAGGACATTAAAATATTGGCTGGATACTTAATGCATAAACAATACAGTAGGTAGAGCAGCACCGTGCACGTTAATTGATCGGAATAGTCTGCACAATATTAATTTATCAATCTTTGCAACAAGTGCCTCAAGTCCATTGCCATTCGTCAAATAAACCAACGCAACAACGGTATCATTTTATGCTAATTACCTTAATTACTAGGCGACGACAATAACTCTTTATAATTGGCCGGATTACCTATCATCATCATCATCTGCCCGCCTTTTCCCAACTATGTTGGGGTCGGCTCCCAGTCTAACCAGATGCAGCTGAATACCAGTATTTTACATGGAGCGACTGCCTATCTGACCTCCACAACCCAGTTACTGGGTAACACGATATCCCTTGGTAAAACTGGTTGTCAGACTTGAGGGCTTCTGACGACCCGTTACAAATGTCAAAGATCTACAAATGACAGCTGGGAACAACGGCTTAACGTGCTTTCCGAGGCACGGAGGAATCTTGGTATGAAAAGATGGTCACCCATCCATGGACCAACCGCGGCAAGCGTAGCTTAACCTGATCGAACAACCCTTGCGGCTGTTATAACTTAGCCAAAAGCTCCAACCTAATAACTGATTTTTACGTTGAACCAAAGCCCCATCTTAAATGAAGTCGTTTTTTTTTTGTGGTTGTAAGCTTGCAGGTCAACCTAGGAGGTTTTCATCTGATTAACCGGACTTTCCTGTGGGTGCCTTAATAAATTAAGGCCTCCAGCCAGCGCATAAACTTATAAATTAAGCGACTACACGCTAAGAGCACCCCCTGTGGGCGGCTTAGGGCGTCGCTGGGGGAGGACCGCAAATGACAGAGTGTGCCGCTTGCCACGCCGTGCTCTCATCTCAGGATTAGCCAGTGACCTATCGCTGCCGGCCGTTGTCGAGTCGATGGTCAGCAGTGAGGAGTCCTGGGACGCGGTGGTGTCCTTCTGCGAAACAGTCATGTCGCAGAAGGAGCTGCGGTATGGGAGCGGGAGATCTCGTCCGCTCTGGGCGTCGGCAGACGGCAGTTAGTGCTCTCTTCCAGCCCCCCTGATTGGGTCCAGGGACGGCGGACTTGGGGACGTCCGCCGCCCCCTATCACACTGGAACCGAGATGGCGGCGCATAGTGTTCCACGTGCACCCTTTTCAGACGTCGCGGGGGGGGGGGTGACCTCCCCCTCCCCAGACTTGAGGTGGCGGCCGCAGAGGCGGGCCGGCACTAGCCGGGGATTGCGGAAGTAATAATAGGTACCAAGATCCCCGGTGTAAGTGTGAGAAGGGAACACTGAGGTGGTTTTTAGTCAGTAAGAGTCTTGACAGACCCCTTCGCCCGCCCCAGGGCGGAGGACATCCATGTCCAGAGAACAAAAAAAAAAGGACAGCAAGTGACAGGCTGGATCGGATTAAAAACGAAGTCGCGCTTACTGCCGATCTTTTATAGCACCTTCCACCACCAGCATGTAGGTATTGTATTCCCTTATTTTTGTTTGTTTTAAAGCATACGACCCCCAAAAGTACGTGAACACATTATAGGTACCGACCATTATTACGTGATAACATTAGCTTACGAGATTCATAATAGGTTTATCCCACAGCCGTCACAAGTTGTGGTCAACACCACAGCGTTGCGTAGGAAACCTTACACATTTTATAAAAATCAACCGAAAATCAAAAGTACTTAACAACATAAATAACGCGAAACGTAAGTAAAGTAACACACTAAATTACAATCTGAATGATTTTGAAGTGCCAATCCATTGCTTCGTATAAGTCGAAAAACTTGTCTGCTCAATAAGGTAAATAACGCAATGAATGTTGTTGAACTGTTAAAATGAAACCCATGTTGACTATTGCGTTTATGTGTGATGGATGGTACAGACGCCAGTAGGTCAAACTACCCGAAACTGTCAAATTTTCCCAATCAACCTTGAACCATATGCTTTAACAATAAAGTTGAAAATATTTTAAAGAAATTTGATAGATTGTAGTAGTTTGATGTGCTGGCATCTACGCGTCTGTACAACAGTTAATACGAGACCTACTGTAAACATCATATTGTCCTCACTTCCTTGCACTACAACCGGGATTTGCAAGCGATGCGTATTTACAAAATACGGCACTCCTAACTCCACTTCATTAGATTTAGGATCAATTCGCCAGTTCGCCAGATTGTTGAAAGTGCAGGCGAAAGCTATTTTTAGATATTGTGGTAAATATAATCGCTCATCATCATCATCATTTCAGCCGAAAGACGTCCACTGCTGGACATAGGCCTCCCCCAAGCACCGCCACTTCGACCGGTTCTGTGCTTCCCGCATCCAGCGGATACCTGCGGCCTTCACAAGGTCATCGGTCCACCTTGTAGGAGGCCTTCCAACACTACGTCTTCCGGTACGCGGTCGATATAATCGCTCAACCCCCATCAATAGGTTCGTCGAACATATTTTACGCATAAATATTCTTACCTTACATTCAGCATTCTTCAGTACCCAAATTATTTCATAGATGAATAGCTTTTGCCTGCGGCTTCGCCCGCGTGGCTCTCGGAAATACTCTATGTGTTAATCCAGGTTACTATCTGTGTGCCAAATTTCATCCAAATCCATTCACCCGTTTTTGCGCCAAGCCGGAAGATACATCCAGACAAACGGACCAAAATTCTAAAAACTTTTTTTTCGCCATCAGACTTTTTACACCTCGTAGCAATTGCTTTTTCAAATGTATTCAATGTAGTTTTCACTTCGTTACTATTTTATTATATTAAATATGTATTGTTATTTAATTGCTCCGTTGGTCTCGTGGTCGCAAGCGCAACTGCTGAGCCTAGGGTCCTGGATTCGATGCCCGGGTCAGGCAGAGTGAGGGAAGAGAGAGTACACCTGTGTCTGCGCACACACTTGTGCACATAATATCTCCCGTGCCGAAGACTGGTCCCCGCTGAGATTGGTCGCTATGGTTGAAATTTGGTCTGGAGGACTGTTATAATATGTATCGATGATATTTTTTTTTATATTTACAGGACTGAGCGGCATAGCTGTCTACGCAATTCTGCTATGGACTTCAAGTCTAGAATGGCTGCAAGCGTCGCAGTTCTTCTATGGCCTATACATGGCCACAGAAGTCGCCTATTACACCTATATTTATGCGAAAGTAAGCTATCTAAAAAAGGGTATTTCAATGCATTGTCAGACGTTACTGAATCTAATAAAAAACTAAACTAATCTAACTTGAGCACACACAAATATACTCGTACTTCTCGCTGAAGCCCGAGCCGCCTGTGAATAGCTCATTAGGTCTTCCAAAACTTTGTCACCTAGCCTTGAGTGCCAGCTGTGCTCTGCATTGACATTTAAAGGTAACAAATGCACGTGTTCCGTGAACCGGATCATCGACTCTCAGTAGACAAAAATATATAAAAGTAAAAAATGCAGATATAAATTGAATAGGTATTGTGTATAATAATGAACATAAGTAGGTAGGTATATGTAAAATAATAAAGATAAGATGAAAAGATTAAATAGGTAGTCGTCAGTTTTCAAGAAGTCATCATGAATATTCGATATTTAAATTCCTGATTTGCCTAAGAAGTCTGGTACAACCACGCTGGGGTGCATTTCATTCATTCATTCCTGGTTTGCTTAAGAAACCTGTGTTACAAGGTCACCATCTCACATTGCAGTGACAATCAAAATAACCTCTTGATGCACTCGACAAACTATGACTAACCCTTCAGAACAAAAAGACATTCAACTTTAATGCCCATTTTTTTCCTAATCGATGTTAATGGGTTTTGTTGTACAGACGCCAGCACATCATGCTACTACAATCTGTCAAACTTTAATAGATTTTCAACATTATCTCTACAGCATAAGGTTCAAGGTTGATTGGGAAAATTTGACAGTTTCGGTTAGCTTGACCTGCTAGCGTCTGTACTAAATCCAAATAACCGCCTTTTGTCCAGGTGGACCCGGCGAAGTACCTGCGCGTTTCGTCCTACACCCGTATCGCGGCGCTGTCCGGCCGGTTCCTGTCAGGAGTGAGCTCTCAACTGCTCACTCACTTCGGACTGATGGACTACAGGGACCTCAACTACATCACGTTCACAGGTATAGCGGTAGCTTTCAGCTGTTGATAAACTGTCAAAATGAAACGAGTTTCGGTCAATTGAAATTGTATTTTTGTGTGTTACACAATTACCCCGAAAAGTATGTACTTAATTATCTAATCTGATACGGTTGCCTGCATTTATTAGTTGTTAAGACGCAGATATATGCCAGTGACCTTGAGTAGTTAGCTTGCGTGTCCTGTACTGAGCTCACGCAACGTGTCGTACGTTCAGCCAGTAATAGGACTCGCCCATCAAGGAGCGCTGTCCCCAATTTGACGCATTATTAATTTATTATACACACAACAAAAGGTATTTTAATAAAACGCGTATACTAAAAGATCAATAATTAAATTATCTTTAAATTGGTGAAGGTTTCAGAAAAATACGCTTGGTAGATTTTGCGCCATCTCAGTTTTTTATCCGCGTTAGACATAACTTTACAAATTAATTTCACTATGTAATATAAACATAATCTAAAATATTCATATTAAGTCATTGAGAAAATGCTCTAATTTAACATATATTTTTTTCAAATCATTAACACTACTCGTTTAGACGTGATCTTCAGTATAAAATCATTAAAAGTCGGTTATCGTCGCAAAAAATATATGTTAAATTAGAGCATTTTCTCAATAACTGAATATTTTTTTTTTTCAAAAATTAATTTGGTTGTATGTTACAACGTTTTTATAAACAAGAAAGTGTCATCTATAAAAACCCTTTTTACGATTTGTTTACCTTTATTTATCTACTACTCCTTGATGGGCTAGTCCTATTACTGGCTGAACGTACGACGCGTTGCGTGAGCTCAGTACAGAACACGCAAGCTAACCACTCATGGTCACTGGCATATATCTGAGTCTTAACATAAATTTAAAACAGAATTCTGTCTCTGTTATCTTCAAACGATTGACTTGAACAGAACGATGTTTTAAATGTGTTTAGTGCATTTAGTAGTAGTGGCGCAAGCGGGCCTTAAAGTTTAATTTCGTTTGAGATTTCTGCCGTGAGTAAGACTACGATGTCTCAGCTCAGATCCTGGCGACGGGCTGGGCGTTCTGGCTGCCGAGCGTGCAGTACAGCATCTACTTGCACCGGAGATCGTCTGGTGGGGACCCGCCGCTCGACAAGGGACTGCATCACCAGTCTAGTGGGGTAAGATCAAACTCTTTTGCCCACTGAACAACGTAACATAACATCACGGCTGTATTACCCGAAGAGTTAGGCAGAGGTGTACCTATATAGAACCTACACCCAAATTTCACCAGCTATGCTTAAGAGGACGATAACCGACTTTTAATGATTTTTTATTGAAGATCACGTCTAAACTAGTATTGTTAATGTTTTGAAAAAAATATATGATAAATTAGAGCATTTTCTCAATGACTTAATATGTGAATATTTTAGATTATGTTTATATTACATAGTGAAATTTATTTGTAAAGTTATGTCTAACGCGGATAAAAAACTGAGAATGGTGCAAAATCTACCAAGCGTATTTTTCTGAAACCTTCACCAATTTAAAGATAATTTCATTATTGACATTTTAGTATACGCGTTTTTATTAAAATACCTTTTGTTTTGTGGAAGATAAATTAATAATGCGTCAAATTAGGGACAGCGATCCTTGATGGTTGAGTCCTATTACTGGCTGAACGTACGTCGCGTTGCGTGAGCTCAGTACAAAACACGCAAGCTAACCACTCAAGGTCACTGGCATATATCTGCGTCTTAATAGGAGGCTCGCTATTTTTATGTTAATTTGCATGAATATTCTGAAACAGTCACACATACAAGCAAAATGAAACTTTAGTAAGTATATGATTTATTGGATCTTTTTCTTTCTGTGTTGAAGACAGTTACCTACGTAATTGTAATATTTTCTCTAGATACATTTTTTATTCGAACATCATGTCTTTTTTAATGATAATTATAAAAAAAAAACGAGACTTTTTGGCTTTTATGTCTAAAATAAATATTCACAACAAGAAAATATGGTTTATTATCCAGCCACCAGATATTTTTTTTATCTAGATCAATTATTACTCTAGATATAAACGAAATAAGAATTGAGACTTACGCTTTTAGTTCCTTGCTCGAACACGATCAAAGAGCGCACGCGATATTCAACTTTATTACTGATGTGTTAGCGTTCCACATATCAGAGTGGCGGGGAGCAAGGGGCGGAGTTTGCGTGGAAATTTGATTTAGACTGTGTGGTCTTAAAGTCACCTGGAAAATTCCAAATGGAAAACCCAATAACGTTGCGCGACCCCACGCTAACAGTAGCAATGGCTTAATTTTGACAGTTCAACAACATTCATTGCGTTATTTACGTTGTTTTGCAGACAAATTTTTCGAACATATGAAGCAATGGATTAGCAATATACCTACTTCAAAATCATTCCAGATTATGATTGATAATGTGTTACGCAATTAAGATACTGGACCTTATATTCCAGTCGTTCGTGTTTTAGTTTGACCGCATAAGCTATGGTGTTTCTTTGGTGGAAGAGATGAAGGAATAGAAACGTTATTGAAAAAAGTTGTGTTTTTTTTTCAGACAGCTCCTGAACATTGATTCTTGTTTTTCCTCCACAAAGCCAACTAACAACAATATTCCCTTAACATTTCCAGCAATTGATCCGCTCCAACGTGGTAGAAGCATCAACATTGATCGCGAGACACGCCCGAGCGGCTTATACGCGGCCCAAAGTGCTGGCCTGGTCAGCGTTATATGCTGTGGCGCTGGCGCTGTTCGTGCAGGCACAGATCTATATACAGCTGCTGTGGAAACAGATACAGGACGAGAGTAACTCTCCGGTGAGTAACATTATGTTAGTATACGCGGCTCAAAGTGCTGGCCTGGTTATATGCTGTGACGCTAGGGCTTTTCGTGCAGGCATAGATTTATATATAGCTGCTGTGGAAACAGATACAGGACGAGAGTAACTCTCCGGTGAGTAACATTATGTTAGTATACGCGGGTCAAAGTGCTGGCCTGGTTATATGCTGTGACGCTAGTGCTTTTCGTGCAGGCATAGATTTATATATAGCTGCTGTGGAAACAGATACAAGACTAAAGTATAACTCTCCAGTGAGTAACATTATGTTAGTATAACACTGTATACGCGGCTTCAAAGTGCTGGCCTGGTCAGCATTGTATGATTTTTGTTTTATTTTATTTTTTAATGGCCTGGTTGCTGAGACCTTTTAGCCAAGTCTTTATTTAGTTACAAACTTTGTTTGTATTGATGAAATGAATTATATTCAATGCATGATGATGATATCCCCGCCCGTTCCCCTTGAGTTTCAGTAAAGATGTACACTTTACTGAGACCTCACGCGGACTTCTTGAGAGAACTTGAATGTGATGTTGCACTGTTTTGTTTCATTTGCCTACACTAATGCACGTTCACGAACATTTAATGGTTAATAATCCACCATTATTACACATTAATAATCGGCTAAACACAAATTTTAGAAAATAAAACAAAACTGCTAAACGTGGCACTTCACTTTCCCGCCAAGAACCCCAGCATTGTATGAAAAACATTTAGGTACTTATATTTATTATGCTGTGGCGCTGGCCCTGCTCGTGCAGGCACGCCTACTTGCAGCTACTGTGGAAACAGATACAGGACGAGAGTAATTATCCAGTGAGTTTTTATTATTATATTCAGTCCATATTACCCCACTGTTGGGCAAAGACCTCCCCTCTATACCTACCATCGGCCACGACTCTGCGCTACCTCGTAATCATTCCTAAGGAAGATCTCCAAGTGGTGAGGGTAATTAGCAGAAATTATTGTGTACCAATTTTTTTTTAATTTTAGTTTGTTTTTTTCCTATTTTGTTTCCCTGCTATTGGGCAAAGGTCTCATCCGTTTTCTCCTTCCAAACCAATCTATAATTTTTCCAGATTGTAGTCTTAGTAGGTAAAATATTTATCAATATAACGCTATTATGCATGCAATCGTTTCCGGAAGAAAATTAATTGGCCGCGGCATCTGTTATTATTTATTACTGTATGTACTACGGTTCAATCATTTTCTGTTCCGCTAAATTTGCGAACTTGTAGGCGCGGAACAATAACCGCCTTATTACAAAACAAGATTTATATTTTGACATGGCTTAAACCATGGAGCCAGTTTTTGTAATAAGAACGTAACAGTGATTGAAATACCGTTCTTTATACAAAACTGAAAACTTAGTTCGGTACTAAGTAGTCAGTTTTGTGTTTAGGAACTTTACCATGGTCGGAATAAAGTTTGAAATTCAATAATGGCTCCATGTTTTAAACCTGGGTCTGAAGATAAACCTTGTTACAAAACAAGGTTTATCTTCAGACCCAGGGGGGTTTAAGTTTAGAATTATCAGTATTATACATAATTATATGTATACAACATTAGTTTTTGTTTATACTAAACCCGAAAAGGGGTCATTGTACTCATAATTTTGAACAATTTTTTCTATGGGCAACCTTGAAATCGCGGAAAAAAATCAGCTGTTCCCTACATTTGTGTTCACGTAAGTCGACAAAATGTATGGAACAGCTGATTTTTATCCCCAAAAAATATCCTAAAACCACCCCAGTGTTCCCACTGGGGTGGTTTTTAGTCAATAATAGTCTGACAGGCCCCTCCGCCCACCCTAAGGCAGAGGATATCCATGAGGATTTTCCAACCCGCGAACAAAAAAAAAAAGGGTAAAAGTTCACTGTTTTCACTCAACATACAATGCAATCTTAAAGTGTTAGTGCATGTTAAACATTTCCTTATTTGTTTTCTTAACTAATAAGTATCTAAATTGTGATTTGAGTATGTTAGGAACTGAATAACCTGCCGCCAGATAGTAATGTAATGAGAGAAGATGAATATAGGATAATGGCGATTTTGTACTGTGACCACTATATCTCCAAGCCATTGTGAAACTCAGGAGTAGCAATTATTTTCTTAGCGTGGTAGCTAATATTTACAGAATATCTAATAATACTAAAACAACGTAATAGCAACGTAATGCCTTGCCCGTGTCGGTAAGGCGTGCTCAATCTTTGTCCACTTTTAAGATTCAGGTAAAAAAACACTTCCTCTCTCCTTAAACATCATCATTACATACCTACAGTTCCCTGCTCTTGTTTCATGTGTATTATTGTATATATGTATATATTTATTAGATAAGTGTATGCTTTGTGTATGTATGTATTTATTGTATATGTTAATGGTACACCACTGACTACCTGCAGTATTGTCACTCCTGCTCCCTTTAATCCATCCAAAGGTTGTCTGTAAAAGATCGCTTTTAGCGATAAGACCGCCCATTGTGTCACCCTATGTAAAATTTAAACATTTATATTTGTAACTTTTATGGTGTACATAATAAAGAGTATTCTATTCTAGCACAACGTAAACATATTGGATCAAATCTTAAACAAAGCTCAAAACTGCGACTGTGACAGTCGACTGAGACTGCTAGATAACTTACAGGCAGTAGTAATTCACAACTAATATGCGCGAAATTCAAATGGATAAGACGCAAATTCAAATTATTGTAAAATGGTATTGAAATTATTTTACGGTGCTTTTTCGTAGAACCGGTGCGGTGTCCGGGCCCGGGGCGTTACCCCGTTTGGCCTATAGTAGTAGGCTGGCCACTATTCTCGAATTTCACCCATTATTCCCATTTTTTTTTTACTTTTACTATTTATGTAACTTCTAGACGTTATTTTGTTCTCCAGGTAGCATACAATGGCGCAGTAGAAGCGGTACAAACACTCCTCGGCGCGGGCGGCGCGTTCCTAGCGTCGATAGTCGCGTCGTCGGGCGCGCCCGCGCCCGTAGCTGCCGTTCAAGGAGTGGCGCTGTTTGTGGGCACCTATGTTAATAATGTGTTCGTGTCTTACGCCGGGTACATCGTCATAGGCATGCTGTTTCATTATACAATCACTATGGCGAGGTAAGTGTTATTTATTTACTAGCTTTTCCCGGCCCGGCTACGCACGGCTAGCGCTAAGTATCTACCCTACCTACCCAACCCAAAAAAAAAAAAATTACCACATAAATAGTCCGAACAAAGCGTAACCATTTGGTTTGGATAGGTGAGCCCGTTCTTGACTTATAAAATTACAACGAAAAGTGGCATTGATTTTTATAGTTATACTAGCTGACCCGTGCCCACTCCGTTGGGTGGTAAACATTTTTACTCTATGACACTCACAAATAACGTGGCTTTCTATGGATAAAAGAAGTACCTACCCTACCTGCCTAAAAAAAAAAAACTTCACATAAACCATCTACTAAATAATCCGAGCAAAGCCATGGTTTGGATAGGTGAGCCCGTTCTTGAGTTATAAAATTACAACGAAAAGTGGCATTGATTTTTATAGATATAGATAGATTGTTCGCCAGAAAAATACATCATTCTCCTGCCCTTATCCCAATTTACTTGTGGTCGGCGCAACATGTCCCATTCTTCCACACTTCTCTATTAGTCGTCATCTCTGTATTCACTCTCTTTCTAGCCATATGATCTTTCACACAGTCCGTCCATCGTTTCTTTGGTCTACCCCTACTTTTATAGCCATGGACATTCATACTCATAACTTGACATTTTCCTCATTCCTCCGCATCACATGCCAATACCATGACAACCGATTTCAGCACAAGTTTTCAGTCACCGGTGCCACTTTCAGACTTCCTCTTAAGTACTCATTTCTTATTCTATCCATTCTTGTCACACCACACATCCCTCTTAGCATTCTCATCTCAGCTACATGCAATTGCCTTTCGTTAATCCCTTTTGTGGCCCAACATTCTGCTCCATATAAATAAAAAATCATGACAAAAATTAAATTACAGAGTACAAACCTCAGCTACAAATATAACGGGTTTTTCAACAAGAACTTTGATTATTAAAACCATTGACATATAAACCTATGGACTCGCCCTACCTACAAAATTTGAGTGCATACCTACAAAAATATGGGCGCTTAAGATGGCCGCCTTTAATAGGGTTGTAACTGTGTGCAACATGCGTAGGTGATATCGACATTTATAAAACATACATGAATTTGATTTAAGGTATTGGTTTACATTTTTCGATTAGCCTCGTAAATGTAATGCAGGTGAAATGATAAGAATTTTAGAAGTTGTGTGTGTTTTATGTTTCATCATAGCCTGTTCTTACACTGGCTCTCTTTCCCTTTAAACCGAAACACGATAGTGGATGCATTGATGCTTTGCGGCTGAAATAAGAAAGTTAGGCTTTTGTAATTATTGAAATGTTAATAAATTTTTTTTTTTGATTAGTAGTCATTGGATGTATCCAATGACTACTAATCAAAAAAAAATATTTATTCATGAAGATCACACATGCAGCACACTTCATTCATGAAGTGAGCTGCCATTGTAAAACGATTTGTAAACAAGCATATTACAAATTAGAGGATTATATCCAAGATAAATAAATACATAAAATAAGAATGCTTGGAAACATGCTGGTCCAGCTCCATTGGACAATCTAGGGTCTAGACAAAATCAAACAGGTTGCTATTTTAATTGTATAATTTATTATTGTTATGACATTTATTTTAAATTCTGTGATTACCTTAACTCACACTGATATTGTATTTTTTTTAGAAAATCGTATATATTTTTTTACAATTTTTGTAAATATGTGAACACCATGTATCTATCACATAATTAATTTATCTGTCATTGCTTCATTCTTAACTCTTTTTATTACCAATTGTGGTATAGTAATTTTACTCTAGGTGCATCGTCTTCACATATAAATAAAAATACGTCACATAAAAAAAAATCTATGTGACCAACCTTGAAATCACGAAATAAAAATCAGCTGTTCCATACATTTTGTCGATTAAAGTGAACACAAATGTAGGGAACAGCTGATTTTTTTTTCGCGATTTCAAGTTTGGTCCCATAGAATTTTTTTTTCAAAATGATGAGTACAATGACCCCTTTTCGCGTTTAGTATAAACAAAAACTAATGTTGTATATGTATTGATCCTAGGACCCCACGCTTAGCAGACGTGCTTGCGACCACCTAGACCAACAGGGTGGTAAATAAATAATAATATTTTGTTAACTTCCTACTTTTCGAACAACTTTCATGACATAATAACAATTTTTTATCTATAAAAGTAATTTATTCATTTCTGAACAAAATTAATTTATTCAAATAGTTTCTTGAAATTTTATCACAATGTTTTCTTGCATGATAACGGAATCTTAATTAAATCGATATAGGCTTTAATTATAGATTTAACAAGCAACAGCCTGTGGGTGGTGTTATGTTCCATGTTCAGCGGCAAATATAATATTTTTTCACTGGCATGGAGCAGATATGCCACATTTTATGTCTAGGGTTTATGTTTTCAGAACCAATAACTTCTATCCATTTCTTCTTTAAAATTTAGTTTTTAGGAAATCTGTGGATTAAAACATCATTGCAATGTAGTTTACACACTAAACAAATATTATCGATACTTCGAATCGCATGCGAGCATCACACACACATCACTAACCTTACTACCAATATAAATATAGAATGTAAACAATGCAAAGAAATAAAGAAAATAACAAGCGTTTTATCTTTTAATTAAGCAATTTATACATGACACAGGTTTCAATAATTATCAAAAACATCATCTTGTAACAGTATAATATACAAAATTGTACATTATTCGACTGGATTAGTGAAAACTAGTTACTAACCTGTGCAGAGACAAATTAAGCTGATTTTTATTTTTTCTCGGACCACACTGTTTTATGCAACACGAGGGCATGGTTTTCCTATTAACAGCAAAACTCAGAACACCAAAATACTTAGTTTATAGACGTATTTCTCTCGAAAATAATAAAAATATTTTGAGTAAGCAATCGTTTGACAGCACATCTACCACAAAACTTGGCAATAAACATGGCGACCGGTCACGCATACACACGATTTTGACGTCACAAAAATTGTTGCCAAATTATGTCCTTGACAAACATATACGTCTCTCTTTTCTTACGCAGTTCTTGACTAGTTAAAAGAAACAAAACGCTTTATGACATGTGTGTGTCGATATGATCGATATTTGTATAACTATTCTTTATATAGTAGAATGGGGCATCTCCATAGTTTTCCTATCTCAATGATTAAAACAAACAATTTAGCGTGGTCGTGGTGGACATGTCCCCGATGTACCGTATGCACCATTGACCTGCACCATCAATGGTGCAGAGGAGACCAATTAGTTTCGTTTGCACCATTAATGGTGC
This sequence comes from Tiliacea aurago, assembly GCA_948098905.1. Taxonomy (NCBI): domain Eukaryota; kingdom Metazoa; phylum Arthropoda; class Insecta; order Lepidoptera; family Noctuidae; genus Tiliacea; species Tiliacea aurago. The sequence continues at coordinate 21,260,985 of OX402578.1, forward strand.
AAATGAAACTGCATTGATATTGGTCTCATCTGTCCGATATCATTTTTGATTCATAATTGCCAAACCTTACTCTTTCTATTACAATAAAAATTTGAATCATTTTCATCTCAACTCTTTGTTTTAAAAGTTCTTGTTGAAAAACCTTTATAATCGCTTTCCACGATGGCTTCCTAGCAACCTCGTCTTACTGTTTATGCTACTACAGTAAAAGACCGTAAAGATCGCATAACGATTTGAAAAACTGTTTGCCCAGTGGCAAACATTCACTCACTCTTTCTACAGCACGATTGGCATATAAATTTAGGCCAAAGTACTTTTTTAGATGGTAGTCTGGTTTTAAATGCTTGTGGTGGGGTCCTCGGCCGCATACCTGTTGAGTCGATACCTACACTTCTCGTTGAGCAGTGTCATATTTCGTTCTTAGATAGCGTTAGAGTATTATTTATTAAATTGTCTTTGGTAGATTTGTATTTTTTGTAATACTTTGAAGAAAATATCCAGAAAAGAATGAAATAAAATCGTCATACGTGACAATAATTCAAACATTATTTAATATTTTGTTTCCATAATTTCAGTGCAAAAATAGCAAGTCAGTTAAGTGACGAGAGTTGCTTCGGCTTAATCTTCGGCATCAACACGCTGGTCGGTACTGGTCTCCAGTCCATCCTGACGGTGGTCCTCATCCAAAGCCTCAGGCTACCCATAGCCTCCCAGTACTTCGCCATCAGCGGCCTGTACCTACTGCTGGCGTCAGTCTGGCTGCTCGGCTGGATGATCAACATGTGCCGCCAGAAACGAAGCATTAGTGATAATATTCAGTATTGAGAGCAGCAGCATCATCATCATTATCATTTCAGCCGAAAGACGTCCACTGCTGGACATAGGCCTTCCCCAAAGACGGGGGCGATCGCAGTATGATGTTAAAATGCATAGAGGATGCTGCTGCCCATTCTCTAGTAAGTCCCTTAGTCGCCGTTTACGACACCCACGGGAAGAAATAGGATGGTGCTATTCTTTACGTCCGGCACCACACGGATTGCGAGCATGCTGGCTTTGTATTGAATTATTTAAATTGTTGTGGCACTTTAGTTACTTCATATTTCATAGGCATTATGATAGAGTGGGATTAAAATGGCAGCTAAGCGAAACTAAAACGCATCGTTTGCTAATTTTCTTTGACGATTGCGACGTCACGATGCTGCACTGATATAGCATAATCAGCCTATAATGTTCTTACTGCTGGGACACAGGCTTCGTCTCTGTGAGAGGGAGTGGACCGTAACCCACCACGCGGGCCCAGTGCGGGTTGGCAGATGTTCTAAGACTTGCCGGTTTCCTTCACCGTTTTGAGAGCAGATAATCTGATATAGCAACTTCGGCAATTTGTTACTTGACAACACTTTGGTCGTAAAGTCGACTTCTTAATTGCTCCACATTAGTCTTGAAAGGAAAATACACTTTGTCGTTTGATGACGTGCAAGTGACAGCCCGCGGTCGCGATCGTTGCGCACATGTCACTTTTTGCTCGGTGACCTGAACGCGTGGTCGCGCGCCGACAGAGGGCGGTTTCCGGTTTTCCGAACAAAAAGTGACATATGCCCGTGACGATAGCGCATTCGCGCGGCGATCGCTTTTCTAAAGGACGCGGTGTAAGGGTGGTAAAGCAATTACGAGGTGGAATATCCATATAAATTTCTCCAACATTATGAGGATTCAGCGGATGCATTATCATGGCTATTTAAATGCTAGATAAACCTCGTGTGCAGTGCAGTTGTAGCGAAACATCAAATGCCGCTACAAACAAGCGCTTCCCGCGCATTCTTCAAATTCACTATTCTAATACTCAAGTCAATTTTATGAATACCATAACCATGATGACTTGTGGTCAAAACGGGTGTACTTACTTATTTTAGACATACGGTATTCCAATCATAAGTGAATTTAAAAGCCTATGCACGATATAGATTAATAAAAAGAAAACTAGTTTGCACCTTTTAGAAATATTGTTCGATTCATGTAAGTAACTTTAGTTTTAACAAAGGCTGTGAGTTTCACAGCATATCTCAATCGACTATGCAATTATGATAGTTTTTTAACATGCAATTTTTTATAGATTATTATTAGCTTTTTGACCAATAGGACATAGGTGAGTTTATGATATTAAGTAATATTACCTATTTCAAAAGTATAATAATACTATGTCAACATTCACAACCATTAATAGTCGTTTTAATTCGATTCTTCATGCTTTAATACTAACATGAAAATAGGTAATCAGGTATGTAGTGTAAGTAATAGTTACATAACTCATTTTAGCCAGGAAATGCATAAAGAAAATAAAATATTCTAGCCAATCAGCGGGCCGAACACTGGCGTGCCAAAACGTTTGTGACAAGACATGATAAATTATGTCTTGTCTCAATTTGTACTACCATTTTAAGACAGAACGGTTTTATCGCTCAAACTGTGATAAAATGTGTGACTCAAGTCATGTCACAGTAGGCCGTGCTCGCTCCGCTGGAGAGTAGAACGCGATAAGATATCGTGGTATGAAACAGCGTGGGCACTAATGATACATTATTGACGCATAAAATCACCAACGAATTGTGAAATTTATAGGTTTTTGTGCAAACCAGTGTTGACTATTGTACCACACCATCATTAGAAATATCCTCATTAATGTATGTCGAGTTTATTATTATAAATAAATAAATATGGTTAAAATGTAAACTTATTCAAGGCTTTGAAATGTACTCTGTTAATTTTGTAGCAGCAAATATCTAGTTATCAAACTTGTTCCAAGTTTACACAACTGGTAATGTAATATAATGTTAATTTAATTTATAATAAATGATGTTTTACTTTTATTTTGTTGTTCTTTGACACTTGTTGAATATTTAAAAAATATTATATTCTGTAATAAGACTCAAGCTTTGTAAATTAGAAATGTTGTATGTATGTTACTTAGTTTTAGATTTAATGGACAAAATAATGTATTTAGCTCAGTTATGTTGATATTTATACAAAAAGGACGTTTTCCTTTTAGCGTTATAATATAAATATTTATTACAAAGTCACAGTTATTTATTACAAAATAATCAAGATAGAAGGAAGACCTTAGGACCAGTCTATAAAATGTTATTTTAATAAATTATTGTATTAATTGACCAGTTTCATTTCTGTTTAATTTTACTGCACACACCAAGTAAAATGTTAAGCAATTGTCTTAAGAGATAAATGGTAAATGAATCCGACTGAGGTGGTTGGGTCATACCGCCCAAGACCACGAATGTCGGATTTATATTTTTAATTTCTTTGCATGACTCTGTCGTAGATATGTATTTGTCGATTTATGAGCTGGCACAGCAATTGACATACAACCAAGCGGTCACACATTGCTCCGACCGGAGCAAAGGTGCAAGCCTCCATCATTAATATGAATTGGGCACATTAAAACAGACACATATTAATTAAATAATTTTATTTTAATATTTACATTAATTTTGTCACTTTTAGAACAAGAAATTAATGTTGATATGTGGACGCATAATGTGGCTCATAGCACACTTCAAATATTAAAAATATAGAAATACTGTGTCAATAGGTACTCAGTATCATTACATTGCTTGAGCTCACAACCCTAAGATAGTTTTAATAAAATTTCCCAAACCAATATAAATTGATGGTAGGTACCTACCTATTTATAATTTACTATGTACAATTTTCACACAACTTATAGCTATTTATGTTACGCGTACTGCATCGACGTCGGCCTGGTTTTTAAGTACACGTATACGCAAATTAACAGAAAAATTACCGCGAATGTAGGCAAAACAACCGTATGGATTTGTTGTCGCATTTGAGCAAACTCCTGTTTCCTCTCACGTTTTTGTCTCGCTGTTTCTTTCACTGCTCCTTTTAGTTTCCTCATGGTGATGCTGAAAAATAAACTTACATGGAATATTGTGAATTATTGTGGAACTATGCCACGTCCGAAAACATTATCAATATTCATAACAGACCAGACATCATTTAAAAAACTGAAACAATTTCCTGTCGGCAAGTATCAAATATATTTAATATTCATCATCACCTTTGAATGCAGACACTAAACAGACTATTTTATTATTTGAATTTAATTTCATACAAATTTCAGCCGAAAAATACACACGTCACATCGCCGCGGCCGAACGTCAGTGTGACACTGTGACATGACAATTGACTTGACAACAAGTTGATAGCTGACACATCGCATTCCACGTCAAGTCAGTTTTGACATTGACACTATAAGGGTGTGTTCAAAATAATGCGCAAATTTAAATCTGTGTTTGACATGGATTTAGTTTAGTTTAGATTTAGTTTCAAAATCACAATCTCGTTTCTTAGAGCATTTATAGGTTAAATTCTAGCCTTTCAGTGCCAATTTCACCAATCAAACTGATCGCGATCAGCACATCTAAACCGAGTTCAAGAGCTGTCAGTGTCATTAATACAAAGAAAATAACATTGAGTTAGGAATACTATGGAGAGGGCATATTCTACTATACGAAGAATAGTTATACAAATATCTATCATATCGACACAGTCATGTCAAAAAGCGTTTTGTTTCTTTCTAACTCATCAATAGCTACATATGAAAAAAGAGATATCTTTATGATTGTCAAGGACTAAAGGCAAGACTTTTGTATGACGTCAAAATCTGTCTATGCGTGACTGGTCGCCATGTCAATGCCAATTTTTGTGGTACAAAACTCAGCAATGTGCTGTCAACGGTTGCTTGCTTTCTCTCGCACTCGCAGTAAAAACCCTATAAAAGGCAGCCATTTTAAGTACTCGATTTTTGTAGGTAGTCACGCTAATTTTGTAGGTATGGCAAGTCCATAGGTTTATAGGTCAATGGAAAATAATGACACTGACAGCTCTTAAACGTAGTTTAAGTGCTGATCGCGTTCAGTTTTCATTGGTGAAATTCGCCCTAAGTCCCTTTGGATAAACATAAACGTTACTTAAAGTTAAAATAATACTTATACGGACGTATGTACTTATAGAGTATTCTATTCTACACATCAAGCCATATATGTCCAGTGTAAGCTGGATCTCGCATTGTGTATGATTTCCGTACAATGAGAGGTCAGCGTATACTGGAAATGTGTAGCCGTTTGTACATGAATAACAACTGATACCTAATTAATTAATAAAATAACAAAATTATATCTTACTTAACTAAAATATGGCGTCAGCATTCATCCACATCGCTGTCGACTGGTAATGTACCCAAGAGACTGGCGGCATTGCCACGTTGTATGACAATGCTTAGCTTCTGGCCAAAGTTAAAGCCAGCTTTTGGGTCGCAGGAAGTGTCAACCAGCCGTTTCGATGTTTCATTAAAAAAACCATGAGCACTCAGACCAAACGCCACGGCCCGAGGGTTTAACCCCAAGTGGCTCGAAAATATAATTACTACTAACAAGGTTATTATACTTACACCGCTTGAGGTTCAATGCAGCCGCAGCAGCAGCGCCAGCACAGTACGCCGAGCCAGGAAGATGGGATGGCGCAAGAGTATCGACACAATGACATGTTGCATTCCACACTAAAGGCCCACCCACCTTCCATGGAAATAAAGACTCATGCCGTCCGGTCTCTTGCCATCATCGCGTGCCAAGCCATTGGGTTCTAATACAGTTGGAATGCCGACGGTGAGCTCGTCGGACCGATCGGATCGTCGGATGAACTACAAGACAAATTAGAAACTGCCTGATTGGTGTTACCACAAACACTGCAATAGCTAAGCATGGGGTCCTGCGGGGTAATTGTGTAACACATTCATTGCGTTGTGTACGTTGTTGAGCAGACACATTTTTCGACATAGGAAGCAATTTATTAGCAATATACCTACATCAAAATAATTCAGATTGTGATTGTTATTATAATGAAGTTGGGCAGTGTTAATAGGGTTTTTTCTTAATCTGCTTTGGCAATAATGTTGGCCTACTGACAAAATGAAAAAAAAAAATACAAATAGGTAGGTACCTAAAATTGAAGACGTGTCTATTTGGAACGTCAAAATAAAAAGAAAAGAAAGAAGAAGAAAATACATTCACACACAGCTACAGCTTACAGCAGCAGCCACAGCCGCAGCCGCAGTTACAGCTTTTTACTAAATGCATACGGTACAAACAATTTTTTTTTTGTCTATATGTCTGTTCCGGCTAATCTCCGAAACGGCTGCGCCGACTAACTGGCAGATAGCTAATGTTATATGGAGTAACCATTGATATATTAAAAGGAGGAAGATACGTTACGCGCTAACATCGCAATCAGTAAACCTGGGCTCGGCGCAGTCTGTCTCGCAACTCGCGCGTATCGTGTCTCTCACGCATGTTTGTAATACTCGTATCTATCTCGCTCGTGGTGCCACTACAGGCATCACCTAGTTTGATAGGACCACATCACTTAGTTAAGTCCCGTATCGACCGCTTTTAATCAGGGACCATTTTGGTTACACATTGAAAGGGTTTTCGATAGGGTTTTTCTAAAATGGTAACCAAAATTGTCCCTGGGTAGTACAGAGAGAGTTAGAATTGGTCATGCTACGCGTGCTGGGCGGATATCGAAATAACATAATATAATTTTTTCATGTTACTGAGTTTCAAGAAGGTATAGAACCCATTGAATGGGTTATCATGTAACCCTTTCACTGGGTTTCAAATATAAACCCCATTCAATGGGTTATCATATAACCCTTTCACTAGGTTTCTAGTATAAAACCCTTTCAATGGGTTACATCATGATAAAGGTAACCCTTTGAATGGGTTACCCCTTCGAAAGGCTTAGCTCTTAACCGGGGTGGTACGGTCCCTGCTTTTAATAGGTACATCAATGGGAGTAACTACTTTTATTTTAGAAAAATCCACACGGGCAGCAGTTAGTTCTCCATAACATAACAACTCTGCCTATCCTTTTGAGGAATACCGACGTTATGAGATCGCACTTGCCGCGTGACTTCCACAGTAAGTAAATAAAAATAAAACAAAAATTATTTAATCACGGTTTATTCATCACAATATATAAGCTCATTAGCTTTAATTAGCACAATTATCTTTTTCGTTTTCATTAGTTTTTTTGTTAGAAATTACCTCATCACATGATTCGAAATGTGTCGGGTTACAGTACAATTAGTTACATTTCTTAATTTTTATTAAATCATAAAAAAAAAAAATAGCAATACCTTTTTAATTGAATTACATTCTTAACTAAATTTCAAAAACATTTCTATTATAAAAATTAAATTGAGGGTGTACAAAAACACCTTTGCCTACCCGCGGGGAATACAGGCTTGATCTGAATATATTCTAAGTTTTTCATGTTTACATTTAATGACTGAATGATAGATAAGTAGGTATCTAATAGGTTAAAAGATTTCAGGAAACACTATTTGGTATTAAAATATGGCTTTGGGCTTACAATACTTTACACATGATATTCTCCTCCCTCTACCTTCTCATCGGACAACGACGCTACGATTGACGCGCAGGTGCCTTGAGAAAGCCATAGTAATTGCATTAGAGAACCTTCTAGGAGGCCGATCATAACTCCACATACTACGTCCAAGATGTAGTGCCTTTCGGCCAGTACTCGTGTGAGACACACCGAGCCCACCCAGGCGAGGAGCGGCGGGGCGAAGTAGATAGGGACTTCGTTGAACATAAGTATAGATACTATCATACAAGCTCGGCTCGCGTGTCCAGATGGAAAGGAGAACTTGTCGGGGCCGACTTCTAACAACTTGTTCATTGGGACCGGCCGACGCCGACGCACGAACGCCTTGATCACAGCTATCACCACAATATCCAAGATGAGTGCTGCGGAAAATACATTATAACATTACATATTGTACCTATGTTAAGTTTCGGTTGATAGATAAAGGTTCGCTTACACACCCTCAGAACCTCGAAAGTCTGACACGACCAGTCTCTCCAATCGTGTTACCAAGTAACTGTTGGTCAGATATGCAGTGGCTTCATGTAAAAAACCGGCCAAGTGCGTGTCGGACCACGCACAATGAAGGGTTCCGTAGTTGAGATGAATTTATCCCAAGAACAAACTTAACATTGTAGTTGAAAAACATGATCCCCATACATTCCAACTGCAAATGTAAGTTTGTACGCACAATATTGAGTGATTTACCATGTTATTTTAAGACCACAGACTTCTTATAGGTTTTTCTGTAATCTATGAGTAAAGAACTATTTTCTGTATATTTATCAAAATTTTAGACTCAGTAGTTTCGGAGATAAGGGGGGGGGAATGGTCATTTTTCATCTATTTTCTTAAATAATTTCAAAAGTAAGTATTTTAAAAAATATATTTTTTAAATCCTTAAAACAAGCCCTTTCATTTGATATCTCACACGGTACAGTCAGCAAAACTTTTTTTTTTAATTTTCTAGTTCGGCGCCCAAAAGTGACCTCCATATTCAAAATTAATTTATTCACGTAACACGTCCGTGTTTGGGTCATAGAAGTTCATATGTCTACCAAATTTCAACTTAATCGGTCGAGTAGATTCGGAGCAAATCAGCTGTGACAGACGGACAGACAGACAGACACACGAGTGATCCTGTATGGGTTCGTTTTTTCCTTTTGCGGTACGGAACCCTAAAAACTGGTATTCAGTTGCAGCTGGTTATATTGGAAGCTGACCCTAACTTGGGAAAAGACTAGGCAGATGATAAATAAAGCAGTCATATCAATAAAACTTCTAATTTGTCTCATTCAGTGTCTGCAAAGGAAATAAATTCAAACAGCCTCGATACTAGAATGATGATGGCCTTGGATGTGTCAATTTTAAATGATTTTGTAATTACAATTGTATGCTTTATTTTAATCGACAGCCCAACGCTGTATTGGTGAACATGTTGGCATTCGCTACGTTATCTCTATAATTAATCTCGTAATTTTATAAGTAGTTACTTACTTATAATAATAAACTACATAAAGTTACCTAAAAATTACTAAAATCATACTATATATTTTAGTAATTTGTTGTCTCTATACTCCATTTGAAATTAGATTAGACATTTAAATAAACTTGTTTACAGTCCGTTCAACCGATTTTGACCTCTATTCCGTAGGCATAAGGATAGCATTAAAAGCAAAAACGTGATTACAATACCAAATGTTTATTACAGCTGCCATTTGTCATACCGCCAATACAATAGAAGTCAAAATCGATTGAACGGACTGTAAAAAAGGTTTATTTAAATGTCTAATCTTATTTCAAATGGAGTATAGTTCTCTACTACGGTCTAGGTAGGTAATTTTTATTTCCCCAATTTTATCCCCCAAACATGCGGTTCCTTACGTCGAAAGTCTGCTATTGGTGGTGCGTGCGGGTGATATCCGTTTAATTTTAATTATGCTATTCACGTCGACGGTCGCCGTTGCACTAAGATCTGCGATCGAGACATCGAGTTACACAATACGTTGACTTGATACAGAGTTACAGACCACTACAACAAAAGTTCTTTTAACCGTCTGTATTTATGTTTGTAGAATAATTTCAAGGCTGGCTTTTTAATAAAAAAATCTAAAAATCAGTCTTATTTACTTTGCATTGTTTTACTACGACACGTATGTGTCTCGGCCACGAAAGAGCAACAAACATAGACATCTAAAAATAAATATGCTTAGAGTTCATTGGAATGTAGTGACATCCTGAATATTAATGTCTTTGTTTCATACCTAAGTAAGTATATGAGATTGATGTCTAATTCAATTAGTTTAACGCATTGATGTATTAAATAGGAAGATAGGCCACTCTCTAACATCACGTAAATATTAAATGGACCCGATGTCGTGAAATAGTGAGACGTATTACGCGGGCTATAGCGGGAACGAGATAGCAATAATTGTCACTGTTACGTACCTATAACAACTCGGAAACAAACTACGATTCGGGTATCCCCCGCAAACCGAGAGTAATGTAGGTCGATTGTGTTCTTTCCCCTAATTTATGCGGTTTCACGTCGAGGAGCGCGTACCATATCTTCCTATTTAATACATCAATGTTCAAAAGTATGTATTTGTTTTGTTTATTATAGTTCAGTTCATTTCATCATAAATATGCAATATTCATGTTAGATAGGAAGTAGGGGTAGACAACTGTCATTCCAAATATTATAAAAAATTGTGTAACTTTATTTCTGGTGTCTTTTCTGTAGTTTCGCTGGACTGGTAAGTAACAATATACAAAGCTGTAAATAATTGGTCAGTTATTTATCACAGACCTTCTTCCCAACACCTGCATCACTCCCTTTACTGTTGTCAGCAGGGATGGTTACCCATTGAAAGGGTTTTCGATAGGGTTTTTCTAAGTGCTTAAACAAAAACCCATACGATATGGGTAACCCTTAAGAACGACTTAAATTAAATTTTGGTAACCCATTGAACGGGTTTTCGATAAAAACCCATACGGTGTGGGTAACCCTTTTGAACGGCTTAATTTAAGCCATTCAAAATTACCCACATGGTATGGGTTTTTGATTAACTGCTTAGAAAAACCCTATCTCTGTCTATAGGGTTTTTCTAAAATGGTAACCAAAATGGTCCCTGGGTAGAATAGAGAACTCGAGTAGATTAGTCGTGCTTGGCGGATATCGAAATAACATAATATTATGATTTTTTCATGTTACTGGGTTTCAAGGAGGTATAGAACCCATTCAATGGGTTATCATGTAACCCATTCAATGGGTTATCATGTAACCCTTTCAATGGGTTTTTAGTATAAAACCCTTTCAATGGTTTACATCATGATAAAGGCTTCCAAATGCTTAACTCTTAACCGGGGTTGTACGGTACCTGGTTGTCAGTATATGATGCAGGTGTTGGGAAGAAGGTTGATGATAAATAACTGACCAATTATATGAAGAAGCTATACAAATGAGCCTTTCTCTGGGTTTTCTATGTAAATAAGGAGTTATATTTAGATCTTGCACCATCCAATCCATCCCGCAATCTAATGTTGGGTTAGTACCGCTTTAGTAAGTTTATGGCTACAATAAAAGTGTTGTCATACCTATGAGTGTGTTAACTTGCAACTGATAAAGTTCCTTGTTGTTAAACAGCCAGATAAAAGTGAGCCAGCCGGCCAACCAAACAATCCCATGGCAAGACACCTGCAAACAAGTATAGATAACATTACTACATGCATTTTTCTATCTACATTTATTAAAACAGTGTTGATTTGTGATTTTAATAAGACTACTAGCTAACAGAATATGCTGAGGCCTGAATCTTATTATCTTTTAAGTTTTCTTGAGTTAAATATCCATTTCATTTTATAATTCTTTGAGACCATAGTTTTGACATTTTTGCTTCCGAAGTAGCTAGTTGAAATAAAATGCTATGTGAACATAATACAGACTTACCTCAAATAGTCTGTAATTATTGCGTAGTGATCTTGTCCAGGTAATTTTCATCCCAAGCTCCACAAGTTTCTTTGTGAACCGTACATCTTCCTGTAATATTTTCTTCAACATTGGAGGTATTTGTCGCTTTGACGGTTGATCTCTTCCTATTAACTGGAAATCACATAATATGTACTTGCAGACAGGAGTGACAATAGTACTAGAATTTTCTATTTTGATTATTTTTAAAGTTTCAAGTGTCATTTGAAGACCAGCTATTTAACAGAATAGAATACAAAACTTTTATTTCAGTACAACATTATCACTAGAATAATTTTAATTTCCAAAACATGTAGGTACAATTTTACATGTTTAGTTATCATTGTCCATGTTTAAACATCAGTGGTATATAACTGATCATTATCATTTTGCTCTTCATATTTTTAAGTAGAAAATAATACAGAAGAGACATTCTAATGCAACATGTCCCAGAATTAATTGTAGGGAACAGCTGATTTGTTTTTCGCAATTTCAGGTTTGATCCCATAGTAAAAGTTGTACATAATGATAGTACAATGACCCCTTAAGAGGTTGTGAGTTAATTCTGGGACATGTTGTATAGCAGGCGCCGACTTAAGCCAATTAAGTACATAAACCATACACAACACACATCAATTTACAGGGACCACGGAAGTGGGGGGCAGAGGGGGCTAAATGCTCCTCCCCTAAAATCAAATATATTCCTCCAATTTTAATTTAATGAAAAAGTGCTTGTACACAGCTAGCCAAGTGTATGTAAGAAAAATTGTTGGAGAGAGCAGAGCATAAGAATATTTTTACATTCCTATGACTATCAATGAAGCTGAGAAGACTAACCTATCTAGCAATACTGCACATGCATAGAATAGAAACATTTGGTTTAGATTTAAATGACATTCTTAGGGAGTTTACTTCAAAGACGGCTGAGAGGTGCAATGTCTTTGGTATTGTCCAGTGAATCTTCGCAACAGAAGTATTTAATTAAATTTGACTGTGATAATTTGATTGACCAAGTTATCTCTGTTTTGTCTTATAACTGCAGTAAATTGACCGGAGGAAGCCGGGGCCAGAGATTGAAGAAAGGAGTGACCAAAAAGTTTGCCCGCGTTTGTTGTTTGTCATGGAGTATTTCCTCGGTCCCTGTCAAAATATCAAGAAATTTTTGGATAGGTAAGAGTTTTATAAAGTATGGATTCTGCACTAATGCTATTTCAAATCTAGATTTTTATAGAACGAGGATGTAATATTTTATATGAAGAACAAAACTTTAGATAATAATAGGTACAAGCAAGTAGTGACATAGTCTGATTTAGATGTAGGATTAATGCATTGATAAATGACAGAGCCGGTGTGCCGGTAGGCTGGCCGGATACAGGGTTAATTTACACTGTACATTATAAACGTTGTTTAGACATATAGGTAAAAAAAGAGCTAAGATTGCATTAATAGGTATTAGGTGTAGCTTACCTCCTCCATGCTGCCTAGCTGTAAACTATGGAGCTATTTTCAACAAGCGAACACACCTGTACCTACAAACTAAAGTGCAAAAACTAACATGAAAAAAATAAAGAGATGCGAAAACAAACAACATTAATACGGCAATGGGACTTGGTTCAGTTTATTTACACAGACAGAAGATAACATTTTCTTACTTAAAATAACACTCGCAAATAATTCACTTTATGGATAGCCGTGTGTTCTTCACTTAGTAATTTCTAAATTCTGAATTCTCCTTGGGCTCCACTCCAAATGAGTGACGTCAAAAAAATTTACCGAGTAATGAAGTGACAGATATATTCGACAGAATATTTCTGACAGACTTTTGACAGTCGAAGAATATTTCTCGATTCGACCCATTGACATACAAACATATCTCAATGATTCGACCCGAATCATAAAAGGAGAAAAAAGAGTAAACTTTAAATAAAAAGATGATCCACAGAGTACATTGTTTTCCTTATTCTTAGGTTGAGATGATTGAGCCAGGCTCTGCCACGCCCCGGGCGCACAAAAAACAAAAAAATCTATTTCGAGTTTCAATTATGTTTCTAGATGTAGAAAAAAATAAATATTATATATAAATATTCTATCATTATCATTCAGCCGAAAGACGTCCACTGCTAGACATGGGCCTAAATATCCTAATTTTGACATTTTACAAGGAAAAATATAAATCTAGAAGTGACACCATCCTCCTTTAAATTTAAATGTACTCTGTGGACACCATTTTTAGGGTTCCGCACCCAAAGGGTAAAATGGGAACCCTATTACTAAGGCTCCGCCCGCGCCGCCAGCGCGCGCCGTCTGTCTGTCTATCACCAGGCTGTATCTCATGAACCGTGATAGCTAGACAGTTGAAATTTTCACAGATGATGTATTTCTGTTGCCGCTTTAACATCAAATACTAAAAAACAGAATAAAATAAATATTTAAGGGGGCTACGATACAACAAACGTGATTTTTTTGCTCCTTTTTGCTCTATACTCTGTCCAGCGTACTTGTTTATTAGAGGTATACGTGACGTATGAAAAAAAGAAAACAAAAATCTGTCTGTCTCTATAAAATGGTTCTCAAACGATAAAAAAAAAATTAAGCGTCCAAGTCCATTTTTGCGGGAAAGGGGCTCACTTCACATAAAAACTATTAAATCATTTTTTTACTACCATCATTTTTTTTCTCTCAAATTCTTTCACGATTAGCAAAAGTCCACAATAATTAGTTCGGGGGGCTAACTTCACATAATTATTATAAATGTATTACACCAGACACTGCTGTCGACAGTTGAAAATCCCATTCGAAGTTTTGAAATGTCTAGTGTAGTGTGTGGTGTTTGCTGTGGGTCCTAGGTCATAGTGGTCCTAGTCTGTTTATGGGTATTGATCTCAGAACTCTCGCCGCCATATTACAAAACAAGTTTTATATTTTGACATGGGACTTCTTGGCGGGAAAGTGAAGCGTAATGTTCAGAAGTTTTGTTTTATTTTCTAAAATTTGTGTTTAGCCGAATATTTTAATGTGTAATAATTGTGGATTATTAACCATTAAGCGTTTGTGAACATGCATTAGTGTAGGCAAATGAAACAAAACAGTGCAACTTCGCTTCAAGTTCTCTCAAGAAGTCCGCGTGAGATCTCAGTAAAGTGCCACATCTTTACTGAAACCGGGGAGCGGGCGGGAATAAAGTTCGAAATTCAATAATAGCTCCATGTTTTAAACCTGGGTCTGAAGATAAACTTGTTTTGTAATAAGGGGGTATATGTTTATCGAGAGTTCGCACAGACTTTGTAACTGTAATGTATTGTAGGACTTCTTGGCGGGAAAGTGAAGCGTCATGTTCAGCAGTTTGTTTAATTTTCCAAAATTTGTGTTTAGCCGAATATTAATGTGTAATAATGGTGGATTATTAACCATTAAGTGTTTGTGAACGTGCACTAGTGTAGGCAAATGAAACAAAACAGTGCAACTTCGCTTCAAGTTCTCTCAAGAAGTCCGCGTGAGGTCTCAGTAAAGTGCCACATCTTTACTGAAACTCAAGGGGAGTGGGCGGGGATATCATCATCACATCAATACTATACAAGAACTAAAACGTGACATTGGCTAAATGCACAAACCGTGCGAAGCCAGAAGGAAAAAAAAAAAAAAAAATGTATTGTAATAAACTTCAAGAGTTGTGACAGATCAAGAAACATGGCGTCCTAAACACAGAAGCACAGAGTTTACTTAGGCCCGTATTTATAGAACGTTACTCAGTACTCAAGCATTACTTAAAAGACTAAATTCAATCAATCCAATGGCTTGAATCTAGTAATGCTTATGAACTGAGTAACGTTCTATAAATACGGGCATTAGTCTGAGTAAAGGAAACTAGGAAGGCGGGAGGGGAAGGAAGGAACAAAAGGAAGGATCTGTCAAATGAGATATGTGAACCATAGACGTATGGGTAGGGTATTTTACTTGAACATTACCTCACAACACAACAGAGTCCATTTTAATATACTCAAACTCAAAGCATTTATTTCAATCAAAACCATTTACAGGCACTTGAATTGTCAAGAAGTCGGTCAGTTACAAATATGAAGCTAGTTGCCCATTCCAAATAGTAGGTGAAGATGAAGAAAGAATGGAGAAGAACGGGCAAGAAACTCCACGGACACTCTTTTAAATTTTTCCAAAATTTGTGTTTAGCCGAATAAAAATGTGTAATAATTCATTTCATCAAGTTTTGTAACTAAATAAAGACTTGGCTAAAAGGTCCCAGCAACCAGGCCATTCAAAAATTATAAAAAAAAACCTTTTAATTAGGTATTTATTGTTGTCTGTTGATGAAAGATAATTGAAATCGAAACAAATAAGTTTAAAGTACTACTTAATCTGTGAAGTTTACTCTCCGCCTCCGCTAGGAGTAATAGTGTTCTGTGAGTTTACTGCACAGACTTAAATGGTTTTTTGTTTTTGCATGGTATAATAATATACTCATGGTTTGTTGTTTCGAGATTACTAACTAAAATTGTCTCTGCGACCAAGTTGAATATTTCTAGTGTTCAATCAATCAGAATCACAACAACAACAAAAAACGATTTTCCGTCCACATTAACTTCTTTACACTAAACATACTCCGATCAATAATAACATGATCCTGTTTTAACCAGGTCCATCAAGTCGAAAATGAAGTGTATATTCAAAGTCAATACAATTTGCAGACTATGCCTTAGAGTCGATGAAAAAGTTTATAGATTAGACAATACACATCACAAGGCTTTCATCGAAAGTATTATCAAACTAAAACAATTTAATTATGTAAGTATATGCAATTTAGCGATATAGAATTTGTTGGTACACTGTACAATCTTACTTTGATGAGGTCAAACTTCACTTATTGATGCCTAAGCCCGTATGGGTAATTAGTAACAATAGTTAATAAAGAGTAGACAGGAGGAATATGATTAAGATTTATATTAAGATATAAATCTTCATCACATAAGGGCCAGTGTAGCATGCATAGTTCATACAAATGTAATACCAAAATAATTTGTAAATCTAACATTATTCTTAAGGTACTGTGTATTTATTTCGATTGGATTACAGAATATCTAGATTCCCAAATATACATTTTGAATGGACACTGATTTAAAGAAGAGTTATGAGGAATTTAAATTTTGTATAGAAATTTTAAATTCCTCTTAACAGTATATATCTAGTCTTTCTAACATTGTCCTTTCAAAATATATATATTCTGATATCCTATAGATATCCTTCATAGATATTCTGTAATCCAATCGAAATAAATACAAACTACCTTATGTTTGATAGTTAGAGTATTATTTTTACGATGGTATGAACTACGCATGCTACACCGACCCCTTAAGCCTTCTGTTGCTGCTGGGCATATGATTCAAATTGATAGTAATGAGAATGCTATACTCATTCATTTACTTGCTTTCAGGTCCCAACTGATGATGAATATGTTTGTTACATCTGTAATGCTCTTCTAATAAAAACTTTTAATTTTATGCAGACTATTTGGAATGCACAAAAAATTGTTGGTGTTTTATTAAAAACTACAGATATGGTAAGTTCTTTATTGAGTTATAAAACTTTCTCTTAGTGGCTCAGAAATGGTAATTATAGTAAATAATATTTTATATTTTACAGCTCTTAGACATACCTGTATTTAATAATAATATGAGTTGTGAACATTTTTTATGAAAAAAAATAATGCCTGAGATCTTTGACTATAATAATTTGATAATAAAACTTTTTACAACAAAAAACTAAAATAAAAAAAAAAATAAAAAAAAATAAATACCATCTTCCAAAGAAAAACACTAGAAAGTGAAAAATAACTATAATTTCGGAAATTGGTGTCTTTGGTTTTGTATTTTAGTTTTTTTTTGCCGTATAAAAGTTTTTATTAGGGTTCCGTACCTAAAGGGTAAAACGGGAACCCTATTACTAAGGTTCCGCCGTCTGTCTGTCTGTCCGTCTGTCACCAGGCTGTATCTCATGAACCGTGATAGACAGTTGAAAATTTCACTGATTATTATTTATGTTGCCGCTATAACAACAAATACTAAAAAAACAGAATAAAATAAATGTTTAAGGCGGATGCCTAGACAGGCCTCGCCATACATTTTTCAGGGGTTGTAATCTCCGTAAATAAACGGTTTCTGCAGAATAAAAGCAAGTATAATGAGACTTTATAATGTATTATGTTCGCCTAACGCCAAAATTTTATTAAAAAAACAGTATTTCTAGGAGAATTAGACCCAATAAAAAACGAAAAATCTTTACATGTGTGAGTGACCTGAATCGCGCCATCTAACAGAAATTTGAAGAACCACCAAGAAAGAGTTATTTGCTGTTGTGTTACGAGTTTACGTTCGGTAAACATTTATAATAGATGGCGCTTCGAAATTTCGTTCGAAAATTGGAACAAGCGCCAAGGTTACACGTCGAGTGACCGGCGATGCGACGTTGCCATTCAGACGCACCCCGCGTTGTTGCCAAATTGCTCCAGTCAGTCCATGCGTGATTGTCTTGACAACTTGCGAATCGTTTCCAAAATTGTGTTTCTAGAAAGTTAGCGCCGGCGCGCGGGTTTGCCCGCGGGTTTTACATTTTATGATTGATAAAATGTTTTTTATTAGGGAATGAGAAAGAATGCTAGAAAGTGAAAAAAAATATCTGCGATCTGCATTTGGTTCACACAGATACAATACTAATGTAATTATTGTATTATCTACTTTAAATATAAAGTACCTAAAGATTTAAAAATCTTTCTACTGAATGTAAGTAGGTACTGATAATACATTTTCTGACACGGTTAGGTACTAATTCATTGGTTTGGGTTGAATAAAATCAGAGAATAGAAGTTCATGTAAACTTAGGGTATACCTAAATCAGGCGATCAGCGTAGGCAATTTTACCAATTTTTTTTCTAATTACCTACCTACGCAATGGTGACACGTAGGTACTACTTACATCTATTGATTGAATCATATTTAATTTATGTGAAACCATCAAGATAAGTGAATACACAGACAAACCACATTGATTTTTCATAACAATTGCACATTTTATTATTATTAGCACACGTCAAAGTGCGTCGAGATAAATTGGTCTTGCCATCTAAGAAGTTTACCAAGAAAAAGGGGAAATAAAACATAGGGCAGTATTTTAGTAGTAAGTTGTAGGATGTTCTGATATTTAAAACGATGAATGATATAGGTACACCAGTGGTGGCTCTGACTTACAAGTCAGAGCCACCACTGCTGTACATCATTCATTTATGGTTGTAGCTAAGTAAGTAGTAAGCACCATTCAGGTTTAGAATTGGTGACTGGGGCTACTACTGAGAACCATTCATACGAGTGCCATCCGTGAAAGAGTTTTTATTTAAAAGTGAAGTGTTTTTGTGTTTTATTGACGGTAAGTGTTATTTTTATGTACAAAGGATGCTTTTCTGCTTGAAGGTGATACAGAGTTATATTATAATAGTAATAACCCTTAAAACTTAAAAAAGTGTAAGATTTAGAAGAGGAAATACAAAATCAAACGTTAGCAACACTCGTTGATTGTCATCACATCACATACCTACCTACTCTAAATTTCAAATATTTCCCCCTAATAGGGACGTCAATTCTCTCTAAAAAATGGCTGTATGGTCTCAGCTCACTTTGCCTGTCCCAGAGGGACGAAAGGAACCAAAAAAAAACTCTCCGAAAAAGATCCGTTACTGAATTGATTCGAAAGAAATATGAAAAATCGATTCACAAATAAAGAAATAATTTTCCAAAAATCAATCATTTGTTTTCGATGAAATTCGCAATGTAGGGGTTTACGGGGTGTACGTTACCCTAGCAAGAAAGTGTCTCCTATAGTTATATGAGTGGAACGTATAGTTGGTGCCTAATCTGCTGTAAATGTGCCCCTACATAAAAAATTGGTGCCCCTTGTCGTTTTGAAAAAAAAAACGAAAAATCGATTCCTGCTAGGGTAACGTACACGTTTACGAGGGCGAAAAAACGATCGATGAGCGAAAAGAATTTAACTAGTCTCATATTGGAAAAAAACCGTATTTTTACGCAAAAGGATTTGCACTGGATATGGTTCGTAATTTTCCCGCCACCACAATTCTTAACAATTCAAAAAAACAAAATACTGATGTTCTAGGGTGAAATATCGATTCCCTGTATCGATTCAGTACTAGATATCGATTTGAAAAAACGTTTTTATTTGTTCCAAAAAATCGATTCTTTGCTCAATCGATCTCAGATTGACATCTCTATTTGGTCTGTTCTCATGTTCTGTCAGTTGTTTTGCAAATTTTCACACACAGCTTGACAGCTTGATTGATGGTGACAAATGGTGGTGTTATTTCTGACTAATACAAATTTCTTGAAGCATTTCATAATTACGATACTTTTGCTGTTGTGTTTAATTATTATTTTTGATTACAGATTGAATTGCAACTCTGCCTAAGATGAATCCGACTAATAAACTTGCCTATATACGACATATGTATTCAGGGCCGCGAAAATCACGGAAAAAAGTGCAAGCAACATTGAAAAGATATCATGGAAATTCTTCTAATGATTTTTAGTGAGTCATCAGCCATCAGGTCTATTTATTGATGAAGACTTTGGATTCTTAGCAGCTAGCCCTGATGGTAAGATTATTCAATAATAAAAATATACAAATAACTAGCTTTTGCCTGTGGTTCCTCCCCCATGGATCTTGTGTGTCGCGTGGATTTTTTAATTTGGTTCAGTGGCGTAGGCCTAAAAACTGTTCTTTTTTACAGGTATTATAGAAGCAGAAAATACTATTGTAGAAATAAAATGTTTTCTCTCCTTGAAAAGGAAATCTCAAAATATTAGAGAAGCATCAGAAAATAGAAATTTTCCTATTCATTTGGAAAACGATGTTTTAGTTATGAACAAAAAGCATAATTATTATTATCAAGTAAGTAACAAAGATCATTATTTCTTGGTTCATGTATGTATAAATATAATGTATTTCTTGGATTGTTTCTCAGCTATTATTATTTTGATTCTAGGTCCAGGGTCAATTGCAAATTACCAAAATGAGTAAATGTTACTTCATTTGCTTTATATCTGTCACCCAACCATTGACTGTCATAGAAGTTAACCGGGATGAGGAATTTATCAACGCTATGATGCCAAAGTTGGTAACATTTTTCAAAACATGTGTACTGCCGGAAATTATTTTGAGACGAGTTGAGAAAAATGCTAATGTCTAGACATCAAGGAATTAAAAGGTATGAAAATATAAGTCTTACTCATTTCGTAACTTAATCCTCAGGTTTCTGAGGTGTGGGTTCAGTAAGAATAGTCTAACAAAACTGTGTAAATTCATTTGTTGCAGCGAAAACTATGTCTCCCAGCAATTGATTCAGATCGCACGGAAATGATATAAATGGAAGTAAAAAGTGACAAGCAGAAGATTGATACTGCGCGGCGACGGCGGCGCAGCAAAAAGTAGCGTGTAGAAGAGAAGATATTTTATTATAGTATTTTTTATGTATCTTTGTATGGTGGTACGAGTCGATGGTTCGAATCCAAGCAGACACTTTGCTTTGTGTAAATTATTTCATCACCACTGTTCAGAGGAGGCCTGAGTCTCAGCAGTGGGAACATTATAGACTAATTATTATGCTATTTTTTTACGTAGCGATGTATAGTTTATGTTATTTGTTAGTTTATAAGATTTTTCTGTGTACATATGTTTCACTCATGTATTTAGGTACCAGCCAAACAATTCAATTGTAAAAGAATATTTATTGTTCAAAGTTGTATAATAAGTGGGTATTCTTGAAACATAAATGTTATGGTTAGCTAGCAACCACTTTTGTGTTGTGTAAGATACTTACACTTACGTGTGATGTTACATAAATTGTTATCTACGTACATAATTCTTTCTAATACTAAATTCAGAATCATAATTGTAAATATCAAAATATTATAAAAAGGATGTTATCTTTGTGTGGTGGTACGAGTCGATGGTTCGAATCAAACCAGAAAATATTTAGGTAAATGCAGTGAGAGTAAATAAAACGATATTTGTATGAAAATATTAACCATATATAAAGATTATTAATTTATAGTAAGATACAATAAAACGCTTTACAATTGAATACATAATCTTTTATTTATTTAGTACAGGTCACAATTTATTTACACGTTAGGTACTATTTAGGTTCAGTCACATTACAACAACCTATTTATGTACAATATACCTTTATTACCCAAAATAATTTATCTGAATAATTTGATAAGGTGAAAAGGTATCTGATATCGAGCCTAGAAACAAAAGTATGCATAGGTAACCCAATAATTATATTATTAAGAAATAGATTGGAACATAACAATCCTCTAGTAATTTAAAGTATGCTTAATTAGTAAATTAATATTTGTTTTCAGTTTTTGCTATACTGTAAGGATATTCATCATATAAATAATTTGGTCCTCTTTCTTTAAAATTAACACCATCTGGACATTTTAATTTCCAACCATGTTTGAATAAAACGACATCTAGTGGAGTCGGAAGTTACTACTATTTACTTTGCATGTGTGTGTAAAGAGTAAATTCATGCGGCTAAATCATTATTATGTTCTAATCTTTGTATGATACCAGTTAACAAGCACAGTGATGATCTAAAAAAATCAAGTTAATGCCCTAGGTTTCGCTAAGAATAAAGTTGTTTATTAAAAATGTCTATGTTAAGTGTAAAAATTGAAAATGTTCGAAATTGTGGATGTGTCGCCATCTAGCGACAAAATGGCAGTGAGATCATCTATGCTTCCACCTTAAGGGGGCTTCCATACAACGAACGTGATTTTTTCGCTCGTTTTTGCTTGATATTGATAACGGCGACAGGTTGACGCTTGAAATATTGACAGAATCTTTAGTTATATATTCACTTTATAAATAAATAATTAAATTAAGTACTAACGTACTAGAGAAGACACCGTAAATTCCTACTTTGTCTCGTTTAACTGCGGCGATCGCTCCGCACCTCACTCAGTCGCAGCAAATTTAGCGCTGTGGTAAATTAGTTACGGTTTAGACGAATTGTTATTATTTTAGCGCTGCGCGAACTAAAGATTCAAATTACGAAGAATAGGACAATTCAGTTATTTGACGTAGCTTTTCTAGTACGTTAGTACTTATATCTCGATGGTGACAGGAAGTTATTGTAAAATCATCCACATAGACTAAGTGGAAAAGATACGTATTATTGAAGCTACTCAAAAACTACCCAAGCAAAGTTAATAAAATTTATATGGGACCAATGCTCAAGCTTCCTTTACCAAATGAAATAATAAATTCCAAAATTAGCCCACAAATAACTAAAATATCAAAGAATAAGAAACACAATAAGAAAAAAAAAATACATACAGCTGAACATAGAACCTCCTCCTTTTTTGAAGTTGTTTCAAAAGAAGAGAGTAATGAAAATAAATAATCCTGAATAATAAATAATTCAAGATGTAATTAAGCCTGTAAAAAATAAACACTGTTTATTTTTGCTTTTAGATTACCAAGCCAATGCTTGAACATATAGATAGAAACAACAATGGACTAAACCCTATTACTCTGAGCTCAGTTGTAGTATGTGAAAATGTGAAGTATGACAGCTGTGATGATAGCAATGCAAGTACAGATATTGAGGAAATATATGTTGACCTTTTAACTGATAAAATAGAAGGACAGAGTAACAAAACGCAGAAAAATATTCATAACAGAAACAAAATTGAGAATCATTCCACAAACAAAATTATGCAAATTATAAGTCTAAGTTCCAGCAGTGATGAAGAACCAAACAAACCAGACAAATGTTATTTAGATGAAGTGGAAGTAGAAATAGGGGGCATTAAAACAGAAAGTGGTGATCCACTCACAAATGATTTTAATACAGATGCACATGATGATCCAAAACCAAATGAAGTGGAAGTAGAAATAGAGGGCATTAAAACAGAAAGTGGTGATCCACTCACAAATGATTTTAATACAGATGCACATGATGATCCAAAACCAAAGCCTAAAAATGTGGACAGAGCAAAAAAAAAAACTTTATGTAAAAAAAATAAGGAATCAAGTGAACAACAAAAAAAACGCAAGAAAAAAGAGGAAGACTATGATTACCAGCCTGACTCAACAAGCCACTCTGAAGATTCCGATAATGACTTATATGATGATGAGGGAAAGCGAATCAAAAGGTCAAAATATGGTAGAGTTTATCCAAGAAAATGTGACCATGTAGGTACACATAAGCTTTTCTAAAAAATTTGTTAAGGTGATAATGATAAATGTAGCCTGCGAAATTCAAAATTTCTTCCCTTTTTTTTTCAAAATTGCAGTGCTGTATTACGTTGTATGTTGATCAAAATTAAATTCGCGGCGATTATGATAAAATTATTACGAAATTAAAATCATTTATAATACATTTTGCGATGAAATATTTAGGATGAATCATCATCATTTCAGCCGAATGACGTCCACTGCTGGACATGCCTCCAGCAAAGGCAGGGGTTGCCATAATCGCCACGCTTGGCAGGCGGGTTGGCGATCGCAGTATGGTGTTAAAATGTATAGAGAACGCTGCTGCCCATTCTGTAAGTCCCTTAGTCGCTTTCTACGACACACGGCAAGAAATATGATGGTGCAATTCTTTACGTCCGGCACCACACGGAATATAATATAACGTAAATATTTGAAGGAAATATAATTTCGAGAGCTTCCATCAAATATAATTTATTACCTACATGTACATTATTGTAGATTTTTGTAAGTATGTAAATAGTGTACATTTTAATATTTGGTACTTAATTTCGTTTCAGTGTAATTATGAAGTGCTGAAAATACAAGATCACTATCGTCATTATCTATATGCGCATCCCAATGTTGAGTATCCTTATAAACTGGAAAGGGATTACGCTTGTTCGATTTGTGGCAAAATGTATGTAAGTATTGATTGATTTTATGGTGTGTGCCGTTTTTTTCTATAAGAAATCGTCCGCCGCTTTGTCCTGGGGCGGAGAGGTCTGTCAGATACTTGCTTAGATAGATAGTTGGTAGAATGTAGAACAACATTTGGATTAAGTCAAATCCGGAGACTGACCGGGGTATTGTGTGCCCGCCTGATGTTCATTCGTCGTCCTACAGCCGTGATTCTTCTTGAGGAAAGCGTGGAAAACACGCCGCGTCGCCGTTTCGAGCCTGTATTTTTTCAGAGGACAAAATTCCAAAGTCCGTCGCCCGCAGGCCACACCCTAACGCAGTCGGGAGATCGTGAAACGCACTCCTGCACCCGGTGCGTCTGCTAAGGATAAAGAGGTTTTACCCTCCCGCTTCCTTTCCGCCGCCTCCTTTGCGACTATCACATCCTCGCAAAAGGAGGCTACAGCGTCCCACACGCTCTCGCTCCCGACTGTGAACGGAAAGACACAAAGCCAGAGGTTACCCGCAGCACCGACTGCCGCGGTGAGGTCACGGCGTTGGTTTAGAACTGCCTTGATAACCCGTTCACGATCACCATTTTTAGGGTTCCGTGCCCAAAAGGTAAAACGGGAACCCTATTACTAAGGCTCAGCCGTCAGACAGACGACAGACGGTGCGCCGTCTGTCGCACATGTTACGAGTTTGCGCCTCGTGTCGGGCCTCGAAATCGTGTTTATTTTGTTGTGTTTGTGTCGCCAAATAAAATTCGTTGGAGCTATAGGCGCGAGAACCAGTGCATACGAGGGGCTAATTGTGCCTGCCGCACCGACTACGTTCAAGCATTTGGTGAGGTCTTTCCATATCTTTTAGGGATCTGCTGAAGAGCAACGCTTCAATAATGAACCGTGTGTGTCAATTATCATAATATTACGTGCAGTGCTATGGTGCTCCAAAATTGTTTGTCTTTTGTGAGTGCAAATTAAATTTTGGACATTTCGGGATTCAAGCGATGGAGAGTTTTTTTTTTGCTAAGCGTCCATTACGACGCGCGCGGTACTTTGGCGTCGACAATCGAACATTGTTTCCTTGCTTTGTTGTGGTAGTGTTGTTAGTGAGTGAGTCGTCATGGCTTGGCTCCCGCGTGCAGGCTAATCTGATGACATTTTAACTCATTAGGTTATTCTGTCCCTACTAGTTTAATTGATTATAAGTGTTAAGCAAATAGTGTATCTAAATTTAACCTATAATAGGTGTGTGTTAACTATAGTAATATTATGTACAGTGAAGTGTTATAGTGGCCCAAAATCGTTTTTTGTGAACGCGCATAGCCGACCTTCAAGTGTTCATTTCAACCCAACTGCAAAAAAAAAAAGGGTCGTGAGGACAGAACAAAGGCGCCAGACATTACGTTAGGGCTCGGTGAATTCCGAGTAAGATACGCATTTTTTTCGTCCAGTTGGACAAAAAGTAATACCAAAAATCCAGAAACCTCGAATGAAGACAATGGCAAAAGCATAGCAGTGACATAGAAAAGCGTTGAGACAGCAGTTTAATCCCGCCAAAAGATTCATCATTCAAGAAGCTCGGCGAAGCTGGACTAGACGCAACCTGGCGGCGTCGTAGATAAAGAAAGCTGCTAGCGAGATTTACAAGAACTCTGAAACAGATAGTGAGACCTCAGACAAAGACTCTGGATACAGCATAGCAGTGACACAGTCAAGAACAGAAAGGACCTGGGCCAACCTGGTGGAGAAGCTATTAAAAGATGCCCCCCCCCCATATAAATAAAACCCCAAGGGCACGTCTTCCCAACCATTATCGCGCCCCCCAGTCTACTCTTTGATATGCAATGGTCTCTGTGGTCCCATGAAACATGAGGCTCCTGGAGCTAGTGCGAATCCTTGGGTTCATTCGAGTGATCGAGTCTGGTTTAACCATGCTGGGGTCGGTGCAATTCATTCATTCATTCACAAGGGGGCCCCCATACAACAAACGTGGTTGTTTTTCTCGTTTTTGCTCTATATTGATAACGGCAACAGGTAGACGCTTGAAATATTCACAGAATATTTAGTTATAAATTCACTTTAAAAATAAATAATTAAATTAAAATAAACAAATATTTCAGGGGGGCTACCATACAGCAAACGTATTTTTTTTTGCTATTTTCATAGATAATGGTACGGAACTCTTCGTGCGCGAGTACGACTCGCACTTGGCCGGTTTTTTTGGAGTATTTTTCAATTTATTTTTAACCCAAAAGGACGGCCCTATGCTTTAGCTTTAGTAGGAACTGTGACTAAAGGGGTTTTTTTTAGAGAACTTTAAATATAAATAAAACAGAAAAATGTTTTTAAGAAATTATTTGACTTGCCATAAAATTATCTGTCAAATAAAGCCAATTTCATGGATATTCAAAATATTTTGTTGTGTTTTATTTCAATTCAAAGTTCTCTGCCTCAAAAAAACTGCTGCTACCTGTTGCAGTAATTTCTCATTTAATTTATTATTTGCAGACAAAAGCGAAAATACGTGGACATGAGGATAGTCATGCTATACAGAAACTGAAGTGTCCTTTATGCCGAAATGTGTATTCCAATAAGCTAAAATTGTACAGTCATATGCAAAATGTACACCCAAAAAAAAAATTCACCTGTGATTACTGCTCTAAAACATTCAAGACAAGAACCGATATTATGCGCCACATTCGGGTGAGTTAAAGACATAATAATTATTGCTAAAAAATTTAATGTTTCTAATAAAAATTGCATTGTGTTCATTATTTAGTTTTGTCCTTGCGGTTCTTATACCTAACAGCATTTGCATCTTCAGCTTTGTTGTTAATTATACATTGGATCATTCATACAGTCATTGTGAATGTGTTGTATAGTATAGTCGACCTCGTAATTGCTTTACCACTTTTGACAAAAATTCACAAACTTCACTTAGGTTGAAATTTTTATCTAACTTTCACATAGACAAATTAATATACTTACCTTTTTGTTTTGCCTTAGGGTAGTAAACCAATTACGAGGGCTATTACACCTCCGCTATACAGTTTTCGACACCTTTTCAATTTAAATAAATTAATAAAAAAGTATTTTAACCTCCAATTAGCCTCCAATAACAGTTGTGTAATATGTGTTTTAACACTTTCAGACTCATACTGGAATTAAACCATTTAAATGTCATATTTGCGGAGATGGGTTTGCGCACAGCGGAAACAGGACTATTCACATTCGTAGTAAGCATCAAAATTATAAATATGTTCCCAAGAAACATAAACGAGCCCAAAAAGTTCGCAGAAGCAATAAACGCTGTTCAACCGATTCTGAAATATCGTCTTACAATGAGAAAACAATAAGAAGGAATAAAAAAAATACCAGAACAAAAAAGTTAAAATAATCTAACGGACTTGAAGAAGTTCAGGGCTTTGGCATAGCTATTCACAACCATTCGATACGCTTTCGTGCCGAATCGAACATCAATCAATGTTATCGAAGGAGTCCTCTAAAGGCTGTTCACAAATCCAAAATCAAATAGACGACCGCTATTCTTCCGTCAGCTATTTGCATAACTATATTATTTGCTTGACCCCCGACAGCAAATAATAATCAGTAATTAAAAATGTGTAATTTTCTACACAATAGCCAGTCAAATGGTTGTGAATATCTTTACAGATGTCGAGAATAAACGCTGTGATCTCTATGGGGAAAACGTCCACGGAAAGTTGTTACGGAAACGTGATCCCAGCGTTGTAGCCGTAATTATTATGCAGCTGGAGTATAAATACTCAGAAGTGCAGCTGACGTGGAGTGTCCATAGAAACGCCACATTATATAAAATAAAAATGTATTTGTTGCATGCTACGTACAACGCTACAAGGATCTTTTGGCACGTGGCCAAAATCGGTACTATTACCGCAATCTTGACAATTTCACATAAGTTTAGCAACAACGCCACTCTGTCAATCTCATTCAGCGGGGTAATTGCCATGAAGTTACAGATAAAAGTGGAGGCAACACTCTCAAGTACCTAAGTGAAGACGACTGTGGTCGGACTCTCTTTCTAAATACACACATAAAAACGAGACAGTGATATGTGTTTTCTTTATCTTACGTATGTATTCAGAAAGAGAGTCCGACCACAGTCGTCTTCACATAAATTCCATTTGAAATAAGATTAGAAATTTAAATAAGCCTTATTTACAGTCCGTTCAACCGATTTTGACTTCTATTGTGTTGGTGGCATGACAAGTGGCAGCTGTAATAAATAGTTGGTATTGTAACCACGTTTTTGCTATTGATGCCATCCTTATGCTTACGGAATAGAAGTCAAAATCGGTTGAACGGACTGTAAAAAAAAACTTTATTTCAGACATGAACACATAATCAAGAATAGGTTGTTTAGTGATGGGTTAGTAACAGAAAGTACTTATAGTCTATATTAGTATTGTAAGTAAGGACACAGTACAGGTAAATTGCCTAAGCCCACCCTCGAGGCTCAATGTGGTAGCATCATAGGTACCTCGGGAATCACAGGGGACGTTATATGATGAAATAACTATCTACTTGTACCTATAGCTACTTAGCCACCCAGTGCCGTAAGGTTTATTTAAATTTCCAATTCCAATTTTAAAGTACTGGCTCCATCGTTTTACCGATGATTCTGCCAATGTTAAGGTTGAAGGAAACAAAGTGTATTCGCAGAAGTTGACTGTTTGTATTGCCTTTAATCTGATTTACTTAATTCTGGATCCGTTCTATGTTATAGGGTTTGGTTTCCGCACTTAGTCCTTCATGTGGACCATTGTGCGTGGGCCATGGCGGCATTCTGGATCCGTTTGAGTAGCCTATAAGGACAACTCAAAATATTTGTTAGTAGATATTGTTAGTAAGCAGACAACACAAATTAACTTTATTATGAGACAAACACTGAACCACCATTAAGAGCTGGTATGTTAAAGCTTGATGTTATTCAATAAAATAATTTTTTTGGAGTGTTTTAACTAATGGGGCATCAACGAATGTCAAGAGGAATGGTATATTAATAGGTCTGGGAAAATTAGGGGGAGCATGTCATATAGAGGTACCAAAAGATTACCACAAGAGAAAAATATGTGCTCAAGAGTACCCTCCACACCACACTCGCAAAGCAAGAATGCGTAGTTTAACCAAAAACACTGGAGTGCAAACATGTCCCAGTCTGAGACGTATAATAATAGATGTGATTAATTGATTCAGTTTCGACAGTTTCTTATTTTTGACAAACCAGGGTTTAGTTGGGATGTTGGGTTGGATACTGATTTTTGCCACAGATCATCCCAAGACTTCATGAGACGTGGTTTAGCCAGGCAACGGACGTCCCGAGCCGGTATGTTGGAAAAAGACGTACAGCCTGTCGGGATAGACTGCTTAGCGTAGAAATCAGCTAATCTTATTTCAAATGCAGTATAGGTATTTAGAGTGTTGCCTCCACTTGTATGTATAAACTTCTTGGGTAATTGCGAAACAGTAGCAATGGGTTTCATTTTGACAGTTCAAATACATGCATTGCGTTATTTACGTTGTTGAGCAGACATATTTTTCCAACATACTAAGCAATGGATTAACAATATATTTCAAAATCATTCAGATTGTCAGAATTAGGGTGTAGATCCTTGTAGCACTCTACCATGATTTCTGAATGTTGATTGATACTTTAATTGTAAAACAGCAACAAACTGCTATTAACAATAGTTAATATCTTGTTCACCTCCAGACATAACGAAGCGCTGCTGTCACTGGTAAACCCAATCCTTATTACAAAACGAGATTTTATTTTGACATGGCTTAAGCACCGGATGGATGGACATGGCTTAAAAACCATGGAGCCAGTTTTTGTAACAAGAACCTAACAGTGATTGAAATACCGTTTTTTGTACAAAACTGAAAACTTAGTTCGGTACTAGTTGTCAGTTTTGAGTTTAGGAACTTTACCATAGTCGGAATAAAGTTCGAAATTCAATAATGGCTCCATGTTTTAAACCTGGGTCTGAAGATAAACCTTGTTTTGTAATAAGGGGGAATGGGTAAAGCAATACAAACATTGCGTTTACTAAAATAAAGTCTAAAATAAATAAACTCGAATCAGTAATCACTATGCCTCTGTCTGCCTTTATGGCTTTGATGCTCTCTTTGACTAATTAGCGTATAGTTAATTAAGTCGTATATTGTTTATTTTATGATAGCGTAATGTTAAGATTTATTTTTTACTAACAGACCCGACACGTCCTGTCCAAACAATAATTCATACAAAAAATCCATAGAAAAAACAATTTTCAGTTTTTCCCGAACTTTCCAATTTTCCGGGCAACTTTTCTAATTTTTCTTTCAATAACCCCCATTATTCAATCTAATTATGTGTAAGTATTTTCATTTTAAGTCTCATAGTAGGTTTGTTCAGCGGGGCCGGATTAAGATCTCGATTTTGAGAAAGTGCAGATTATTTTCACACTTGTAATCCACAGGTTGCCCTTTTTACCCGACTGCGCGACTGCAAAGACAGGGTTACGCTTTTACATTTATATACATGTCCCAGAATTAACTCACTACCTCTTAAGGGGTCATTGTACTCGTCATTATGAACAACTTTTAGTACATTTATATGTATAGATACTTACAACATGTCCCGGATTTAGAATTAGAATATATGTTATAATCATAATATTATATAAACAGATTTTCTTTTATTGTATTCAACATTTTTTATTCATTAAATTAGTTATTCCTCATTGTAGGAAAAAATTGTGGTCACATTACAAATCTACGCACGCACACAGTCACACACGTACACAAGGCTACACATAAAGCTATACATTTCCAGTATAAGCTGATCTCACATTGTATAGGATTTCCGTACAGTGCGAGATCAGCGTAAACTGGAAATGTATAGCTTGATGTGTAGCCGTGTGTACATGGGTCTGGCGTCAAAATAAATCATAATGGATGAAGTACCTACGTACTTCATCCATTATGATTTGTTTTGACTGTACAGTCGAAGTGTGACAGTAAATTACGTAGTTTTAATATTTTTTTGGGATAAAAAATTACGTAAGTACTTATTTTGGCATTGGCGGTTCGATGCAACATGCTTGTCCGTAGGTTTGCTCGTTGCACGTGTGAAGTGAAAGTGACGCTTTTTAAAGCATATTGTCAGACTTTTTACATGTGCAGCCTCTGGACAAGCTGTACTCAGAAAGGCATCAATGTTCTTCGCGTCCAATACAACAACGCATTCAGGATGCTGCTGGGGCTGTCACGCTTCTGCAGTGCGTCGGGAATGTTTGCTGATGCGCACACTGATGGCTTCGCAGCGATCAGACCTAAGCGTGCCGCGTCGCTGCTGCAGAGGGTTCGGGGCAGCCCGAACAGTCTCCGGAGTGTCATTGCGGAAAAATTTGATTGCCCGCTCGTCCGTTATTTGTCCAACCTGCATGATTACTAACATAGTTGTTAAGATTAATATGTACTAACGAATTATGGTTGTTTCTGAAATAAAATGTTTATTATTTTATATAAAAAATGACGAAAATCGATTCAGTAGACGATTCTGAACAAACTACTTTAATAATTGTGGTATCTGTCTAATAATATTATAAGTTGCGGGTGGGCCGCAAATAAACAGTTGGTTGGTTGACTTGGTGTTTCATTTGAGTGCGCTCCCGAAAATATTCCATAAACACTACTATAATGTGCATTAATTAAGTTACACATTGTACGTAAATACAACATGTCCCATAATTAACGCACACCACTAAATACGGGTCACGTAACAGCGCTGCAGAAGTGCCGATCAGCATGACGGCACGGATGGTGCAGTGGTTAAGCGATTGACTGATGCGCTGCGTGTCGCGGGTTCGATTCCCGCACGTAACAAATATTTGTATGACCTACAAGTAGTTGTTCCGGGTCTGGCTGATTGTATAGGTGAGTTTAAATGTTTGTAAACGCACCCACAATACAGGAGAAATTCCTAGTGTAGGGCAACGTTTTTTTTAAAAAAACATCCTAAATCCATTAACGGCCGAACCCAATAACCTATCTATCACCAGTTTTGGCATACTGGAGATAGAAAAATCTATCTATCGATGGTTTTAACGTCCCAATAATCTATGAGACATTATGAAATCTTACCGGCCCACGCTATCTACGGATGAGAGGGTGTATCGCCTACAACGGATAGCTATTTGTATGAAAACGCTGAAAATGCGTCCCACTATACGATTTGTTTGACAGGACAGTACTAAAGATGACAGATTGGTGTATTCCCCAAATTGCAGGGATAAAGGTAAAGTAGCCAAGCTGAAATGAACTCTTTAGTATGTCCAACATGTAATAATGATCATAGATGTTTTTTTTTTATATTGTATTTAAAAAAATCGAAATTCAAATACCTCGAAAACGGTGCGTCCTAGGCAAAAAATAACAGAAATTTAACCCCACTTATGTTACACCCCCCGTGCAAGCACCATGCCAACATGAATTTAAGTTAAAAAAAAAAAAACAACTAGCCCGCGAAATTCAAATTTTATTACTTTTTTTTGCAATTTGCAGGACAGTAACACGTTGTAATATGGCTCTACAGAATTATATCAGTAACTTATTTAGAAGTAAGAAACAAAGAAGTTTTTTATTAACACTAATTAGAATTACACATGTGGTTTTAGTGATGTTGGTTGTAACGGAACGCACGGGGGGGCGAAGTAGAGAAACCTACATGATTGTTTTCGTTAGATGGCCTTTATCAATGATTGTGAGACGCCATCCAAGGATAGATAGAATTATACTGTCTATCATCAATAGCGATCTGTCTTTCACTGAAAATAGGCTTTTGGGTTCGGCCGTAAGATGCCGACAACCGCTGTCACTGTCAGATTGCATACAAAAGAAAGAGATGCGCGATGACTCTGTGGCGATGACACAACGTATGGCGTAAAAATGCAAGTAAAATCGTATAAAATTAGATATTAAAACTAATTAATAAAAATTAATCCATCACCGGATGCAGTTTGGCATTTTAATTTTGTAATTTTATGGTATACTTTTAAATATAAGTGTTAACGAAAAGATAAACTGCTTAAATAATTAAATATCATACTGTTTTTGTTTTAGTAAAATTATTTAGGGCTTAAGAGATACCTACATTGCTTTAAAACAAAACATTTTTGACCATTTTCAGAAATCTCTGCCTAAAAGTATTATGCTGAACGCGTGGGACGTTGTAGGCCCTCTGCGTATACTTCACATACAAACTGCACGTGTAGGTTTGGCAGTAGGCCTTATAAAAATAAACCTTCACATCCCTACAGCCTTAAGTATAGCATCACTACTACAGCTTGTAAACCTGCGGGCTAACGTATTGCGTTGAAATGTAGTGAGGCTTTAAGCTCACATGAAAGTCCGATTAAGTAGCCACGGCCTCTCAATGCATCCTACGAGATGCAATACACAAAAAAAAAAAAAATGGTTGTAAATTCATATTCATATTTTTTTTTCATATTTTATTCATAAGTTCATAAGTTCACATAAAAATTACCAAGAAGTTACATCTTTACCAAGTTACATATTAATTAGTAAGAACATGTTAAATTATGTCTAAAATAAATCAAGTGTATAACTTATAAAGATTAATTAAGTTAAGGGTCTAACTGAACACAATAGCGAACTGCCTGATGTAGGTTTATTCAAACCTGTGTTTCAGGCCATCACTTAACAACGCTGTGTGCTTTAGTGGTAGTTACTGTACATAGAGCTAGCATTGATACATAGTAATTATAGTTTTAAATAAATATTGATTTAACACTAATAAGCTTATTGCATTACATCTAGCAAGTTTTCAGTGTCTGAGTAATTAAGTGTCGCTAAATATTCACACAACAATTCACTACATTTTTTACGACTTACACTATATATACTTAGAGACTTATTGATTTTATTATATAAGAACGGTCCTAAAAATACATAAAATTTATTTATAAAAGTAAGTCTAGTTTGAGGCTTTATGCAAACCAAGTCTTTTCTTCTCTTATCTATAGATATTGGGATATAAGGAAGTTTGCTGTGCTGGTGTAGTACTATATTCAATATAAATAGTTGACGCACGGTTAAAACCTTACATGCCGTGTAAAGCTTATGTGTGGGAAATCTGAATGGGCGAAAGGTGGCTACCTTAAGGATAGCTCTCTGCGCACGTTCTAATGGCAGTAGGATTGATTTAGCAGCCCCACCCCATGATGTTATACAATAAGTGAGGATGGATTGGCACAAAGCTAAATAAACCTGTTTAACTAATTTGTAGTCTGATATGTATCGTAAATTCTTAAAAATGTATATTAATTTACGCATTCGTGTGCATAATAAATCGATGTGTTTACGGAAATTCAGATTTGTGTCAATCGTTACACCTAAATATTTCATATGATCGGTTTTTGCTAAAGTAGGACAACTACATGCATTGTCAGCATAAGTGCTGCACTTATGCGCATACATGTTTATGTTAGTAGTTGGCAGGTTAGTATTTCTAATAGTAAATAAAATGTGTTTGGTTTTATCTGCATTTAAAGTTAAGAGATTTACATGTAGCCAATTAGACACTATATTAAAACCATTCTGGGCTTGTTTATACACCTCATCTCGAGATTTGTCTGAAAACAATAGAGCTGTGTCATCTGCATATGACAATATGACACCATTTTGGAGTGACAAGCTGCACAGATCATTTATATATACTAGGAATAAGGTAGGACCCAAAATACTACCTTGTGGTATTCCGTAATTACTATTTCGAAGCTCAGAACTGACGTACTGACCAATTTTGACACATTGTTCGCGGTCAGTAAGATAATCCGAAAGTAGTGAGAGCGTTGTTCCTCTTATTCCGAGTGTTTCAAGCTTGCGCAATAGTAAAGGACAAGAAATTGTGTCAAAGGCCTTGGCGAGGTCTAGGAAAATCCCAATGGTGTGCATGCCCTTATCCAAATTAGTCGTTATATAATCTGTCATTTGATGTACTGCTTGGTTAGTTGATTTTTTAGGCCTAAAGCCAAATTGGCTATCTGAAAGTAAATTGTTATCTTCTAGGTATTTAATTAATCTAATATTAATGATTTTCTCTAGGATCTTGGAGAGCCCTGTTAAAACTGAAATGGGTCTGTAGTTGTTAACACATTTTTTGTCACCAGATTTATATACAGGAGTAACCACTGCCTTTTTAAGAGCCTTGGGGAATATACCATTAGTTAAACATAACTGTAAAATATGAGTTAGCGGCGGAGCAAGTAGGTATTTGAAATGTTTAAGTATTTTGTTTGAAATATCATCCCACCCAACAGCACAAACGTCCTTTAATCCAGAAATAATTGTTAGTACCTCATCGACATCCGTATCTAGTAAGACAAACGATTTGAGATTAGGGAATGTTTTAGGTTGGATTTGAGGGAAAAAAATTCTAGATTTTAAGGTCTTTTCTGCCAAGGTTTTGCCTACGTTAGAAAAATAGAAATTAATTTTATTTGCTGATTCGATTGGGTTGTTCTCTATTGTCAATAAGTCAAGTGGAGGTTCAGGGTTTTTTGTTCTAAATGTATTTGATTTTATAAATTTCCAAATAAGTTTACTACTTTTGCCTGCTTTCTGCAGTTCATTTCTATCGTATTCATTTTTTATTTTTTTCAGAAGGGTGTTGCAGAAGTTTCTATATCTTTTATACGTAATGGAAAGTATTTCATTTCCAGGCTCAAGTTTGGATTTTATGTGAAGTTTGTCTCTATGCCTAATACATCGAACAAGTCCGGGTGTAATCCAAGGTTTAATGCACTTATACTTCCTTGGCGTTATTTTAGCAACTGTATGTTTTATTATTGCACAGTGAAGTGAATTTATAAAATAATTAATAGAAGTATTTGCATCGGTAGAATTATACACAGGGTCAAAATTAATATTACGTATGTCTTTTTCGAGGTGTGTCATGTTGACTTTAGTATAGCTTCGTAAACATTTTTTTCTGGGTAAAGAAACTTGTAATGCTAGTAAAACTGCTTGGTGATCAGTAAGCGAAGAGTTAGTAACAAATGTTTTGGTTGGGTTATTTGTTTTTATAATGAAATGGTCTAAGCACGAACCGCTTTGATGTGTGGGGTGGTAATGAGCTGGCAAGAGTCCGTGGAATGTGCATATATTAAGATAGTTATGTGCAAGTATATCCATTTTCCCGGAAGCAATGTTGATATTGATATCACCCATTAATATTATGTTTTTAAAATTTGTAAGGCTTTGTAAACTGTACGTTTAGTGAATCTAAGAAACTAGCGACATTTTGAGAGGGAGGTCTGTATATAGCCATAACTACCGTATCTGAATTAATTTTAATGAGTAAGCAATTACTATTTTGTAGCAATGGTTCTTCTACAGCTGCACTTAAATTATTGTTAACAAAAACAACTAGACCATCATTCTGGTTGATGTTTCTGTAGGTTCTATGCGAAATATATCCGTCTAATGATGGTATAACAGCTGTTTGGTTTGGCTGTTTGGTGGAAATGCTAATAAAGTGCTCAGTGCTAAGGCATTACTTTCCTCTATGGCTAAGGCTCAGTGTGTGTGTGTGCTCTGTGATTCGAAGTTTCGAACGAAATGAAGAATAACGGCGGAACCCATTAACTTATTTTCAGTTAAAGACAGATCGCTATTGATGATAGACAGTATACGAGTAATTATATCTATGCTCGGATGGCGTCTCACAATCATTGATAAAGGCTATCTATCTAACGAAAACAATAAGTAGGTTTCTCTACTTCACCCTCCCGTGCGTTCCATTACAACTAACAACAACAACAAAACAACATGATTGTGTAATTAGGGTTGTATTAAAACTTCTTTGTTTCTTACTTCTAAATAAGTTACTGGATTATGATATAATTCTGTAGAGCCATGTTTGTTATGGCCGCGAATCAAAATACAACCTGTTACTGACCTGCAAAAAACGTAATAAAATTTGAATTTCGCGGGCTACCTTAGCGCATTAATGTTTTTTTTTTTTTTTACTTAAATTCATGTTGGAATGCACGGGGGGTGTTAGTAAGAAGGGGGTTACATTTCTGTTATTTTTTGCCTAGGACGCACCGTTTTCGAGATATTTAAATTTCAATTTTTTTTTATTACTTTAAATAAAATAAAACATCTATGATCATTATTGCAAGTACTAAAGAGTTCATTTTAGCTTGGCTACTTTACGTTTATCTCTGCAATTCGGGGAATAGCCAAATCTGCCATCTGTAGTACTGTCCTGTCAAACAAATCGTCTATTGGGACTATTTGGGACGCATACTTTGCCATTTTCATACAAAGAGATATCTGTTGTAGGCGATACACCCTCCCATCAGTAGATAGCGTGGGCCGGTATGATTCCTAGATTATTGGGACGTTAAAACCATCGATAAATATATTTTTATATCTCCAGTAGGCCGAAACTGGTGATATATAGGTTATTGGGTTCGGCCGTAGTAGTAGTATTGTTAATTGTAGTCTGTGCTCTGCTGTGGTCTCCGTTAGGAGTATATGTGTTCTGTGGCTGTGGTACGCTGTGGCCTGTGGTCACAGATTACTAATAATATGTAGCCTGTGGTCAAGCTGTGATCTTTGCTTTGTCTATTTAGGATGCTAAGTCAGCGGCATCATCCGACATCCATCAACCAACAACAGCAAAGAATAATAGAACACGTTACACGCTTTACACAATAAAATTGTTGAAAGTTAATAGAAATCGAAGCAAATAAGTTTACTGCACAGATTTGTGGTTTATTGATTCGAAATCACTAACAAAAATTGTCTCTGCGACCAAATTAAATCTTGATAAAGTGTTCAACAGGTGTTCAATCAATCAGAATCACAATAAAAAAATAAAACGATTTTCCGTCCACATTAACTTCTTTTCACTGACCATACTCCTAGTGATCAATATTAACATCATCCTGTTTTAACCAGGTCCACCAAGTCTAAAATGAAGTGTATATTCAAAGTCAATACAATTTGCAGACTATGCCTTAGAGTTGATGAAAAAGTTTATAGATTATACAATACACATCACAAGGCTTTCATCGAAAGTATTATCAAACTAAAACTATTTAATTATGTAAGTATAAGCAATTTGGCGTTATAGAATTTGTTGGTATAGTCGCCGACACGTAACTTGGCAAGAATCGTTAGATGTTTTTCTCCTTTCTTTATCTTTCTTATAAACACAGACGTTTAAAAATAAATTCTGGCAATAACCATAGAATAATGACAAGCAATAAAAGTGATAATTTTTTCGTTGCACTAATTGTACACGCGTAATCTTACTCGCACTACGTAACTTGGCAAGGTTTTGGCCTTGCCAAGTTACGTGCCGGCGACTATACACTGTACAATCTTACATTGATGAGGTCAAACTTATTGATGCTTCATGTGCCCTTAAGGGTAATGTAACAATAGTTAATAAAGAGTAGACAGGAGGAATATTATTAATATTTAATAGAATGAGTTATGGTAAGGTCCAAGGGTTTCCATTTCTATCCTCATCTCTTAAGCCCACTGTTGCTGCTGGGCATATGATTCAAATTGATACTAATGAATGAGAATGTTATACTCATTTATTTACTTGCTTTCAGGTCCCAACTGATGATGAATATGTTTGTTACATCTGTAATGCTCTTCTAATAAAAACTTTTAATTTTATGCAGACTATTTGGAATGCACAAGAAATTGTTGGTGTTTTATTAAAAACTACAGATATGGTAAGTTCTATAATTAGTTATAAAACTTTCTCTTAGTGGCTCAGATAAAGTCTGGCATTTTTAGTAAATAGTATTAATTTCATTTATATATTTTACAGCTCTTTGACATACCTATATTTATTGTTAACATGTTTTATGATTAAAAAAAATGCCTGACCATAATAATTTAACAATAAATTTTTTACAACAAAAAACAACTATCTTCAAAAAAATAAACACTAGAAAGTGAACAATAACTATAATTTTGGAAATTTGTGTCTTTGGTTTTGTTTTTTGCCACCAATTAATTTTTCACTTTTTAGTTGTGGTACCACACAAATTCGAATACCACTACTACTTGCTATGAAAATAACAGTTACAGGAAGTTATAATAACATCATCCACATAGACTAAGTGGAAAAAGTATGTATTATTGAAGCTACTCAAAAACTACCCAAGCAAAGTTAATAAAATTTATATGGCCCCAATGCTCAAGCTTCCTTTACCAAATGAAATAATAAATTCCAAAATTGGCCCACAATTAACTAAAATATCAAAGAACACACACAATAAGAAAAAAAAATACATAAAGATGAACATTAGGGTGGAGTGAAAATGTATGGAGACTTTTTTTTTTTGGTAATTTTGTATTTGCATAGTAGTAAAAAGCTGTCTATGGATGAGTAAAGGAAGTATGTTAAATATCATTTATGTATTATAATGGTATGAGGTGCCCCAGCACGAAAGAATTTTGATAAAAAGTATAATTTCGTTCCTTTTTGACAGCCTCATTCAGATGTTTAAATATCTGAATAATTTGTGTTGTTTTAAACCTAGATTTTTAGGTAATAATATTTTTTTATTTTTTATTTTGGAGTGTATGGTGCCTAAAAACAAAAATAAATCAAGAATTTTGCAATAAAAAATGTGATTCATATTATGAAATATTTATGAAAATAATGTTACAAAATAGCCAATTAAGTACGTTTATTATTATCAAAAGGAATCATTTGACGTGATGACAGTCCGGCCCTAACAAACCCTTCACGTTTTTCCTCTTCACATACAGCACCAGAAGCTTCAGTTACCAACGATGCAACACTCCACGGCTTGAGTATGACAAGGAAAGAGTGCTATATTTTCTTTTGTTTCAAGACAATTGTCTACAATTTCTTTTAAGAGTAAACTTTTAGTTAAAGGTGGCTCAGTAACAGTAATCTGTTAAGAGTGCCAGCAAATAATATCAGTGTAATGGGATGCATTGAAATTAAATGATGGAAATTTGAATTTTCGGATTCCATTCAGAATACGTCGGCATGATAGTTCCCGTTTTTGTTGTCCCAGTAAAGACCAGGCATTGGTAGATTGTGGCTCAAGTGTTGTAAAGAAGACCATTTCTTTGCTCTTTCCCATAGAACCTTCGAACGATCTATCACACTACTTTGGTCATTTGGTGTACTATTGCCAACTCCTTTCAGGACAGCATATTATGCTATAATAGCGGCAGACCTATCAGAAACTCCAATACGATCACAGTCAGGAGCTAAAGATGGGAGATTTATGCGCAATTGCGCATCTGTTTAGGAGGTGTCTCAACATCTTGTGTCGGTTATTGATTAGGGGAAAGCGCAGTTAAAGGTACATTGAGTATCAGAAAAGCTGCTGCTACTGCTGTTAATAATTGTTCCGTAAACTTGAGAACGAGAACCGGAAGGTTTTTCAAAATTTTGTAGCTAAACCAAACGAGATTATTCCATTTCTCTTAGTTCTTGTTTTATTCTGTTTTTTGTTTGTTGTGGTTACATCAATGCCTCCGATAATCATTTTTAGGGTTCCGTAGTAAACAAGGAACCCTTATAGTTTCGCCATGTCCGTCTGTCTGTCTGTCTGTTTGGCATGGGTGTACGTATTAATGACGCCGAAAAAGTCGTACAATAAAATCATGAAAAACATTTTTTTTAGGGTCCCTCCGTTCCACGTAAAACGGGGATGATATTTTTTTTTCTCGTCTAATACATGGTGTGGGGTGCAGTTGGATAGGCCGTTCAAAAATATTGTGGGTCTGTGAAAAACATTTTTCAATTCTGAGATCCGTTTGCGTAATATTAAGCTTTTTTTTTGTTAGAGTCAAGTGCCCCCCCCCCCCCTGCCAGCTAAATGGTTGGTTTTGGATATGTGAAAAAAAAAAAGACAGTAGTATATATAACGAAATTAAAAGGAAAACTATCACAGCTAAGTAGGCTTTACAAGTTAACGAGTAATTGTTGACCAACTTAAATTTGCAGTTGAAGAATTGACCGTAACGTATATAGATGAATGGCGTGAGCATGTTTTTCAACTACAATGTTAAGTTTGTTTTTGGGATGAATTCATCCTAACTACGGAACCCTTCATTGTGCGTGGTTACACGTACTTGGCCGGTTTTTCTCGTAGTTTTCTGATCTATTAAGAAATACAATTCCTCTTTCGGTATACGACAACATTTGCAGCTATTGATGAAAGTTGAGTGTGAAGTATGTGAGTTATTGATGTCGAATAATTTTTGGGAATCTTCTTTGAATTTGATAATTTTCTCTTTATAGTTTAAACTAAATTGGGGTCCTTTAAATGGTTTCTTTAACTTCTATGTTTTTCGTGGTAAGCTCTAATAATTTGTAATACTCTTTTAAAACTGACTGTTGGAAGCGAGGATTTATGCCAATATTTCTAAAACAGGAGTCGCCGAGAATTCTTTCTGAGATATTTCCCCCGAGAACGTTTACTTAATGTAACTGAAAGGTTGACTCAATTACTGTGACATTTGACACTTATTAATGAGTGGGTGTGTTCAGAAACAAAAGAAAAACAATTCATACAATTTTTGATAAAGTTTAGCATTTGGTTTATCACTATCAATCATTGACAAGTTTCAATTTTTTTTGCAAAACTTTATCATATCGGGGACACCTCTAAATATAAACCTAGACAAAAAATATTTTAGCTTTTGCTTATTGTGCCTATCACGCAGCTTTTTGCGGGTATTCCATAGCGAAAATATAAAAAAATTGAATTTCACTCCACCCTAATGAACATAGAACCTCCTCCTTTATTGAAGTCTGTTCAAAAGGTCATTAGTTTAATGAAAATAAATAATCGTGATTAAATAAATAGTTCAAGATGTAATTAAACCTGTAAAAAACCAAAAATTCAAAGTTCATTTATTAGTGTGATTTTTGGTACATTTTGTAAAAAATAAAACTGTTATTATTGGTTTTAGATTACCAAGCCAATGCTTGAACATATAGATAGAAACAACAATAGACTAAATCCTATTACTCTGAGCTCAGTTGTAATACGTGAAAATGTGAAGTATGACAGCTGTGATGATAGCAATGAAAGTACAGATATTGAGAAGTTATATGTTGGCCTTTTAACGGATAAAATAGAAGGACAGAGTAACAGAAAGCAGAAAAATAAAAATAATTATAACAGAAACAAAATTGAGAATCATTCCACAAATGAAAACAGCCAAGTTATAAGTTCCAGCAGTGATGAAGATATTAAAGAACCAGACAAATGTAATTTAGATGAAGTGGAAGTAGAAATAGAGGGCATTAAAACAGAAAGTGGTGATCCACTCACAAAATATTTTAATACAGATGCACATGATGATCCAAAACCAGAGCCTAAAAAGGTGGACAAAGCAAAAAAAAATACTTTATATAAAAAAAATAAAGAATCAAGTTCAAGTAAAGAACAAAGAAAACGCAAGAAAAAAGAGGAAGACTATGATTACCAGCCTAACTCAATAAGCCACTCTGAAGATTCAAATGATGACTCATATGATGATGAGGGAAAGCCAATCAAAAGGCCACAATATGGTAGAATTTATCCAAGAAAATGTGACCATGTAGGTACATACTTTTCTAAAAATATTGTTAAGATGATCAATGCAGCCTGTGAAATTCAAAATTTCTTCCGTGTTTGATGTGAAAACTTCTTTAGGCGCGTTGAGCACTTTTTGGGTGAACAAAAATCATGGAACTCGCGTCATCGTCACCGAACGCTTCGATACAATTAACAAGTTACTTAGTTTTCACTTCTATCGGCAGTCCCCAAAGACTACCCCGCATGTTTTTTTTTATTGCAGAGCTGTATTACGTTTTATGTTGATCAAAATTAAATTCGCGGCTATTATGATACAATATTAACGTAATTAAAATAATTTATATCATACATTTTTGATAAATTTTTTAACATGAATATTTGAAGGAAATATAATTTCGAGAGCTTCCATTAACTATAATTTATTACTTACTTGTACATTGTTGTAAATGTTTGTA
The DNA here is from genome assembly GCA_948098905.1 of Tiliacea aurago. Lineage (NCBI taxonomy): Eukaryota > Metazoa > Arthropoda > Insecta > Lepidoptera > Noctuidae > Tiliacea > Tiliacea aurago. The sequence goes on from OX402578.1 coordinate 21,304,507, forward strand.
GTTATGTAAATAGTAGTAAGTACATTTTAATATTTGGCACTTAATTTCGTTTCAGTGTAATTATGAAGTGCTGAAAGGTCGAGATCACTATTGTCATTATCTTTGTGCGCATCCCAATGTTGAGTATCCATATAAACTGGAAAGGGATTACGCTTGTTCGATTTGTGGCAAAATGTATGTAAGTATTGATTGATTATATGGTGTGTGCCGTTTTTTTTTCTATAAGAAATCGTCCGCCTTGTCCTGGGGCGGAGGGGTCAGTCACACACTCGCTTAGATAGATACTTAGTTGGTAGAATATAGAACACCATTTGGATTAAGTAAAATCCGGAGCCTGACCGGGGGATGTATATTGGCCGCCTGATGTTCAATCGTCGTCCTACAGCCATAATTCCTCTTGAAGGGCGCGTGGAAAACACGCCGCGTCGCCGTTTCGGGCCTGGTGGTCTACTCCGAACATAAATCCGAAGTATCGGCCGAATTTTCGGCCGTTGCTAGACTACGGCTAACTATGACTGACAACAGCTAAAGAAAAAAAAAACGACAGTCAAAGAGATAAGCCAAAGCCAAAATTGTGACTTTAAGTCGGGTAAGGATTCAAAGTAAAAACAAACTTTTTACAAAAAAAAAATAACCGACATCCAAAAAAACACTACAAAGTGAAAAATAACTTTAATTTCGGAAGTCGGTGTCTTTGGATCTGTATTTTAGTTTTATGCCACCGACTTCCGAAATTAAAGTTATTTTTCACTTTGTAGTGTTTTTTTGGAAGTCGGTTATTTTTTTTTGTAAAGTTTTTTATTTTTCACTTTTTAGTGCCGAAAAAGAATTTTCCAAATCGGTTCGTAAATGACGGGAGTTATGCGCGAACAAAAAACGCAATTCAGAGTAAACGAAAAGATCGTTAATTTAGACAATGTAGATACATTTTTAGATTTTTGTTGATTTTTCAAAACCGCTTGTCCGATTTCGATAAAAATTTTATGGGACCATTTGGGAAGTATACCCTTTCCAACAAAAACAATATTTTTCAAATCGGTTGGCAAGCGACGGAGTTATGCGCAAACAAACATTAAAAAAAAAATACAAACATCCGAATTGAGAACCTCCTCCTTTTTTAGAAGTCGGTTTAAAAAAGGAAACGATGGAAGTTATAAAACGGCCGATACTTCGGATTAACGCTTCGGAGTAGACCCGCTGTATTTTTTCAGACGACAGAATTCCAAAAATCCGTCGTCCGCAGGCCACGCCTTAACGCGGTCGGAGATCGTGGAACGCACTCCTGCACCCGGTGCGTCTGCTAAGGATAAGGAGGTTTTACCCTCCCGCTCTCTTTCCGCCGCCTCCTTTGCGACTATCACATCCTCGCCAAAGGAGGCTACAGCGTCCCACACGCTCTCGCTCCCGACCGTGGGCGTGGACTGAAAGACACAAAGCCAGAGGTTACCCGCAACACCGACTGCCGCGGTGAGGTCACGGCGTCGGTCTAAGACTTTGCCTTGATAACCCATTCACAATCACCAATTTTTAGGAGTATCCCATTTAATTTTAACCCAAAAGGACGGCCCTATACTGTAGCATTAGTAGTAACTGTGACTAAACTGTGTTTTTTATTAGAGGCAGAGAACTTTAAATAGAAATAAAACAGAAAAATGTTTTTAATATCCATTAAATTATTTGACATTCCATAAAATTATCTGTCAAATAAAGCCAATTTCATGGATATTAAAAATATTTTGCTGTGTTTTATTTCAATTCAAAGTTCTCTGTTTCTAAAAAAACTGCTGCTATAATGCTCGGCACGAGTCGTGACTCGTGAGCACAGATTGACAGTAGTGGGGGCAAGTACGCGCATGTACACTTTCGGCAAAATTGATTCAGTACCGTTTTTCACTAAAATGCTACCGTAAAACGAGGTGAATAGAAATGCAGGGGTGAATCGAGACGCAACTTTAATTTTTTTTTGGAAAAAAAAATAACAGACTTCGTGTTTTTTTGGAAGTCGGTAAGTTTTTTTTACAAAAAGTGTTTTATTTTTCAGTTTTTAGTGGGTCAGTTTTTAATTTATCTAAGTTACAATAGCCTAAAGTCAACTGCTCATCACCTTTTACAAAATATTGCTTTTCCCGATGCTGGGACGTTAATTGTTGAGGAGTTCTCCTGGTATGAACCAGGAGAACTGCCACTCACCATACGCATTGTGACGAGCATAAATTGCTTAGCAACCATATTAAAGTACCTAATCGAATCGCAACCCGTTAAATACTTATTATTATGTTGTTCCGGTGGCCATCTGTGGTCTCCATCATCAGTTCCACTTCACCAAATGGTGATTTTCGGGAGCAAATGCACGAGTTACTACAAAAAATACCCAAATCGCTATAGGTTTGCCTATAAAATTCGAGGGTTACCCTCGATTTCCATGAGATCCCTTCATAAGATTCTGATTTGGTGGCCATGGGACCACCTCGGGACCATACCAAAAACATAATTTTCAAAATCGGTCCATAACTGACGGAGATATCGGTGAAAAAAAAAAAAAAAACCGAACTTATAACCTCCTCCTTTTTGGAAGTCGGTTAAAAATGGATTTTACCCTTGAAATAATATAGTTGAATGCCAACAAGGACACTTAATCGTTAATTATAGGACAGGTAACACATTATAGTCGTTTTTGGCAACAAAAGATATTATTTCAACGTTAAAATCCATTTTAAGGTTTCGTCTCGATTCACCCCTGCATTTCTATTAACCCCGTTTTACCCGGTACTTGCTTTTGAGGTGTTAGTCGCCTCCGCTGTGTCTTTATAAATTTCCAGCATACTTTTGTCAATACCTAACTCGTTGTTAAAAGCGTTGTTCTTTATGAAACAGTACACTGAATAAACCATTTGCCTTACCTGTCTATTTAAAACTGTATTTTTTCTCCTCGGTATTTTGAAAACTTCGTGACATACGAATATAAAACAGAAATTTAAAAAAAAACGAGTGGCCTATAGACCAGACGACTGAAGTAAAACATACGAATAGTAATACTAATTATGCTTACTTACTTACAACAATAGGCCTGCACTGTGTCTCAGATATACGAAATGCAACTGGCTATGAGAGAAAGGGAGAAAGAAAATGTGTGCTCGCACCTCTCTTGCCCCTACAGTTATATACGAAACGTAACTCTCTCTCTTTTTATCTTCACTAACTTATTTCCCTCTCAACCTTCGTTCGCTCGCTTCCGTAACGCTCTCGTCACGCATTCACCAGCTTACTGCCCAAGTCATGCGTGCGTAAAGAAGTTTTACTTCAAAAACCCAACAATTATCTAAAACGATATAATAAAAATAAACTCTAATAAAACAAACACGAAATAACAAAAATAAACTATTTTAAAATCTAAAATGTAAGTCACTAAAATAGCACGAAAGTGTACAGTAGCCGAATGATACGCGAGAGTCCAATAGACGACGAGCATCGACTGATGAACCAATCGCGTGCAGCTCGGCGCCCCCCCGGCTTCTTCATTCCGCCAAAGAGACCGAAAAAAAAACCGCAAAAATTAACTACTGCGCAGGTGTCAGCTTGTGCTCGTTACTGTAAGTGACTCGTGCCGGTTACTGTAACTGTTGCAGTAATTTCTCATGTAATGAATTATTTGCAGGCAAAAGGTAAAATACGTGGACATGAGGATAATCATGCTATACAGAAACTGAAGTGTTCTTTATGCCGAAATGTGTATTCCAATAAGTTACGATTGTACAGACACATGCAAAGTGTTCACTCAAAAAAAAAATTCATCTGTGATTACTGCTCTAAGACATTCAAAACAAGAAGCGATATTATGCGCCACATTCGGGTGAGTTATAGAAATGATAATTTTTGCAAAAAAATATTGTTTCTATTATAAATTGTATTGTGTTAATTGTTTAGTTGTGTTCTTGCTGTTCTTGTACCTAACAGCATTTGCATCTTCAGCTTTGTTGTTAATTATACATTGTATCATTCACTGTCATTGCGAATTTGTGAATTTGTTGTACTTATACTTATAGTATAGTCGACCTCGTAATTGCTTTACCACTTTTGACAACAATTCCCAAACTTCACTTAGGTTGAAAATATCTAACTTTCACATAGACAAATATACCTTTTTGTTTTGCTTTATTACAATTACGAGGCCGATCACACCTCCGCCATAAAGATTTCGACACCTTTTCAGTTTAAATAAATTAACAAAATTATAAAAAAAAAGTATTTTAACCTTCAATTAGCCTCCAATAACAGTTGTTAATTACGTGTTTTAACATTTTCAGACTCATACTGGATGTAAACCATTTAAATGTCATATTTGCGGAGATGGGTTTGCGCACAGTGGAAACAGGAGTATTCACATTCGTATTAAGCATCAAAATTATAAATATGTGCCCAAGAAACATAAACGAGCCCAAAAAGTTCGCAAAAGCAAGAAACGCTGTTCAACCGATTCTGAAATATCGTCTAACAATGAGAAACCAATAAGAAGAAATAAAAAAAATACCAGAACAAAAAAATTTAAATAATGTAACAGACTTGAAGAAGTTCAGGGCTTCGGCATAGCTATTCACAACCATTTGATACGCTTCTGTGCCGAATCGAACATCAATCCATGTTATCGAAGGAGTCCTTTAAAGGCTGTTTACACATCCTAAATCAAATAGACGACCGCTATTCGTCTGACAGCTATTTTCTGTCGGGGGTCAAGTCAAATCAGTAATTGAAAATGTGTCATTTTTTAGACGACAGCCAGTCGAATGGTTGTGAATATCTATACAGATGTCGAGAATAAACGATGTGATCTCTATGGAGAAAACGTCCACGGAAATGTGATCCTAGCCTTATAACCGTAATTAGTATCCAGCTGACGTGGATTGTCCATAGAAACGCCACATTTTTAAATAAAAAAAATAATTGTTGCATGTTAGAATGTACGTTATGGATCTTTTTGTAGTTACTTTAATACTTGTCAAATGTCAGCTGTCACTCAGCTGACACAGACAGATGTCAAAGCAGACTATTGTGAGACAGACCATTAAAGTCCATTTCACGAAAGAAGTCCCGCGGAATTAAGTGGAACTAATTATTATTATACAAGTTAGCAATGCCTGCAGCGCCACGTCGCGCCTCGTCTGCGGGACTTCTTTCGTGAAATGGACATTACAAATAATGAGATAATTTAATTATTAAACAAGTGTGTATTCTATGGCTTTTTTTTTGTATGGCATCTCGTAGGTGGCCTTGAGAGGCCGTGGCTACTTAAACGAGCTTTCCTGTGTCTGCCTTAAGTTGAGCTTAAAGCCTCCAGCCAGGACTGCGCACTATGGGCACCCCCTGTGGGGTACGGACCTCGGCTTAGGGCGTCGTTGGTTTCCATCAAAGTTTAGATCATGATTATTATCTGGGGTTACTACTACGGCGCGGGCGGCTGGCGATTCGACGTGCAAGGGATGGGGGGGACAATTTAGTCCGGAACTTCGCGTGGTACCTCGTGGGAATGTTGGTCTGTGTAATTTGTGCACTGTACTGGTGGCCCTATTGCTTTCCTGGAGGAGGGTAATGGGGTCATCTGGGTCTGAGAGAGTATGCCTTGGTCGGCGAGTCTGACTAATAGTGGAAGGCCTATAACTAGCGGCCTGCACAACCAGAGGGTTGCGATGACTATCCGCGGAATCGAAGAAACGCTTCATAATGCGCTTAATGAACTGCTTGATGGTGGACATTTTGAGATCTAAGTGGAGGGTTTCGTTCCGAACGAACCAAGGAGCGCCCGTAATTCTACGGAGAAATTTATTTATTTTATTGGTTCACCAACAATTGTTTATACAGGATACGTGCTAAAGGTAACATGCGAAAGTGTGTATGCAACAGTGCAACAATCACTTACAGGCAAACTCCGCATGCATTACGCCGGCTATCGCTGAAAACCAGCGCTGGGGCTGTCTGGAATAGGGTCGCAGCATTATGCTGAGCGGTGGCCGTTTTACGTGGATGTGACGCATATTTTCCCCCTACTTGTTTTTAGGGTTCCGTACCCAAAGGGTAAAACGGGAACCCTATTACTAACGCTCCGCCGTCTGTCACCAGGCTGCATCTCATGAACCGTGATAGCTAGACAGTTGAAATTTTCACAGATGATGTATTTCTGTTGCCGCTATAACAACAAATACTAAAAAATAGAATAAAATAAATATTTAAGGGGGCTCCCATACAACAAAACGTGATTTTTTTGCTCGTTTTTGCTCTATATTGATAACGGCAAGGTAGACGCTTGAAATATTCACAGAATATGTAGACTTTAAAAATAAATAATTAAATTAAAATAAAACAAATATTTAAGGGGGGCTCCCATACAACAAACGTGTTTTTTTTTTGCCATTTTTATAGATAATGGTACGGAACCCTTCGTGCGCGAGTCCAACTCGCACTTGGCCGGTTTTTTTTTTGTATCTATGTTCTTTCTTTGCGTCATGATGGGCGGATTTTTGTCGGATTTGCGAATGCGTCCCTAATGGAATAAATCTACCTACAATCGATGAAATGAAATACCTTGGCACACACATAACATCTGCATTAAGCAGAAAAGCACAATTAAAAACTCTGTAAACAGGCCACTAGAAACGCTAAATCACTATTACCATTCATAATAAACTCAAAGGTGGACTGGAAACTAGCCAGACTCATGTACCGAATGGTGATCATACCTTGTATGTTACACGATTTGAAAGTATCTGCACTCACTAAAGCTAACAGGTCAAGACAGATAAGATTCGAAAGAGCTATCATGAGAGACTTGATTAATCACGCTAGGAATAAACCCAGTCAAAAGAAAATGCATGAAATCTTGGACGTAACCAAACGCATCAAGACAGGATGTGCTATCTTGCACACGTTCACAGGCGCCGCGAACCTCATCTGTTACATGTAGCAATGCAGTAAAAGGCTAAATCAAGGAAATTCGGCCGCCGTATTTATATCTGGAATGATAACTTAAAACAGGACATGACATACTTCAACAAGGACGTAAATTTTTGGATGGACACGGCTGAAGATCGAAAGAAGATAAAGAAACCTGCCAGCAAGCTGTACAAGAACTCTGAAACGGATATCTAGACCTCAGACGAAGATCTTGGAATCAGCAACGTGTAATACAGCATAGCAGTGACACAGACAAGAACCGAGAGAACCTGAGCCAACCTGGCGGCGAAGCTACTAAAAGATGCCCCTCCCATAGATAAATATCACCCGTCTCTCCACTATTCCAATGCTTGCTCAAGGATGCATATCCGGTAGGCTTTAATAATCCTTCCATATCCCATGGGCACGTCTTCCCTACCATTATCGCGCCCCCCGGTCTACTCTCTGATATACAATGGTCTCTGTAGTCCCATGAAACATGAGGCTCCAGGGGCTAGTGTGAATCTTTGGGTTCATTCGAGCAATCGAGTCTGGTCAAACCACGCTGGGGTCGGTGCATTTCATTTCTTTGCGTCATGTTTACCGCAAATAAACGTATTTTCTTACTTTCTTATATTAAGAAGTTGTACAAAAAAAAAACTTAGGTAAAAGTATACATAATGAATATAGCATTAAAGACACGCAATGACATAAAATATTAGTATGTTAATAAGTAAAAAACATCTATTTAAAGAAATAGAATAAGAAATCGGTTTTGAAGTGTCTGCATCCTATGGATGAGATGGGGCTTGGCGTGTGCGAAAACTGCACAGGCGTAGGTCATGATCGGGCGGATGCACGCTGTGTAAATACGCAATTTACACTTATGGGACAACTTGCTGCGTGAGTTGAGTACGGGGTGAAGCCTACCGAGAGCGAAAGCGGCACGGAAACGCGCCTGCTTTATGTGCTCTGCGAACGAAATGATGGTCTAGGACCACACTGAGATATTTGGGTCGCTTCTCCCAAGGGATAGGCTTGCCGAACATGGTGATCGGTTGGGAGAGGGCGGGTGATCGCCGGGGCCTAGAAAATAGGACCCCTTGGCTCTTATTAGGGTTGACTTCGATAGTCCACTTCCTAAACCAGGCCGCGAGTCTGTTGACTTCGGTCTGGAGGTTGCGGGAAATCTGATCTTGCCTGCGGCCGGTGTAGTAGATGGCCGTGTCGTCTGCGAACAGAGCTAACTTCGCCTTTCTACATTTGGGGTTATCACTAGTGAATATAGTAAAAATGAGCGCACCAGCACAGACCCTGAGGGACGCGGATCGGATGGGGGGAGGATGCCCTCGATGCGATAGCGGAAGGTGCGGTCCGACAAAAAGTCTCTTAAGATGAGCACGAGACGATCCGGCACACCGAGTTTGTAGAGCTTATATAATAAGCCGTTGTGCCAGACTTTGTCGAACGCTTTCGCAATATCGAAGAACACAGCACCCGTCATGAACCCACGTTGGAAGCCAAAGCTTATATGTTCTATGATACGGTGGACCTGGCATCTATGGCTACAAGGCTACAGCAGATCAGGCGTGTATAATCTATGGTGGATGCTGTCATGACCGCCAAACCCACTAGCGCTACCCCGCGAGAGCAATGGCGGACATCAGGCTTCCCAACTTAGGGCTTTTAGCCCCAAATTATATGATTATTGGGATTTTTTTAGGGCCCAGAAAAATTTAGGGATATTTTTAGAGCCATCAATAACATTTCATGCATCACTAATATGACTGACCATAATGAGTAAAAAGAAGGTAAGCGTCTATGGACTATGCGAGTTGTCAAAATGTCATAGTCACAGATTAGTTAAATAAGTTGTCATAGTGCCCCATATAGTGTTCTAGTAAGGTTATCTAGACCTCTAGTACTATAAAGCATTGAGTTATAATGTACTTTGTGCAAACTCTATGTTGTAAATGTTACAGTTGTATAATGTAAACATGTATGAAAAGTAATTAAACCTAAATTATATTTTATTTACCTAAAATGGGACTCATTTTAAACAATACCCTTGAATAGGTACATAATAAAGGATTTTTTTGGGGCTTTTGAATATTGCATTTAGGGGTATTTCATCTTGATCTTAGGGGTATTTTTTTTTAGGAGTTGGTAACACTGGCTGACATCCCTGCCATCATAGAGTATAGTAATAGATTGGGAACCTGCCATTATCTTTGTGGAGTTTGTGGGGACCGTACCTACAGCGAAGTCTTTGACACAAGACTGACATCGCAATTGAATTCTTAATCACGTTTTGCTTTTTAAAATAAACATTATTGATAAATAGCTATAAACCTAAAATATATACTAACTAAAATAACAAAAAACTAACCTAAAATACTTATTGCCCCTTTTATTATTTGTGATAAAATTTACTTTTTCAGTCATGGAGTTTTTTTGGTCTTACTATGTATGGTCCTCAGAATTATATCCACGATATGGTGATAGATAAATACAAACTACCTATGAATAAAGAAGCTGTTAAACCTTTGATGGAAAAAGTCAAGGAATATTCAACACTCCCAGAAACGGTAGGTACCTATCCCGATTTGATATTTTTAAGTTACGTCTTTTGGTCGATGGATATGGTCATCTACTCGCTATAGAACAGAAGCACACTCTTCTACGCTGCTTTAACGATAACGATTGCGTTACCTACCTACGCCGAATTGGAAACACTGAAGTACCTAGTATGGAAAGGCAGGTCGTGATCGTGACACATACGGTCAAGGACGCACGATCTGCGTTTATGCGCTAAGGTACCCCGTGAAATTTTTGCAAACGTTTTTTGCAATTTGCAAAGAGAGATGGTTGTATTGCCGATTCTAATGATTATAATCCTGTAAAGCAAAATTTGTTACGGCCGCGAATCATATTTAGATTGTAGCGGCATCAACATCGCCACATGCGAACTACGCGTCACACTGTGACGTCACGCAAAATCCTGCATCGCGCAAGCAGAGTTTACCGCGCGACTAGCATAAATACAACGTCCCGACATCAATCATCGGGCAGTTGCCCACCAGACACGACACCCGTCTGGTCGGAGGATCCTCCCTTTTCTATAGAGGATGAGTGAACTTTACCCCCTGTTCCTCATGCCTCTAAAAGATCAACAAACGTGTTACTGACCTGCAAATTGCAAAATACTTAATAAAATTTGAATTTCGCGGGCTACCTTAGCGCATCCCCCTATAAATTCAAATTTTATTTATCGCATGGGCCCGGTGCCCTTATTCACAATAACCCCGCCGGTCAGTAACCGTGACCAACTCCTCCTACTGGGCTGGCTGGCCCAGAGGATTTGTCTTGTTGTTAGGATAACCTAACTCACCCTAACCTAATTCAACAGATACAACGCCCGGATGTAGATGTGATTAGAGTTATTGATCTTTACATAGGAAGAGTTAATGGATTTTCTTACGGCTCAGCGGAAAGATTTATAAAAATGAAACTCAAAGGAGTTATGCTACCTCCTTTTCCTTGTGATATATACAGGTTCCCGCCTACGACTTATTGTGAGGTAAGTTTAGTTATTATATTTAATCCTGTATTGCACGTTGGCCCTCCTCGGGTCTGGCAATCCTAACTATATATATATATTTGTTGTGTATCTTTAATGTAGGTACTTGGAAATCTTGTCAAATAAGATTTGTACAAGTACTACTCAGGCTACTCAGTGCTTATGCTATCCACGAAATAAAACAGTGAATTACCTAATTAGTGTTTAATTGAACATAATAATTATATTGTATTATATCCTAACTATTTATTATTATAAATGCGAAAGTGAGTTTGTTCGTTACCGCTTTCACGCTAAAACGACTGAAAGGATGTGACTGAAATTTGAATTTTGTTTTAAAAGCCCTCCCCAAAATTCAATCCAGTAACATAATTGGACGTAGTTATGCAGAAATGTTCCAACCCACAAGTCACCCGAAATCGAGATAATGTGATCAAACTACCTTTTATGACACTTAAGAGTCAGATTTGCAATAAGGTTCCAAGTTTTAAGTCTTATATCAGAAAATATTTTTTTCACTTACGTTCCAACCCACAACCTTTATCAAATAATAACTTGTGTAAATTAACTAGAACGTACTATGAGGACAGGAACATTTAATGTTTTACGAAACAGTATATTTATTTTGGAACAAATGTTCCATGTATATTTGGAACGTTTTTGCAAAATTACAATAGCGAGGCATAAACGTTCCAAAATTTGTGGAACGTTATGTTACAGACCTAAACGTTTTAAAAATAACAAATTTTAAATCATAAAAAGTGACATTCCATTTGGATCGTACTATTTTAATTCGTTTTGGACTGAATAAAATAAAAATAATGATCCAATCAACTTGGAACGTTGTAAAAATATCAATTTTAAATCTTAAAAAGTGACAATTCATTTGGATCGTACTGTTTTAATTCGTTTTGGACTGAATAACATAAAAATAATGATCCATTCATCTATTATTATTTTTTTTTTTTATTATCTATTTCTTCAAAACATTCCATGTACTATATAATGTGTACGATTCATAATGGTAAAAGTAAACCTCAGACCACGAACGCTGTAAAGTGTTCGAAACGTCAGGTTAAATAAAATGTTAATAAATCGCGAAATAATCCGTAAAAGTAGTTTCATTTAAATGTATCGTGTTCGTGTAAATAAAAAACAACAATAAAAGTAAACGATTTAAAACGTGTACACTGGTAGGAACATACAGTTATCAAATTATTAAACGATCCAACACTTTCGTATTTTTTATAATAAGGCCTTGTCTAAAATAATAATTATATAATGACGCCATTGACGATGTCGATGGATTTGGTAATGAGCTGGATTTCGATCTGGATTATGAATAAATTGTGATGATTTTCCATGCTTTGATACAACTATTTCTATAATAAATATTTTATAAATATTTTTTTAATAATGTTGTTTCATTGTTATACTTATGTTTTAGAAAAAATATATATTAACTACCAGAATATACCAATTTTCATATATTGGATCGTTTTTGCAAATTAAGTTAAAAGCTACTTCCATACAAAAAGCCTTTTTTCAAAAACGTTCCAAGTGCATTTTTTTCAAAAGTTGTATGAGAAATATTAATAAATTTTAATGACAAGTATATAATAAAATAATGTTTATTTATTTAGTTGAAGTGATACATACTACTTAGTTGTACTCGCTACCAAAAAAAAGCGTACCACAAAATTACAAAAACGCGATTTACTCAGTTCAACCTGCGTGTGGATTGGAACGTTGTCGCATAACTACGTCCAATTGCGTAACACATTTTTCATCACAATCTGGATGATTTTGAAGGATATTACTAATCCATTGCTTCCTATGTTCGTAAAATTTGTCTGCTTAACAACTTAAATATAGCAATGAATGTTTTTGAACTGTCTGTTTGGTTTGACTGAAAGTCATTCCTACTTTTAAGGCGAAACTGTCAGGGTAACCTGCGAAATTCAAAATTTGTTACGTTTTTTGCAATTTGCAGGTCAGGTATTGTCGCCGGCACGTACCTTGGCAAGGTTTTGGCGTAGTGCGAGTAAGATTACGCGTGTGCAATTAGTGCAACGAAAAAATTATCACTTTTATTGCTTGTCATTATTCTATGGTTATTGCCAGAATTTATTTTTAAACGTCTGTGTTTAGAAGAAAGTTAAAGAAAGGAGAAAAACATCTAACGATTCTTGCCAAGTTACGTGCCGGCGACTATACAGGTTCTATTATATACAACCTGACACAGACCTGCAGATTTGAAAAAAACTTAAGAAAATTTGAATTTCGCGGGCCTACCTTAGCGCATCCCGTGTGTTACGCAGTTACCCCGCTGGTCCCTGGCTACACATAATAACAAACGGCGCTTATTTAGGAAACTCCCTATATGGTTTTAGTATGGCTGGTGGCTACACGATCCGGCACTATTGAAAGAAGATTGGTATGTAACGAATCCAAGATTTCCACAACCTGCTTCACCGAATTCTTTGATTCTAGACAAAGTGCGAAAAAACAATAAATATGCGACTCTATTTTGATATTACAATTTTTAAATTATAATATTATTATTATTAATTATATTATTATTTCGTTTAAGAATATATTTTTTTTACTTTTAAATTTATTAAGTATTATAACTGAACTAAAATACATTTCTATATGATTTGGTTCATATAATGTTAGAGCATTAGGTACACACGGCTGCCGGGGCGAAACTCCGCTGCCGTGAGAAATCACGGCACAGCGGATAGAGCTCCGGCGGGATCTCATGGCGGCATGGTGAGTGCGATTGTCGCAACCCAGCGATGGGCACGCCACAATTGTGGCGTGTCCGTGTCCAATAAGTCCCCTCTTTGGGGAGTGGCTAGAGAGGCGCCACGGCGTCCATACCTTCCGCTTGACGCAGGTCCTCATCGAACATGGTTGTTTTGGGAGGTTCCTGTTCAGGATAAAGCGGGAGGAAACGCCCGGGTGTCACCACTGTGTGGATTGCCCGGAAGACACGGTGGAGCATACGTTGGAGGTCTGGCCGGCTTGGGCGGAGCACCGCCGTGTCATCACAGAGGTGATCGGCGGCGGCGATCTCTCGCGTCCGGCTCTGGTTCAGGCCATGGTTCGGAGCGAGAGTGCATGGGAGGCCGTCACCTCCTTCTGTGAAGCAGTAATGCTCGCGAAGGAGGAGGCCGAACGCGTGAGGGAGAGGCAAGGTCACGCCCTCGAGTCGCCGCAGGAGACGCCCCGGGCGTCGGGAGTCACAAGCCGATTTCCGGCCACCGTAGGCGCAGGCTTGCGAAAGGTGAGCGATGGGTAGCTCGCTGTCCGACGCCGCCTCAAAGAGATTTCAGCACCAACTGACGGGGTCCGTTAGGACCAATGCCTGCCAGGGTTGCGAGTTTGTCCGAAAAGGATATCGTGGCCCTGGCACACAGGCAACGGAAGGAACACGGGTGGGTTTTAGTCAGTAAAAGTCTGACACGCCCTCCCGCTCCGCCCAGAGCGGGAGATGTTATGTATACGCGTGCTGTACAAAAATCCTATACAATGCGAGATCAGCTTATACTGGAAATGTATAGCTTGATATGTAGCCGTGTGTACACACATATTTATTTTGAATGCCTCACTTCTGCTGTTCTTCTCTTATTTGCCTAATATTGGTGCTCTGTGGCCCAACTGCTGTAAATGCGGTGAGTGGCCCGAGCGCATGGCATATTTTAACAAGTGTTCATAATTTTGCAACATTTTATGGTAATTTAATTTTATGGAATAAAATTATATAATAAAATTTTGAATTTATGGCATTGATGTATTAAATAAAGATATAATAGGGCACTGTGTAACATCACGTAAATATTAAATGGACTAGAAACATGTAAACATACCCACACAACTACATTTCCCGATGTCGTCCGTGCGTCGTGCTCGACAACCGAAATAGAGAGACATCATATTACGCGGGCTATAGCGGGAACGAGATAGCAATAATTGTCACCGAACAGTGACAATTCACAGGCTCAATTGTTAGGCTCTAATGGGTACGTAACATTACCTATCTATGTCAATGTACGTACCCATTATAGCCTAAGAGCCCGTGAACCCCAGTCCTTCGTAATTTTATAAAAGCTGAAAGTTTGTCAGCGCATGCTCCCAACACAGGTAAGAACGATGTACCATAATGAAGTTTAGATTACCGTGGCTTTGGCAGGTAAACGGTACTAAAGGTGTGTAAAATACCGATCTAAATTCATCAAATAATAAAGTGTGATTTTCTGGTATTACCTTCAGAATATTATGTTCATGAAATTAAAGTATAAAGCTGTTTTTTATATAGAATACTTGGGTATTAATTAGATGATGTTTCCTCATTAGCCAGACATTTTTCTCACAACAATAGATAATTACTTCCCTTCCGGGGCATTTTTCAACTTTCTATCCTGAAAAGAGTGAGTGTGTATAAATGAATATAAATTTTATCCGCCTGCTAGCCGAGTCTGAATTTGCATCTGCATCTAACAAATATAGCCCTAAAATCGGCAGAGATTTCCAGTTTATGTAGATCTACGTAAGAGCTGATAGATTTGGGGTCAGTTTACACCGACATCGACACCGAGATGCAAAGCGACGCGACCCTACATAGACTTGTTACGTTTAGCCACGCTCAAGTCTGAAGTCTTCACACTTCTTCCTTTATAGAAATCTGTTGCTGGATGAGGATCCAGCGACATATTTGTAAAGAGGAAGAAGTAGAAACATTTTATACAAAACAGTGAACATAGAAAAATAAGAGTGAAGTTGTTTATTTTTTTAGTCGAATAAAAAATTCGCTTCACTTTATCCGCCGTCACTAGGGTCACTACACTACAAACCGTACAAACGTCAAAGTCGGAAATCTTTCTTTCAATTCGTTGACAACGTGAAGGGAGGACAACTCTTCTACAATGTCGTAAGTAATCGGCTTAAATTTTAGAAATCAATACACCTTATTTTAGCGACTCAATCGCGACCTTCATTTACCATGTAATTTATTTGATTTAACATTAAATTTTTCATTATTTTCATACGGCTCCACTTATAACCTCTTAAAAGTGGTAACATGTTTATTTATGTTATTTTCTCATTCTAGGTCCAAAGTATCGCGTGATACGCTTTACGAGTGCGTAAACGCCGTCCTCCAAAATTCAAAGGACAAAAAACGTAACTTTTTGGAGACTGTCGAGATTCAAATTGGTCTGAAGAACTATGACCCCCAGAAGGACAAGCGTTTCTCAGGCACCGTCAAGTACGTTTACCTGGAAGGAGCATTTTAGTGGGACATCTTTTAAATTAAAGTTCCACCAAGATGAATCTGGACAGGGAGTCGGTGAAAACTGACGGGACTCCACCCAGAGTCTTAAAATATCGGGTAGGTATGCCCCGGCTTACCGAATTAGCTTAAGATGATGAAAACACGGCTGCAGGTATGCCTCGTTGAATGTATTACTGGTAAAATTATATCATGATCATATTGAATTAAAATACCACATGTGGAAACACCATGGGTATATTATGACACCATGCTTACTGTGAAAATGGTGCAGAAGCTAGTTTATGCAAGTGATGTTAAAAATTGCATGTATTATCTGTTGATATTGATGAAGAATTAACTACTGATACACTCATAAAAGTTACTTTAACATTCTCTCAATGTGTTCAATTATTAACCATGATGATGATATTATTTCGCAGGCTCAAGTACATTCCCCGCCCCAAAATGCAGGTGTGTGTCCTTGGTGACCAACAACACTGTGATGAGTCTAAGACCCTGAACGTACCCTGCATGGATGCTGAGGCACTCAAAAAACTTAACAAGAACAAGAAACTTGTTAAGAAACTAGCAAAGAAGTGAGTATCCTTTATTTATTACTAGCTTTTGCTTGTGGCTTTGCCCACATGGAGTTCGGAAATTACCCAATAGAAATATACTACCGGGATAAATTTATCCTAAGTGTTAATCCAGGTTATTAATTACCTGTGTGCCAAATTTCATCCAAATCCTTTAAGCCTAAATTTTTCTGTCTTAGTAATAGTAGAGGAAAAGGTCATTGACTGCCGCACCACCGTTAACCATAATAAAATATTTTGTTATTGGTAATTTTGAATCTGTGAAAGTATTCATTTAAATTATATAGTGTAAAGCCATATTTTAATCTAAATTAAATGCCCAATTAAAATAAAATGTTTTATTGGATAAGGATTAGCATAATATTGGTTAAATTAGCTTCAGAATAACAATTAAATTTTTATCAAATTCTGAAATATAAAAACTTTCTGTGTATCATCCTTAAAAGATAGATTTAATATGCTGTTGTAATTTTATTAAGATGTTCAATCCTGTAGAACATCAATTAGTTTAAAAAAGACATCTATGAGCATTATTGCATGTACTAAAGAGTTAATTTTAGCTTGGCTACTTAGTAGCCACACCGTATGGGCTTTTGATTAACTACTATCCTATAGAAGAACCCAATCAAAACCTGGGTTACCAAATTTGAATGGGTTATAAATTAAGCCATTCAAAAAGGTTACCCTTATCGTATGGGTTTTTGATTTACCGCTTAGAAAAACCCTATCGAAAACCCTTTCAATGGGTAGCCAAAATGGTCCCTGATTAGTATACATTTTGTCATAGTCTTTTAAAAGCCCAAAATAACTCAATATAAACTTCTTTTTCAGATATGATGCCTTCCTTGCATCAGAATCACTCATCAAGCAGATCCCGCGTCTGTTGGGACCTGGTCTTAACAAGGCCGGCAAGTTCCCTGGTCTCCTCTCCCACCAGGAGTCCATGACACAGAAGATCGATGAAGTCAAAGCTACCATCAAGTTCCAGATGAAGAAGGTATGTTTCATTTACTGCAAGGTCATTTTACGACAAAAATAAAAACCGACTTCCAAAAAACACAACAAAGTCAAAAATTAATTATTTCGTTTTGACATCAACTTTAGAAATCAGTTATTTTTCACTTTGTAGTGTTTTTAGGGTTCTGTACCCTAAGGGTAAATCGGGAACCCTATTACTAAGGCTCCGTTGTCTGTCTATGTGTCCATCTGTCACCAGGCTGTATCTCATGAACCGTGATAGTTAGACAGTTGAAATTTTCACAGATTTATTTCTGTTGGTGGTTTTTTTTAAATCTGTTAGAAACAAGAACAGGCTCTGGAACAAATAATAATATTATGTTGGAAACTTATGTGGATATATTCTTCTATTTTGTAGGGTTCGGTAGTCAATAAGGAACCCTTATAGTTTCGCCATGTCTGTCTGTCCCCGGCTTAGCTCATAGACGCTTAGTACTAGAAAGCTGAAATTTGGCATAAGGTATACATTTATTAATCACGCCGAAAAAGTCGTAAAATAAAACCATTTTTTTTTTAGGGTACCTCCCTTGACGATGATATTTTTTTTTTTGTATTTTCGTGGTGTGGGGTATCGTTGGACGTTTAAAAATATTGTGGGTCTGTGAAAACCATTAATATAATAATTAAAAAAATTCATATCAATGATCCGTTTGCGTAATATTAAGCAGTGCTATTTTTGTTAGTAAAGTGTCCCCCCCGCCAGCTAAATGGTTGCTTTGGATATGTCAAAAAATTCATGGCAGTAGTATTAAAATTAAAAACGAAATTAAAAGGAAAACTATCACAGCTAAGTGGGCTTAACAAGTTAACGAGTAATAGTCAACCAACTTAAATTTGCAATTGGTGAATTGACCGTAACGTATATTGATGTATGGGAGAGCATGTTTTTCAACTACAATGTCGTTTGTTTTTGGGATAAATTCATCCCAACTACGGAACCCTTCATTGTGCGTGGTCCGACACGCACTTGACCGGTTTTTTGAAGAGACAGACTACAGCGCGATCTCGAGAACTAATAATTGATAAATTTTATTTTATCTATTAACAAATTAATATTCAAACCTAAAGCAATCATGATCTCCATAATTCAAGCAGTTATAGAATCTATTGCCATTTTGAGTCTGGAAAAGTTGCATTTTAATTCAGATTTTGCTGGACTTCAGGCTGTTTGTTTAAATTCTAATAATTTCCTTCTGTTCATTCCAGGTATTGTGCCTGTCGGTGGCGGTCGGCCACGTGGACATGACCCCCGATGAGCTTGCACAGAACGTGCACTTGTCCATCAACTTCCTGGTGTCTCTGCTCAAGAAGCACTGGCAGAACGTGCGCTCGCTTCATATGAAGTCCACAATGGGCCCACCCCAGAGATTGTACTAAGCCTACTTCAATAAATATGACTTTACACTATTTCGTTGTTTTTTTTTTATCAGCTGTTATTGTATACATGTCCCGGAACACACAACCAGCAACCACAACCTCTTAAGGGGTCATTGTACTCATCATAATGAACAACTTTCACTATGGGACCAAACCTAAACTCGCGGAAAAAAATCAGATGTTCCATACATTTATGTTTGCATAGTAACTCTTCAAAATGTAGGGAACAGCAGATTGTTTTTTTTTTCGCGATTTTAGGTTTGGTCCCATGGTAAAAGTTGTTCATAATGATGAGTACAATGACCCCTTAAGAGGTTGTGCGTTAATTCCGGGACAGGTTGTATATACCTAAAACTAGGAACCAATGGTAAGCGCACACAAGCCACCGGCCACAACCATCGCTGGGCTACCGGTGGCTCGTTAGTACCTAGCCTAAAGTCAACAGACTATCACAACCAGATAGTTCTTTTTCTGTAGACTCAATAAACGGAACAGTATTATTTATTGAGTCTGCCTGTTAGTAACTTATTTACAGCAGGATTCACTGACATGTGTGTTTTCCGCCTCAATAGTGAAAATAAGATTTTATCCATACTAGGCGTGGCGTGGTAGACGCGGACTTATTCACCTCTGTTCAGCTTTTGTCCGTAGAAAACAACGATTTTGTATGGAGATGCGTACGCATCCGTTTAGCTTTAGAGTTCGCTATGACGGCTTTTCATAATCTTACGATGCTGTACGCGGCTGATAGAAGCAGGGGATCTACTCCGAAGCGCTAAACTGAAGTATCGGCCCATTTTATAACTTCCAAAGTTTTCTTGAGTCCTTACCAGACTAGTTTTGACTTTGGCTTATCTCTTCCACTGACTTTTTTTTTTCGTTGTAATCAGCGATAGTAATGGCCGGCGCGCACTGCCGGCATGGCACGGCAGATTGTGCTGCGGCGTTTCGTAGCATGACAGGTTGTGCTCCGGCATACCGTGGCATTCTGCTGAAAGCCAAGCCACTCTGCTAGCTTAGCAATCATAATTCCTCGACACAAAGTGACCCATACAGTACCCATACCCATAAAGTAACATGAACTCCTAAACTCATTGAAATAAGATTCAAAATAACTTGATTAGTAATAAAATCCTTTGCCATGCCATCCCGTGCCGTGCCGGCAGTGAGCGCCGGCGATTTATGTTCGGAGTAGACCCCCAGAACTGTCTATACTCCATTTGAAATAAGATTAGACATTTAAATAAACTTGTTTACACAGTCCGTTCAACCGATTTTGACTTCTATTCCCAAGGCCTAAGGATGACATTAAAAGCAAAAACGTGGTTACAATACCAACTTTATTACAGCTGCCATTGGTCATGCCACCAACGCAATAGAAGTCAAAATCGATTGAACGGACTGTAAAAAAGGTTTATTTCAATGTCTAATGTTATTTCAAATGGAGTATAAGTGTGACCAAAATCGTACAGCGAAACGCGAATGGAGCTGCATGAAAAAATGTAGTTAGTCCCATAAGCTCTGTTTTGACTGCCAAACAAATATACCTAAACATTTTTCATAATCGACTCCTTTAATTAATTTTTGGACCTTTTTCACTGGCAAACAAATATCAACCTTCGACTTGGGGGATGCGCTAAGGTAGCCCACGAAATTCAAATTTTCTTAAGTGTTTTGCAATTTGCAGGTCAGTAACTGGTTGTATGTTGATCTAAATGTTTCAGAAAAAAATATTCAGTAGGATTTTATGAACTAAACCGCCTTATACAAAACAAGATTTATATTTTTGACATGGCCTAAACCATGGAGCCAGTTTTTGTAATATGAACGTAACAGTGGTTGAAATACCGTTTTTTATACAAAACTGAAAACTTCGTTCGGTACTAAGTTGTCAGTTTTGTGTTTAGGAACTTTACCATAGTCGGAATAAAGTTCAAAATGCAATAATGACTCCATGTTTTAAACCTGGGTCTGAAGATAAACCTTGTTTTGTAATAAGGGGGACAGAGTTGTAATGATAAAATAAAGTTAAAATGATATTTCTGTAAAGCCATATTTGTTATGGCCGCGAATCATATTTAGATCAACATAAACCTGTTACTGACCTGCAAATTGCAAAAAAACTTAAGAAAATCTGAATTTTGCGGGCTACCTTAGCGCAGCCCCCAAGTCGAAGGTTGATATTTGTTTGCCAGTGAAAAAGGTTCAAAAATTAATTTAGGAAGTCGATGATGATAAATATTCCTAAATAGGTACAATAAATTAAAGGTTTTTGATATCAAATATTAATATATTGAAATAAGTACTAATAATTCAAACAATATCACTGAGACTTCTAGAATCAGGATTAAGCATTTCGTCGTCCGTATCGTCACTTTCTTCGTCTTCCGGCAACTGTTCATCACAATCTTCAACGGATTCCTCACTTTCAATGCTCTGTTGAGAAGCAATTACTTCGCCATGAATATCCTTATTTTTGAGATTACCCATCCAAAATGCCTCTGAACAATTATTTGCAGCTAAGACAGCTTTCACTTTGTAAATCAAGGTTTCAAGAAGCTGTCTCATGTGTGGGACCTTACTCATCAGAACAGTATCTTTCTTCAATCTTGAATGGCAACATAATGTCTGCAAGAATCTAGTGGACTGCTGAAGAATTTTCAAAATTTCCAAGACTTCTTGATTCTCATTTTTGAACTGAATTTCCAAAATAGGGATTCCTTGCGACATAAATAGTTTGAGGACTGGAATGGATTTCTTGAAAAATGCTGCTAAGTTATTTCTGTTCTCTAGAATTTTCGCAATTTCAGACATGTTCTTCATTATTGTTGCTACGTCTTTCCACAGATCCAAATGTTCCGAGTTCGTCATTCCTTTCTCTAACCGAGCTTTGGTTGCTTCGTAAACTGCTGTTCCTAGATTTCTATACAAAATGGGGAAATTGCTCTTGGTTATGCACTTGAACGATCTTAGAGTGTTTTTGCTTGTTTTCAGCAACTTTATATCTTCTGTAAGTTGCAAAGTCAAATTTTTTAATGCTAGGACTTCGTTGTTTATAAAATAAATGGAAGCCAATCGATCTACACTTTGATTAAAATGTAACCCCTTTTCTAAAATACCTTCCGGAGTTTTCCACTGTCGCGACAAAAAGCTTTGTGCTAAAGTTTTTAAAATATTAAGTATGACTCTGTTATCAGAGAAGTTTTGAATACTTTTCAGGAATTCTATTAGTGATACTGCGGTTGATAATTGCAAACAATATTTCTCATGCTTCTGTAGGTGCTGGGCAGCAGCTATCAGTAAGTCTTTCAGTGATACTGTAGCAGTATTTGGATTTGCTAAAGTTCTCAGTGAACTCTTTAGTAAGGCACCATGCTGTTGATTCTTAAAACCTATCCACTTAAAGTATATGGTGCACAAGTTGTAGATGCAGTCCAGGCATGTAAGGAGATTAATCAAATCTGATGTGTATAAAATTTCATTGTCTGCTTGTGTATTCTCAGTTGTTATCTTGTCTATGCACAATGTCACAAATTTTAAATGTTCCACCATCTGTGGTAATACTTCACTGACTGTCTTAGCGCACTGTTCAGCTTTAGTAGCATCATACACAGCAATCTCCTGTTTAGTGAGAAATGTTTTCCTTTTGATTTTAGAAATTAAAACATTCTCAATGTTACTATTAACACACTTTAATAAAAAGGTTAAAGTCATCACTGTTAGCTCTGTTTCTGACTCTTTGTCTTCAGTCATATCAGTTTTGATTAAATGGAGTAAATTTAAATTTAATCGTCTGAGGGGCATGTTGAGACTTATTTCAAGGCTGCCTTTTACAGAGACATTGCTCTGCGTTGCTTGAGTGCGCGCCGTTTCAGGTAGCACCGTGTCATCTTGTACTGGCTTTTTTGTCACTTTTTGTTTAGCAGATTGTACTTTTACAGACTTTCTTTCAAGTTGTTCACCAGTGTACTTGTTAACATTGAATGTACAAACAGGTGGTTTGTAAGGAATTTTGGTTTTAATAAGGATTTCTTTAACAAATTTTTCTAACTCCTCAATTTGTAACACCCTTTTTAATGTTTTTGTCTTCAAGTCATCATCATCTTGAGTAGCAAAAGCATTGAGTAATTCCCTGAACCAATTAATGCAATGGACTAAACAATCCAAGATATTACAAATTGCCACTGACTCCATGTCTTCAACACTGTCTATATCGAATTTGGGCATCACAATTGGACATCCTAATAGTGCATCTATGCTAGATAAATTCCCTTCATGCTGCTTGAAATGCAAAGTCTGAACAAGTTGAAAAAGTGGAGACAAAATACCAATATACACTTCAGACTTTGATTCTAAAGTCATGCCTGCAATATTAATGGCAATAATTTCATCCATTTCACTGTCTGCATTAAGACAATAATGCATGGACAGCTTTATTTCTCCAATTCTATCCACTTCAATTGAATCTACTATAAAGTTTTGTTGCAGGTCATTAGTGACTGCATCAGTGAGCCATGACAAAAAGTTTTTATTTATAAATGATGCAGACAAAATTACTTTAGACAATTCATCATAAAAGAATGCAATCATATCTGGAAATTGTCTAGTACTCCGGCTTATTAGTTCTATAATTTGAGCTGCTTCACGAAGATCTCCTTCTGATAAGTGAGTAACTGATCCATAACTGACATCATCTGGCATTTCTCTGGTCTGATCATCTTCAGAGTTTGCAACCATCAGGTATTTTACAGCATGAATTGCAGCTAGGATTCCTTGAACTTTGATTCTTGGATTAGATGAACCCAGTTCTTTTCTTATGATCATATGAAGATCATCTCTTATTACTGAGTTTTCATAACTGTAGGCCAAGCCACATAGTAAATTCATAACAGCCCTGACTTCATCTAGAGGCATGTCATCCATTCTATCCAATAGTGTAAGCATTTGAACACTCTGTGGTTTTAAAAGGGACATGTCTTTTGATGCGACATTGTTTAAGACAAGCAAAATACCCATAACACACTGTTTTGAATCCAATCCCAACTGCAACAGTTCAGCAACAATTGTTGGACAACATTCCTCTAGTTCTGCAAACATAAGAGAGTACATGTAAGAAGCAAATGACTCTACAGCTGGGTCCACTTTGGTCTTCAACAGGGAATTGGAAAGATCAATCAAATGTCTTAAATATTCCTTCAATAATGGTTTGAATTTCTTAAATACATCATCTAGTAACTCTTCTTTTAAAATATTAAGTTTGATTTGCTTTCTAATCAAAGTTTCTACTTGTCTTTGTTTTTCTTCTGATGTTGAATAGGCAATTAGAAGTAAAATAAAATCAATGGGTTTATGATCTGTGTGCACTTTACATAGAGATACTGCCTTTAACCATGAATTGCTAATAACTTTTGATGATACCATAGAATTTCGTATGGCTGATGCAGTGAGTACCTGGCTTGTTGCTACTTCCTGAGCCTGAGCAACTGATGTGGCCCATCCCAGAGCATTCCTCAAGCCTTGGACTGCTTCTAAATATGCATTGTCACTTATTCTACCAGGTATTAGCAAAAATTTAACAAAATTTGAGAAATAATTACATTTAGAAAGACTCATTAGAAGATTTAGTGTTTTTTTCTGTAATTGCTCATATTGATCATCAGATAAACACAGGTAAGATAGACAGTCTAATATAGCAGGAATAAGATCATGATCTTCACTTAGGATTCTGCTCATTTCAGCAGAGATGTTGTCATGCTCTTGATCTCCGATAATGTCTGGAATTGCAGTTATTATTTCCAATTTGACCATTTTTTCTGATGCAACATCTAAAAGGTTTATCAGATTTGTTGACATCTTGTCTGTATTGACTATACTGTCTAGAGACGAGAAACATTTAAGTATCATTTGTATCCATGGGCCGCACTTTGATTCAGCTGCTAAATCAATAGCTTTTTCAAAGACATAATCAGTTAGTTTGTTTTGAAGAACTGGAACGCTCAGCAGTATTTTTATAACACTGTCGTTTACCGGGTACTCTTCAGCGCTGTCTTCAGATATTCTCACAATATTTGGAAACAAGTAATGTTTGAAAACATCTAAATCTCTGCATTCATTCTCCAAATTTGTGAAAAGATCAGATAAGTTTCGTGGATAGTCAAAATGTTTTTCCAAGTTTTTCTTAATATTGCGAATAGTATGAATTGTTTCATGAGACGCGACGCATTTTTCCGGTGGGTGTTTTAAAATAAGTCCGCTATCTCGCAGGGAAACCTGAAAATATGTACTACTAACGTCCGATACTTTTGATTTCTTAGTCTGACTGTTAATGCTGCGTTGAGATAAAACTCTTTTGGAACTCATGATTTCGTCTGTTCCACGGTTCTACTTTCTTTATTTACGAAATATTTTTACTTTGAAACCGCTGTGGCATGGAAACCCAGGAAACCGCCTTTTCAAAACAAACTTGTCACAACATGACGACACTTCGACAGGCAGGAACCGTTGACCCTTCGTTTTCATATTAGTTGAATATTCTCTATAGAGTATAGTAATAGATTGGGAAATATTCTCAATTAGATATGAAGCGTATATACTAGAACAGATCCAGGGACTAAGTATTTAATGAGACTAGGTCGCACCTATTCCAACTTTTAAAATACTCGATCCACCTAGTATCTAGTCTCACTGTGCCTACGCGGCGGACGGCACCCGCGCGGCCCGCTCGAAACGAAGTACCGTCGCTGCGTGGCGAAGCGAGATAGCAAGTCTGCTTTGCCGCTCACCCGTATTTGCCTAAATCATTCGTGTGTCGAGTCATTGGAATTTGAATCATATTTCAATGAACATAAAAGTAACGCGACGTGCACTTGTGTTGTGCAAGAATATACACTATTCCGCAGTCTTTCCATCTTTGTCGGACAATACTCGACACTAGTCGGGACTTCAACCCGTTTACTAGGCAGACTTTATAGACTAGGTACTTGTCAATACTCGATACTATTTAAGACTTTAGACTAGATCCAATGAAGTCGAGTATCAAGTACGGACTAGTGCGCATGTGATCTCGGTGCTCGTCGTATTGATACCTACTCGACGTCGCAATCGGAAACGCGTATTGGAATATTTTGAAATCGACATTCGTAAAGAATTTATGTTATGATGTGGTTAAAGAACTTTTGATTTTATTTTTTAAAGACATTACAGTGTTTATTGTTAAAAAAAATGGCTCCCAAAGAAAGTAGTGTCGCTTGGTATCATTTACAGACAAAGGCCAACAAATTGCTGAGTATAACATTTGTAAAATACAATTACTATGTTTCCATCTTTATGTGCATATTCATGTATCATGTTACACATATTTGAACAAATAAATATATCTTTATCTTTAATTGAGTTTTAAAAGTTCTGTACCAAACCTTACAAAGCACTTCTAACGTAAAGATCCATTCGTAAGTTTAAAAAAACTAATTACTCTGCAAAATTAATTGAAATCTTATAAATACGCCAACAATCTACAATGTAGATAAATCGTTACGTTGACAGTCCTAAGCCTGTGTAAAGTATGAACCGAAGATATCAATTCATTACTGCGTACGTACGTATCTTAGACACGTATCGGTACGCGAAGACTTTAGACTAAGCAGACTATGCGTACTTCGTGGACTAGGTGGAACAGGTATTTGGATCGAGTATTTGTACGGAATCGGACTAGGTGCACTTAGTACAAAATTTACCTAGTACGACTCATCTCTATTCTCAATGACACTGACAGGAACAGTCTTGTCGTCGAACATGCGTCGAACTGAGAAGAGAACTGACTGTCATGGACTGTCAAGTGTCAAACCACAGATTCTCACAGAATGCAACAGATGACGAAAGCGTCAGAGTCACAGAGTACATTTGTATATAGGAGGAGTCAGAATAACAGGCGAAGTTAAAATTTAGAAAATGCAATTTGCAGGTCAGTAACAGGTTGTATGATTTCGCGGATTCATTCATCATCATGTTTGAGTTTGAAACTCAAACATGATGATTTGATGTCATCGACGGCGTGACGCGACGGTCCGTTTTTAAATATTTTTTGTCTATTGATTTTACCAGAATTGATTTACTCACAAAAATCGTCTAAAGGCTTAATCAGGTTGGGGCGGTCTGCACTGCAACGCAACGCAAATCTCCAAAATCCTCCATCACTTTCGTACATACATTCTAAAGAACCAACCAATGCACACTAGAGTGGACCACATGCACTTAACCCTTAGAGCATTTAAATGCTCTAAGCCCTAGTCTTTTACAGCTCTATTGGGGTCGGCTTCCAGTCTAACGGTAAAACCAGTATTTTACATGGAGCGACTGCCTATCTGACCTCCACAACCCACTTACTGGTAACACGATACCCCTTGGTAAGACTGATTGTCACTTTTGGGCTTATGACTCTTAGATGACAGCCTCTTAGGGACCACGGAAGGGTTTCGAAGTAATGAATGATATAGTCACCTATCCACGAACCTACTGTGTAACAAGCGATCGATCCGTGAGGCTCTTATCATTTAGCCAAGAGTTTAAGTTCCTTGTTTAGCCACGAGCCCATGTCCAAGTCAAGAGCATTATTATAAGCTCTATGCTGATTGGGTCGCCCGTAGCGTAGGGCCGTAGCCGTCATCTGTCAACTGAATGTCAGTGAATAAAAATTAAATACAAGACTATCGGACTTAACCTAAAATAAAGTTTTGGACCTCAATAATATTAATGAGAATATAAATTAAACATGAATTTAAATATATCTGGTCTTGCAAAGTATGTTTGGAAATCTCAAACTGTCGCTGGTTTCGGGGTTCGTAATTCATTACACATTGAACGCAATCATCGTCATAATTTTTCAATTATCTCGCAGATTCATAATAGTATGCAAATTCACACAAAAATCTACTCTATCTAATTAAAGTTTACATCTTGCAGTTCCAACAAGTGAGAAACAAATGGGCGAACTGGCACATGATCCGAGACGTGAAAAGGCGGCGAATGAGTGCGGAAAACTTTCTTGAGAGAACTCGCATCAATGCGATGAGGAAAAATGATGTCCTGCCTGTGGAGATTAGAGAACTTGCTGATAAAGACATAAACAAGTTTGAGATGAATGCCATCCCACTCAGAATTAACAACAGATGCGTTGTCACATCAAGGTTTGTGAAATATTAAGATATTAGGGAAGCATGCTAGAGGCGGCCTATACTATGCCTATATCCTACAGTGGGTGGGACAAGGCTGCCAATGATGCTGATGAAGATATCAGATATTGATTTATCCCAATCTTGATCTGTCTGTACCTGCCCCTAAGATAATCCCTAGACCATAAGATAGTCCAACCTATCTTCTAAATTGAACAAGAAATAAGTACCAACTGTTTAAAGAACCCTATTATAAATATATTCATCCTTATTTACAGGTCCACAGGCTAATTTGATGTTTTAAATTTACAGGCCCCGAGGTATAGTGAAGGAATGGCGGATGAGCCGTATAGTGTGGAGACACCTGGCCGACTACAACAAACTGTCTGGTGTGCAGAGAGCTATGTGGGGATAGAATTAAATATGTGCTTAGACTATGTATAGTATGTTAAAATTATTAAATTATGTTGTTACTAGTTGTGCTCTTTTTTACAGTTGTAACTTACCAGTGTTCTTAACATTTGCTGTTTGAGACAATGAAGCACCTACCTTTTAGCAAAGTATGCTATTATTAGTTAAGACTTAATAACTTAGTAATAATAATTAGAATCACAACAGCATAACATCACACCTGTTTTATCCCCAATGGGTAAGTAGGCCTGCCACCTATTACATGGGACTTATGGGGATGCGCTAAGGTAGCATGTGAAGTTCAAACTTGCGTTTTTTCCAATTTGCAGGTCAGTGCCAAGTTGTAGTTATGTTCATTAAAATATGATTCACGACCGTAACGAATATGGCTTTACAGAATTATAATCATTAAAATCAGCAATACAACTCCTGTTAGAATTGGCCTTAAATGTCATGATTAAATGAAATAGTCATTCAATAGGGTAACTCGGAGAGTTGTATTAAAGATTTTTAAGACTACAGCCACGAATCATAATTAGATCAACATACAACCTGTACTGAACTGCAAATATAAAAAAAAAAAATTATTTTATTTCGCGGGCTACCCTGATGCTTCCGCCATAGACATTGGCGAAATGTGGGTTTAGTTAGTTAAAATTCTCGTTATACGATGTAAAACATAATTTATGTAACAATGTGTTATGTATGATAAAGGAGAATTCAAAATCAAAACTTAAGTCATTATATTTTTCTAAGTAATTTCAATGTCTCATAAAATTGTGTACCTAGAAGTAAATTGACTTATGCAGCTCAGCTAGGAAGCTGTTACTTTTTAATTTACATTGGTACATTTACTTTTGGGTAGTAAAGTAATAGCTAAAGGCTTCTCCATATTGGCGCGACACAAAGGCCCCACCTGTCGCGCGACGAGCGGTGCCTTTGTGTCGCGTCGGTCTGTAGAAGCCTTAAGTCACGACACTAAATGGGTAAATCAATTCACAAGTTCTGGGATAGATGACATTGTGCGGGAGTTCATTCACCCCTAAATTAGTTATGGCAAACAGATGAATGTAGTTGCAACGTTGTTACATTGAACAATTACCAAAATGGAATCTTCCCATGTGAATGGGTCCCCGAAACAATCAATTTCAATTTGTATTGTAGTAATAATTTGTCAATCACTTCAATTGCATTTTGTAGACCATCAATTTGCACATAAATAACAAAAATTGTTAATTGCAATTGATCCTTTCAGGGACCCTTTACTAATGAACAACATGTGTTAACAGTAGGTAACCACAATAAACAAAACCATACTTATGTTTAAAAAAACTTTATTATAAAGTCATTTAATCCTTACAACTAAATAAGCTTCATAAAGCTTACAATGGAATATCGCAGCTTCGATATAAAGCTTTTTAGTCGAAGAGACCTGAAACAAGACAAAAACTAAATTAGCATGGGTTTCTAGATCTTAATTAGTTTTGATAATGTCTGAAATATCTCAGATAAAATTTCTTCAATCATTAGATTCTGAAGCTAATACATGATAAATCAATCATCATTGGAATGTTGAGTTTTAGTAGCACACAGATGTAAATAATGCCATGTTGAATAAATGATAAATGATGATGTTGTTGAATAATGTAATGTTTGTACTGTTAGAGGGATAATCCATAAATTCACAACAACTATTAATAATTCTGTTTAATTCTTACCGAAGCCCATGTCGTCGTCGGACTCCTCAGGTTCTTCCTCCTTCTTCTCCTCCTTGGCCTCGGCAGCGGGTGCTGCGGCAGCGGCGGCGGGCGCAGCGCCGCCGGACGGCGCAGCTCCCACGCCGGATCCGATGTTCGTGATCAGGTCTCGCACGTTGATGCCTTCTAGCGCCTTGGCGAACAGACCCGGCCAGTATGGCTCAACATCAACGTTGGCCGCCTTCAGGATGGTGGAGATCTTCTCACCCTACAAAACAAAAACAACATCTGGAAATTCGCGCTATGACATTACCACTGCCTAGGGTTAAAATATAAGTATTTACTAATACTTTAACATTTAAATCAGCGTTCCAAATGGTTTCATGCCATGTTTACATAGAAACAGACACGATGAAAGTGGATAATCTCATGACGAGACTCTAACCTAAAACAAAAATTATGAAAAACATGTAAATACTTACAGTTACGGCAACGTCATCATCAACGAGGATGAGAGCGGAGTAAACGCAAGCTAATTCAGCCTTTGATGCCATTTTTAATTATAAGACGTGCAAGTCGCCAACAGGCCTTAGCTCTCAGAGAACAAGCACGTTTGACTTCTTGATTTGGAAGAGAAACAAAAAGGTAGAGACTTGTCAAAGGCTCTGTATCTGTCAAACGCTTGACAAGGACTTGTCTCTTTCTAACTTTTATAACTGTAGCATGCATCGTATAAAAAACATCTTGCATCTCGCTATAGCCAATGCAGTAGCTCATTAATATGAGTGAAAGAGACCAGGGTGAACAAAATATTGTTGTTCATTATTGCAATCAATGGATTGAAATAGTACTCTGGAACGCGATTAATCAGTGTTACCAGTTAATAAAAACTTAACCCTCCATGAAAAAAAAAATTTTTCCTGCGTTAATTCAATACTACCCTTTACTTTAGTATAGCCCACGAAATTAAAATTTTCTTACATTTTTTGCAATTTGCTGGTCAGTAACAGGTTGTATGTTGATCTAAATCAGGGACCATTTTGGTTACCCATTGAAAGGGTTTTCTAAGCCGTTAATCAAAAACCCATACGAGATGGGTAACCCTTTAGACCGGCTTATGGGCCTAAATTAAATTTTGGTTACCCGTTGAAAGGGTTTTCGATAAAAACCCATACAGTGTGGGTAACCCTTTGAATGGTTTAGTGTTCTTGTTTTTGATTAACTGCTTAGAAAAACCCTATCCATCGAAAGGGTTTTTCTAAAATGGTAACCAAAATGGTCCCTGGGTAGAATAGAGATGAATTGGTCATGCTATGCGTGCTGGGCGGATATCGAAATAACATAATATAGTGATTTTTTCATGTCACTGGGTTTCAAGTATAAAACCCATTCAATGGGTTACATCATGATAAAGATAACCCATTGAATGGGTTACCCCTTCGAAAGGCTTAACTCTTAACCGGGGTTGTACGGTCCCTGATCTAAATATAATTCGCGGCCATAGCAAATATAGCTTTACAGAATTATAATCAGCATTTGAACTCTAGTTCAAAAAATCCTACTGAATGATAATTTCTGAAATAATCATTCAATAGGATTTTTTGACCTTAGCGCTTTAGCGCTATAGTGTATTATCTATGCCTTACCGCATACCCCGGTGAATCCGCAGTTGTAACCCGCTAAATTCAAATTTTCTTAAGTTTTTTTCAATTTGCGGGCCAGTGTCAGGTTGTTTCTTGATAAAATATAATTCGGGATTGTAACAGACATGTATTTACAGAATTAGAATCATTAATAAATCCAATTTAGATTTGTTCCCCAATGTCATGATTTCATGAAAAAGTCATATAATGGAACAAATCTAACTTAGAGAGAGATGTAATAATGATTCAAACGATAATTAATTCTTTATACACATGTCTGTTATTAGTCGCGAATCATAATTATATCAAGATATAACCTGACATTGACCTGCAAATGGCAAGAAACCTAAGAAAATTTTAATGTCGCGCGCGGGCTACCACTGTGGGGTCTGTGGGTAACATTGAATAGAAATATTATATTATGCCTGCATTAAATTAGATAGATTAACAAAAATGGTGATTATTACATTTTAAACGCAAAACTGTAGATAGACATATTTTATTTAGGTCTTGGAATAAGCGCCAAGTTTGTAAAATTGATAGAATAGGCAAACAGTGCACAGGTACAATTTTATGATGTATTTACATATTTTATAATTTGGTAGCATTATTAGAAATAACATTAAGCTTTAAAACTATGCATAACACTAAATAAATAATTACAAGTCCCAAGAAAATAAATGATGTTTTACAAGCATGTCTCTCACTCCTTCTTTTAAGGGCTGGTTTTGCGTGTCCTTTTTTAATGGAAGTTCCCAATCTGGATTTAAATTGAACCCGAATTGTGAGAGAATTCTTAATTCACATTTAATTTGTACCCATCCTGGAGAGTTAATAAACGACCAGGGGTGGTACCATTTTTGAACAACGTCTACGCAAGAGCATAATACTTCCAGCCATAAATGCAAAGCTTCTTCATTTAAGCCCATACAAATCAATGTACGTAATTTGACGTCCATTTGGGCATGAGCGTTATCGTGCGACAAGTTGATAGCCTGGACACATCTGTACAGTAATTCTTCTGGCGTCAGAACTTTACCATCTTCATCTAAACGATAGGTTTTGCATAATACCAAACGGCTATAGACAGAATTAAAATCTTTTTCAACTTCTCGCGATGATGCTTCTTCAATAAAAAGCCACGGGTGGCATGGTCCATCCAAGAAACTAGGACGTTTTATACCATGTAGGAGTACTCTTTTGAAAGCTGGAGCTAAAACTCCTCTGACTAGATGTGCGGCTTTTTCTGTTACAGAGTCATCTCCAGCCCTGCTGTACTTAACGCCTTTTTCGTCCAGGAGCTTAACAAATCTTGCTGGAAACCAACCTCTTAGACCATTCAACTCGCCAATCCAGCAGTGTTCATCTCTTGAGCTAATGACTTCTATAACATCATTTTTCCTAAAACCTAATTCATCTCCATCTCTTCTTTCAAAATCCAAGAGTGCTTTGGCTCGTCTCCTTTTACTTCTTGACACATTGACGTATCTTTCTCGATCAGCTGCATGACTTTGCATTGTATAGTCTGCTGTCAATTGAACCTCAGAAGCTAGTTGTGGTTCAAGAGCTAAGAAGTGACGAGCAACTTGCAAAATTGCTTCTCTGAGATCAACTAAAATTTCTGTCTGTTTGACATTCTTCGAAACAGCATCTTCGTTGTTACTATCTTCCCCGAAAAGTATTGTTTGTATTACTGACTTGCTTTTCTTAATCTGGCGTCTCTGGAGCTGCTGCTTAGGTAAGTTAGGTACGGCACTAGGATTGCCTACTAGAGCTCCCTGATCAGCCATCAGATATGCTAGGTGTCTTCTTCTATGAGTGTCAATCAATGTGGGGCTTAAAGTGTCCCCGCAAACTTCATCAATTGTTTTAATCAGAAGCTCAACATCGTCAATTTCACCAGGAATGTCAGATAGAGCATTAAAAATTTGTGCGGAATTGGATATTTCCGTAAATCTGTTCTCTCTAATTTTCAGCATAGCCAAGGTCACCTTAAATAGTACTAAAGACCCGTCCAAGAAGAACAAGTCCCAAATTCTGAGTAAAATCTTCATGTGAACAACATTGGCATATAGAGTCAAAAACCAATGCATTGTTATCAAAGAGAGCTCAATGTCATGGGCATTTAAAACCTGATCAATACCCGGCAAGTAAGTTGAAATCAGGCTTCTTAAAACTTTTTGGTCTGCTTGGATTCCTATTAAAGTAGAAGAGTAATATGATGCTGGTAGCAAGTCTTCTACTGTTGTACACATTATCCAAAATGCATCTTCTTCTTCCATTAACAGCAGTAGAGATGCCGCAATCATTCCAGTTCCCTGACAGTATCCAATATCAGGGTAAAGCCATGCTAGTGCCCTCAGTATTCTACGCAATCTTGGCACACCAGTGCTAGTTGGGTGTGAGAAGCAAACATTATTAGGTAATATTTGCACCAAGTCCTTTTCAATTTGTTTACTTGTTACCAATCCATCGTCACTTGAAGCTCGTACAATCTCATGGTATGTTATTTCGGTAGAAGCTCTTTTTTTGTTTGCACCACATAAATGCATCCAAACCTGAGGGCGGAGCGAGTGTGGCACACCATCTTTCACCATTTTTTGCAGTTTGTCAGTTTTTTCCAGTTTTCCTTCTCCTTCAGAAAAGTTTATTTCTTTGCTGTAAAATTCCCACTGCAGGCGGTGTTGGTCATCTTCTACAAACGCATCAGCTAATAATTTATTCGAACTCTGTTCTGGTCCATCTTCTTCTTCAACACAAAATCCAAACTCGTCAAATCTATAATCCGGGAGTCCACCACCGTGACCTTCAGATTCTGGTTGGGCCAATTTAGCCATTATGTCTTGAGGTACCATACTAGACGTAAGTGCTGAGAATGGTCCACCCGGTGCCGGAAGAAGCTCATCAGCGATATTCAATCCTCGTATCGCATCGATCATATCTTCAGGGTCGTCATCAGCTAATGCAGCACTTATTTTACGTTCATGGTCCTCACGACCCACATAACCCACATGATCACGCGAACTAAACAGAGACTTTGCTAAATCCATCTTACTCAAAGTAAATTCGCACTATAAATATCAATTGTTGATGCGATTTGCTAAGCTTTCTTCTTACAAAACAGTTTCACGTACACTCATTGTTGAAAATATGATATACGTCAAAATAAATAAAGGTCAAACGTCAGTCCCGACTTGAGGCCAAAGTTACATTTTATCGTTGGTTAACTAGTTCTTGTAACTGTTTATTGCATGTTGTCCTTGTCACATTTAAAATAAATCCTATACTATGTCTCTTTCGTACATATCAATGATGTTATGTTAGAAGCGGTGAAGACTGCAAAATTAATTTGGTTGCGAGTTATCGATTTTCTATTGCCAAAGACAAGTAGACAAAAATTAAGTTTTTGGCGTGATGATAAAAAGTGATAAAATGTAAACATTATGTAAATTGATAATAACAGTGACGGTATCAACCAAATACAAAATGTATTAATACTACGTACTAAGAATAATCTGAATTTATATTCAATGTAAAGTTAGAGAAATGGATAAAACTAAAATAAAATCAAAATCAGTATCAATATTTTTTTTTTTATTTTTTTTTTTTATGTATGGCATCTCGTAGCAGACCTAGAGAGGTCGTTGCTACTTAACCGGATATTCCTGTGGTTGCCCTAAGGTTTTTAATCTTAAAGCCTCCAGCCAGGGCGCAAATTATATATATTAAAACTAAACGACAGCGCACTAAGGGCACCCCCTGTGGTGTACGGACCTCGGCTTAGGGCGTCGTTGGGGGATAACAAAATTAGTAACAATTTGGGGACGGGCTGGATCAACATTTTGATCATGATTATTATCAGGGGATATTATATTTATTGCTACGGCGCTCTCAGCCTCTAACCGGGCGGCTGGCGCATCGACATTCAAGGGACGGGGGGGAGGACTTTTATTACCATTTACTCGGGAAGTTCGCGTGGTACCTCGGCGCGCGGCGGCGAGGACGTAAGGTCGGTTTGTGTATTTTGTGCACTGTACTCGTGGCCCTATTGCTTTCCTGAAGGAGAGTGACGGGGTCATCCGGATCTAAGAGAGTATGCCTCGGTCGGCGAGTCTGACTAATCGCAGAAGGCCTGTAGCTAGCGGCCTGCACAACCAAGGAACGTCATCGCAACCGATGACGTTCTGCGGATTCGAAAAAGCGCTTTGCAAGGCGCTTCATAAACTGCTTGATGGTAGGCATCTTAAAGGTCTACGTGAAGTTGTTCGTTCCGAACGAACCAAGGAGCCTTCGTAATTCTACGGAGAAATCGGTTTTGAAGCGTCTGTATCTTATGAATGTGATACGACTTTGCGTGAGCGAAGACTACGCAGGCGTAAGTCATGATCGGTCGAATGCACGCGGTGTAAATACGCAATTTGCACTTAAGGGACAACTTGCTGCGCGGGTTGAGTACGGAGTGTAGTCTGCCGAGAGCAAAACTGGCGCGCGAGCGCACCTGTTTTATGTGCTCGCCGAACGTCATGTGATGGTTTAACCACACCGAGATATTTGGCTCGTTTCTCCCAAGGTATAGGCTTGCCGAACATGGTGATCGGTTGGGGGAGGGCGGGTGATCGCCGGGGCCTACAGAATAGGACCCCCTGGCTCTTATCAGGGTTGACTTCGATCCTCCACTTCCTGAACCAGGCCGTGAGTCTGTTGACTTCTGCCTGAAGGATGCGGGCGATATTGTCTTGCCTGAGGCCGGAGTAGTAGATGGCCGTGTCGTCTGCGAACAGAGCTAACTGCGCCTTTCTACATTTGGGGATATCACTACGAACTGTTCGTTTGGGATGAGGCCCTTTGTCTCGGCATAGTCTCTGAGACGCTTATAAATAAGCCTCTCATAGACTTTGCCGAAGACGTTGAGCAGACTGATGGGTCGGTAACTGGAAGGTTCGGTCTTAGGTTTGCCGGGCTTCGGGATACCGATGACCGTGGCACTTTTCCAAGCTTGAGGAAAAATGTTGTTGCTAAGAGCGCCATTGAAGATGGTGGTCATTAGCATGATCAGGTGACCGGGGAACAGCTGGAGCACCCTGTTGGTGATTCCGTCTGATCCGGGAGATTTACGGGTTTTCAGACCCTTGATAATGTCGTGCACTTCGTCTGGGGTGACGGGAGCCAGAGGACAATCAGGGTCTTCGACCGGAGCGATTTTTTTTTTTTTTTTTACCTTTAAAAATTATCTTTCTATTTATATCTTTGATAAGTACCGTATAGTTTTTTATAATCGACTAACAGAAAGATGACCAAAATGTATGAAATGTAGAGTCGATTAGTCAGATATTATCGATAATATTTTGGGGGACAGCAACAGTCACTATCATTATCTTGCCCGATCCCTGTCCCAATTTATGTAGTCAGCTCAACATGTCTTTTTCTTCCTTATTTAGTGAAATATGGAATTATAGAGATTACACAGCATCTCGTTAGTCACCCCCTTTTAGACATAATTATAAGTTTTCACAGACCATCCATCCTTTCTTTTTTCTTCAATAAAGGTATTTACTCCTGTACTCCTAAAGCCATCACGTTCATATTATTCTAATTCTTTCCTCTTTCCTCACGATATTTTCCTCATTCCTCCAGGGGGTACCAACACTATTTCACATCTAAAGTAAAAAGAACGTACCTAGCCTACAGCCACTAGAGCTAGAGCCTCCGTTAGGAGTATATGTGTTCTGTGGCTAGAGCTCTCTGAATATAAGTAAGTGTTCTGTGGGACTTCTTGGCGGGAAAGTAAAGCGTCATGTTCAGCAGTTTGTTTAATTTTCCAAAATTTGTGTTTAGCCGAATATTAATGTGTAATAATGGTGGATTATTAACCATTAAGTGTTTGTGAACGTGCATTAGTGTAGGCAAATGAAACAAAACAGTGCAACTTCGCTTCAAGTTCTCTCAAGAAGTCCGCGTGAGGTCTCAGTAAAGTGCCACATCTTTACTGAAACTCAAGGGGAGTGGGTGGGGATATCATCATCATGCATTTATAATTCATTTCATCAATACTATACAAGAACTAAAACGTGACATTGGCTAAATGCACAAACCGTGCGAAGCAAGAAGAAAAAAAAAAAGAAAAAAAAAAAGAAAAAAAAAAAAGTGTTCTGTGCACTAGAGCTGTCTTCTCTCCCATAATATTATTTTTATTATACTCTTTGTGTCTTCTCTTTGGTTGTCAATGTCAATCAATATTTTTTTAGTTATGTACAGAGTACATAACCTAAATGTGGGTTTTTATTATTAAATTCCGTTTAGATGTTAAATATTACAACGATTTGCGTACAAAATTATAAATAACTATACTGTGTTGATATAAACTACTATTAACTGAGACTATCAGGTTTGTGTACTCTGATTTCTTTATGAAAATGATTTCGATTGTGTTTACCAATTATTGTCCATATATGCAATTATGAAAAATAGATTACTTTTGTTAACATTTTATTTCATCTCTAGCTGCTTTCACCACGTGGTGTTCATATCCTATGTTTTTTATTATGTCAATAAAACAAAAAAAAAAATATTTTAAGTATTTCTGCCAGTTTGTTTGTAACGTTACCTTGAGTCCTTGGGAGCCTTGGGTCTTGGGGCGCACTATGTAGAAATTCTCTGATGTGATCCAGGATTAAACTTTTCATTCTTGTCAGCATTACAGCTCAATCAACATTATTTTGTACTAAGGTTGTTGAAAATTTCTATATTGGGTTGATTCTAATAAGGTAATCTTCCCTGGGATCTTCCTATGTTTCTTTCTTTGCTGTATTACTAGAAACTGAACTGAGATTTCTTATTTGAAATTATTATCGTTTTCATACTATGGAAAACAGTAAAACTAAAGCTCAGTTCTCACTAAGCCTATGCCACATATAACTAAAGCTTAGTTCTCAGTAAGCCTATGCCACAAATAACTAAAGCTCAATTCTCACTAAGCCTATGCCACAAATAATAATGTAAACTCGCTACCTAAACACTCATTAATATTAATTTGTAAAGGATGCTCAACACTGTACTGTACTGTAATGACACTACAATCTAGGAATCTTTTGTTTTAAAATAAACTTGAG
Organism: Tiliacea aurago; assembly: GCA_948098905.1. Taxonomy (NCBI): domain Eukaryota; kingdom Metazoa; phylum Arthropoda; class Insecta; order Lepidoptera; family Noctuidae; genus Tiliacea; species Tiliacea aurago. Next base: position 21,343,303 of record OX402578.1, read on the forward strand.
AGTAAACTTGTGTTTTGAATGTATGTGGTGTGTTACTGATGGAAGTACAATAGTTTGAAATTATGCTTAGTGTGACAGACTTCAGTTATAACTAGGACACTTTCATACAATAGTCTATTGACTTTCACCAATAAGCACTAAATAAATTGTTAATACATCATATATTAACATTAGGATGGCTGTAAAAAAATGTTGCATTGACAACTGTAAGTCATGTTCTACAAGAAAGGAGGATAAAGGTGTAACATACCACAAGTTTCCAAAAAATGTTGCATTACGTGACATTTGGATAACCGTAACACATAACAAACACACAGACACAGAGTTGGCCAAGTTTGTGTGCTCGCGGCATTTCTGTAAAAATGATTTTCAAAGTTTCAAGGACTCTAAATACAAATTGAGAACAGGTATTTAGTAGAATGTCCGTATTGCTTGTTGGGTTATTTTTTATTATAAATGGTTTAAGTTGATTATGATTTCTATTCTTTTTTTATGTAGCCACTTAGATATTATTTTTTAGTTTCTGTATTGAATGGTACTGTAATTTTAAAGGGCACTAGTAGCTGTGTCTATATGGTTTCTGTCTATTTCATTGTATTGGCTAATAAACTTGCTAAACGTTCTGCAACAGAGTGTAGAACTTATTTTTAATTTAGAAAAAGCTGCTTTGTATTGGATCTTTTTGATTTTCTGTCATACTTTTTGTTATTGCTGTCAGTAGACATAACATGAAATGATGAAGTATGGAAATTGAAAATGTTATTTACATTCATTCATTGATCTTCCAGGATGCACTAGTAGAAACCACTGCATAATCATTGCATGTTAAAGATATTAGATACAGAACAATTACTGATAACACAGTTGATTGCAGATGCAATTCCATCAATATTTCCATGGGATTCTGACACTGACGAAGAAATGGAAGACATAATTGGCCCAGTGGAAGGTTTTAGCAAAGATTGTGAGGTTGAGAATGTGGATGCTATAAAGAAATTTATTGAAGCACAAGAGAAAGAGATACAGGACCAAAAAGAAGCAGATATTCTATCTAGTGAGAAAATTAATGATGCAGATGTTAATAAGCCAAGTCAAGAAGAGACACTATGTGTGGCAAGCAGTGTGATAGATATGATACTCAATGAGTCTGAGCTAGAGATTGCTAGGAAGAAAGATGTCGCTAGTAAGGAGATTTTAAGTCCTGTGGACAAAGGTAAGAAAACTGGCCAAGTGCATGTTGGACTATGCACAATGAAGGGTTCCCTAACTGGGAGGATTTATCCCAAGAAAAAACTTAACATTGTAATTGAAAAACATGTTCTCTCATACATTCCAACTGCAAAGTTGCGAAATTGTATTGTGTAGACTTACCATGTTATTTTAAGACCATTTTTTTTTTGGTTGGGTAATTATCAAATAACCTCCCGCTCTGGGCGGAGCGGGAGGGCGTGTCAGACTTTTACTGACTAAAACCCACCCGTGTTCCTTCCGTTGCCTGTGTGCCAGGGCCACGATATCCCTTTCGGACAAACTCGCAACCCTGGCAGGCATTGGTCCTAACGGACCCCGTCAGTTAGTTCTGACATCTCTTTGAGGCGCGCGTGGAACACAACGCGCCGTTGACCCGGGCCTGGTCCTTATCGGACGGCGAGCTACCCATCGCTCACCGTCCGCAACCCCGCGCCTACGGTGGCCGGAAATCGGCTCTTCTGTGGCGACTAGGGGCGCCATGGCGCGAATCTTGCCTCTCCCTCACGCGTTCCGCCTCCTCCTTCGCGAGCATTACTGCTTCACAGAAGGAGGTGACGGTCTCCCACGCACTCTCGCTCCGAACCATTGCTTGAACCAGGGCCGGACGTGGGCAATCGCCGCCGCCGATCGCCTCCGTGAGGACACTGCGGTGCTCCGCTCAAGCCGGGCAGACCTCCACCGTGTCCTTCGGGCGATCCACACAGTGGTGACACCCGGGCGTTTCCTCCCGCTTTACCATAAACTTTTTATAGGTTTTCCTGTAGTCTGATAAGTAAGCATAGAGCTATTTTCTGTATTTTTGTCAAAAATGTAGACTCAGTAGTTTTGGAGATAAGGGTCAATTATACATATTTTTTTTTCAAATAACAATAAAAGTATTTATTTTAAATTTATAAGAAAAAGTATACTTGAAATTCTCACAGCCATTTCATTTGATATGTCACACGGTACAGTGTGCAAAACTTAAAAAAAAAAATCTTATCTGTCTTCCAAAAGTGGGGTCCATATTCACACGTCGTGTTTGGGTCACAGAAATTAATATGTGTACACACGGTTACACATCAAGCTATAAATTTCCAGTATACGCTGACCTGTCATTGTGCGGAAATCCTACACAATGCGAGATCAGCTTATACTGGAAATGTATAGCTTGATGTGTAGCCGTCTGTACCAAAGTTCAATTTAATCGGCCCATTCGCTTCGGAGCAAATTTACTGTGACAGACAGACAGCATGAGTGATATAAGGGTTCCGTTTTTTCATTCGGACATACGGAATCCTAAAAATTAAGTAATCATCTTTTCACAAATCTGCAATATTCATATAAATAAAATTACTGACATTCCAGTCCTCAGGTGAAAATGTGAAAACAAATGGTTGGACCTGCATCATATTTATTTCCTAAGGCCTAACTTTTGAGATTACATTTGTGACAATCCATCATATTCAAATATTCCTTCTCATCCTTTACAGGTAACAGCAGTATGGCACTTTCTATTGGTTCTAAGGTCGAGGTTAAGGACTTCGGAAATGAATGGCATCCTGCAAAGATTATAGAAGTCGACTATGAAGATATGGAAGTGCTCATACATTATGTGGATTTAAAAAGGTGAGTACAATATTGATAATTGACTGAATCTTGAAGATCACGGTGTCAGCATTACCAGCTGCATAGATCATCCTGCAGCTCAAGAATGCGTACAGTGTTCTTGACAATGTCACCCTTGGTGAATGGGCGATGTGCTTGTCTGGTGAGACAAGCACATACAGACGAACATATAACCTCCTCCTTTTTGGAAGTCGGTTAAAAATAAATATATTCTCTGCTAACTCTCGTTTTCAGAACGGTCCTACGTTACGACCGTTCTGAACCTCGTTTCCTCGGTACCTCGTTGTAAAGAAAAACATTTATAAAAAACAAGTATGCTATGCAATAAATACTTTTTTTTTTATAAATGAAGTTCAGGCTGGCCACATAGAAAAAAAAAATACAAAATATAAATCAAATGTCATGATATGGTCATGATTCTATGATTGCGTAATTTTTGGGTTGTGAATTCAATAAATTAATTTATCGTAATTGTAATGTCTTTCTCGTACAATACACGTAATAAAACATTGCGTGAAGGACGCAGGTAGCTATATTGTTGTTTTTTTTACTTTTTCATTGTAACTAAAGCTAGACGAATTTTTCGTTTGCTCAGTTTGCTTTCCTCTTAGTTTTCGTTGCGTAAATTTCCCAGCTTTTATCTTAGAATATTCTTAATAGTAAATAAAGTCTTTGTCGTACGGACGATAATATATAAAGGCTGATTTACATTGATCTAGTGTTTCAACCCAATATTAGTTTTTCGTAGTTTTTGAATGTAAAAAAGATGATAGCCATTCAGCAGTTTGGCATCGCAGCTAGTACCTCTTTTAATACACCCGGGTGCCATAATATTTAAATTAAAGATGGCTACCTACCACTAAACATAACAAAAACAATTGCAGACATGACGAATGGATAAGCGTGAGCAGTCCACGCTTACGCCCGGTCAGTTCCTCCGCTGCCAGTAGTGTCACAACTACCACCACGGTGGAGCCTGGCCCTAGTTCCGAGGAAAGCCTTACTGATACTATACCGATAGCCAATTTGAAAGAGGAACCAAAAGATGTAAAGATTGAAGATAAGAGTAGGCTGAGCTACGCGGTGGGCGAGCGATGCCTCGCGAGGTGGCGCGATAATCGACGCTTCATAGCGACCATTCTTAGAGATTTGGGGGATGGTGAGTATTCATTTATTATTAACTAGTGACCCGCCCCGGGTTCGCACGGGTGCAATGTCGATACTAAATACCTGGTATTCAGCCAGCGTTTGCAATGTAAGCGCAAAAAAATGTGTACAAATTACGACATCACATTAGAAACCTCTAAAATGATCAGTGTTTCTCTACTATATTATGCATGTATTATACTTATAAACCTTTCTCTTGAAACACTCTATTTATTAAAAAAACCGCATCAAAATCCGTTGCGTAGTTTTAAAGATCTAAGCGTACATAGGGACAAACAGACAGCGAGAAGCGACTTTGTTTTATGCTTGTAGTGATAAAATGCATATTTGTATGTAGTACCTACACGTTTTATCTAGTAGGTGATTTCTCATACTAGAAGATTAAGAAAAATCATGAGAAAATAATTATGATAAATAAAAATAAAACTGGTTTCTAAAAGCTTATAGAATCAATTCTAAAATATTTCTTAGATTGTTATGGTCCAACGAACTGTCTTTAAAAAAAAAAATACACGGGTACAAATGACGACACGGTTGGCGCAATGGTTAAGCGTTTGACTGCTGCGCTGCGTGTCGTGGGTTCGATTCCCGCACGGAACAAATATTTGTATGACCTGCAAGTAGCTGTTCCGTGTCTGGCTGTTTGTGTATGTGAGTTTAAATGTTTGTAAACGCACCCACAATACAGGAGTAATTCCTAGTGTGGGGAAAGGTAAAAAAAAAAAAAAAATGTTTTAATCTTTTTCTTTATATTTTTTTTGACAGGCAATTACGAGATAGTATTCGACGATGGTTGCCATTGGACGTGTAACACGAGTAGGCTTCACAAACTGCGCTCGAAGTCTGGCGAAGTTGACGCGACGTCGGCCCCCCTCACGTACGGTGCGGGGCCTAGCAACACGACCCCACAAACAAACACTCAGTTCCCTACCCCTGCTTTCCACACACATCTCTTCGATCCCACAAGAGACTACTTAGGATCAAAAAGTGAACGCCGCGAAATGAAACGTAAACTTAACATAAAAGAAATATTCAATATAGGACAGAAAAGGTCGCGTAAGGATAAGATTCAGAACGAAAAGTCGCAGAAGACAGTCGCAAGGAAGCCAAGGATTCTGAAGAAGCGAAGGGAGAAGGTGGTCAAGTTGAAGCTTGAGACTGAAGTGAAGACTGAAGTGAAGACTGAGATAAAGACTGAACTACCTGGTGAGTGCTGTTTAGGTTCTAGGCTTGTATTTATTCTGCAGTTTCACAGTTTTGTTATCTATACATAATGATAATAACATCTTAGCAAAGTCAAAACTGTTTACATTAATATTTTTGGTTAAGAGTAATGCATGAGGCCTGGGAACGATTTCAATGTCGAAAATATAGTTTTTAGAATTTTTGTCTGTGTCTGAATGTATGTTCCAGTATCACGTCTATATTTCCTAATATAAATCTTAGCCGTAGATGCGGTAGCTTCCATCATTGGTACTGTAAGCCAAGAGAAACCAGTACCCGTGGCAGATAAGAAAGAATTGAAGCAAAATGAGAATCTTGACCCAGTTCTGGAGAATATTAAGGAGGAAATAGAACAAGGAACCACCGACATGAATGAAGCAGTGAGTTTTCCGGCAGAGCCTCACACCACAATTGATAATGAAGACCTTATTCAGTTGGAAGACCTGAAAGGTGAACTAGACTCGGTAAGTGAAGTTTTTTTTTTTCTAATATGTCCATGATGTATTTTTTATTGTTTTTCTTGTATAAAATTGTACATTCCTTTTAAAGCCGGCCTCTGGTAATGAGCAAGTGAGTAGTGTTAAGGTACGTATCGATAATGCGCGGAAAACTCACAAAAACAGACGGCTCGCGCAGCTGTCGCGCTTTACCGATACACACTTTCTTTGAGCTTTAACAAATATTTTTTGTACCTATCCAGTTATACTGTCTTTTTATAATTAGGTACTCGACGAGGAAGTGAAACTCGAACAATTCGAGAAACCAGACGACGTCAGACACGAGGAAGTTATTGACAGAATCAAAGAGGTCATCAACAAACTAGAGGACGGTTTGAACAACGTTGAAAAGATCGGCTCGCCCAAGCTAGAACCGAAAGAAGAAATACTGACATCTCCAGAAATAAAAGCAGAACCAAAAGTAGAAATTAAACAAGAGCCAGAAGAGATGACTGAACCAAAAGATAAAAGTAAGAAATTATCAAAGATAAAGAAGGGTAAGAAATTAAGGATGTTACGGGAGAAGAAAGTGAAGAAACAAGTGGAGAAGGTGAAGAGTGAGCTGGAGATGATGAAGAAGCAAATGGACGAGATGCGGCAGCAGATGCTAAAAGGGCAGGAGTTGGGGAAAGGCGCGGCGATGCCGGAGTCATTCCTGATGCCGGGCGAGTGGTGCTGCCACTGGGTGAATGGCCAGCCGGTGGGCGCTGTGAGCGAGGTCGAGTCCGAGCCCAGGCCCGAGCCAGGGGCGCAGGCGCCGCTGCCTAGGAGGAGTGTGCAGGTACGCAGTGACACTTATTATATCGTAGGTAGAACAGTATTCGTGAATTTATTTATTATAACACCTTAAATCTCTCATTATAGGTATAGTTTATAGTTAAGTACAAAATATAAGTGAATCTATATATTTCTTTAACTTTGCACGTTTAAGTTTGTTGGAAATAGGAGGTCAGGTTTTTCTGCTACTATCTTCTTAAATGTTTGTGTTAGAAGTTTGGTATAATGACCGAATTTCTTTCTTCTTCGTTCTGTGATATTCCCCAAGTCACGCAAATGTTTTGCACGTATTTTAAATTTCGCGAAATACGTGCGGCCGCGTTTTCTGAAAAAGGCCTCCTCTTTTGGTTTCTTTTTTTTTGTCTTGTAGTCAAATCAAAGCATAAAGCCATGTCTCTTTGTATTCTAGGTCGAGGACAAAAGATTACCAGAGGGTTGGACTAAGCACATGGTTCGTAGGAGCTTCGGGCATTCTGCAGGCAAATGGGACGTTGTGTTAGTTAGGTATGTTACCTCAAAACCCTTAACAGATATCTCTTTTTATTTCTTTACTAGCAAAAGCTAGTAAAGAAATAAAAAGGGATAAATCTGTTGTGAGATATCTGCTGTGCTGTGTGTTGTTTTGTTGGGTTAGAAGCGTTATGACTACCTCTCGATAAGACTAAATAGCAGATATGACTAGTTCGCTATAGGACATAATCTCGATATGACTAGATCTTGTTAGGACTATATCGCGTTTGGACTAGATCGCAATAAGGCCAGATAGCGTAACGACTATATTTTTGTTTGTTTTTTGGAGTACAGTTATCGAGTTATAGCATTAAGTTTTTGTCCTTGGTACCTATACTAAAATACTTTAAATGAAAGCATTTCATGGTAACATAATTATTTATTTATTTAAACTTACGCTTTAAATCGCTAACGTTTTAAAAAAAAGATAGGAGCGTAATCTCCTTCGTCTCAAGTTTATTTAATTCTCTTTGATACTTGCGATTGAATAATATGGTGTTTATTCTTTTGTTGTTCGGTTCAAACAGAGAATTTTGATTTTTTTTATCTTGAAAATGTGCCTCTTTTTTAAATAAAATAAAAATTGTAACAATGTTGGTTTGTGCTGCACAGGAAATAAGCAAAGGATTCTTTAGCCATTGCCTGCAAAAGTAGCTTGCGAATGCATTCATTTCAGGTGATTGCGTTGAACATTCCACAATAGCAGACCATCCGTCTTGTATATAAGATGAAGGAGCGGTAAATTAGCAGTAATTCTAGTGATGTATCGCCCTTCTTGAGTTTTCGTCACACTTTAGTAAAGCTAAGTAGGTACTCCATGAAGTTCCTATACTAATGCCACTTTTAGATACGATTGTACGTCATATCGATAATGAGTCATTTTGATAACAGGACTTATGCATAATTATGTAGTCAAACAGCTAATTAGTTTTACAGCGATCTAGTTATATCGAGATTAAGTCCTATAGCGAACTAGTCATATCTGCTATTTAGTCTTATCGAGAGGTAGTCATAACGCTTCTAACCCGTTTTGTTGTGTGTATTTGTGTTCTGTAAAATGCACTGTTTCTGTGCCAAAGTAGTTATTAAAAAAATACGACTGCCACAGAAACTGTGCATTTTCCGGGGCACACTGAGCATGAAGATGTTCTTAACCTATATCTTTGTCAATTCTAGCCCCGACAACCGCAGATTCCATACGAAGAACGAAATGCGATTATACTTAGAGAACAAGCCAGAGCTTATGGAGCAAGGGTACGAACACGCGCTCACAGACTTCGGCGTGCACCTAAAGATGGCGCGGCGCCTCGGTTGGATCTCGCAGACGGCCGACGGAGCCCCGGGCGCCGCGCCGCTGCCGGCCGCCGCGCTCAGCAGCACCTCGCCGCTCGTCAAGCGAAGGAAGTTGAGTCTTAAGAAGAAGAAAGACAGAGATAGCAAGGACAAGGAGAGGAGGCCCAGGATAACTATTAAGATGAAGAAGCCGAAAGTTGTTAGTGTCAGCTTATTTATACATATAACATAACATAACATCACACCTTGTTTCCCTGGGTTGGGCAGAGGTGTACCTATAGATAAATTAAAGTATACAAAATGTCCCGGAATTAACGCCCAACCCTCTCAAGGGGTCATTGTACTAATCATTATGAACAACTTTTACTATGGGACAACGAAAAACAAAATCAGCTGTTCCTTACAATTTATGTTCTCATATCTCGTCAAAATGTAGGGAACAGATGATTTTTTTTTCGCGATTTCAGGTTTGGTCCCATAGTAAAAGTGGTTTATAATTATGAGTAAAATGACCCCTTAAGAGGTTGTGCGTTCATTCTGGGACATGTTGTATATCTATGTAGCGCCTTTCGTGTCTGTATGTGTGACCACGTTGTTCTTCAAGATTACACAACTAATTTTGAATTTTTCACCATTATTTAGAGAATTTATTCCGTAAGGTTTAAATGTATACTTACATAAATTTAAAAACTTACATATTGAAAATAAATCTCGATATTTTGACAAGTCGTAAAAACTGCAGAGCAGGGACGTATTGCTAGTTCATTACTTTATAAATAAAAATAGCTTCACGCACGGCTGCTTTGCTCTCGTGGTCCATCCCACAGGAACCGTGCATATTTCTATGATACTCTCCTTGCTACTACTTTCCGCTACTACTACTTTCCGCTACTACTACTTTCCGCTACTACTACTTTCCGCTACTACTACTCTCCGCCTTTGTCACCCTATGGCCCATAAACTGTGTCTGTGCTAAAAATCACGACACTGACAGCTAAGATACAGAATGAATGAATGAATGAAATGCACCGACCGCAGCTTGGTTAAACCAGACTCGATTACTCGAATGAACCCAAAGATTCACACTAGCCCCTGGAGTCTCATGTTTCATGACACTACAGAGACCATTGCATATCAAAGAGTAAACTGGGAGCGCGGTAATGGTAGGGAGGACGTGCCCAGTTAAAAAAAAAACTTAGTGAAGGAAGATGTTGCTGCGTGAAAGGAAACCAACAAACACTTTCCAGACTTTCACATTTATAATAGTAGGATTTTTAAAGATCATGATTAAGTTCTAGATTTCAGTCAAAGCATTACTAAAGATGTGTCGTTCTTACCAAAATCTTTATGCTTTTACACTATGAACGAATGAAATGCACTGACCCCAGCGTGGTTAAACCAGACTCGATTACTCGAATGAACCCAAAGATTCAAACTATCCCCTGGAGCCTCATGTTTCATGGGACTACAGAGACCATTGTATATCAGAGTAGACCGGGGGGAGCGATATTGACAGGGGAGACGTGCCCTTGGGATATGGAAAGATTATTAGAGCCGTACCGGATATGCATCCTACCAAAATCTTTATGCTTTTACACTAGTTAGAAAATTTGTACTAATGTTTAATTTTTCACTACAGTATGTACCCTCTGAAGACTCTGTGCCATCTCCAGGTGGTATAAGCGTCAGTGACAGTATTCCTGGTGATGCTTACCTCGATGCGCCGCCATTAGAAGATGGATATGGTACGTATCTAGACATAAAACTTGCTTTTTAGGGTTCCGTAGTCAACAAGGAACTGAACCCTGATAGTTATGCCATGTCCGTCTGTCTGTTTGTCCGCGGCTTAGCTTAGGGATTCTAAGTTCTAGAAAGCTGTAATTTGGCATGGGGATACATATTGATTGGTTTTTTGATTTTCAAAGGTTTTTATTAACAGAAAGGTTGTTATAAGTTAACAAAAAGATCTTATTCTAAATGTAAACTGACATAATCGCTCGGATTATGTCAGTTTACATTTAGAATCACCTCTTATATAATACAACATGTTTGATTATCAGTGTGGCTACTAATTTAATAGATATATAATATACAACATTAGTTTTTGTTTATACTAAACCCGAAAAGGGGTCATTGTACTCATCATTTTGAACAATTTTTCTATGGGACCAAACTTGAAATCGCGAAATGTAAGTCAGCTGTTCCATACATTTTGTCGATTTAAGTGAACACAAATGTAGGGAACAGCTGATAATTTTTTTGCGATTTCACGGTTGGTCCCATAGAAAAAAAATGTTCAAAATGATGAGTACAATGACCCCTTTTCGGGTTTAGTATAAACAAAAACTAATGTTGTATACGACTACTGTTATGTAGGGTTTGCAGACCCACATTTTTAAATTTAAGTTACCCAAGCCCCCCATTTTTATTTATTTTGAAATTATCAAATACAAAGTGTTGTAGATTAATTGTTAAAACAAAAGAAAAACATATGTTAAGGGATACATATTAATCACGCCGATAAAGTGGTAAAACAAAATCTTAAAATACATTTTATTAGGGTACCGCTACACGTATTGAGGATGATTTTTTTTCTCGTCTATCCCATTGTGTGTGGTGTCGTTGAAACGTGTGAAAACCATTTTCCGATTCAAGGATCCGTTTGCGAAATATTAAGCTTTAAAGTGATAATTTTTGCTAGTCAAGTGTCTCCCTGCCTGCTAAATAGTTGTTTTTGGATATGTGAAAAAAATCATGGCAATAGCATATTAACAAAGTTAAAAGGAAAACTATCACAGCTAGGTAGGCTGTACAAGTGAACGAGTAATAGTCGATCAACTTACATTTGCAGTTGGAATGTATGTATAAACATGTTTTTCAACTACAATGTTACGTTTGTTCTTGAAATAAATTCATCCCAACTACGGAACCAGTTTGCCGGTTGGCCGGTTATTTATATCTTGTACAAATTTTTAATCTGACAACTCCTCCTTTCCAGTATACGTGGGCTCACTAAAAGTACAAATAATCGACAACCTTCTTCGTTGTCCGGCTGAGAGTTGCTTTAAAAACTTCCGGAACAACACTTTACTACAGATGCATATCAAACACTATCACAAAGAACTCAGAAAGATGATGGGAGCGACTCCTAAAGTGTTAGACTTAGCGTACGCAAGAACCATGCCAGTGGGGGTGGAAACTCCTCGCTCTAAAGACGACCACAAAATCATTAAAGTGAAGCTACCGCGACTCCCGAAACGTGAGGACCCCAAACCAGAAGTAAAGGACTGTCAAACTGAATTACAAGTGGACACCACACCTGTTACACCAGTCAAAGATGGTAATAGCATAACTGTGCCCAGGAGTCAGGACTCGCCCAAACTGCGGCAGGCTCTCGGCAACAAGCCTGTGAAGCGACCAAGAGTACTTCTACCCGTTCGGAGACTAGAACCCGAGCAGGTCATATCAGACCCTATGAACGAAGAGATAGATGTGGAAGACAGAGAACCTACCATGGAAATACCTGCTCTAGATACACCGTTGGACTTTGAAAGTGCTATATCCACACATACAGTGACGAAGCCTATGTTTGACAAGAAGCGTAAAGGCGATAAGCGTCGTATGACCTTCGCGTTGGCTGCTAAGAGGTCAGCCAGTGAAGAAGAGGATTGGTTTGGGGCGAACTCGGACTTTGAAACCAGGTCCAGTTTCCCCAGGTCTGGAACCCCAGACTCGAAGGTTGATTGTAAAGTGGTGCCTGTGTCTTCTGAGTCCAATGAGGAGTATATGTTTACTGAGAGTAAGTTTTATTATTATTAAATATCAAATCAAGTGCAAAACTTAAGTCGCTTTTCGTGTCTGATTGTTTGTGTAACCGCTTAGTTCATCTAAAATATAACGGTTGTCACCATAATTTAGAGAATAATTAATATTTTAAATTAGAGAATTTAATTAAATGATACTTAAATGATTTTATTTTTGTAAGTAGGTTTGTACAAACACTTTATTTTAAAATTTAGATGAGGTCGGTCGGCGTTTCCTATCTGACTACTTTAAGAAGAAAGGCAGAAACAAACTCAGAGGTCACAGTCTCTTTTAAAGTCCAGACATAATTTTGGTCAGATCATGTGAAGACCATGTAGATTGGTCTTTTGATGAAAGATCCACACAGTTTGACCTGACCTGTCCAGTCAGTGCACTCATTTGTCAGTAATCGTGCAGCTCAACTCAGAACTTAAGGAGCTCAACGATTCAACAAACAATACCAAAGAAAGGACCGCCGAGGAAGGGTTAGGCCGCTTAAATGACTCAAACTGCCAGACCATGATAAAAACTAAATAAATTTTCATGTTTGGTCAAGTCGTACAACCCAACGAAGGAGGGGCGAGTCACTAGTTATTTGTTGTTTTAATGCCAGATACAAAAAAAAAAAGTGCGTCGCTTCTGTGAAATTTCGCCAATTAATTAAATTTGACCCTTTATGAAACTTCAACTGTCCTTGTTTATAGATGGCGAGAGGATAAAGATAGTGCACATGAAACGCGAAGAGATCATCAATTGTCACTGCGGGTTCCGCGAGGAAGATGGGCTCATGGTGCAGTGCGAACTGTGCCTGTGCTGGCAACACGCCATGTGCCACAACATACAGAGGGAGTGTGACGTGAGTATACTATAGTTAACAAGTTATGGGCTCGACCTCGACTCGAAAAGCAGTGCATAAAGAAAAACGTTCCCTAAAACCTAGTCCACGATATTATGACAAACAACTCGAGATTTAAGAGCCTATACTACCTTAAATGGCTTAGCATGATCCTCCGTTATGTCGAAAATACTGCAGCATTTATTTTGAAATAAGTTTATGGTAAAGTTGAGGATTAATGTTAAATACTATGTCTGACGAAAACATGATTCCATAAAAAAAAAAAATAGAAAAAAAAACCCAAGTTACCTCCAAACCGAACAATAAACGACGATACGAAAATACGAAAATACTTCAAATTAGATAATAACACTTTGCATATTAACTATAAAGCAGGTCTTAGTATTTTTTTTTTATCACCATTATTTTCAACGTAAAAATAAACTAAACTATCGGTGCCTTGGAGTCTTCTCCCTGCCACCCTGTCTCGCTTGCTCGCGTGACCGCCAGCAGTAGTGTGCGAGCGAGGTATTATAGACTTAACTAAAATTATAATAAACATATTATTGATTTGATTTTGATTTATATTTCTACTCTCTACAATAGAAATTGCTTGTGACATGTCTCGGTAGAAAACTGTCAACTGTTTATACGGAAACGTAATTTTTGTCTACTCTTCCGTTGACAAAACGCTTCTTTACGGTTCTCGTGCTAAGCCTGCAGGCATGCAAATATCTAATTATAATCAAAATATTACTTACTATGAGTAAAATTGGCTTTGTAAGTACGAGTACTACACGCGATAAATTGTTCTGAGAAAACGGTATTTAAAGCATTTTCCAAAATTCAAAACGTTTGAAAGTATTTACAAAGCGCCACCAAGACTCACAACGCATGTGTGCGTAATGAGACGGCCGACAAACAAAAACAAATTCACGGATTTGTTGCTCGACTAGTGGCGTCATTAATCGCTCATCATTATTAGTATGGCGCTGCATTGACGTAGTCTATGAAAATTACACGTGCGGTGTCTTGCGAGGTCGGCTAGTTATGATCAGTTGACCAACAAATCGGGTAATAAGTGAGATATTACGAGTACTGATTGCAATAAAACTATGAATAAATTCGACGAATACGAAGACGAATACTTACAACTACATACAAACTCTTTCGTAAGGATGTGACTACACACATTGAAACAGTAATTTGGAGGGGCGAGCCATGTTATCGTAGTTTAACTATACACGAGTAAAACGCCTGCATAAAAGTTTAAAATTGTCCGCAATGTCTATATTTAAACCACATTATTTTTAGTATATGCGAAACCTGAATATAGTTTGTTCAGAATAGGAACTGAATCGATTTCAATAATTTTTACACCATTTTATATTTTGTCCCAAAAATATTTAAGTGTGATGGAAAATGTTATCACCATTTAATTACTTACAATACAATCGCCGTACGGTTAGGTACCTACTGCCAAATTATTATCAATGAGCGCAAGACGACCCTGGAGGCGCGGGGGCGTCGTTAGCATGTGTTTGTACGGCAACCCAGTAACATAACAACCTTATAACTTTGTGATTTTTCATGATACAGTTTTGAAATTTTGTACATAGATTCTTTACATAAAAATACTAGACACGTGTTTCGGGTTTCGCATATACTAAAACTAATATTGTATACTGTCACGCGGTTATCACATTTATATTCGCTCATAAAATCAAAATCTAAAGTAATTAATTCAAACTATAGGCTGAGAATCAGCACTTTTCGAACGTCAAAATTACTTAAGGCAGTCCCCCAAAACGCCCGCCCTTCACCACTTCCTAGTGCTTTAGCTGGGAAGAAGAAGTGGCGCAACAAACTCCCCAGCAGCACAGCTGTCTGTTCAGTTAGAAAAACTTGATTCTATATAATAGTATGCAAAATAATTTACATTACGCAACACAAAATATTAAATTAAATTATTATCATACTTATTTGTATGCTCTCATACTATCCAGGTGCCAGAAAAATACACATGCAGCATTTGCCTAAACCCACGGCGCGGTCGCCGGTCGCAGCGGTTCCTGCACGACCAGGACCGAATGTACGAGGGTCTGTTGCCAGCCGGCAAGCCGTGCGAGACGTTACGACGGTCGCACGAAGTGGCCGGGAACCTGCTGAGGATCGAGGATGCTCTCCATGCGCTGAGGGTCAAGTACTATGTGGCTACGTAAGTATCCAAGTATTTTTAGGGTTCCATATCTGAAAAGGAAAAAAAACGGGACCCATATCCCACTTCGTTGTCCGTCTGTCAGTCAGTCGATCAAGACCTTTTTTCTCAGGAACGCGTGGAAGTATCAAGTTGAAATATCAAATACGTAGACCTGCGTGCATGCATGCGACATATTTTGATACTCACAAATAAATCAAAACCCGTTTCCCCGTTGACCTAGAATGATGAAATTTTGTAAGAAGTAAGGTCTCACAGCACAAGTAAAGGAAAAAGTCCGAAAACCGATAATTTCTAGTTTAATCACATTTTTTTTTTTTTTGCAATTACGAACTTCATTTCCAGATGGAAAATTGACCGTCACGTATATCGATGTATCGTAAAACGTGTTTTCAACTACAATGTTAAGTTTGTTTTAGGGATAACTTCATCCCAACTACGGAACCCTTCATTGTGCGTGGCCCGACACGCTTATGTTAGTGAGGACTTGTTCACCTCTTCCAAATAACTTTGTGTTAAATTACTTGTTATAATTGCTTGCTAGTATTTAACAAATTCTGTTTACTTTTTTATTTATTTGGTGAGCACAAGCTATTTGGACAACACGAAACCGGCCCTTAGTTTTTTAATGTGCGTAACTACAGCTTCCTCATGCATGGGTGATAGAATATTTCTACTTATGCCAATATTTAAGGCATAATAGCTGCAATCAAAGTTCCCAGTCTTAATTTAGCTGCCACTAAAACGTTCATTAATATGAGCTGTTTACTGTTAGCTGGAGAGACTCACCCCAGCCTCCTCATGCAGTACAGGTAAACCAGTGAGGTTAGGGTTTTGGACTATAGTCAGATAAAATAAGGCATAATACCTGTACAAGGAAGAAAAGAACTGAACGATAATACTTAAAATGTGTTGAAACTACGATCAAAAAACTGTGTGTGTCACCTCAGCTGCTCATTTCGTTATAAAAATTCTCAATACTTCCATAGTACGGTCTGTGCTCTGCATTATCTGACCCCTCTTACATAAAAGAGGAGGGGTAGAGGGGTCGGGATATGCCGAGCATTGACTGCACGATTACTGGAGCAGTATTATTTCCTTTCCTAAAGTAGTCCCATGTAGTCGGCTCCCAGTCAATAATCTAAGTTCAAACTGAATTGCAATAATGTAGTGCACGGAACGGCAACGGCGTTCCTTAGCTCGTCCGAGGCAATAATTTGAATTTTTGGCGCGGAAACTCTTTTTAGAGTTCCGTACCCAAAGGGTAAAACGGGAACCCTATTACTAAGCCTTCGCCGTCTGTCTGTCTGTCTGTCACCAGGCTGTATCTCATGAACCGTGATAGTTAGACAGTTTAAATTTTCACAGATGATGTATTTCTGTTGCCGGTATAACAATAAATACTAAAAACAGAATAAAATAAATATTTAATGGGGCTCCCATACAACAAACATGATTTTTTTGTTCTATATTGATAACGGCAACAGGTAGACGCTTGTTGTTTATTACATGGAAACTACGAATTAGACATTTGAAAATTTTGCTGCTTAAGGCAGCTATAATTATGCCTTATTTGTTTACCTTTAAATCGAAACTCTACGTTTGATAGTTTCATTAATACAACATGTATTGTGTAAGCTGGGGTTACGGTACTTATTAGCGTTTAATCTGTAGGAACCAAACAACAAAACCCAGAACATATTTATAATGTTTTCTTCTTCCACAGCAAGAAAGACCATCCAAAGCTCTACCTCTGGGCCAAAGACTGGGAGCAGGTGGAAATCCAGTACACACAGGAGAAGCTGAACTCGGACTACTCGGACCTGAACATCATGATCAACAGCATGAACAAGGAGAACCAGCCGCTCCGGCCAGACGACGTGAAGGACTTGTCGCTGGACATACGCGCCCCCCCGACCTTTGATGAACAGGAACATGAGAGGTATGTTTAATAATAATAATAACTTTATTTAAATAATTGTTGTAATAATAAAATACCTGAAAATAAGCAGTTTATCAAATACTTGGACTATTTACTATAATTTACCTTGATGGTCTCCTACAACTTACTCTGTCTTATTACAAAACAAGGTTTATCTTCAGACCCAGATTTAATCCATGGAGCTATTATTGAATTACGAACTATATTCCGTCTATGGTAAAGTTCCTAATACAAATCTGACAACTTAGTATGTACCAAACTAAGTTTTCAGTTTTGTATATAGAACGGTATTTCAATCACAGTTACGTTCTTATTACAAAAACTGGCTCCATGGTTTAAGCCATGGTAAAATATAAATCTTGATTTGTAATAAGACGGAATTTATGTTCAAATATTATGCAATAATTTTTTACTTTTCACGTAATGATAATCTGCTCTCTTTAGGTACACACAAAGTTCCCAGCTCAGTTCCCACCACCTTCTGAGTGGCTTACTGTCAAGTCCAGGGGGAGCTTCACTGGATCTGCCTATAAGCACGTCGGAGTTGGAACGTCTTGCCAAATCTGTTCAAGGTATGGCGCTACTTTTCTTCTTGTGGTCTATAAAATAATAGCTAAAGCCGTGGCAAAAATGTCAGCCATTCGTCACGGTGGCAGCCATTATCAACAATGGTTGTTGCTTGAATATTTTTAGGGTACCTATTATTATATGTTTAGCTCCTTGGATTGCCAATGTCAACTAGGTTACGCAGCCATTAAATATAAAGAGGGTAATCTCGCTTATGAAACCACTATGCTCTACCAAGTCCATTACTGGTCCAATGCTGGTCCTGCTCCACAACCACTTGGGCTCACTTGTTAAAATTATAATATTTGGAAGAGATTCTTCCCCCCTTTTTTAAGTTCTGACATTACAATCATATTTATTATATAAAATGTAATCAAGTTTTAGTTGTTGAATACTTCAATAGGTAATAATGTTTTTCCTTTTGCTAGTAAAATGTTATTAATCTTTGAAATGCATTGCAAGCTATAGTTTTGTATAATTTAAAAGTATTTTTTCAATTTTGTAAATGTGAGTACCATAGAGCCGTTTATTATGTTATGAACTTATGATTTATGTTGACTTAAAACAGTTTGGCAGTTAAGAGTATGTCATGTTCACTTAAATGTTTCGCTGACGGTGGCGCGTGTGTTGGATCATTCGGTTCCCTAAAAAATGGTTGAGCTGCATGGTGCTGATCCACGCGTCATGTTCGTGAACGGGCGCCGTCAGTTGTGACTGGTCATCTCCTATCTGCCAGGGCTTATTTGTAATCTTTTATATTTTGTATTGTTTTTAAATAATTTATTTTTAAAAATTTTACATTCTTCTCACATATAGAAGCGACAAGAATAATTTACCCAGGATTTTGTAATATCCTGATTTAAAAGAGTGTCCTTGGAGTTTCTTGCCTGTTCTCCTCCTTAGAGATCTACGTTTTAAGCTTCAACTTTCTGACTAACTGACCAACTCTTTGAAAATTCATAAGTGCCTGTAATTTGTTTAATTGAAATAAATGCTTTGAGTTTGAATAACAAATCTGTTCATAGTCCAGGGACCGATTGCTAGATAAGAAAAAAAAAATCCTGGGATTGGTGTCGTTATTAAAAGTGATACTCATTGTAGAATGAGTGCTATTTATGTGTGTGTGAGTGCATGTTACTAACAAATAGCTCATAATTAATATTTCCAGAGCAAGAAGCCCAGCGTGCCGTAATCTTAGCCCCACAGCCCGAGGCGCCTATAGAGAACACGGCGTGTCGCCGACAACTGTTGAAGCACCTGCAACGTTGCCAAGCACTAATCGACGCAAGGCTTGACTCCATCGAGGCGCAAGTTGCAGGTAACGAAGCACTTCTTCAGTAATACTATACTTTAGTACTAAACATAGACCTCTCCACCAAAACTGGAAATTTATGCACTTTACTTGGTCACGATTGAACGCTGGTAGCACACCTCCACCACGAAACCGTAGCAACTGGCTTGCGTCATGTTCCGCTACTCGAATCG
This sequence comes from Tiliacea aurago, assembly GCA_948098905.1. Lineage (NCBI taxonomy): Eukaryota > Metazoa > Arthropoda > Insecta > Lepidoptera > Noctuidae > Tiliacea > Tiliacea aurago. The sequence goes on from OX402578.1 coordinate 21,362,481, forward strand.
GAACACGACGCGAGCAAGTTGAATTTTACTACTGCGGTTTCGCTGCTATGGTTTCGTGGCGGAGGTATGCTGTCAGCGTTAAAGTTAGCCCGTTGCACTTATTCTATACATACTACCATTATTTGAAAGAGATAACAGGGAAACTTTTAGAGATTTAAGATACCACACGAAAATTACATTGTTTGTCGCTCTGCCTGAAAATGGGTATTTATTTTATATTCATTTTCAGAACTAGAATCTCAAGACCCATCGTTTGAGGACGACGAGACAGCGGACTACTTCCCGCGGACCAAACAGACTGTACAGATGCTGATGCGAGATCTGGATACAATGGAGGAGCTAGGAATCATAACCTAAACACATAAGTGCTGAGGAAGTGGCCTAGGATAGCTCATAGATGTGATAAGCATACATTTTCATGAATTTATACATAATTGGAAGTATTCGGACATTATAGGGATTTATGCATTGCTTTGTTGTAATGTTAATCAAAGTAAATTATGATTTTGAATTAGATACAGTTTATATTCCTGTTTATGTAATATCTCATGTAACATGGAAATACCAAAGTAAGAAATAAAGTATATTTAACATGAAATCGTTGTTTTTATTTAAGCATTTGTTCTCATGAATTCTTTGTCGCGAAAAGTTCACTTTTTACATTTTGGAGCACTTGTCTGTTCTTAGGCACAGTGTTGAGTGTTGTATATATAAGCTAAAGACATTGTCTATCTCTTTGTTGATTCCAATACGTGAATCTATGACAAATTATGCTCAAAAACCCTCTGAAAATACTACCACAAATAAAAAACACAACCTCTTTTCAAAATTTTATTATCTTATAAAATAGAATACAAAAAGGAAACTAGCCCTCATAGAATTTGGGCAGCTGATCTCCAAGTATGACGGAGCGTTCAACACCAGCTTCCGTGATGACACCCAGTCTCACCACACCACCAGATGAGCCGTCTCTAAGGATGGCCAGTGTCAGCGTGTTGGTGACAAACTTGATAGCTTCCTCCTTGCTCATGTTCGGCTTGAAGTTAGCATCCACGTAACCATACACGTAGGTTGAACCTGACCCACCGATGGACACGGCTTGACGTTGCACCATACCACCAATTGGGACTGAGTAGATTTGTCCTGTAAAAAGAAATAACGAACGTGTTAGGAACACTAAATCTCCAGTTATATATGCTGGTGGCCGAACCCAATAACTTATATATCACCAGTTTCGGCCTACTGAAGATATAAAAATATATCTATCGATGGTTTTAACGTCCCAATAATCTAGGAATCATACCGGCCCACGCTATCTACTGATGGGAGAGTGTATGGCCTACAACAGATATCTCTTTGTATGAAAATGCCAAAGTATGCGTCCAATATACGATTTGTTTGACAGGACAGTACTACAGATGGCAGATTTGGCTATTCCCCGAATTGCAGGGATAAACGTAAACTAGCCAAGCTAAAATGAACTCTTTAGTACTTGCAATAATGATCATGGATGTTTTATCAATGATTGTGAGACGCCATCCGAGCATATATATATAATTATACTGTCTATCATCAATAGCGATCTGTCTTTAACGGAAAATAAGTTATTGGGTTCGGCCGTTAAGATACTTGCTATAAGAGAATCGATACACAAGAAAACGCTGGCAAAGGATGCGATATTCGACAAGACAGACACCTCAACTATGTCACAACGCGTCTTAAATCAGCACTAAGTGACGACCAAAATCTATACGTAGAGATATATTAAAATTTAGATGTAACGGCAAATTCGGTTTATTATTTCTGGCGAGCAACAAAACAGCTTAAAAGGCCGGTAGCAAGCCAAGCAATACGCAAAATCGATAACACTCATGGTCTCAAAGTGACTTCGTAAAGGCACAAACCTTTGCCAAGCAAGCAAAGTATTCACTCATAACCCTGTTCAAGGATCTCAAGAAATAAATAGTGAAATAACACTATACTTAGAGCAAACATACCAACTCAACTTGCCTATTGGAAAAGTCTCGAAAAATTAATTAAGGAATGCTAACAATAAACTCAATCAAAATAAAACACCGGGAAATTACCTAATTACAGAAAATATACTGAAAGAACTACCTGAGGCAGGAATTACTTCCCTTACAGCTTTATACAATGCAATAATCTCGAAGGGGTACATTCTTCTCCAATGGAAATTAGCCCAAACAAACCTGGAAAGTGCCCTAGGGACATTAAGTCCTACCGATCCATTAGCTTGTTGCCCATTCCTTCATAACTACTGGAGACATTGTTCATCAATAGACCTTTAATAGACCAAAACTCATTGCTACTTGATCAATAATTCGGGTTTCGACAAAGTTATGACCATAGGCATGAATTTTCATGCTACATGAAGAAAAGAGTACTGTTAGCTGCCGTTTTATATATATCACAGGCTTTCGATCGAGTAGGGCACGAGCGCCTTTTATACAATATTTAAAAACCATCATAATTTCAGCCGAAAGACGTCCACTGCTGGACATAGGCCTCCCCCAAAAGGGGGGCGTTGCCATAATCGTCACGCTTGGCAGGCGGGTTGGCGATCGCAGTATAGTAGTGGTTTTAACACCATATTTTAAAAAGCGTTTCCAATAAACTACTTCATATTATTAATTTAAATCCTATCTGGAAAGGAGATATTTCTTTGTATAACGAGGCAATGAAGCACCGAACCGGACTGCACGAAATTCGGGCAGGAGTTCCTCAAGGCAGCGTGATGGGTCCTACTATTATCTTCTCTACACAACTGATCTTCGTGTTCGAAGGAATAGTTTTAGGCACATTTGCTGTGCATGAGAATGCGATCCAGGCGTTTAAGATTCTACAAACGAGCTTAGATGAAAATTCAAACTGGCTGAAAGAATGGCGAATAAAGGCAAATCAAACCAAATCCGTACATGTGACGTTCACGACAAGAAAAGATACATGCCCTCTGACAACTTAATGATGTGGAGATTCCACAAGCAGAAGATGCTAAATACCTCGGAATGCACCTAGATTGTAGACTAACCTGGAGAAAACATGTATTCACAAAGCGTAAAGCACTAACTCTAAAACTAAGGAAACACTATTGACTACTATAAAAAAAGTCTAGGCTTTCATTGGACAAGAAACTTCGGATTTACAAATGTATCATAATGCCTATTTGGACCTAAGGAATACAACTGTGGGAACGGCAGCTAATTCAAACTTAGACATACTCCAAAAGTTCCAATAAAAAGGATTTTAAATAATGCACCATGGTATATCACTAACAATAGCTACGACGATTATGTATGTAAGGAAAAATCTACATCTTTTTAATAATATTTTATTAAAAAGATGTAGATTAAGATAGAATGTAGTGATAGAAATAATTTTAATACTAGAAATAAAGACAAAATAGATCAACCATTTTTCAGGTTATCTAAAGTACATACATCTTTTATGGGGTACTGTGTTAAATGTTACAACAAAATACCTTGTGATATATTGCAACTAAATGAAAGAAAATTTAAAACACATATTAAAAGAACACTTTGTATGTTTACAAAGTGTTTTTTTTTTACATTACAAATTAGAGGATTATATTATTATACAAGATAAGAATGCTTGGAAACATGCTGGTCCTGCTCCATAGGACAATCTAGAGTCTAGACAAAATCAAACAGGTTGCTATTTTAATTGTATAATTTATTATTTTTATGACATTTATTTTAAATTCTGTGATTACCTTAACTCACACTGATATTGTTATTTTTTTGGAAATCGTATATATTTTTTACAATTTTTGTAAATATGTGAGCACCATGTATATATCACATAATTAATTTATCAGTCATTGCTTCATTCTTAACTCTTTTTATTACCTATTGTGGTATAGTAATTTTATTCTAGGTGCATCGTCTTCACATATAATTAATGAACCTATAAAAATATTGTACAAAATTTTAAAAGAGTACCGGTGGAGTTTCTTGCCCATTCTTCTCCATACGAAACTACCTTTTGGAAGGGGCGGCTAGAATCAATTCTATTTTTGTAAATATTGACGTACAAAAGTGCCTTATATGTGCCTATTTGAAATAAACAATTCGACTTTGACCCATCTGCATCCTAATAAACTAGCATCAAACCTAATGATAAACAAGAAATTCAGGAGGCTTAAAAGATTGGCCCCACAACTTGATGTGAAGACCAACAGACTTACATAGATTAATGTGGATGAGCCAGTGGGCGCATAGCTAAAACGTAACAGATTGCATTAGAATTAGGAAAAAAAAAATGTGGTAAGAAAAGTGGTTCCAAAATTATTAAAATAAAAGCTGACACACTTACTAACTGACACATCAAAGGCCAGCCTAAACTCATAAAGTAACTCACTCTCTAAACAAAAAGCTGAAATTTTGCACAGAGTTTGGATTACTGATGTTTTACACAAGGATTTCTGCAGGGAAGGGAATGTAGGGCTGACGAAGAAGACCTAATCAGCTTCTGGATGGGAGGTGGGCTGGTTGGAAAAAATCACTGACGGCCGCCATGGCCCACGCACAATGGTCCACATGAAGGACTAAGTGCCGAAACCATCTAATAATAATAAGGATAAAGTGATATTCATTGTAGAAAGAGCGCTAATTCAAGGACTGCTGCTATTGAATTTCTATAAGGATGATGTAAAAGTTTGTTTAGGTAAAGTTTGACAAATCCTGGAACCACAGCTGGCCACTATGAAACTTAGTGGCTGTACGGTTGGGTGGATGAGGAAGTTTTCTGATTTGAATAAACCTGAACAGTAATTTTATCCCATAAACTATAAATCCTTACCTCCATTCTTCTTATCCCAGCCTGCAACCAGGATACCAGCGACCAAGGAGTCACGGTAGTTGTAACAAAGCTCACGGAATATGGCTGCAGCAGTGTGAACTAGAGGGGGCTCGCCCAGCTCCATCTTGTGGAAGTCTGAAAACAATTTCATTTGATTAGGGACAATAATATGCTGGTAGTAACATTTAATTTAGTAAATGGCATGTCTGCATCGGGTTTTCTTAAGTAAATATGTGGCCTAAACAAACAAATTGCCAATTTTGTTTTGGTTGAATGACCAATGTGCATCGTTTAATGTCTAGTAATTGTAGTTTGGACAGGCAAATACAATAAAGAAAGTTAGAGACTGCTAGCTCGTTGTTCAGACTTTTATCTTAGATGTAGGGATGATCCGGTTTGAAAATATGGAACAGTCAGGACTTTTGTAGCTCCCATTCGCTTTTTTTTACTAAAGATAAAGGACCACAATGTATACTCACTCAAATGATAAGTTACAATATCAGCAATGGCTTGCGTATCAGCCGCCGATCCTGATCTGCAGCAGTAGATGTGATCAGTGATTCTCGTCAGTTTGTCCGTCACTCTGTTAGCGATGTAGGCACCCGTGGTGGTGCGAGAGTCGGCGCCGATCACCACACCGCCGTTAAACTCGCAAGCCATGATCGAAGTTCCCGTACTGTGCGGGGCATTCATCCATTCAGGAATGCATGGATCATTGTAAGCGTTGACTACTGATGCCGCCATGTTTCTGAAAACGAGTTGACAAAGAGTTTATTAGAGTGCTATACAGATGTGCAGGTCGAATTATTGATGATGAACGATGATAGCGTGTATTTCGAACAGAATTTTGGATTGTTTGTTGTAGCGTCATTTTGAAAAAGGTTATGGTTGTAAGTTGTTAGTTACAGTACCAAATGATAATAATGCAGTTAGAAGATGCAAGTGCTAGGCAATACTTACATTAATTTGTGGTAAAAGTTGAATTATTTAGTAAAACAATTTTTGAGAGTCACGGTTTGACTGCGGTGAATAGTTGTCACTGTCACAATTGGAACATCATCCGTCATCGAAACTATCAACTCATCTTGCTTCGGAACACGCAGTATTTTTAACAGAAACTAGAACAACTTTTTTATTTTAGTTATTAAAGTTGTGTGACGAGAACTAACCATGCTACGGAAATTTCCAAGGAAAATCTGCTTGGTAGTTAATTTTATTTACTGCTCAATTAGTGTGCTTTTTAAAGCACGCCTAACTTTTGTACTTGATCACGTGTAACTAAGCGCAATTTAAAATACGTTTCTTTTTAATCTAGGTTTTACAGAGGTTTTATTTTGCACTCAACTTTTCGTTCTAATGCTTTATTAAGTACCTGATCCATAGAATAAAAATGTATGTAGATGACTGAATTGCGAAATACTGAAATCACCTGATCCACAGAATAAAAATGTATGTAGATGACTGAATTGCGAAATACTGAAATCACCGGAGAATTTGGCTAAGTGGCCAGATAATTATGAGCGTTATCATCATCACACTGACAATTTGCCAGCGTGATTCCTAACGGCTCTTTCAATGCGTTTGGTTTCCGGCATTTGCTCCGAATTTATTGGATCGATTAACATAAGATTTCCTGTGATCCATACACGGACGTGTAAATAAATGAATTTTTAATAAGGGGTCACTTTCGGGAGACAAATAAGAAGAGTTAAAAAAAGGATTTCAGACTGTACCGTGTGACATATCAAAATAAGGGCCCGAAGGGGCTTAGGTACTGTGGGGGTCTCAAATAAATATTTTTTTAATAATTTTAAAATAAATATGGAACCTTTCCCCGGATTATGCGTGGTCCAACACGAACTTGGCCGGTTTTTTTCCATCACAAGTGTCACGAGCATAACTATACTATAACATGAACAGCTCGGCAATAATATCTGATTTCATGATTCCCCCGTTGATATCGGTTGTCAAGATGACAGCAAATATATTATGTGATAATTTCTGGAAGGCATCTAAAAGTGGCGCCGAAGGAACACCAAAACTATCTGACGAGACAAGCGGCCCCAAAATATAGAACACCCCATTGGCTTCAAATACATGTGTCACCTCTCAGAATGCATAAATATCGGACATGTTTTGCGTTATAAATATCTGCCTAATCCAGGTTAGAAGAATGTGATACCTCGTGGTCGTCGTCACTTTGGCAGCATAAAAGTCTGATCGTAAAATATTTATACCGCAACCAGTGCCACTCATACCTCTTGCAAAAATATTTGACATCACACTGGAAGCATAACTGACAGTAATGTTTAAAAGTAAAAAAGTCAATAATATTTTTTTTTTCCTTTTTGGCAACTGAGTCGATGTCGACTATTCTGGCAGTACCTATCAATAACCCATCTTAAAGTAGGAGAGTATTCATTCCATAGTCAATGCAGTAGGTAGGTATGATTGAAAAAATATCAAACTGTTTTTGTATAGTGGTCTACATGAAAACAAATTATAACGTAAACACAAAAAGAAATTCTAATGGTACCGTCAAAATAATTAATGGTACCATTCTCCTGTACGCCTTCGAAAGGTCAAAGAGCTAAAGGTCCCTAAAGGAAGAAATGTTAATAATGTTATAAATGATAGTAATGTGGTTGTTGTATATCCCGCAAATTCAAGATTTCCTATTAATTAAGTCTAGACAGGGTCTTTAAAATAACGTGAAATATGGCTACGGCTCGAACGAAACATTATCTACTATGCTACCAAAGTGATTCAGATATTTATGCTGCCACTGGGATGTGTAATTTTTTAGCAATATGAACGGCACTGATTGCGAATTTGCGATATAGAAGAAACTGGCTCTAAATACTTTACGGTCAGATTTGTGTGCTGCCAAAGTGATGTTAGATGTTTTTGATCACAACGCGAGTTATTACATTCTTCTGGGCAGATTAACGCATACATTTCCAATATTTATGCATTCTGAGAGGTGACACATCTTTTTGAAGCCGATGTGGTATCCTACTTATATTAACTCCCTCGTTCCGCAAGGCGAGCGCGCTAGACATGACAATCGCCTCGCTGCCTGGTAACTCGCGGGCCGATCACCAGTGTGATAAGGCCCTAAAGAGCAGTAAAGGGTGGGTGGCCGGTGGCAGCGAACGTGAACGTGTGGTCAATAAAACCAGCTTACCACCTGAGTTACAATTGTTAGTTGTTAGCACAGCCAGTATAAAACAAGTACTAGTTTTTTGTACCGACCAAGAATCTTAATAAGTTGGCGTAGCAATCATAGTAGAGACTCAACTTTCCAAAATTGATATTTTGCCCGTATAACGTAATGAATATCACTGCACGTCCCCTATTGGCAATGGCGTGATGATTTTCAGCTAACATTATGACCTACCCTCCCTCCCCTCCATACCTTCTATACTTACCTATTTAGGTAAATGAACAGAATCTAATCTACATAACCCATTAGTGCATAATTATTAGTTGCCCTAACTATAAGTAACCCAGCTTTGCTCCGTGGTGTAAAACGGTTATACAAAATAGCAATAAGTAATCAAATTCACATGGCGCAAGATTCGCTAACATTGTCCACCTTTTAAAAAGAAAACGCTTTGTCATCATAGCGTGGGTGTCCTCCACTCATTAGCATCCCTTGTCCCACTAAAAAGACACCTTAAAAAAAAAATTCGCTACGCGCCATTTTGTACGTCATCCCAAAAACGATGTTTATTTAAAAGTTATAAAAGACTATCCTCTATTGAATGCTCGCGACGTTTATGATAAATCACCTTTTTATTCGACGTTTTCATTCAAAAAGAATATCGAATTTATATTTATTCATGAAGTTTGGGATTCGCCACCGTTGTTCAATACGATAGCACACGTCTTAGAAAAATCCTTACTCAATAGTATAGCATGTCTTGATACTTTCTTAAAAGTATATAGGAAAACGTTAAAGGTAAGTTTAGCGAAGAAGAGCACGCACAGCAAGTAAACGTTAGACAAGTTTTCAAGTTTTAGTATGTCATGTTCGTTTTCAACAGTAAACGGGTGGGCGTTTACTGTTTTCAGGCGTTTGATGCTTTTGGATACAAGTAGTAGGTACAGAGTTCCCATGGCACTACTTGTAGGAGGTACTATTACGCACTTGCATATTACGTGAAGGGAGCGTTATTACATGACTGACATGTATGTACAATTGTACAGTCGACAGCACATCAGGTTTTACCAAACTGCCAATTTTTTCCAAATGATAGTAAACATTAAAATGTTGAAGGTTAAGTTCAAAATCGAATGAGAAAATTTGACAGTTTGTGATAACTTGATGTGCTGACGATTGTACCATTACCTACCCATTACAGTCGACCACTAAATTAAAAAGTATTCCACAGAACGGTATTTTATCTGTTGAGTCACCAAGTAAATGAGTGACCTTTCGTTTTGTATTTAAACAGATTAACTAATACTACAACTTTTTTTTTACTTTTTAATTCGTTTTTTTGGCAGTGCGGTCGTTTTTTTTTTTAGGTTACGGTAAGAAAGAGCCTTCAAGTAATTTCAGCAATATTTCGTACGATTAGAATTTTGCCTAAAATGGTTAGGTTTTCCGATATATTTATTCCACAAAGTCATAAATAAAAGCAAGGGAAGCTTGTCCTATCCCAGGCAAGCATCTACTATGTTTTCGCGCGGTAGCAACGCATTGCTCGTCGGCAATAAGTAGGCGTATTATTGAGGCCGCGGCGACCCCGCGCCATGGAAGTGGCTGTCAATCGCACTTGAATAATGACGCGTGCGGTGGCGACGTTTTGTTATTTATTTATTTATTTCACAGAGACTCCCCCGCGACCCATACAATGGCCAGATGTTGATATTTTTTTCTACATTACAATGTATTTTAAGTTTCGATAGCCATTGTCGTGTGAAGCCTGTTTCCGTTAGACCCTCGGTTGCCAGTCAGCTCAATTGTCAGTCATTCCCTGTTAAAGTTCACTCGATTCATTAAACCTACATGTACAATAATATTCGTCAAATTTATAAACGGCTGTTGACGTTACCATTTTAAATTCGCTATTTTTATTAAAATTATTGCAACAGGATCGGGAGGGATCAGGTGTTTTTATACTTATAAATATTCTAGGTACCACAAAAAAGTCAATGTTAATAAAATGTATTAATATTTTAATTACTTCCTACTGATATTAATTAGGTAGGTACTTATTTAAAATTTATTCACGTGTTGGAAAGTAAAAAAATCATATTAATGAATCCAATCGATATGTGAAACTCCGCGTCTTTGGAACTCAGAAAGCTGCAAAACTGCAAATAGTAAGCATTAGATAGGTATCTACTTACAACTTACAGGCCTCTACTGGAAGTCACAGATGGAGACAACACAAGTAAAATCTTGAAGCTAGGTAGCTTCTATCATCTTCTAGAAAACGAATTCTGAAAATATAAGTAAGTAGATACATGCGTAAATAAAGAAAACTCAAAATCAAAATATTTAATTTAACATATGGAACATAAGCCCACATGGGCACTTATGAAACGTCAGAAGCTTTAGGTAGGTGCACGGTTCCAATTGGTCTACTAGCTTTTACCCGCGGCTTCGTCCGCGTGGATTTTGAAAATTATCCCACAGGAACGTACTCCTGGGATAAAAAGTATCAAAGTCAAAGTCAAATTATTTATTTCAAATAGGCACAACATATGAGGCACTTTTGAACGTCAAAAATTACAAAAAAATAGAATTGATTCTAGTTGCCCCTTCCAAATGGTAGTTTCGTACGGAGAAGAATGGGCAACATTTTGTTTAAGTACATTAAATAAATGATTATACAATTAAAATAGCAACCAGTTTGATTTTGTCTAGGCTCTACATTGTGCTATGGAGCTGGACCAGCATGTTTCCAAGCATATGCTGGATATAATCTCTCTCTTAATATGTCCTTTCCCGGGCTGCCATCTATCTCCTTGCCAGATTTTATCGAAAACCGTCCAGTGGTTTAGGTGTGAAAAGGTAACATAGAGACAGACAGACAGAGTTATTTTCGAATTTATAATATTATATAGAGTCCGGCCGTTGAGAGAATGCGTTCTTGACAGCTGTCAGTTTCATATAACGATTATGTGTTTTGCTTTGATCCTAATAAAGTTACTAGAAATTGTCCAACTGGACACAACACAGGAACGCATTCTGTCGGCGGCCGGACCGTAGTATGAATTAGTCTTACCATAGCATAATCAGCCTATAATGTTCCCACTGCTTGGACACGGGCCTTCTCTCTGTCAGAGGGAGTGGGCCATAATCCACCACGCGGGCCCAGTGCGGGTTGACAAATGTCATATGTCTTCAAATTTTTGGTTCTAGAACGTTTCCTCACGATGTTTTCCTTCACCGTTTTGAGAGCAGTGGTGATGAAATAATTTACTCCGGGCGCCCGTCGGGGTTCGAACCTACGACCTATAACTCGCGGCCGTACCGCTGGGTTACCACTGCTCCCTACCATATCTTTCTTTAAATTGTAACTTAAGTGTTACGCGGTAATATAGTCAACCTCACGTGGCAACACTTACTAATAAAAATAATATCAGCCTTTTAATCTCCCACAGCAGGGTTAAAGGCTTCTTCACATACAGAGAAGGCACGATTAGCAGCTGCAGCTGCTGGAGTCGCATCACTACGTCAACATTAAGGGCCTATGCACACCACGTTTTTTAAACGCGCCGTCGACGCGCGTTTGTAGCGATACAGACGCGATACGCACGCAAATCAGTCTATTCTGTAGGATAAAAGCGCGCCGTCGACGCACGTTTCTAAATCGCGCGTCAACAACGGTGCGTTTAAAAAACGTGGTGTGCACAGGCCCTAAGGCGTTTGTGGTGCGCATACTAAAGTGCTACCTGCATCAGGTGATGGAAGAAAGCTTTTGGCCTCAGGATGTGATATTCCGCCGCTTTCGCGGTCAAGTGCCACCTAGTGCTATTCTGTAAAAAAATCACCATGAAATCTTAGGTGAAGTGACCTTGAAGTGAGCTGTCAATAGTGTCAATCTCTAGCGATCCGTAGCATCGGTGGAATGACAGCTCATTTAATCACAATCACCTAAGATTTCACAGTGAGATTCTAACAGAATAGACCGGCAGAACGCACAAAGACTTTGTGCATCTAAGTGATACTAACTTATCTTTAAGTTTTATTCACTAACGCAATTGTTAATATACCTATGTAGGATACTAATGTTAACGTCTAAAGGATCTATGGGTCTTTGTAATCTGAAAATAAATGGTTTATTATTATTATTATTAATAACCACGCTTGCTCCAGACGGGTTGGCGATTTTAGACTTAATATAATTTGAAGTTCAGGTTTTCTCACGATATTTTTCCTTCAACCGATGTCAGTGATTTCTAAGATAAACTTAGAAAGTACATATGGTTTGAAAACAAATCGAGTGTGATTTATACCACACGACTGAAGTAAAACAGAAATCACCGTTCGCATAACGCAAGCAAAAGAAGTTTTACTTCAAAAAAGCTGCGGTCTTGTGAGCGTATAACAGCCACTGTGAATTAAAAAAAAAACGTATTAAGCGGGACGGCCCGCGGCGGCGACGCGGAGTGTTCATGTTTAAATTTAAACAATTTCCGTTCGCCTCGTCGGATCACACTTTCCGTAACGCTGTCGTCACGCATTCACCAGCTTACTCCCCAAGTCAAGAATGCGTAAATAAGTTTTACTTCAAAAGTATCCTTGGTACGTGCCCGGTTTCGAACCCACATCCTCATGCATGAGAGGGTGCCTTAACCACGACGTTTTTCCGTCGTGACATTTGAACTCCGAGTACCGCAAGCAAGCATGCAAAAGCAACCAAATATAATGTTCTATCTATCTAAGTATACCTACGAATAGGAAAAGAATAACAAAACCTACCTATTATATCAATAAAGAATTATTTATTAATTAATAATAAAAAAAAGTAAAGTTATAGATATTTAAACTAACTGCGCACCGCGATTTCACCCGCTTAAGTCTCGATCTCGTGGGAATATCGGGATAAAAAGTATCCTATGTCTTAAATCCAGGTCATGGTATACCCCGTGCCAAATTTCATCCAAATCCGTTCAGCCGTTTTAGCGTGAAAATGTAACAAACAAATTCACTTTCGCATTTATAATGTTAGTTAGGATTTACTTAGAATCATGGAAAATACCATATTTGTTCATTTATACAGTATTTACCTATGTAAAACATTATTGTAAAAGTAGTAGAATAAATACTTTTTTTATATATTTTATTAAGTACCTACGAAAACCGCCCGCCCTTACTGCTACCAAATAAAGGTTCCTACAGACCAGCGCGACTCGCGACGCGACACAAAGGCACCGCTCGTCGCGCGACACGTGGGGCCTTTGTGTCGCGTCACGTGTCGCGCTAGTATGTAGAAGCCTTAAAGGCGGGCGCTGTTACTACTTATCAAATTGTTACCAATATAGGCAGCCTCATTTTAGATTGTGAACGTAAAATTCATAGGATTCCTGATTCAGCAATCCAAAAATACCATAAAAATGTTTTCAGGAATCATCTTCTTTCTTTAATCTGAGGGAATCCTGAAGACTTTCAGCTTATCAAAAGAAAAATAATCTTACGTAGATTATTTTTCTTTCAATCCTATGAATTTTACGTTCATAACCTAAAATGAGGCTCATTTTCATTCGTTGTAAAAGGACGTCGTAAAAGAACCTATGTTGTCATTAGGTAATTACTTGAATTAGGTACCTTTGTCATAAATGGATTTGCTATACCTAATCTAGGCTTTATATTTAGTAAGTGCTTACTATATTAGGTTATCGGCTACCATAAACTTATTTGCGCAAGAGTTTCAGAATCGTAAATAAACGTCAAAGAACCATTTATAGGTTGATGACGTAGAGTACCTACCCTAATGGTTAAAATAAGTAAATTATCTTTCTTTTCCTTCTGGCTTCGCACGGTTTGTGCATTTAGCCAATGTCACGTTTTAGTTCTTGTATAGTATTGATGAAATGAAATTTAAATGCATGATGATGATATCCCCGCCCACTCCCCTTGAGTTTCAGTAAAGATGTGGCACTTTACTGAGACCTCACGCGGACTTCTTGAGAGAACTTGAAGCGAAGTTGCACTGTTTTGTTTCATTTGCCTACACTAATGCACGTTCACAAACACTTAATGGTTAATAATCCATCATTATTACACATTAATATTCGGCTAAACACAAATTTTGGAAAATTAAACAAACTGCTGAACATGACGCTTCACTTTCCCGCCAAGAAACATCCACCATAAACTTATTTGCGCAAGAGTATCAGAATCGTAAATAAACGTCAAAGAACCATTTATAGGTTGATGACGTAGAGTAGAGAGAGTAGAGTACCTACCCTAATGGTTAAAATAAGTAAATTAGGTACTTAAGTTCGGGTAAATTTACCATAAAATTAAATGTTTACATTTAGGTACCTTCTTGTTTAGGATTTTTATGGTTCCGTACCTCAAACGGAAAAAACGAAACCTGTATAGGATCACTCGTGTGTCTGTCTGTTTGTCCGTCTGTCACAGCCGATTTGCTCCGAATCTACTCTAAATGAATTTTGAATATGGTGTTCACTTCCGGGGCAAAAATTGGAAAAAAAAATTAACTGTTCCGTGTCAAATAAAAGAACTTGTGAGAATTTCAAATACTTATAATTTTAAAATAATTCCTTTTTCAAGTAAAGATAAAAATAGATGAACATTGACCACTACCCCCCCTCATCTCCGAAACTACTAAGACTAAAATTTAAAAGAAATTACATAGAATTGTTCTATAAGTACTCAAGATTACAGGAAAACCTATAGGAAGTCTATAAATAACATGATAAATCACTCAATATTGTGCGTACAAACTTACATTTGCAGTTGGAATGTATGGGGAACATGTTTTTCAAATACAACGTTAAGTTTTTTCATGGGATAAATTCATCCTACCTACGGAACCCTTCATTCTGCGTAGTCCGACACGCACTTGGCCAGTTTTTGTTAAAATAATTTTGCTTCCATTATAGGTAGGGTTCACCCAGGGCCGGATTAGCCACGTTGCAGGTACTGTGCAAATGATATGTCTCCACACTTGGGCGTACAAAAATTAACTCATGGTACCTGTACCACCGGTAGGTCCAATGGAAAATATATGAATGGTCAAAAGAAATCTAAGATCGCCGTGGCGCGGGCGGGATGTTAAACATTTTCGACCTTACTTCGCTCGTTTCTGCAGTAACTCTTAATTCTTAAATTATTCTGGTTAGGTCGACAAACGAACTCCTATTTCGGTATGAATGGACAAAAGAACACGTAACTTAGAGGGAAACGAGCGAAGCGACCTCGAAAAATTTTAGCAGCTCAGATAGAGTCTGACCTTCGAAAGCTGTCCAAGAAAAAAAGCGGCAATTTAAAAAGAAAAATTGCTGTGAACCGTTGCTATAATTATATACTCTAAAAAAAAATATGAAATACTGATGTACTGTATCGCAGAATATTTCTTGAATAAGAATTATGTATAACACCTTGTAAGGAGTGTATAGCAAGGAATGAAAGCTCCTGGTTTTTTTAAATTGCCGCTTTTGGACAGCTTTCGAAGGCTCTATCTGAGGTGCTAAAATTTTCGAGCTCGCTTCGCTCGTTTCTGCAGTTACTCTTAATTCTTAAACTTTTTTGCATAACTCTCGACAAATGAACTCCTATAACTGTATGAATTGTCAAAAGAAAACCTGACTTATCCGAGGTGCTAAAATTTTCGAGGTCGCGTGGCTCGGTTTTGCATCCAAGATTCTCTTAGAAAATTATGCTGGCACCGGCCATGCGAAAATCAATCATGTAGGTTTTACATGATTAGATACAAAAGTATGTACTTACCTACCTACTACAATAATTAGTATTGTTTGAAGAAAGTAATTTGGTTCAAGTAACTTGAGTGCTAAGGAACACGAAGAATAGAACGTGTTTGTTTAGAAACATTGATTTGAGAAGTGGTATATCGAGAAAAACTATTTTGTAAAAATCCTATTTTATTTTATAGCCCAAACTTAAGCACCTATAAATACAAGTAATGGAGGACCTCTTCGTAGAATTTGCTAAAGAGCTGACTTGCGGGAACTGACTTAATCCCGCCCTGGTATCACCTATTTTCCGCAAAGTAAGGACAGTTGTCATTATGCGGAAATTACAGTATATATGTATTTTAGTTCCTATCTACAATTCTTTGATGTACTTACCTTAGTAATAATATTAGAAAAATATCTAACTAACACTGTACCTATTGTGTTGTTTTTGAGCCACCGAGTGCTAATTTTGGCTTTATTATTTGCAATAAGTAATTACCAAAATCGAATCTGTAGTTTTCCTTCCTCTGAGAGCAACGTACTTTTTTTACCTTTTTTTTGGGTGGTAAATTATCAAATAACTTGTTGAGTGTGTCAGACTTTTACTGACTAAACCCACCCGATATCCCTTTCGGACAAACTCGCAACCCTGGCAGGCATTGATCCTGACGGACCCCGTCAGTTGGTGCTGACATCTCTTTGAGGCGCGCGTGGAACACAACGCGCCGTCGACCCAGGCCTGGTCCTTATCGGACGGCGAGCTACCTATCGCTCTCCGTCCGCATGCCCGCGCCTACGGTGGCCGGAAATCGGCTTGCAACTCCCGACGCCCGGGGCGTCTACTGCGGCGACTAGAGGCGCGAGGGCGCGAACCTTGCCTCTCCCTCACGCGTTCCGCCTCCTCCTTCGCGAGCATTACTGCTTCGCAGAAGGAGGTGACGGCCTCCCATGCACTCTCGCTCCGAACCATGGCCTGAACCAGTGCTGGACGCGATAGATCGTCGCCGCCGATCGCCTCCGTGAGGACACGGCGGTGCTCCGCCCAAGCCGGGCAGATCTCCACCGTATGCTCCACCGTGTCCTCCGGGCGATCCACACAGTGGTGACACCCAGGCGTTTTCTCCAGCTTTATCCTGAACAGGAACCTCCCGAAACAACCGTGTCCGGTGAGGACCTGAGTCAGGCGGAAGGTGAGGACACCGTGGCGCCTCTCCAGCCACTCCTCAAAGAGGGGACTTATCGCCACAATTGTAGCGTGCCCAGTGCTAGGTTGCGACAATCGCACTCTCCATGCCGCCATGAGATCTCGCCGGAGTTCCGTCCGCTGTACCGTGATTTCTCGCGGCAGCGGAGTTTCACCCCGGCGCTTCGCCTCCTCGCACCACTCCCAGATGTGCGCGAGGACTTTTGCCTCCAGATCCCACGGCGGCAGTCCGGCAAGGAGGCTCGCCGCCTCACGGGAGACCGTGCGGTAACCTCGCACCAGCCTGATGGCCATGACCCTTTGGGACGCGTTCAACCGCTGGGCTGGTCGCAGCCTCAGAGAACGCGCCCACACCGAAGCCCCGTAAAGGGCCATGGACCGCACGATCTCCGCGTAGAGCCTCCGGCAGGAGGCGTTTGGGCCCCCTAGATTGGGCAGAAGCCGCTTTAAAGCAGCCCCAGCCCTCTCCAGTCTGGGAGCCAAACGTCGGAAGTGCTCCACGAAGTTCCACCGGCTATCGAGGACGAGTCCCAAGTACTTCATCGTCGACTCGACACCGATGTGAACTCCTCCCGCCGTTATCTGGGAACTCGACAGTGGCGCGTTCCGAGGACCATAAAAACACATGGCCTCGGACTTGTGCAAGGCCACCTCGAGTCCCAATTGCCGGATCCTATCGACGATTGTCGCAACCCCACGTGCCGCCAGTTCGGCCGCCGCCTCATGCGGCCTCCCCTGCGCCAGAACCAGCGTGTCGTCAGCGTAGCAGAGTACGCTGACGCCGCTAGGGAGGTCGGCGCGCAGCACCCAGTCGTAGCCGATGTCCCACAAATGTGGCCCCAGGACCGATCCCTGTGGGACACCGCACGACATCTCTCGCCGGTGAGAGCAACGTACCTAATATACATTTAAAATACAAATTAAATTATTTTTTATTTAATAATTTCCGACGTGCCTATGTAATTGTCTGTCTACCTATTTGATACCTAACAAAAACGAGGCAATAACTAACAAACACACACGGTGTAAATTTTGTGAGAAATAGTTCACCAAATACGTCCCAAAAATAAATACCTATCCTAAATATATTTAGCAAATTTTTTTACCGTGCTATCACAACCTAGTTTTCCCATGACGCAGCAACCAAAAGATTAATGGCTTTACTAGTAAATAGGCTGGTATAAAAACTGGCTAATCTCTGCTTATACTTCAGTGAGAAATCATTACATCAAAGTTAATCTCTCTGGCTGGCTTCCGCCCAACGCGCAACGTTCGAAATACAAACTTTTACAACGCCGGTTATGAGACCTAGCTACTAACGTTCCAACGTTAGGTTCAAAGAAAAGCTAGGAATCTAATACGTATCGCCCACTAAGGTACAATAAAATACTGAAAATACAAGCACTTATGTGTTTCTTGTTGCTTTATGACTTTGAAAGGTCGTGAGCAAGTTTAACTTTTTAATATCTTTTCTTCTTCCATTTTCCTTTACTTAGTTGAAAACGTAGGTAGGGTTCCTATTTTCTTAGGTGTTACAGATTTATAAAAAATATCTTAGTCTGGTAGACTACGATATTTCTATTATGTAACAAAAACCCTGTTGTTCCTTCTACCTACGTTTCAAGAATCGGTATGCATAAGTAATAAAGCAAGTCATTTATAAAAACTGTTCAACAAAAATAATTAAAATAAATATTTAATTATTCATATTTGTAATGTTTAACTGATTTCTTACCTCTTTAGTTCTTTGATTTTGACTTCTCGACTAGCCAATGCTTAATTTTTTTAAATTATAATTCCACCAATGTTGTGCTTGTAGGTTAATGTATACGTCTCTAAAGGGAAGGAATTAATAATAATAATTATTAATTAATACAGGGTTTTTGTTACATACTGTATAAATCTGTAGAGTGCTATAATGATTGAATTTTTCTATATAAATCTGGAGTGCTTTAATGATTGAATTTATATATATTCATGCATGATAATGAAGTAATATAAATAAAAAAGTTTAGGGTCCAAGGACCTCCTTTTCTTTGGTCCATAAAGTGTTAAACTATCTGAATTCCAGCTGCCATAACCAGTTAGCGACTTACCACGTGTGACAAACAGATGGAGCTCGTAGGATACTGAGATGCTGCACATCTCCTTGATATAATCCCATAGTTGCTTTTTTTTTATTTTGGGTTTGCTCTTGATCTTAGTCTAGGGCAGAGGTCACAGAGACAAAGTCGACGATGGAGTGAGCTTACCCAGAAGATGCCTGTTTACTCGAACTTTGAAGAAAGAAGAACCGGTGGCTTAGATTGGAACCATGATTTAGGCTCTGCTCTGACTTTAAATATTTCTTGAACTTATTGAATCATCATTACTGGTGCATATTTGGATTTTTTATATCTCATTGGAGTCTAAGTATCGAACGTAGACGTTTAGTTTTCGATTCATTTAAATTCAATCAAAGAAGTGGGAAAATTAATCACAACACAACACTTTGCCTATCTATAGGTACTGACATACCAGCCAACATCCACAGCATCCCCGCAGATCGTTAAGTAATATCCGCGGTTCACTTCCCTAAATCCATCAAAACAGCCCTAATGTCCGGGTCCTTTATTCCGAATAAGTTTTTTTC
This sequence comes from Tiliacea aurago, assembly GCA_948098905.1. Classification (NCBI taxonomy): domain Eukaryota; kingdom Metazoa; phylum Arthropoda; class Insecta; order Lepidoptera; family Noctuidae; genus Tiliacea; species Tiliacea aurago. Next base: position 21,382,061 of record OX402578.1, read on the forward strand.
CTCTTTCCTCGTGCCAACAAAGGCACTTCCCATTATATAAATTTGATACGATATTTTATAGAGTATTGTAAGCACGCGCTGGAGCTCGCGTCGATATTTTTTTATATATTTCGGTAGGTGGCACCGGCGCGGCGGCGGGCGGGCGAGACGGGGGGACGGCCGCCCCTAAAAAGTTATGTATTTTTTTTCCTCTTTTTTCCCATCGACGTGATGAAACGGCGCGCGATATTGATCCGCCTCGCGTTAGATGTTATAAGCTCGCTGGCTCTCATATATACCCTTGATATTTTCTGCACTAGTTTGGATTCTCATTAAGTTTTTGGCTCCAGACTTATTTTTGTTGACGTTTGTAATTAGCGGGATGGAGTTGGGAAAAAAAGCGACGCTGATTTTTCTTTTCGTATTTTTATGTACTTACATTTATTGGCAAATCGGCTTCAGCATGGCTTTTCACATCATTTTTATAATTTTCTGAGAGAGAATATCAGTTGGAACCAATATTTTCGAAACTGTATGACTAATAGACTCCTTAGCCTTACCAGGATCAAGCTACTCCGAGTGAAGTATCAATGCAAGCAAGTAGGTAACTTAATTAATTAGCGGATGACGTATGTAATGAAGAGGCTAACATTATAGACAAGACCGGCTATTATGATTGATTCGGGTTAATCACAATGCCTGAAAACTGGATACTTACCTACTTATATTACTGGTCTAGGTACGGTTAAGTTTTTAAAAGCGTCGACGCGACCCTCTTCTTTTTTTTGTATTTTTTATAGTAGGTAGTTTGGCTTCAATTTCTTTAAACAAATAACTAGTTCGCTGGATACTGTAATACCTACATAGAACACGCAACTTTTTTCTGAACCTTGTCTTTTTAATTCGTTAATTTTCATTACATAATTTAATTAAGTTTTCATTTGATCTTAAAAAAGCTATGGCTTCTAAATTTCTAATAGGTTAGGTACTCTACTTTAGATAATTTATAAACTCATGGGACTTTCTGTCTCTCTCCTTCTACTTCATTCTAATTTCAAATGATAGGATTTTTTTTTCTTCTAAGCATCTCTATACTAACTATACTCTGTGCACAGAACACTTATACTCAGAGAGGACTCTGTGCCACAGCAGCATTGTTTCAGCCTTTCTAGTGATGTGTTTTTTTCTTTCAGTTCCAGTGCAGTCTGCAAGCAGGTGCGAGATTGGCGCGCGGCCGGCGTGCGTCCATCCTTTATGCTATTATGTGATGGGACAAGCTGCTCGGCCATAGAGCACGGTGGGCACATGTCACTCTACAGGATGTTACTTTAAACAAAACGAATGAGGAAAGTTTTGAGTATGAATGCGGATGGCTATAAGAGTAGGAGAAGACCAAAGATACGATGGGTTGACTGTGTGAAAAGATGATAGGTATGGCGAGAAATGGGACTAAGAGAACCATGTAAGAAAAATACATTTTACGCTGAACCCAAGTAAATTGCGTTTAGGGCAAGAGAATGATGCACGTACGTAACGATAAAGATTATATTGACATTAGAAAGTTGATGAATGTCATGTCCTTTTGCGAAAGAAAATGCTAATTAGAAGTAGGTACCTAGTTGCTTAATTATTTGTAAGTCGTATAAACGGCGTATACACACCGAGATACGAGAATGTATCCATAACAAACGTTTTATTTAGGTAATTTATGTACTTACCTATCTAATTTATTTAAAAAATAAGTCCGTTTTTGAAGAGAACTTGAAGGAATTCGTCAGTCAGATGTCAAGGGTCGTACAGACTGGTGCGATATCGCGGGCGCGACGGGACACTAGTAGGAAAATTTCTATGTCGGTGCCTGTCGCGCCCGCGATATCGCGTGAATCTGTAAGAGCCTTTATTGAAAATTAATAGGTATGTAAGAGAATACATACCTACGTTTCTTAATAGAAATAATATAAATTAGATGAACAAAAATATTATTTGCGTATCCGAGCTATTTTGTGCTACTTACGTCATAATGTACACTTGAGACAATATTGTGTGTATAAATAGCACATTTGTTTTAAGTTGTGTTACAAACCTTACGTGTTACATTATCATTTAAATAAAACCTTTCAAAATTTATTGAAAAACAAGTGTTCTGTTCCGTGACGTCTAAAGACTGCCTCAGGTTTTTCTCTCATTTTTCGATTAACGATATCTTGTTGTATCAGGTGAATGAACAATATTCGTTTGTATACGTTTTCAAGCCTCAAAAACAAAAGACAACGAATGGAAAGCAAACACAGCTTAAAATAAATCACACTTTTTAATTGTTATGAATGCCAGTGAAAAATCCACATGCTGTACTACATTATGTGTATCAGAATTCTGTACAAATAGACGATTATATTTTTTTGTGCACACCACTGCCGTGTCGGGGCTATGGTCCGTATTCAGGGGCAAAATCCTGAGCACTCTTTGGGGTCACTTTTTGGAGATTATGGCGCATTGTGGGCCGAAGTCGAAAAAGTTGGACAAAGAGAGAAGAGGCACTGTTGACTGACCGACCGTTTTTGAACAACGGATAAAGTAACGGCGGATTACAATTTGGGGATCGGTTACATCTTGATTCTGGTTTCGTGTCGAGTGCCTGGAAAATGTGCAGCAGAGATACATATCTACAGATGTAGATATTTTATTACTCGTGAAATTGCTTTTGGATTATCTTTGGACATAAAAAATTGAAGGCTCAATTACGTAGGCGATATGAATTTAGGCACACAGCTATTGTAACAGCTGGCAGTTTTTTTTTATTTAAGATTTTTAATAAGTAAATTAACTTTTGTTAACGAGTTGGACGTCGTATGTTTGAACAATTTAATAATAATCGTAATCGGAGGTTAATAATTTCATCAGCAGTGCTCTCAAAACGGTGAAGGAATACATCGTGAGGAAACCGGCATGTCCTAGAACCAAAAATTCGAAGACATTTGACATCTACTAACCCGAACTGGGCCCCGGGGGGCCCTGGGTCCCTCTCACCGAGAGGAGGCCTGAGTCCCAGCGGGGCGAGCACGGCCTACTGTGACATGACTTGAGTCACACATTTTATCACAGTTTGAACGATAAAACTGTTTTGTCATAATATGCTAGTACTAATTGACATGACATAATTTATCATGTCTTATCCCGTGCTCGGCCCGCAGCATTGACATTATAGGCTGATTATGTAAATTAACTTTTGAAAAGGACATTCTTCGTGAATCAAGGAAATTTATATGAATCACCGATTAATGTGTCTTTCGATCCGCATTACCTACCAATTTTGTTATTTAAGTAATAGGTAATAGAGACACAATTTGCATAATAAAATATTCTAATTGCAGCAATTAATCCTTGGTCAACCGCAATGCATTGCGTTTCCCTAAGAATAGATTACACATTTCTGTCCCTTTTTCTGTTTTGTTCTGTATTTAATGCCCCCACTGCTGGGCGGGTTACTCCCATAGCTTTCCACTCTCACTGTTAGCTTCTCCTAGTAACAAGCCATAGCATACTTACCTACCTAATTACAGGGCCGTCTTTAATCTATTGGAGGCTCTGGGCCTGCAGTCTCGACGTACATAGCGATCACTGTACAAGCACGAAGCACGAAAAAATCACAGTATTGTCAAGCAATTTTGACCGTCTAGCTAAAGACCCCCCATTAGGACATTGCGACCGAATTCGGTCGTAAAGCGATCGCTATCTATTATATCTATCGAGACTGAAGGGCCAGCAGGCTTAGCACGAGAACCCTCTCTACGCGTTTTGTCGACGGAAGAATAGACAAAAATGACGTTTCAGTGTAGACAACAGAAAGTTTTCTACTGTCTGTAGCACGGCGATTACAAAACCAAATGTGAAGAGACTTGTCTTCTCTACCCTAGACAACTGTCTACAACGTCGAGCACGGCGTACAATCTTTCTCCGGTGTTGACAGCTTGGGATAGAAACCTTTCTTCCGAAATAGTCTACATATAAAATGACCTAGACAACGATTCGTTAGTTGTTTTTTCGTTAATTCGAGTAATTATAGGCGGTGCTTTTTTACTTTTATCATGTATTAAGCTGAAATTAACATGTTGGGTTCAAATTGCGCTTTTTATTTAAGTTTTTTTATAGAAAAACTTCAGCGAAGATGGGAAAGAAATACTATTAGTGAGCTTGCTTTGCTTGTTTGGGAGCCTTTGATCTCACGGGAAGTGAGTTCTGTAGAATTATAAAATAAGCAAGGAGATAGTGCAATCAATGTTTATGCGAAGAACTCGGCTAGGACCTGTCGCCCAAAATAAATAATAGATTTTTGGAATTAACAATAAAATAAGAACAACAATATAAGTATCCTATAGTTTTTACACTATGTTGTCCCTTAACTTTGATTTATTAGATACCTACATTCACAGGGAATATAAAACATCTGACTATGAGCCAAAATCTCTTCATTGAACACTAAATTATTTATTTATGAAGTACTAGCTGCCGCCTGCGGCCTCGCCCGCGTTGCATTAAGGCTTCTACATACTGGCGCGACGCAAAGGCCCCGCACGTCGCGTGACGAGCGGTGCCTTTGTGTCGCGTCGCGAGTCGCGCTGATCTGTAGAAGCCTTTACTATGTAGTGATTATTATTTTCATTTACTAAATCTTACACACTTAGTTTTAAATGGAGCATTTACCTACTAATAAATAAAATATCGATAAACAACAATACAATAACAATGTTAGTACCTAGTAAAAACAAGGGCTCCCGCAGACAGGCGCGACGTGATAGCGCGACCAGTCTGCAGTACCCTTAAAGGATACTTCTTGCGTGACGCCATCAAAATAGTATAATTATGGCTCTTTATTTAAATAATGCCTGTACATTTTATGCAATTACCAATATTATATAGTGTTCTGTGTATGCAATACAAATGAGTTTTAAAACTTAGTGGCGCCACAGCCAATGATGTATTACCTATAATACGTCATTGGCTACAGCCATTTAACAATATTTTTAAAAGGGAGATGCGCTAAGGTAGCCCGTGAAATTCAAATTTTATTACGTTTTTTGCAATTTGCAAGTCAGTAACATGTTATAAGTTGATTTAAATATGATTGGCGGCCGTAAAAAATATTGCTTTACAGAATTATAATCATTAGAATCGGCAAAACAAATAACTCTCTTCAAAAAATCCTTAGAATTCAAAAACGTTCGAAAATTTGAATTTCGCGGGCTACTCAGCGCATCCCCCTTGACCATTTGCGTTTTGTAATTGAAGAAATATTCGTTAAAAACACTTTGCTTCATAGATTTGTTTGAGAACGAAACGCAAAAGTACGGTAAAATTGGGTAGTAATACACACCACTAGCGAATACCACGTTGCTATGGACAAGTCACTGTCTACGAAGAAACCCGAGTCTAGGTGTGTCCTCGTGCTCGCGAAGAAGAGATAACGAGAAGTGTAGACAAGCGATGTCTATTCTATAGTAGAGTAGAGATCGAAAACGCCATGCTAAGCCTGCAGGGCACTTTGGGCTATGGAAAATGCAGGATGCAAGAGTGTGCTCGAATTTCATAGCACCCCCGCCCCCCCTGTCGGATAGGCTAGGATTTATTTTAGTAGTTACTTGGTCGACTTATCACAACACGTAGTATCTACGTATGGGCTAGCAAAGCCAGCTCGAAAATTTTAACCCCCCGTCTGAGATTTATTAAGCTTTTCTTTTGACAGCCTCTGCGCTGGAAGGAACTAGGGGGTCCCATGCATCGTGAGGCCCTCGGCACTTATCCAGAGTGGCCAATAGCAAATATTGCCCTGCCTAATTCTGGCTCAAAAAGATCCTACACCGACAAGAATCCATTTAATTGTCTAGAATCTTTGTTCCATAACATTGTATCAATATGTAGTCACAAAACATATTGCACATTGAGTACTTAATTATAGGTACACATTGATTCAGTAATGTGGAGCACAGATTGTAGACAAATAAATGAACTATTGTCGATGTAAGTACCTGCATATCGTTTTGAGGCTGACTGTACCTAGGAACTCAGTTCGCCAGTTATAGTTGTCATAAGTCATAACTTCTTAAGTCAAATAAATTATGGGAAATATTTAATTGATCTTCTAAAAATCTCGAACTTCTAATGATGAACGCTTTTTAAGGTTCCGTACCAATTGGTAAAAAGGAACCCTTATGGTGAGACTAAGTCTGTCTGTCTGTCACACCTGGATATCTCATGAAATACTAATGCTATCAACTTGAAATTTAGAATAGTTTTAGATGACGTTTGCCCAACTATTTTGCAAACAAGAAAGAAATGAAAAAATATATATATTTTTTGCAAAAGAGACTGAATTCATCTAAAGTCGAAAAAGTGAAAAATGGTAAAAAAGTACCGTTCCCCCCCTCATCTCCGAAGTTTGCATAGATAAAAATCTGAAATTATTCTATGTGATAGAAGTGTATGTAAAGATTACAGGAAAAATAAAACGATGTCTCTAAATAGCACGCACAGTTTATCAGAAATCATCAACATCGCGTGTTTCTTTCTGATTGATCGTTTAGAGCGTTTACACCTTACTTCATTTCATACAAACTTTCAAGCCCTTGGTTTTTCGAAATGACTGAACCGATTCATACGCTTAAACAGGATACAAAAGTCCAAAAACTTAGTAAAGAACATTTTCGAAATGTCTTATTTAAAAACATATAACCGGAAACCTCTGTTTTTATGGAAAATTTAAAATTGGTCTAATTTGGCTGTAACACTATTTTTCGAAAATGTTCCTAACTAACTTTTTAGACCTTTGTATCCTGCTTATGCGTATGAAGTTTCATTAACATCGGTTCAGTCATTTCGAAAAACAAGGACTTGAAAGTTTGTATGAAATGAAGTTATAACGCTCTTATCGATCAATCAGAAAAAAACATAAGTACTTTAGGTTGTACGTCAAGTTTTTTAATTACACATATAGATAATTGGGTTAAAAGATTACTACACACACTTTGCTAGTTTTCTCTTTTTGGATTCATTAGTAAATACTTATGGCTTAGTGTAGGTATGCACTTGAATAATTGTGTATTAGGCAATGTAGGTGCTTTTACTAATCACCAAATTAGCATTAAAAAAAAAAAAAAAAATAACCTATCCTTCAATTATTTAAATAATACTATAAATTTAATACTTTTATTTTTAAGCTCTGAAACAATAAGTTTGGCTTCAAAATATGCCTGGTAGGAAGGAACGCTGACACCTGAGATACAGGATACGTCCTAGTTTGGGTGTCAAGAGTTTCACAAAATCGAGCATGTTACATAGTCCAATTACTATAAGGATCCAAGTTACATAAAATTAAAGAAATACATTGTTAACCCTTTTTCTCTCCTTATGTATTAGGCTTATATGAAATAAAAAAAAATATTATTATAAAAAAAAATTTAAAAAATATATTATAACCGGTGCAATGTGAGCAGGTTAATATATAGGTACTACGTATGTGTAATTGTTATTTTGTTTTGTGTTCGATAAAGACGCAATCACACTCATCATCACTACATAGTATAAAACAAAGTCGCTTCCCGCTTCCTGTCTGTCCCTATGTATGCTTAGATCTTTAAAACTACGCAACGGATTTTGATGCGGTTTTTTTAAAGAGTGATTCAAGAGGAAGGTTTATATGTTTAAAAAAAGCCACGCGGGCGAAGCCGCGGGCAGTAGTTTATTATAATTTCTGTTCTGTCCGAATTATTTTTACCCGATTACGCCAAAACAACCCAAACAGGCGCTTTGCTTTGTGTAAATTTTTTCATCACCACTGCTCTCAAAATGGTGAAGGAAAACATCATCAGGAAACCGGCATGTCCTAGAACTAAAAATTCGAAGACATGTGACATCTACCAACCCGCACTGGGCTCGCGTGGTGGATTACAGCCCACTCCGTCTCACAGAGAGGAGGCCTGTGTCCCAGCAGTGGGAACATTATAGGCAGAACATGCTATGCCAAAGCAAAGGGCAAAGGGTTATTACAAGACTGAGGCTCGTATTTATAGAGCGTTACTCAGTACTCAAGCATTACATAAGGGGACGATAACCGACTTTTAATGATTTTATACTGAAGATCACGTCTAAACGAGTCGTGTTAATGATTTGAAAAAAAATATATGATAAATTAAAGCATTTTCTCAATAACTTATTACGTGAATATTTCAGATTATGTTTATATTACATAGTGAAATTAATTTGTAAAGTTATGTCTAACGCGGATAAAAAACTGAGAAAGGCGCAAAATCTACCAAGCGTATTTTTCTGAAACCTTCACCAATTTAAAGATAATTTGATTATTGATTTTTTAGTATACGCGTTTTATTAAAATACCTTTTGTTTTTTGTATAATAAATTAATAATTTGTCAAATTGGGGACAGCGCTCCCAGTAATAGGACTCGCCCACGACGCGTTGCGTGAGCTCAGTACAGAACACGCAAGCTAACCACTAACCACTCAAGGTCACTGGCATATATCTGCGTCTTAAGACTAGATTCAAGCCATTGGATTGGTGGAAACTAGTCTTAAGTAATGCTTGAGTACTGAGTAACGCTCTATAATTACGGGGCTAAAAGTCGGCTCATACCTAAGCGTCAAGTTTATACTTAGGTAAATAAATGATTACCTTTCGACAGAGTTTTTATAGAAAACAGTTGTAAAAAGTCCCCCTTATTTTTTAATGTAGGTAGGTAATCTTATCACTCGTATTTTTACAAAGGGGAGTTTTTTACACCACAGAGATTAGTGTTGACGGTAGTTAGGGCGCGGTTCAAAAAAGTATATTATCTCCCCCCTACAGGCCAAACACAGATATTTTTTACGGGTGTCGGTAAAAAAGTGGTGTAACGTCGGTACCACAAGTTTATGGTGCTATCTTTGTTGGAGAGCGGTAATGCCGCCCAGAAAATATTAATGGGGATCATAAAGGGGGGTATAATAAGAGCAGTTTTAGTTTTAGTTTGGTGTGGTCCTGGGTTCCACTTGAAATGTAGGTATGTAGGATTGTAAGTAGGTATTTACTATATTTCGTTCTTAACATAATAATTAGATAAAATAACCAGTCAAGCAGATTTTTGTTTAGATGACGTGCTACTTTTAAAATAAATTGCACTGAGAGATGAGAATTTGCAAGAAAACGACGCCAAAATAGCTAATGTACGCAGAAAAAATGCAGAATAACATAAAAAAAATGCATTTTTTTCTTTAAAATTAAAGATATCTAATCCCTTAAAACCTAAAAGTATGAAGACATTACAACTCTTTTACGGTGTCATTATCCACCAACTAATGGCTTAAAAAAGCTCCCTAATTACCCAGAAATATACATCACCCTCGTTTAAAAAACAACCACTTAAAAAATCACAACAACAGCACGACAGCACAAGCCTCTAATCACGTCATCAAATTACAATTACACGCGTGCTGGTTTATTTCTGAAAAAAAGTACAAAAAACCGCAAAGGGAGCTATCACACCTCATACAGGGGTGCTTTTAAAAAGTTATAAATAAACAATTGAGCGTTTTTTGACGTTCGCGTGCGCGTTTTAACCGCGGGGCGTAAATGTCAAGTGTGCACGCTTCCGGCATTGTGTGCGACCCTCTTTAATTTAGAAGTTCTTTGGGGTCACGGCTTTGCTTGTTACGGTAAGGAAGACGTGTGCTTCTTTGACAGTTTATAATATTAGGTAGTGTCATGATTTCCAAATATTAATAATATTTGTAGTCATTTTAAATACTAAATATGAAATTGAAAGTATTTATGTGATTTGTCTCAAATGATTTTTGTATCAGTCATGAAGTTTAAAAGTATCTCATTTGACAGTTAGGTACGGAAAAAGCACTGTTTTTTTAACAGAATGGAATGAAAAACGCGAATTTTGGGGTGTCACGTAGCTGATAAGTCAATTCTCTTCGATTCTCGGAACCTAAAGGTTATCTTCAAGGAATCTAAAGTCTATACTGATATTAAATTGAGTACCTACCTAATTAAATAGTTCGTTAAATATTGCTTTAAGTGTGCAAGAAGATAAATACAGAAATGTTCGTACTGAAAAGATGTTTCATTACATTAGTGATGCTGCGTAAGACTATTCCTAAAGATACCATGATAATATACTTTTTTAAATTTATATGGGGTTTTCTGTTGGTAGTTGTCACCATCCTATGTGCACCATCCTATTTCTTCCCGTGGGTGTCGTAAAAAGCGACTAAGGGACTTGACTAGAGAATGGGCAGCAGCGCTCTCTATGTATTTTAACACCATACTGCGATCGCCAACCCGCCTGCCAAGAGTGGCGATTATGGCGGGAAGCCTATGTCCATCATTTCAGCCTTTCGGCTGAAATGATGATGATGATGAATTGGAAATCGTAAAAATCACAAGCTCAATAATATTGTATGAATTCGGTATCATGATTTGGTATTTTTTTTTAATGATTGACGGTGAGAGAACATTAACTTTTATTGGCCCTTCGGCTCGCATTTTCGTCCAATATACCTTTTCCCTCTTATTACAAAAGAAGATTTATCTTCAGACCCAGGTTTAAAACATGGAGCCATTATTGCATTTCGAACTTTATTCCGACTATGGTAAAGTTCCTAAACACAAAACTGACAACTTAGTACCGAACTAAGTTTTTAGTTTTGTATAAAGAACGGTATTTCAATCACTGTTACGTTCTTATTACAAAAACTCTTATAACTTCTCCATGGTTTAAGCCATGTCAAAATATAAATCTTGTTTTGTAATAAGCCGGAGTGAGTTTATACTCAAACTTACATATCACATTTTTTCTTGAATTTGAGCGTTTTACTCAAATTTGATGTGTGATTATGGTTTAGATATAGCCAAAAAATAAAATATGCCCGAGCAAGTTTGATTATTTATCTTGGGAGCGCTTTAAATAAATATTTCAAGTTGTTTATATAAATCAGTAAAAACCTTGTCTCTGCAAAGGATGTTTAATAAAATTTTACTTTTGGGTATCTTTTGATGCGTTGTTACACCGCAGATAACATAATTTAAACATGTATAAAAATGTCCATGGTACTACTGTATCTTATACTTGGGAGCGCTTTAATCAATTTATTATATTTCATACAGTAATACACCAAAAATAATTCTGTAAAACAGAGAGTTACTGATAATTTTTCGTCCGAAATTTTATTTTTTATCTACGAATATATAATCCAAATTCAAACAAAACCTGTTTAATAACTAAGGTAACTATGTTACCTACAAAAAAAAAGTCTATTTAAATGTAAAATAACGACGTAAATCAACGGCGAAATAAGCTATATTTTCGAGAGCGCAAAAGTGATGAAACTATTAACGGGTGCTGAGACTGACACGAATGGTTAATCACCACGAAAACTGTACTTTCATAGTTACACAGACCTAATGTTTCGATTATTTCACGCTTTCTCACAATTAGATAAGAAATTTACGAAAAACTTTTATCTGTGATAGCACCCTTAAGATGCCAAAAAATAGTGGCCTAACTCCGACTTTGAAAAGGGGTAAAGTTTTTTGGCTTTAGTAATATAGTAAAACAGTGTTTTAACACAATATTTTCTATAACTTAAGCAGCGGAAAGTATTGTAACAGGATTAACCCGTTAAAAAAGTAAGCTAAGTCGTCGTCTAACTTTAATTTGCCAGTAAAACAGTTAAATCCCGTTAATTTAATCCACGTTGGATTTTTTTGGCAAAATACCTGTCGGGCACATGAAAGCCAGTATTCCCTTCGCCGTTATTCCAAATACACGGCCTAACTAAACACAAAGTCTTGAAAAATTAATACCATTGTCCATTAATCAAGTTAAAAGGATTTTCTATCGCAAAAACTGTCCGCTTTTGATGATGTCCAACCCTTTTTTTTATCGATGCCGGTCGCCCGTACCGTTACCTCGGCAATATTTAGAACAACTTCTTTGTGTATTTTCTAAGCTTTTTACGACGGTCCACGACGTCGGGTGGCGTCCATTGTTGTGAGAAGTAAAGTAATATATTTGCATATTCAAACATGAAGATTTGCATTTTGTTCCCGTACAACTATTGACGGGTTAACTATATTTTATTTCGTCCACGTCCACTAAATGACAAAGAGTTAAAATAATAAAATGCAAATCAATAGAAAATGGATGGAGTATTTTACTGTTTAAGTATTGTTTGGTTTGGACCAGTTGTCGTCTGCTACGATATTTAAATTTTCTTGGAATGGATATATTCATTTGTTCAAACTTCCGTCATTTTAGTATTTTCTCAATGGTTTACCAGGGTTCGTATTACTTGGGAAACGGAAAAATGTCAGATTGGAAAATGAATCAATAAAATCTTCAACCGTATGGAAGACAGGCCGTGTGATGGGATGGTGGACAGTACAATTAAAATAAAGTTGTTTCACGTAGGATAAACGTCCAAGCAAAAAGGGTCCAGCCAGGGGTCTTCTCCGAACATAAATCCAAGGTATCGGCCGAATGTTCGACCGTTGCTTGGCTACGGCTAACTATGGCTGACTACGGCGAAAAAAAACAAAAAACGACAGTCAAAGAGAAAAGCCAAAGTCAAAAATGTGACTTGAAGTCGGTTTAAGGATTCAATGTCAAAAAAGGAAACTATGGAAGTTATAAAACGGCCGAACATTCGGCCTTTACTTCGAATAAATGAATGAATTATTTTTAAGTATTTATTTTATAGTAAGTAGGTTTGTACAAACACTTACACGTCAATCATATTTTAAAAACTAGATGAGGTCGGCGTTTCCTATCTGACTACTCTGAGAAGAAAGGCCGTTGATACAAATGCGGTCATACATATGCGTCGCGCTCACGCCGCGCAACCTTTACCTAACTTTCATAGGGAAAATTTATTTTTAGTAACGGTATGAGTGTTTGGAAAAATCACAGATAGAATTATAGATAATAAAACAGTCTATTCATACAAAAAAAAATCATGAATATATCATAAGTAGTTTGAAAGTAATACCGTTTTATACTTTGGGTAGACATTACTTCCTGAATTTATTTCATAAAGTATTTTACTATAATACTTTAATATTCAATTATAGAATTGATTTGTATGCGTTTTGTTTAACATACATTTTTTGCATAACTTACTTGCATTATATTATATGATGAGTTGATGACACAATAAAGAAAAAAAAAGAGAAAAAAAAGACACCAAAATCATAAAAAAGTCACTAAAATCATATATTTGCACCATAAGGGTCGTAGCGTAATGTTAAGTAGCCTGTTACTCGTACAACCTCCCTCAAGAATTGGGCTATCAAATGCAAAAAAAAAAACAAATCCGACTGGGAGTTCTAGAGATTACCCCCTACATACAAACAAACAAATTTTACCTCTTTTTAATATTAGTATAGATAGGTACTACGTACTACCTACTCAGGTTCATAATATTTAATGTTATACAAAGTTGTCATATTTACTTTGTTTAATCAAGCGAGTGTCCCTTAGAAATCTTCAAGTTTTGTAACAAAATTAAAATACAAGCGTAACATAAAAGGATTAAAATGTGGAGCATATTTCGCGTTCTTCCCTATAACTGTACAAAGAAGTTTGTGATATAATGACAAAGGATTTTTTCGCATGGCAATGATGGATAGTTTATGAAAGATATATTTTTTTGATGTGGCAATCACTGGGATAACATTTAAAAATGGAATGCTCATGTGGCTGTAAAGGGACAGTGCGGGGCAGGTACTCGCGTTTTTGCATTTCCTTTCCTTGCTTTTTACAATAAAAACTTTCTTTTAAATAAATAATCCCGACATCGCTTGACAGGGATTCATCTAAAAATAATAATTTGTTACCACTGTTTTTTTTAATCCGTAAATTGTCGGACGTTTGTGTTGTAACTCTGTACAGTATACGCATTATTTACATTTCAATTCACAGACATTCCTCAATAATTATATATTTAATAAGAGGTTGAAAAATAAATAACAATCATAATAATTTACCTTCTGACATTGATAGTATTTAAAAAATGTATCTCATAATATAACATTATTGCTACTCAATTTTAATTGAATTATTAACTATAATAATAATTATAAATAAGTATAATGTCATATCTCTTTGTATTTTAATGTGTGTACATAAATCATAATATATTATAAATAAATAAACCCCAACGTTTGCATGTCACATTATTATGACTAAGTGATAAAGGATCTGTATAATTATTTATGTTAAGACCGGAATTGTACCAACACAAAGGGCAAATAAATTGATTTGATTTAATTATTAAACTAGATGATTATTATACTCTCTACTAGATGATATTATTGATTGACTAGATGCAGTTTTTTCTTTTTGGCAGAAGAAAAACCTACAACGAGATGTCATGAATGATCAGCATTTTCCTCCAAAACAAAGCGAAGGTTACTCATAAAAGTTCCTCGCACATCGATCCTCGTGTTTCGGAGTAAGTAAAAAGAGGGCTCTCCCTCACTGCGAGGGCGGAGGGTCATAAATTCGGCCAGTCTCATTTGAATTTCCAATCAGTGCATCTATTACTGCTACTAAGACTAGGGGCGATAGGGACGGGAGAATATAAGGCTATGTGATACGAAATAAATTTACAGAAATATTTTTTATTTGATGTTTTGTAGAATAAAGGTTTATGTGTTTTGTACCAGAGGAATTTAATATAGTTTGAGCTAGTTAAGGCAACGATAACCGACTTTTAATGATTTTATACTGAAGATCACGTCTAAACGTGTAGTGTTAATGATTTGAAAAAAATATATGTTAAATTAGAGCATTTTCTCAATAACTTCATATGTGAATATTTTAGAATATGTTTATATTACGTAGTGAAATTAATTTGTAAAGTTATATCTAACGCTGATAAAAAACTGAGAATGGCGCAAAATCTACCAAGCGTAGTTTTCTGAAACCTTCACCAATTTAAAAATAATTTAATTATTGATCTTTTAGTATACCCGTTTTATTAAAATACCTTTTGTTTTGTGTATAATAAATTAATAATGCGTCAAATTGGGGACAGCGCTCTTTGATGGGCGAGTCCTATTACTGGCTGAACGTACGACGCGTTGCGTGAGCTCAGTACAGAACACGCAAGCTAACCACTCAAGTTCACTGGCATAAATCTGAGTCTTAATGTAATGGTTTTCTGCAGGCTTAGGACGAGAACCGTATAAGACAAGCGTTTTGTTGACGGAAGAGTAGACAAACATGACGTTTCCGTGTAGACAATTTTATTGACAGTTTTCTACCGAGGACGCAGACAAGTGATTTCTATTCTCCAGTAGAGTAGAAATAGAAAGAGCCTTGCTAAGCCTGCTGGGTGTTAAATTTTTCAGTATTGATTTTTACAGTAGACGAACAAAATTATACACATACATACATAAACTCACGCCTTCTTCCAATGGGGGTAGGCAGATACTATAGAAAGCCACCTGCTACACTCCTTACAAACTCCTTTTGCTTCGCCTACGTTCATACAACTGGTCATACACGCACGCCGGTTGCGAGTACTACGCACCTGACCTTTCTGAAGAACATCACCAATTAGTTCACTATATGTCCTCCTAGGGCGTCTCCCGGAGTTTCCACTCACCTCTGCTTTGTAAATACCTTAAAAAAAAATACCTAATCTTTATTGACTTAAGTAGGTAAGAAGTAAACATCGTGTTTGTATTGTCTCCTGAAATTGTATTTTAGAGCCCAAAGTCTCCTTCACATAAAAATGAAAATATGGGTAATAGAATAACGTTTACTGTCCAGTATTACAGCTAGTAGTAGGTACTTACATACACAAAACTATAATTATACTGGAAGCAAAAGATTCAAGCTTCAGCTTTATGCTTAGGTCCCCTAGCGGGTTGCTAAGCGCTGGATTTCAGGTTAAGAGTATCCGTGGAGTTTCTTGCCCGTTCTTCTCCATAGGAAACTACTACTCTTTGGAATGGGCAACTAGCTTCTAACTGACCGACTTCTTGACAGTTCAAAAGTGCCTGTAAATGGTTTTAATTGAAATAAATGCTTTGAGTTTGAGTTTAAGTTTGACCCTAGATGGCTGTTTATAAAAAAAGTACGTTTTAGCAACAAAGGATACTGGTTAATAAATATAATAATACATTAGTATTGATTTAGAAAAATATATAATATGAAAAATAATTTGTTTTTCAGCAGTTTGTGGACTGGCTATTTAATAAAAAAATTCAAACAATCCAAACATTTTATTTCACATAAACCTACATTGGGCACTTATGAAACGTAGGTGCACGGAGTATTAACGAAATAAAGTAAAAATTATCCTTTTACTTAGACCAGACGAAGATTCTAATCTTGAAATTTCCTCGAATGGCAAATACAATATCGAAATTAAGTTGCATATGTACTTAGTTTGCATAAAGGCTTCTACATACCAGCGCGACTTGTCGCGCGACGCGACGCGGCACAAAGGCCCCACGTGTCGCGTCGCGTCGCGCGACAAGTCGCCCCGGTATGTAGAAGCCTTAACTCGAAATAAAATCCTAACAAAGACCAAGGATTAAGAGTTTTAAAAACTGATAAAATAATTCTCAATTCCGTGATTTCTGATAACACTTTGTTACCTGTCGTTCGGAATAAGGTTATGAGTCGATAATATCGAAGTTAAGCAGTTGTTGCACTGTTTTATTGTTAGAAGCGTAATTCTTTAATCCCTCGTGGTGAGGCTTTGTGGTTGGTGTCGATTGCGAGATCGATATTGGTCCTGTGGTACGAAACGTGGCGAGAAACTAATGTGTGTCGGTACTACGGGTCGTCGGTTTTATGGAATGTCTTGCTTGAAGTAGATTGTGAAATCAGTTTACTGTTTAGTAAAAACACTACTCCGAACCGATAATACTCGAAGTATCGGCTCGGCCGTTTTATAACTTCCAAAGTTTCCTTTTTTGACTTTGGTTTATCTCTTTGGCTATCGTTTTTTTTTTTTTTCGCCGTAGTTAGCCATAGTTAGCCGTAGTCAAGAAACGGCCGAACGTTCGGCCAAAGTTCGGATTTATGTTTGAAGTAGACCCCTGCACTTATTGCGTAACATTGCGTCTATCAATCACAATCTGAATAATTTTGAAGGATATTCAAAATCAAAATCAAAATATTTTATTTCACATAAGCCTACATGGGCACTTATGAAACGTCAGAATCTAGGTGCCGGTTCCAATTGGTTGTTTCCTATGGAGAAGAGCCGGCAAGGAACTCCACGGTTACTCTTTAAAAAAAAACGCTAATCCACTGTTTGGTATGTTCGAAAAATTTGTCTGTTCAACAATGTAAATAACGCAATGTATGTAAGTAGTTGAACTGCCGAAATGAGACCCATTGCTACTGTGTGTTACGCAATTACCTCGCTGTTTTGAGTTTTAAAATCGGTAGGTACCTATCGTACAGTCAGTAGTCTGCATTACTTACCCCTCTTACAAACAAGAAGTGGGGAAGAGGGGTCAGGTTATGCAGGTTACTGACTGTACCTCCTCTTCCCCTTGTAATTTTTTCGGCAAAAAAATATCGTTTTAAAAAAGAAATTTAAAAAAAATACTCATCCTCCTCCAGCGCTTATCCACAGCGCAGCATGTCTTCTTTCGTCATCTCTGAAGTCACTTGCAAAATACATTTTGGAACATTTAAAAGACACTGGTGATATGCGATCGAGAAACTGTCGTACCGCACCCAAATCTGTGGACACGAATTAATTTTCTAAAACATAAAAAAATGGAAGAGCCAACACGTGTCGCGACAAAATAATGCTGTCTTGCACGACACAGATTAAGCAAGTGCCTCGCTTCCTAGAAACGGCAAATCGATTTTTATTCTAATAACATCCATCCCCAACGTATTCGTTCCTCTTGTTTTGGGGATTAGGAACCCGTTTTTATAAGCTTTGTGACAAAAAATATATTTTTGCATGCTGTTCGAAATATTTTTAGTTATTTTGAATAAGAAGTGATATAAAGGCGCACCTGGCTGGTGGCCACATGATGCGAATGAGGAATTAGGATTAAGTATAGGAGTTTTTGTGGTCCTAAAACAAGGATTCAAAAAATGTAGCATTTAAATGATCTAAATACAAAAATTTTGCGGTAGAGATGCATTTAGTCAAAAGCGACTTATGGACAATTTGTTGGTCCTTTATTAATGGAATTAAGCAATATGTTCACCGGCTTATTCATCGGCATCGCACTGTGAAAAGTTAGTTTTTCATAGGAAAATATTATCATCGTCGTTAAACACTAGATTTTTTATTTTGCGACTGACTTTAAGTCGAGCAAATGATGGAGTATACGTCCTAAGAATGGTGTCAAAAGACTCGAAGTAATCTTCCCTTTTTTTGTAGGTATGTAAAATGTTTTGGTATCATCTTATAGCAGCAGCTGAAGCGCTTTTCTCCATCCGTTAATTCCCTAAATCAGCATGAAACTTACCGAACTAAAGCTTTATTAACAAGAAATAAATAAAAGATTTAATCTCAAGTAACGGTGAGTCCTTCAAAGGCATCTGGTACAGTCTTTATACGTTCAATCCACTCCAATCATAGTATCGTTTAACACAGGCCGTTCCATATGAACAAAAAATCGGACAGTACGAGTGGTCATCAAACAACAGCTGGCTTCTTTGGAAAAAGATAGATTTAAAAGAAAAAAAATGGTCCTTGTGGAAAAAATCGCGCGTTTTGAGGTTACGGAGCGTGCCGCCCCGATGACGCCCCTTACTGCAGTTTTTATTTTGCAATTTTACTTTATAATTTTACCGAGAAGGCTAGTGGGTTGTGCTGGGTCCGTATGTGGTCAGTTTCCATAGGCCATATGGTTTCTTTTAATTTTGGTTATTAATAATTACTAATACTTGTCAAAAAATAATAGGCTAAAAATAATAGGCTTGAATAATCTATTCAAGTTAAATGTCAAAACATTTAACTTGAATAGATTTATCGTGAGTATCGAGTACCGAGTCGCATGGTGACTTCACTAGTTACGGCGCGATGGTATCTCGACCAAACCATACGGCTCGGATTCAAGTTAAATGTCAAAACGGGCCTATTATTTTTTGACAACTTTACTACTGCTTCATTGGTCTAGTGGTCGCAAGCGTTAATGCTGAACCTGAGGTGCTGGGTTCGATTCCCAGGTCGGGCAAAGTGTTATTGGGATTTTCCATTAGGAATTTTTCAGTAGCAGCCCGGAGTCTGGATTTGTGCCCGGTTGATGGCAACAGGCTCGCCCCCTATTACATGGGACTTAAACATAACTGGCGAAATGTGGGTGTACTCTAGGAGTACCTACACCTCTACCTAACCCTTCGGGGATTACAGGCGTGATTTTATGTAATAATATAAATAAAAAATTGTTGAATGGTCTCTGAAAATTCTATCACGTGGATAGGGTTATAGTTAACCGTGGTAAGGTAATTTTTTCATCTTAAATATAATTTAATTTTCATTTGCAAAGAAATAATAATTTAATCAACATAGCATAGTACCTAAATATATAAATGTATTTTAAATTATTTATGTATCCAGTTGGTAGATATTATTCTGAAAAACTATTCAGTAAATATTATTTTTTGACTTTAAATAGGTGCAGATGTTCTTGCAAATTTCCTCAACCTACTGGCAAAGTTTGTATTGAAAACGATATTCTGTTTTAATTCTAGATTATAAATTAAATTGTAAAATGTTTTCAATTTCAGGTTGGTAGATTTTTAATTAGGTATAGTTATTATACGTTTTCGGATACCTTTATTTATCTATTCCATATATTTTTCTGCTTTTGCCATGGGTGCTTTAGAAGGAAATCGAATTTCCCATTAAATAAGGAAAATAATATAAAATGGAAACAAAAAGTAACACAATCATACTTACCAAATAAAAAGTACCTTATAGTATATTTTTTTTAGTTCTGTTTTTAGTTTACCCTGAATTAGTTTATATTTGTAATTTTAGTTTTGCAGTCTTGAAGAGGCTAACTAGTTTCAATTGTCACCAATTTCAATTTTTATTTAAAAAAAACTAAAATGTTTTATATAATGGTGCCCAAGATACAGGCTGTGACTAGTTTGGAACCAACGCTATCTAAATATTGTAATTTTAATGTTTAATAAAGAATTTTTACCATAAATTAATATTTTCTGTTACAAAACTCGATCAATCACTGAAACCACCTTTTTAAAGACTTTATGCGAAAATTGTTAGGGTGTGTGTGAAAAATCACAAATTAGAGGTTGATTGTGAGCTTAAAAGGTATCCATAGAAACTTTGGCGCCGCACCGCCTATTGATAAATGTCTACGAAGATTAATGGTCTTATTAAATTAAATTTAAGGGAGCCGCTTTTTAAAAACACTTTTTCGAACCAATAATTAGCTGGTTTGTATAACTGGCCAGGAATTATGAATTCCAAATTCAAAATATGCGAAGCAGTGGATAAGGAATAAAGGACGGTCAAATTCGCGGACAGACGATTTTCAATGCATACCTACTTCAAAAATACTGAATGGTAAACTCCGATACGTTACACATAAGTTACCAAAATCTTTTGTACCGAAGGTATAACGTAGAAGTGCGTTTTACGCAGGTCCTTTAGGGTTTTTTTACGGGTTCCCAGCACCTGCGTGGCACGAACCTGGCAAAAAAGCACCACATTATTCCATCCACACACCGATTCATGGATTTATTGAGAAACGATTTTAGAATAGAAGTTATGTAGAGACGAATTTGACATTCCGCTGAAGAATATTTTGTTCTTTATTTAAATTGCTGTGTGGTTTTGTATAATTAATTAATTATTTGTTCTAAATGAGTTTCTGGTCTTTCAAATATATTTTACGAGAAAATGAAAAGCATGAATAAAGACGACCATTTATTATGTCTGGCTTTTTAGTTCGATCGTCTTTAGTTTTCCGCAATGAAAAACACGTAAACAACTTGCATTTTCTCTTTTCCGATACTCGGAAATCAACAGAATTTTCATCAAGTCTAGTATTTCCATTTTAGTAGTAGTTTTCTAGTTTGGAACGTGTTGGTGTTTGTGATACAGTGATTTTATGACACCAACGATACCCTTATTTCTGGAATGTTCCATTTTTACTTTGAAAATTGTTTCTGTAAACCGATGTGAATTTTCTGAAATAATTTTTTATTTTATTTATTTATTCATTTACCAACCACGTCAAAATACTAGGTTTGAACATTAAAAAAAGCTAATGTTTAGTTATCTACTCCACAGATTTTTGTTCCCATACCACTCGTATGGAGTTAAGCCGAATTCTTTTTAAGCGCATTTTTTTCTAAAAACGGTCTTTTCATTGTGAAAACTGCAACATCCGCTGGATTTGGGTCAGGCGACAATGTGGGTGACTCGCGATACTTGCAAAGATTATAATGTACAACCTACCATGACGATTTGAAAGTGTGCAAGTAAAACGTGCAAATATCTAGGAATAGATGATTCTTGATTTCGTGGTCGTTTTCGTGAATAAATTCGAATAGTTTTTACTTAAAACTAAGGAAAATCGAGTTGTAGTTTCCCTCCAATTGTTTTCTGTTTTTGTAAGTCGGTTTTACTAGAGAATGGGCAGCAGCGTTCTTTATGCATTTTAACACCATACTGCGATCGCCAACCCGCCTGCCAAGCGTGGCGATCATGGCAAACCTCCATTTGTGGGAGGCCTATGTCCAGTAGTGGACGTCTTTCGGCTGAAATGAAGAAGGAATGAAGTGATGTGTGGAATGAGGTCGGTTTTTTAACACTGTCTGTGTTGTAAAAAGTGTTAAATAAAAATATGAGAAAACTATTTTGTTTGAAAACCTGTGCAAAATATAAAGAATTTGGAAATTGTCACGTTCTGAATATGATTCATAAATCGGAATGTTTTTTAAATCCTTCACCTGTTTCTTTATAAATAAACATACAAATCTGCATGACACGTATGTGCGTATAACAATTGTTTTACAAAAAATCTAGGTAGGTTACGCTACGCACATAACAATTGTTTTTCGGGGACACATGTTTAAGAAAATTTTCCACACCATACAGCCAGTTTTATAGCGGTTTTTTCTTTATACTTAGCTGTGACGTCAATCTGAAAAATACTTTTTTCGCGGAGTCAAATAAATGAGGAGTGAATAAATTTTGTTTTATACGTAATTCTTATAATACTTCCAATTAATTGTATACAGATATTTTTGTAATTATTTTATTAACAATAGAAAGAAAAATGTTATCTAAAGACGATTAAGAACATAATTTTAATTTTAGTTCATACAATCAAATACATCATGACTTTATTTGCTTTAAAATATGGTACAATAAGAATACATTTCTTATTAATTACACAATTTACTATTTACACTACATACTAAATACAGCCTTTAATATATAATAAAAGGGGGGAAGAGCTCATTGAACGTCAAAAAATTCATCTGAATCGCTGTCGATGGAAAAAGTGTCCAAAAAGGCTGGCAGCATTGCCACGTTGGATGGCAATGCTGATTCTTTGGACTTAAAGTAGGCCAGCCCTCTGGTCGCGTGAAGAGTCGACCAACCGCTTGGCGATGTCCCGAAATACTCGATGGGCACTCGGACTCGAAGGCCGTTTCAACCCCAAACGGCTCAAGACGATTATGTAACTTTGTACGGTGCGTCAAAGATCTTGTGGCGCTTAAATGACATCGAAAAGGGGGCGCTGTTGGTAAGTCTTGTGAAACTGTATTGATAAAGAAGTGGCGACGTTAGTTGATTTTTGCCACAAGCCAAAAGATCCCAGTACAGTTGTAACTTGTCCTAGACGAAGTCAAAGTCAAATTATTTATTTCAAATAGGCACATAAATGGCACTTTTGAACGTCAAAATTTACAAATAAAATAGGATAGATTCTAGTCGCCGCTTCCAAAAGGTAGCTTCGTATGGAGAAAAATGGGCAAGAAACTCCACCGTTACTGTTTTAAAATGTTTTACAATATTTTTTACATCAATTATATAATTATATGTGAAGACGATGCACCTAGAATAAAATTACTAAGTATACCACAATAGGTAAAAATAATTAATAATGAAGCAATGACAGATAAATTAATTATGTGATTGATACATGGTGCTCACATATTTACAAACATTGTAAAATAAAAAAAACAATAAAATAAAACAAAAATAAAATAACACAAAAATAAAACGATAGTATTCTTATACCTCAATAATAGTCTAGGACAAGGTCACTCCACCATCACCAACCACCATCGTTTATCACAGACCGGGCAAAGACATAAACTTCTTAGAGGTAAGCGCAATAAAATGGTACTTATCTAAAAGCCCTTGTTACCCTTAGCTCTTTGGTTTTAGGCTTAGTCAAATCTACTAACATCTGGCGCCCTAGGAAACTCGAATACAGTTACTATCGTAGAGGATTTCCTTATTTTATTAATGCATAAAGAAAGAAAAAAAAAATTGTCACAGAAACCCGTGCAAACAAAAAGATCATCATTTCAGCCGAAAGACGTCCATTGTTGGACATAGGTCTCCGCGAAAGGGAGGGGGGGGGTTGCCATAATCGCCACGCTGGCAGGTGGGTTGGCGATCACAGTATAGTGTTAAAATTCATAGAGAACGCTGCTGCCCATTCTCTAGTAAGTCCCTTAGTCGCCTTTTACGACACCCACGGGAAGAAATAGGGGAGTGGTATTCTTTACGTCCGGCACCACACGGACACAAAGATACGATAATTCAAATAAAAAAAAAACATAAAACAATACAGATTTATACTTATGAAAACAGAACATAGGTAAATAGTCGGCAGCTGCACGCCGCGATCGTGACAAGAAGGCTTCCACTCAGCACGATGCTGTGCTATGGGGGACCCACAGCACACAGCACAGCGCTGATTTTCAGTGGTCACCCGAAAACGACGTACGGAAATCAAGTTAGGTTTAGGCTTATTGTGCACAGATACCTACATTCGGGAAGCTTCGTCGAGTCTTCTCGTCGCGTATTCCACAGAGCCTAAAGACGAAGGTCTTCAATCAGTGCGTCCTACCTGTTATGACTTACGGAGCCGAAACGTGGACACTCACGGTACGGCTGGTCCATACATTCAAGTTCGCTTAGCGAGCTATGGAACGGGCCATGCTTGGTGTCTCTTTGAGGGATCGGATCCGGAATGAGGTGATCCGGCAGAGGACCGAAGTTGTCGACATAGCCCACAGAACAAGCAAGCTGGAGTGGCAATGGGCCGGCCATATTAGCCGTAGAACCGATCGGGATCGAGAGACCGCGAATCGGCAAACGTAAGGTAGGACGCCCTCAGGCTAGGTGGAGCGACGATCTTCGCAGGGTGGCTGGTGGCAGCTGGATGAGAGTTGCCGAGAATCGAGCTGAATGGCGTGCAATTGGAGAGGCCTATGTCCAGCAGTGGACTGCTATGGGCTGATGATGACGATGATGACCTACATTCTTAATTGTGACAAAAATATAGGTATGTGCTTACCTAATGCTAAACACACCATAATAGGTACAGGTATATCTCGAATGTCGATTGAATTTAACTATCCACAATCTTAATTTATTACTTGGAATACAAATGGCGTAGGTACTAAGGTGGTAAAAACCGTCAATATAGATAATTAAGCATATAAATGTTAAAAACCCTAAGTTATTCGACTGTTTCTGAACAAAACAAGGTATCTAATTAAACCGAATGTCTATATTAAGACGTAGGTTGGTGATAAGTATACCCGTTTAGGGAAATGTCGGTACCTATGGAACCAGTTTACACCTAACTGGCTTGATACTACGATACATATTTTTATATTTCCACGCTTATTTTTTTTTTTTATAGGAGAACCGAGAGTTTTATCAGATGGATAACAATTGTAAGTATACAATATTAGTTTTAGTATATGCGAAACCCGAAACACGTGTCTAGTATTTTTATGTAAAGAATCTATGTTCAAAATTTCAAAACTGTATCATGAAAAATCACAAAGTTATAAGGTTGTTACCAGGTTGTCACCAGGTTGTCCGTACAAAAACATGCTAACGGCGCCGTGTCCTCACGGTGGCGATCGGCGGCGGCGATCTCTCGCGTCCGGCCCTGGTTCTGGCCATGGTTCGGAGCGAGAGTGCATGGGAGGCCGTCACCTCCTTCTGCGAATTAGTAATGCTTGCGAAGGAGGAGGCGGAACGCGTAAGGGAGAAGCAAGGTTCGCGCCCTCGCGCCCCTAGTCGCCGCAGGAGACGCCCCGGGCGTCGGGAGTCGCAAGCCGATTTCCGGCCACCGTAGGCGCGGGCCTGCGGACGGGTAGCGATGGGTAGCTCACCATCCGATAAGGACCATGCCCGGGTCGACGGCGCGTCGTATCCCACGCGCGCCTCAAAGAGTTGTCAGCACCAACTGACGGGGTCCGATAGGGCCAATGCCTGCCAGGGTTGCGAGTTTGTCTGAAAGGGATATCGTGGCCCTGGCACACGGGCAAATGAAGGAATACGGGTGGGTTTTAGTCAGTAAAAGTCTGATACGCCCTCCCGCTCCGCCCAGAGCGGGAGAAGTTATTTGATAATTTCCCACCCAGAAAAAAAAAAAGGTAGTGTATCTTTATTCCAAAAAAGGTAGTGTATCTTTATTCCGATTGGAATACAGAATATCTAGGTTCCCAAATATATATATTGAATGGACACTGATTTAAACAAGAGTTATGAGAAAAATAAGTTTTCTATAGAAATTTTAAATTTCTCATATTTCGTCCTTATGTCATTGTCATTTCAAAATATATATTTGGGAACATAGATATTCTGTAATCCAATCGAAATAAATACACACTACCATAAGAATATGTTTGATTTGCAAATGATTTTGGTATTACGTTTGTATGAACTACGCATGCTACGCCGGTCCCCTAACAAGCACGATAGAAAAGAATATACAGGTTACTGGTAACTCGAAGTATTCCTTGCAGGACGTCATAGTAGGGTTAAAATGCAACAAATTAAGCCACCAAATGTTCTACCGAAATTCAGTAGTTTTTGAGTTACTTAATTAGGTTTTTAGTTGTTTAATGAAAAATCCAATTAAAAAATGATTTACGGCGCAACTAGACTGGAATTTAAGTTATTATCATAGCTGATGCCGTAGCAGATTATTAATAATGAAAAGTTCTAAAATGCCAACTTTGGCAGAGATCACTTCCATATTAGAAACGTTAAAGATTGTTGCGACTTTCAGACGATATTTATAAACAAACTAATAATATGAGTTCAAGCGAGGAATCCGATATTAATATACAGAATCTACTCCACCTACATGGTCTCTTGCCGCCAAAATCGTGACAGTGTTATTTAGTGATTTAAAATAATTATATATGACTCGAAGAAACACTCAATCATTCTCTGAAAATGTTTTGATGGCTTGTTTCATAGCTATGTTGTACTAGTACAATAATTGTTCCACAGGGCCAGAGATTCATGATACTTAATAATATTTCAGACTATTTTGGGTGAGTCATCGTAAATGACAAAACAAGTTATTGAAAGTTCTAGAATAACTATTTACCTATATTTTTGAGCAGAAAACATATTTTTATGACCCAATATTTGAGTGAATTAAATATATCTACCATGTTTTTTTCAAATAAATAAGTTTATATATTGAACATAATATAATAATATGTAGAATGGAAAAACATTAAACATGCATCCTGAAAGTGACACAAGTTGTTGGTTTCATTTATTTGTATTTTGTGTTTCACGAACTGTGTCTAAAGATTAGTTCCCCATTGCAATGTCATGATTTCATGAAAAAGTCATTCAATGGAACAAATCTAACTTAGAGAGGTGTATTAATGATTCTAATGATTATAATTCTGTAAATACGTATCTGTTATAATCGCGAATGATATTTTGATCAAGATACAACTTGACACTGACCTGCAAATAGCATAATAAAATAATAATATACGGTGGCAAGAAGCAAGGTCTCAGAGCACAAGTAAAGGAAAATGTCCGGAAATCAAATTGTAACAAAAAAGTAAATTGTAGTTTTATCACATATAAAAAAATGCGATTATAAACTTAGCAGTTGGAATATTGACCGTGGCGTATATCGATGTATGGGAGAACATGTTTTTCAAATACAAGATTGTGTTTGTTTTTGGGATAAATTTATCCCAACTACGGAACCTTTCATTGTGCACGCACTTGGCCGATAAGCAGCTATGCTGAATTTTAGCTATTTATTTCAAGAGGACGTGTTCACTTTTTCGCGACTAGAACAATTTGTTTAGACCGTATATTAAATCTAAAATAAACGTTTCATTTCCAATTTTGAAACTGATTCTAAATTCGCTGAGTGATCGAATGCAAGCATGAATAGTTTTTCTGTCAGGCTGCATGCAGTTTTTGATTTTTTGTTTTTTTTTTTAAGGTTCCCTTTTGCGGACAACCTTTACAGTACCTACTACATAAATGTAAACTCACACCTTTTCCCACGGAGGTAGGCAGAAACTGAAGAACGATTTTCTACGATTTTCCATACCTATACATCCTCGTTTTACTTCATTCACATTCAATACGTTCTGAATACATTAAGGTATCTGAACTAAGGAAGATAAAGCAACCCGATAAATTAACGTTAACTCATTCATTCTAATTTTAAACTTAAAAATATCTAAGAACCCAAAAATAGGGTCTATAATGGTTATAGGATAACCCGTGACAAATTCCTAACAGAACCTCCATGTGATTTCGGTTCAAACAATTAGGCATATTACACACCTTCATTACAATTTGATGGGTATTTTGCTGACGTAACACCTAATACATATTCATGCGCAGTTTTTACCCGTAACGGTGGCATAAAAATAGTATTGTTTCGTAAAAAATTGTCGCTTCATAAATAACAATTAAGTTAGAAACAAAAGAATACGTTATCTGTGAAGTTTCTACTTACGACGGCCCCTTTGTCACATGTGGGTTACCGTTTAGAAAATAAAAAGTGATATTTTTTTGCAACGGTCGTGATATATTCTTTTTTGACATTTCGCTGGATCCGGACCTTTGGGTGGCCGAAGCCAAGTCGCAGAGGCCCTTTAGACGTTTTTAATTAAATGAGGCACCAACCGACGATTATCCTGTACGCACTAAGCAAGTGCACCCAAGGACAACCCCCGGTTGATGCAGGACTATTACAGTTTTTTTTTAAATAATATTTTAATGGCCTGGTTGCTGGGACCTTTTAGCCAAGTCTTTATTTAGTTACAAACATTGTTTAAATATTGATGAGATGAATTATATTCAATGCATGATGATGATATCCCCGCCCGCTCCCCTTGAGTTTCAGTACAGATGTGGCACTTTACTGAGACCTCACGCGGAGTTCTTGTGAGAACTTGAAGGATTTTGCACTGTTTTGATTCATTTGCCTACAATAATGCACGTTCACGAACACTTAATGGTTAATAATCCACCATTATTAACCATTATTAACACATTAATACTCGGCTAAACACAAATTTTAGAAAATAAAACAAAACTGCTAAACACGTCACTTCACTTTTCCGCCAAGAACTCTTACAGAAAATTTATACACAACATATTGGGCTATGGGTTTGGGTGGCTTGGTTACATTGAACTATGGAATGGTGCCTGACCAATTTTATATAATTTACACGGATAAAATGGCAGGGGGTGACTTGCGCACTCAATTATGGGCCTCCGGAAACTGGTGCTAGCACATAGTGACGCAGCGACAAATGGCCAACATGTCCTGAGGTGCTTGAGGAGTGGAGAGGTATTTCACGGCTATAAGGATAAACACAGAGCCCGGAAGATGGTCAAGTTCCCTACCAGTAACTTACTGGAATACTTCCTTCCTCCGAGCACGTTTGCTCTTGCGAATCTCCACTCAAGCCGGCCAATAAAGGCAAGTCAGAGGTGAGGAACAAGACATCTTCCGGGAGATAGGGTCCGTAGGGTCGCTACTGCCTAACAGCTCGCCACATGCTGCCCTGCGGGTTTATGTATCTCTCTTGGTCTGGCTCCTCACCCTGGACTTGTTTCTACAAAGTAAATTCTACCGGCACAGACTTAGAGTTCAGGAGCGCACTGACCCGGACGTCAACGTAGAGATTATGTGTTGGGAATCATTTATTTTATTACTATGCTGATGTGGAATAAATCGAAGAAGAAGAACATTCTGTAAAACTGAACACAATTTTCATGAAAAAGCTCGTGCGTAATTTCAGTGTGCAACCCCTTCAATTGCATTGTATGCTGACAACTTTACTGACTAATATAAAAAAAATACAAAAAGTTTTTATTGTGTTTCTACAGCACACAATTAAGGTAGCCCCGGTAAGTTATAAGAATTCTTGTGATGCAATGGGGTTACCTCGCAACTTCCCATGGGTAGAATAGGAGGAATATCTACAAAGATAAGACAATAAAAAAGAAAAGAAAAAGTTTAGGTTCTAGGATGTTACAAAATTTTGTGTTTTGCAGTTTTTAGTGTAATACCTCAAAGAGATGTCAGCACGAACTGACGGGGTCCATTAGGGCCAATGCCTGCCATGGTTGCGACTTTGTCCGAAAGGGATATCGTGGCCCTGGCACAAAGGCAAATGAAGGAACACGGGTGGGGTTTAGTCAGTAAAAGTCTGACACGCACTCACGCTCCCAGAGCGGGAGAAGTTATTTGATAATTTCCCACCCAAAAAAAAAAAGAAGGATGTTACAAAATTGTTGTAGTATGTTTTGGTATGTGTAGTGTTTGTGTGTGTGTATGAGTGTGTGGGGGGGTGTGCGGGGTGTGGGTGTAAGTAGGTGTGTGTGTGTTAATGATTGATTAACAGACTGATATATGTTATGAGTGGGTACTGGTTCTTCATTAGCATATTCTGGTTAATATAAGTTCATTTTCATCTATCACTAAAGAATAATAATAGCTTATATATCTTGGAAATTCATCTAGCATAGACTTAAGGCTTCTACATACTGGCGCGACACGCGACGCGACACGAAGGACCCGCATGTCGCGCAACGAGCGGTACCTTTGTGTCGCGTCGCGAGTCGCGCTGGTCTGTAGAAGCCTTTACTAGGCGTGATACTCTACAAGCATAGTCGATCAATCACCACTACTACCACTTTTGACAACCATTTTCAGAAAATTAAAACTTCACTAAGTTGGAAATAAATGGTAAAAATACTTTTATGCATCCGGTTATACTGGAAGCCGACCCAAAGATAGTTGGGAAAAGGCTAGGCAGATTGACCGACAGGCGTGGGCCGGTAAGATTCCATATTGTCTGATAGATTATTAGGACGTTAAAACCATCGATAGATAGATTTTTCTATCTCCAGTATGCCAAAACTGCAACTAAGGTTGAAACTATCTAAATGTCTCATAGACAAAAGTCGTTACGTTTTAAGAGTTGCAAGCTTTAGGCTTGTAGCAAAAATATCGATGTATCGATATATCGATATTTTTCAGCGATATCTAGTATTTCGATACATCGATATACCGATATAAAATATCAAGTATCGAAAATGTATCAAATACGATATAATTATTTCCAATAGCAAAACGGTTGTCCGCATTGACTAATACCACTAGAATTCAGAGCCAAAGTAAAATTATTCTTATCGATGTTTTATTAGTTTAAGATTTTACACCAGAAATTATGTTTCTAGTTTGGAATATCTCTGAATAAAAAACAAACACAATACAAATTCATAAAGTTCATATACTTTTTAGAAAATTTTACCGATATATCGAAATATCGATATCAATCTTTTATTTTATTACCGATACGATGTATATCGATACTTTTTGGCACTTCTTGAATCCCTAGCAAGCTTGTTGCAAGTGATATTCAACCTTAAGGTGGGACTTCTTGGCGGGAAAGTGAAGCGTCATGTTCAGCAGTTTGTTTAATTTTCCAAAATTTGTGTTTAGCCGAATATTAATGTGTAATAATGGTGGATTATTAACCATTAGGTGTTTGTGAACGTGCATTAGTGTAGGCAAATGAAACAAAACAATGCAACTTCGCTTCAAGTTCTCTCAAGAAGTCCGCGTGAGGTCTCAGTAAAGTGCCACATCTTTACTGAAACTCTAGGGGAGTGGGCGGGGATATCATCATCATGCATTTATAATTCATTTCATCAATACTATACAAGAACTAAAACGTGACATTGGCTAAATGTACAAACCGTGCGAAGACAGAAGAAAAAAAAAAAAAACCTTAAGGTGGTGTTCAACCGAGGTCGACTATGGACAGAGGAAAATTGCAGCATTTCATTCAAATTTCAAATTCGGATGAAATGCAGTGCGGAAACGCTGTAAAACAGTGATACTAAGTACTTACGTAACTAATGCAACATTTAGTGCAACGAACTTAACTACTAGGTTAAGTTCGTTGCACTAAATGTAGCAATAATTACCTACTTCATTAAATTATAATAACTTATAAAAACAATGATCGTGAGCTCAATTTAGTATCGACATGAGATATTTTCGGATACTGTACCCATTGTTAAAAACTCATGTTATATTAGGTATGTTGTGTGTTAAAATAACTTATTGTATGAGCTGTTTGTCCGATAATGTGTTTTGTTATTTTATTGTTTTAAAGTCTAGCCTGTACCTAGCTATGTACTGAATTTACTAATAAATCACTTAAAATGGCGCTTGAGAGACCCAAGACGAAAACGTAAGAGTTAGTCATCATCTGCCTAGCTTTTTCCCAAATATGTTTGTTAGGGTCAGCATTTGTCCGAAAGGGATATCGTAGCCCTGGCACACAGGCTACTGAAGCAACACGGGTGGGTTTTAGTCAGTAAAAGTCTGACACGCCCTCCCGCTCCGCCAGGAGCGGGAGAAGTTATTTGGTAATTACCACACAAAAAAAAAAGGGATCAGCTTCCAGTCAAACCGAATGCAGCTGAATACCAGTATTTTTATATGTAGCGACTGCCTATCTGACCTCCACAAACCAGTTACTGGGTAATAAGGTAAGACTGGTTGTCAAACTTACGGGTTCCTGACTACCCGTAACGACGGTCAAAGATCTACAAATTACAGAAGTAACTTTATTTTGTTTGAAGTAAATAGTAGATTATTAACCAAGGGGATAAAGCAGTGTCTTCTGTCGCGGATGACGATTTAAATCGCGAGTGTAGCGAGGGATTTAAGTTCACCCAAGACTAAGACAGCTTTATCACCGAGGAAAATACTCTACTTTTCGTATCATTTGCGAAAAAATTAACACAATAATAATATGAGATAGCATTTTAGAACATTAACGTATTTATAAAAATAAATTAAAATAAACTTAACGTTTATGTATTTGAAGAAAACAAAAACGCGGCAAATTCCTAGACTAATATTTTTTTGTCGGAAAAGCAAAGGCTTTCGGTTTTCTTAATTTTATTTAATAATCATAACTGCATAATAAATGCGTATTCCTTTTTCAAAAAGATGTATAATGCTTTATATACAAACTCAATGGTGTAAACACAGATATAAATTTCGGTAAGTATTCCAAATTTAAATCACATTCTCCCCCCCCCCCGGAAAGAAAATTGTACTGAATTTCATTCATCCTCTAATGAATGAAATTCAGTTCAATTTTCTTTCCCTGTTTTTAACAGATTAAAAATGACTATTGTTATGTTCGCTTTTTGTGGCATAGAATGTCACTTTTTTGAGCAAGTGGTACGAAAATATTATTTATTTGTAAGAGTTTTTTTATCATAAAATAATAATCAATAGCTATTATAAGCATGTATTATGTATGTTATATATGTCATGCATAATTATTTTTATTGCAACATTTTTCGGTCGCGTGAAACAACAAACCGGCCGGCGGGCGTGTGGGACCACGCACAATGAAGGGTTCCGTAGTTGGGATGAACTTATCCCAAAAACAAACTTAACATTGTAGTTGAAAAACATGTTCACCCATACATCGATATACGTCACGGTCAATTCTCCAACTGCAAATTTAAGTTGGTCGACTATTACTCGTTAACTTGTAAAGCCTACCTAGCTGTGATAGTTTTCCTTTTAATTTCGTTATATCTAAAAAAAAAAGGTTTTATTTTACGACTTTGTCGGCTTGATTATTATTTATACTCATGCCAAATTACAGCTTTCTCGTACTAAGAGTCTCTGAGCTAAGCCGGGGACAGACAGATGGACATGGTAAAACTATAAAGGTTCCTTGTTGACAACGGAACCCTAAAAGAGTAATATTTTTTAAAGTTTAATATTAATACCTAAATTAAACATATAAAGGCGTCTACATACCAGCGCGACTTGTCGCGCGACGCGACACGGCACAAAGGCCCCGCGTGTTGGGGGACGAGCGGTGCCTTTGTGTCGCGTCGCGTCGCGCGACAAGTCGCCCCGGTATGTAGAAGCCTTTAACCTTTCGGAATAAATTATTTAAAAGATGGTGAAAACCGCATCAAAATCCGTCCTGTAGTTTAGAAGAACAACGCGGTCATACCTACAGACAGACACGAAAGAAAAGCGATTTTAATTTATTTTACGAACGATTTATGAAATACATGATTAATTTATTATACGAACGATTTAGGAAATACATGATTAATTTATTTTACGAACGATTTACGAAATACATGATTAATTTCGACGCGATTTTCCGATGGTAAGATTTAACAAAATTATGGTATAAGTCTTAAAAAGCAAGCAAGCTATGAAAAACGGTGATTTTATTCCCTAATTAGTTTTATTTTAAACAAATCCTTTTTTAAGTAGTTGGTCATGTCCATTTGACAATGAAAGGATAATGATCGGCAACATGCGCTGTTGTTGCAATTCTTCCTGTAATTAAGGATATGGGGTAAAAATATGATAATAAATTGATTGTAATTATCTGTGACTCGTTGAAAGCCGAGCTATGAGGATAAACAATGTCATGCATTTTACGGTGCTACAGCTATCAGTTTTTCACACCACGCTTTTTTACCCGACTGCAGCGAAACCCAAAAGGGGGGTATGTTTTTTAATAATTAAATATAAGGTGTATCTATTCATACACGAAATCTTTTAAGGGGTCGTTGTACTCATCATTATGAACAACTTTTACTATGAGACCAAACCTGAAGTCGCGAAAAAAAAATCTGCTGTTCCCTACATTTTTATTCACTTAACTCGTCAAAATGTTCCACCATTTTTTTTTCGCGACATCAGGTTTCTCCTTTATTTGTCATTGTGCCTAATTTTTATTAGAAACTGTAGAACTTATGGAAGATAAATTAGGCATTTCTGTCGTCCGCAGCATGCCAAATAGACCGAGTGTTGAAAACGTCTTAACTCTTATCCGGGGTTGTCCGCGGTAAGTTAAGTATAGTTAACCCGTATAAAAGGTTACCTTTATCATGAAGTACTCGTATCTCTTTGAATGGGTTTTTGCTTGAACCCCAGTAAAAGGGAAACCCAGTAAAAACCCTTATCGTATGGGTTTTTGATTAACCGCTTAAATAACCCTATCAAAAACCATTTCAATGGGTTCAGCGAAAAAAAAAAATTGTATTTTTTCCATAAATTAATGTTGTTTTTTTTTTACGTAAATACATGTTGGCATGGTGCTTGTACGGGGGCTAACACACAGAGGGGGTTAAATTTCTGTAATTTTGTTGCCTAGGACGCAACGTTTTCGAGATATTTGAATTTAATTTTTTTTTATTAGTTTAAAAATAAAAACATCTATTATCATTATTGCATGTAAGTACTAAAGAGTTCATTTAGCTTGGCTACTTAGTAGCCACACCGTATGGGCTTTTGATTAACTACTTAGAAAAACCCAATCAAAACCCGGGTTACCAAATTTGAATATGGTCAGTGTGATAGATAACGCTCAGTATGAAAGACCATTGGATACTTTTTATCGACACAAACATCCGTGAAAGACTTTAATTGTTTATATTCCCAAGCCGATTAAGCGATAAAAAAACCCTTCATCACCGCGATGTATTTATAAACACTTGAAACTAACACAAACTCTTTGGTGAGAGGAATTTTATATTGGTCTAAATAATTTAGTGATAGTACCTAATATTTATAAATCTGAGTGTTGGAAGGTGGAAATGATAGTAGGTACGACAATAAATTAAACATCGTATAGCGAATGTAAAATTCAATCAAATGTATCCAATAGTTTAGTCACTATATGCTATGCTATACACAACATTATTTTTAGTATAATATGCGAAACCTGAATATAATAGTTTGTTCAGAATAAGGAACTGAATCGATTTCAATAATTTTTACACAATGATATAACTTGTCCCAAAAATATTTAAGTGTGATGGAAAATGTTATCACCATTTAATTACGAGTACTTACAATACAATCGCCGTACGGTTAGGTACCTACTGCCAAATTATTATCAACGAGCGCAAGACGACCCTGGAGGCGTGGGGGCGCCGTTTGCATGTTTTTGTACGGATAACCCGGTAACATAACAACCTTATAACTTTGTGATTTTTAATGATATAGATTTGAAATTTTGTATATAGATTCTTTACTTAAAAATACTAGACACCGTGTTTCGGGTTTCGCATAAACTAAAACTAATATTGTATACTCCATTTCAAATAAGATTAGAAATTTAAATAAATCTTTTTTACAGTCCATTCAGATTTAGACTTTCACTTCTATTCCGTAGGTATAAGGATGGCATTAAAAGCAAAACATGGTTACAATGCCAACTGTTTATTACAGCTGCCATTTCTCATGCCACCAACGCAATAGAAGTCAAAATCAGTTGAACGGACTGTAAAAGAGGTTTATTTTTTGTAATCTTATTTCAAATGGAGTATAGTCAAAGGTTGGCAAAAACCCATAGTCGGACGGATACTATTTAGTACACTCACATGATGCGTTGTGGCCCCGCACCAACGGTTCCGCTGAATTAGCGGTCACACGGGCGTTTCGGCGCCGCCGCCGTAACGTTGCACGTTGTTACGCGGTTATGCCGCAAAGGTTTCGCACTTTCGTACGACAATAGATAAAAACACTGACAATACAAATGCATAGGATTATTTTAAAACTATAAATTAAATCCTAAAATAGTTTTTTTTTTTCAATTATTCTAAAATTCTAAATAGTAGGCAAGGACCGATGCACACGATGCGGTGCGGCGCCGGAACGGTGTCACTACGGCATCCTACATAGGTACAAATATCCATGGTAGGCCATAATGCCATACGGTGCGTTCGGTGCCGCACCGCACGTTGTATGTGCGGCAGAACGAATGTTCTACAACTGAGCGGTGCCACTCCGGCGGCGCGGCGGCGGCGCGGCGGCGGCGCGGCGCGGCGTCGCAACACGTAGAGGCCCTCATCGTCTCGCTGGTTGCAAGTCCGGTGTACTGTGTCCGGTTTCTCACCGCACGTACGTGCGGTGAGAAACCGAACGCGCCGTGTGGCATTATGGAATACCATGGATATTTGTTCCTATGTAGGATGCCGTAGTGACACCGTTCCGGCACCGCACCGCATCGTGTGCATCGGTCCTTGCTTAGAATAGTAGTCCTTATTTAGAATTTTAGAGTAGGTATTTGAAAAAAAAAGCTATTAAGTAAGTAGGTATTGGATTTATTTTATAGTTTTAAAATAATCCTATGTATTGTCAGTGTTTTCAACTATTGTTGTACTAGCTCCGCCCTGCGGTTTCACCCGCTTGACTCTCGATCCCGTGGGAATCTCGGGATAACAAGTATTCTAATATGTCCTAATCCAGTCATGGTCGACCCATGTACCAAATTTCATTCAATTACGTTCGGCCGTTTTAACGTGAAAGCGTAACAAACAAACAATCAAATCTTTTCTCTTTATAATAAACTAGTTGTTGCCCGCAACTTCGTCTACGATCCAAGATGAAAAGTCTAGCCGATGTCCTTATCCAGATCATGGTCTACCCATGTACCAAATTTCATCCAAATCCACTCAGCCGTTTTAGCGTGAAAGCGTAAGAAACAAACTCACTTTCTTATTTATAATATTAGTTAGGATTAGTTTAGATTATTGTTTCCACGTTGTATTTAGGGTGCTCGCCCACGAGCGATTTTTTCGGCAATTTTTCTGTGAATGTATTTCTTTCTGAAAAAAATCGCCGAGGAAATCGCTCGTGGGTGGTGCACCCTTATTAGGTACTGATTGGAAGTTGGTAAGGTCCGCTGCACCATGTTTTCTGCTTTGCTGCAACATCTAACATCGTTACCTAACAGATTTGGGGGCGCCAATTGGCCAAACTAGTTAGTTATCGATATTAGATGTTTTTATAACACGGAAACATGGCGCAGGATAATGTGTATATGTATGAAAGTAACTACCTATATACTGTGTGAGTCCCTAGTAAACCAAAGGTACTATGCTGCGTAGACGCCAAAATAAATTGGGACAAGGGCAGAAATATGATGAAGGCGATGATGACATGTAGAACAAATTAAACAAAGACATTAAGATAAAACTTCCAATTTTATTATGTATCCAGCACAAAATTATTCAACAATAGTTTACATTTGATGTTTCATATTTACTCGTAGATCATTTTCTAGCTAATTAAAAAAAAAATCTGTTCCTACAGATCTACAATAATTATGAAATAAAAATAGTGTTTTTCTGCATCTTTTTATTGAGGTACCTACGTTGCAATTCTTAGTCATAAACCTTGAAATGTTTGTAGGTCAAAGACTGCTTTTTAATTACTTACTTTTTTCGTAGTCAGATTTTTCTTAAATCGAATTTACAGTGTTGTTTTTTTGTACAAACAATTCTGTAAATTCGATTAAAAAATAAATAAATAGCAAGGTCAGATTGTAAAATACGTTTTAACAAAATTACAATATTGAAATGAATACGTGACAATACACCAAATTACGGCTCCCATACAAACTACATACACAATAAGGATAAATAAATAAAATAAAATCTTTCTTCGTACATTATAAATACACTCTGATTTAATTATAATTTACATTAAATTGTTATTGTTAATTTTTTATGTTTAACACTAGTTTTACGCTATGACTAATAGGTAACTTCACCGTTGTTTTCAATAATGTACAGAATGTTAAACTTAATGTTTTTCTACATATATGTAACACTTCATAAAAATGAGTTATTTTTAGGCTGAAGACAACAATGCCTCGATATTTAAGCTTCAAATAACAAGGCATTGTTGTTTTCAAGGTTAAACATATTATCTATACTTATTTTCATGAAACCTTTTCTTTAATTACGAAGCTGTTACATTTAGATAAAAATATTAGAGAAACTAGGCCTTACTAATAGTAATTTTTGAACTTACCGTATTTTAGTAAGTCCTATTGACTAAAATACGTTGTAACTAAAAACTAAAACGCGAATTATGAACTGTTTTGTACTTAATCGAGAGATACAGTCTTGTTTATACATTGGTCACTCGTAACTGCTCCTTCTAAATCTACTCAAACACAGGGTAACATACATACGACCTTATTACATACATTATTTCTATGACTAAAACGTGTGGGTAAGCATAAATTATATCTATTTACATTTTAAGAGAAATCAAATATAAAGTTAAACACGATTTCAACAAGTTTAGTAGAGTCAAAAGTGAATCGTGAAAAGATGAATCATGGAAAA
Source organism: Tiliacea aurago (assembly GCA_948098905.1). Classification (NCBI taxonomy): domain Eukaryota; kingdom Metazoa; phylum Arthropoda; class Insecta; order Lepidoptera; family Noctuidae; genus Tiliacea; species Tiliacea aurago. Next base: position 21,420,768 of record OX402578.1, read on the forward strand.
CCTTCTCCGATTAACTTTTGCTGCAGTTACAGATACAATACAAAGTCTTTGGCCTTAATAAAAATACTCTACAATAATTTACTTGTCTATAACATGAAGCCTCAACTACAAGCGTTGCCTGCCACACCTGTGAGCTAGGCGTGCTGCGCTCTGCCCAGATGGATAAAGAACGCAACGCGGTCCGCACTACGCTCCCCACACTTGTTACACATAAACGGATCGTTGTAACCATGGAAACCCATGTGGATAGTGTGCATTGTTAGATCTCCGAACGTAATGTCGCAGTACTGACAAGAATACGACTGTGTGGTGGCAGGAACTTCCACGGAACCTTCCGACTCTGAATCGGATATTTCCATATCTCTAATCTTCTCGTCCTCATGCTGAAGTCGCAAGGCTGCTGGTTGAAGTTTGAAAGCGCGACCTTTCCGTCTGTTTTTGAGGGCGGTGGTCGGAGTCACAGGCGTCGCTCGCTCTGTGCTAGGGGGTGGCGTACCTGCCTCGCTGGTCTTGTTGCTCGTGAGGTCGAGCGCGTCATTGGCCGCAGGCACCTCTCGAGGAGTGGTCGGTGTTTGTGGCAAGCTCGCAGGTGACTTAGCAGGCGGTGATGGCGTGCCACTATCGAGAGGCCTCTCCGTGTATGCAAGGCGCTGGTGCAGTAGCGAAGGCGGGGGAGACATCGTTTGACTTTTCTCAGACGGCATTTCATGTAGTTTGGGCGATGTACGGTGTTCATAATTATTGTTCGGAGGAAATAAGAATGAGTGAGGTAGGAGTGGGGGTAGGTATTGGAGGTTGACGGGGAAATGGTTCCCAAAGATTGGGTGCGTTGGTGGGGGAGGCTGCGGTTGGTTGTTGTTGTTCATCGACGACGGGTGATCAAACATTTTAGACAGTGGCTTCTGTTTAGGTCCGCGACGAGTTCCGTACACATCAATGATCGGCAACGGGTTAGGTGTGCCGTCGGGATTCAGTACCATAGCGGGGTTGTGCTGGTATTTACGCAGGTGCAGCTTCAGAGAGTGGCAGTACTTGGTCGCGTAGTTGCAGTCAGAACAGCGGTACTGGTACACGTTGGAGTGAGACTTCAAGTGAGAGTTGAGCATCGACTTGTTGACGCACGAGTATGAGCACTGCGTGCACTGGAATGGCTTGGATCCTAGATGATTCCTCATGTGGTATTCAAGATGATGCTTGTACTCTGTTACGAACGGACACTTTCTACAACATAACATCTTCTCAGGTTTGATGTGTTCTTTGCTATGTTCCCAAAAGCTCAGTTTGGTTACGGCAACAAACTCGCATTGTTTGCACTTAAAAGTTTTAACTTTGCCGTGCGAGTTGACGGCGGGGACGCGGAGGCCCGGTTCGTCATCAAAGTCTTCATCACCGGAGACATCACGGCCGTCGTCACCATCGGCCTTCTGTCCGATGCCATCGTACCCAGAGTCGTGGTACCGTTCAAAAGATCTTCTATCGTGATCCCTATCAGGGGATGAAGGTGTTCTTGGGGGTGATTTCGGCGGGGTAGCGTCGGCACGTGCTAGGGGTGTGGACACATGTGCGGGGGGCGCTAAGTTTCTTGGTGAGTAAGATGTTTCATAGCCGGGCGACGGTTCGCGTCCATCACTGTTACGAGGCTCGAAACTGGGCGGTGTCAGTAGACTGTATGGTAAGCCATTACGGAATGCCTCCAAATGCATGCCGAGATTGGCCTTGGCTTTAAGGGACATGGTGTCGTAGAAGGGAGAAGGTTCTCCGGAACTGCCGACGCTGCGCGGGGAGTGCCCGTTCGAGTCCTTGCTGGAGGAGGAGGGCGACGCGCTGTGGAATCCCTCCGAGTAGAAGCCGCTGGTTTGATCTTTCAGAAAGCTTCCGTCTTCCATTGGTTCAGATTTCTACAAAGAAGGGAACTAGTTGTAGAATATTGCGGTTTAGAGCTATTATAGTTAAGGTTACTTGAAAGTTTAAGATACATACCACTGTGGGAGGCTGTAGCGGTGATCCCCAGGCTTGGGGATGCGCGGAGTGATGCGCAGGCGGCATGCCAGCGGGTGACGCGCAACTGATCATACCTGAGGGATGAAGCAATCCTTGAGAATGATGCAAACTATAATTTTTTTTTGCGATGTTACTTAATTGCTAAGTGACTAAAGTACAATGCAAATCGCTTTGTAAGCAAATGAGTGAGTAATGTAAAAAAATGCGGAACGAACAGTCACGTACGTTGGCATAATTAATTTTTAGAATATGTATTTGCAAAACGTTCTGCCGGGATAGGCGATTAATGCAGTAATGACGAGTCGTTTTTACAGATTGAATGTCGTAATTACGATTGCCGCTGTTACGTACACCAACATAATATTTGTTTGTAAACACGTAAGTATTGATATAATTTACACAAAGTAAAGCGCTTGTCAGGGTTCGATTCTACGACCTACAACTCTTAAGTCACGACCGTTACCACTGGGTCACCACTGCTCTTAAAACGGTGAAGAAAAAAAATGACGTAACCGGCTTGTCGTAGAACCAAAAATTCGAAGAGATGTGACATCTACCAACCCGCACTGGGCCCGCGTGGTGGATTACGGCCCACTCCCTTTCACAGAGAGGAGGCCTGTGTCCCAGCAGTGGGAACATCATAGGTTGATTATGTTATGTATGTAACTATTGACTTAAGGCTTCTACATACTGGCGCGACGGGACACCGGTAGAACAATTTCTATTTCTATGAAAAATTCCAGGAAATTGTTCTACCGGTGGTGTCGACAAGTCGCGCCACTATGTAGAAACCTTTACTATTTTAAATATTAGGTATGCCTACTATTAATTGTTTATCAAGGAAATATGGGTTTAATAACATTAATAGCTGAAACATTTGCGGTTTGTTAGTTTTCGTGTCTAAAATAAAACACTTCGCATCTATTTTTTGACTATGATAAAAACTAGAGTTATGTTCTAAGGTCACCTAAAGGATAATGCTAATAGCATTGTCTAATGCATTTTTGACAGTACACAATAAGAATGACGAATGGACAGCATAAATAATGAACATTTACAACATATAATTGTAAAATTTTCCTTAATTTAAACAAAACCTCGTTATCCGTCTTGCAAATGAAGGAAAATTTGCAAATTATAGCATAATTTGCTGTTTTGAATTTCCTTAAATATTACTCAAAATAAGTTAGTAGGTATGACACTTCACAAAGTATTTATACTTATTTAAGGATTATGGTATTGAAAATTGGTCTAAAGAGCCTTTTTGATTATCCCTGATGTATATATACCTAAATAAGACTACCATAATATTAAGTTGCCACACGGACATAATAGTTATCAAATAAAGGAAGTCCGGGTTTGAATTTTAGTTTGAAAAAAACCTTACAACAAAGTTAATTAATTCAAGATGGCAATATTATTGTTGATTTAGTGACAATGTTAAGGATGCTTTAACTGGTGCATCGAATTTAAACCTAATACCTACCTAGGTAGAACTTAATAAAGATAATGATAAACAAAAAAAAAAGTTAGTTTATTAGCGAGTTACTAAGTATCTTTAGCAAATAACTAGCGAATGATTATTCAGGACAGTTACATATTTGTACGCGGTAGAAGAGCATGAAATATTAAAATAAAAATCAGAAATAAATATAACCGAAAACAATGAAACTCACCTTAAATCTAACTTAGAAAGTTTCAGAACACACAGCACAACAGATATTTCATTAATAGAATCCAATAAAGTTCACTTTAGTCCTTAAAATCACTGATAAATAAATTTTCATACACACGAAAAAACCTTGAGCGTTTTTTTTGAGACAACCCTTCGATGCGACGGTCGGGATATGTCTGCCCGACGTCACTTCGCACAATGAACTGAAAAAATCTGTCAATTTTTATGCTCCAAACATCGATATACGTATTCTATGTTTGAAGGCGACGTGTTGCTGTGGAAGGAGGACAGCAAATACGTGATAGATACGTTCGTCCCTTTCGAGCCCCCACAGCCTACTTTACTCCACCAATACGGCGCGAGCTTCTGTGGGTGGGGATCAAGTTATTAAGTTATTGTTTATGTGATATTAATAATAAAAAAGTAAGCAACCCCGCGTATTTTGCCAGTTGTTATTGTAATAAAGCCTACGCGTAATATATCGGGTATTATTGGCCGATAAAACTGCGTGTAGGGAAATTAGATTGTTTTGTATCACTTAATGTTTATGGTTATAATGTGATTTTTATGTATGTTTACCCCATTTATGAAGTAAGACAATAAAATATTTGACGGCGAGTGTTAAAACAAATGGATTGTTTACTTAACATTAATTAGTCGTAAAATAATAACATGTTGATTGTGTTGGTTTACAACTAACACTCCTACTCCTATATGTAAAGTAATTAAACATATACCTACAAAAAACTCAAACCCCTATGTATCGTACCCCCCAATCCCCCTAACCCCTAAATGGCTACGTCGCTTTTTATAGCGTAAAAAGTGGAACATAAAAAACTCGCGCAGTCGTTCGGTGAAGGGGCGTTGAGCTTTTTACGTCACACGCCAGCCAATAGCAGAAAGCAGATTAAAAAAGGAATGCCGTTCACTTTTCTTCTGTATCGAGCAACCAATTAAAAACTGTTTTCGATTTTTGTAGAGCGGGGTTGTTATTTAGCTGTGGAGATAGTAGGGTGACATAGAGATGTATTAATTCTAGTTATTTATGTTCTAAATTACAAGGAAGTTTCGACTTTTGAGTCGTCTTATTTTCTATTTGAATTGATATATGTTTTTTTTTCAGCGGAGTTTATACTTGTAGTACCTATTACCACATGAAAAAATATAAATAGAAACTAGAGCTGAAATGACTGAATAAGTATTCCTATTTGTATTCGACAAGCGTATGTGATAATTTAAAAAAACTGCCAATATAAATTGTAAATGATTGACCTTTAATTTATTTTTTATGTTCGTAGTTTAATCTTAAATAAAACAGATACCTATAAAATTGCTTTTACAGGTTGATTTAAATAACACAAATTAAACGAACTTGTCATGTAGCCATTTAAGCTTTTATGAAATGATGCCGAATAATTCGAAACGCATTTCTATTCAGATAAAAAAATACACACAAATTAAAATACGTAGTACTAGAAAGTAGTAACTACTGGCTCATCATCATCATTCCAGCCGAAAGACGTCCACTGCTGGACATGGGCCTCCCCCAAAGAGGGGGTTTGCCATAATCGCCACGCTTGGCAGGCGGGTTGGCGATCGCAGTATGGTGTTAAAATGTATAGAGAACGCTGCTGCCCATTCTCTAGTAATTCCCTTAGTCGCCTTTTACGACACCCACGGGAAGAAATGGGTTGGTGCTATTCTTTACGTCCGGCACCACACGGAACGCCTATACAATCATAATAATATGCACGCGCGACTGCTGAGCGTGGGTTCCTGGGTTCGATTCCCGGGTCGGGAAAAGTGTTATTGGATTTTTGATTAGAAATTTGAAGGTTGTTTGGAAGTAGGCGGTATGATACCCCGTGCTTCGGAAAGCACGTTAAGCCCCGCGCCTGATCTCTCTCCGGTCGTGTCGGATTGCCGTCCCATCGGACTATGAGAATGAAGGAAGAGAGAGTGCACCTGTCTGCGAACACACTTGTGCACTTTAATATCTTCCGCGCTGAAGACTGGCCCCCTTATTACAAAAAAAAGGTTTATCTTCAAACCCAGGTTTATAACATGGAGCCATTATTGAATTTCGAACTTTATTCCGACTATGGTAAAGTTCCTAAACACAAAACTGACAACTTAGTACCGAACTAAGTTTTCAGTTTTGTAAAAAGAACGGTATTTCAATCACGGTTAGGTTCTTATTAAAAAAACTGGCTCCATGGTTTAAGCCATGTCAAATATAAATCATGTTTTGTAATAAGGCGGTAAGGGTCTACTCCGAATTATCGGCCGAATGTCGACATAGTTAGCGCAGTGGTTAAGCGATTGACTGCTGCGCTGCGTGTCACGGGTTCGATTCCCGCACGGAACAAATATTTGTATGACCTACAAGTAGATGTTCCGGGTCTGGCTGTTTGTGTATGTGAGTTTATATGTTTGTAAACGCACCCACAATACAGGAGAAATTCCTAGTGCGGGGCAACGTTTTTTAAATAATTAAAATAAATAAACAAAAAATGTTCGGCCGTTTCTTGACTACGGCTAACTATGGCGAAAAAAAAAAGAATTCAAAGTCAAAAAAGGAAACTTTGGAAGGTTACAGAACGGCCGAACTTTGGGCCGATACATCGGATTAGCGCTTCGGAGTAAACCTGGTGTCCACTGAGATTGGTCGCCATGGCCGAAATTCGGTCTGGAGGACTATTATTATTATAACACAACATAATCAGCTTATAATGTTCCCACTGCTGGGACACAGGCCTCCTCTCTGTGAGAGGGAGTGGCCCATAATCCACCACGCGGGCCCAGTACGGGTTGGTAGATTTATTATTATAATTATAGATAATATAGTTAAGTTACTTTGCCTTTTTTACACCTTGGTTATTATAATTTGTCATTGAGTGTTAAGGGGACGATAACCGACTTTTAATGATTTTATACTGAAGATCACATCTAAACGAGTAGTGCTAATGATTTGAAAAAAAAATTAGATAAATTAGAGTATTTTCGCAATAACTTATTAAGTAAATATTTTATATTATGTTTATATTACATAGTGAAATTAATTTGTAAAGTTATGTTTAACGCGGATAAAAAACTGAGAATGGCGCAAAAACTACCAAGTGTATTTTCCTGAAGCCTTCACCAATTTATAGATACTTTAATTATTGATATTTTAGTATACGCGTTTTATTAAAATACCTTTTTTTTTGTGTATAATAAATTAATAATGCGTCAAATTGGGGACAGCGCTCCTTGATGGGCGAGTCCTATTACTGGCTGAACGTACGACGCGTTGCGTGAGATCAGTACAGAACATGCAAGCTAACCACTCAAGGTCACTGGCATGTATCTGCGTTTTAAGTGCTTTTAGTTAGGTACTTCGTAGCAGAATCTGTAGGTATAATAAGGGCGATTTTCGTAGTTAGAGAAAAGTTTTACACTTAAGTACTTACCTACAGACTTTTTGTACCGTTGACCGTACTTATTTTTAACCAACTTCCAAAAAGGAGGAGGTTATAAATTTTCGTCTGTAGGTTTGTTTTTTTTCAATGTTTCTTCACCGATTTCTCCGTCAATTATTGTGGATCGATTTAGAAAATTCTTTTTTTGTTGGTATGCTCCCGAGGTTTGTTGACATTAGGCTATTGTTACTTAGATACATTAAAAACTGACCCACTAAAAATAGAAAAATAAAAAAAACTTGTTACAAAAAATCAATAATCGTCTTCCAAAAAACACTACAAAGTGAAAAATAAATTTAATTTCGGAAGTCGGTGGCAAAAAACTAAAATTCAGATCCAAAGACACCGACTTCCGAAATTAAAGTTATTTTTCACTTTGTAGTGTTTTTGAAAGATAAATTAAAATCGCTTTTCGTGTCCGTTTGGTGTAATGTCAGGAAACTTGGTTTGTTGTAAAATCAACCTTATACATAATATTATGACTATGATGTATAAGAACCATACCTACATGTAGTACCTAGAGGTACCTATTAAGAATTTAAGATGTATTATGAACCATGTGAAATATTGTAATGGCAATCATGTCATTTGGTTAAAAAAGGTTTTATTTTTTTAATAATATTGTTTACTTATAGATATTTTTTTAATTTGTGAACGTGAGACTATTGTTACCTTAATAGACTGTAGATTTGTAGATCATTTCCTATTTTGTTAAGTAACTACCTGGTATTTGTTGACAGGCCTACACTGTCTTCCCATACCTATTAACACTGTAATTTGAAAACATTGTAAAAGCCAATTATTTTTAAAAGAGTTACAGTGGTGTTTCTTGCTGGCTCTTCTCCATAGGAAACAACCAATTGGAACCGTACACCTAGCTTCTGACGTTTCTTATGTGCCCATATCGGCTTATGTGAAATAAAATATTTTGATGTCGATACTTATCTACTAGAGACTCATCCAGAATGAGCCTAGAGTGCGTTAAAAATAAGCTTACGTGTTTACACCGAAATTAATGTTATTGTAACTTGGCTTACGCATACCGACAGACAGATTTACACGGATTAAGTACACCTAATTAAGTACACCTAATTAAGTAGGTACACCTAATTAGCGACAATATGCAAATTATACCCACTTGAACCGGCACAATAAACGTTAAATTTCATAAATTAGTAAGTTCTTTTTGTCACATTAATTATTGTTCTTAAAAATCTAATTACCAACGGGTTTTTATTTGGCGGCAAATTATTCCTAACGATAATGGACTTTAATGGGGTAAGCGATAATAAAGATTCGTCGGTAAAATAAAAGAAAAAAGTCGTTATAAAAAAATTAATAACCTCTGTCATTAGTGCATTACCTAACTAACCCGATACATCGCGAATAATATATGTCACTAATGAGATTACAACATTTTTCATTTATCATTTGGAAAAGATTGAACTAAATAGGAAATAAAAATAATCAATGTAAGACAAATATTGGGGTAAACTCACCACTAAACAGACTTAGGCCGAATTTCAGCAATGAAACTGAACGCGATCAGCCGTCAGTGTCATTATTATTATGGAATATTGATTCATTTATCATTTGCATGGATGGAAATAGGAAAAGATTGAACTAAATTGAAGGTACAAATAATTAATGGAAGACAAATATTGGGATAAAGTCACCACTAAACAGACTCATTGAAGCGATGAATTCTTTGATAAAAAATTTACGAGATACTTATAGGTACCTACCGTGATTTTGGCTCCGTGTGGTGCCGGACGTAAAGAATAGCATCATCCCATTTCTTCCCGTGGGTGTCGTAAAAGGCGACTAAGGAACTTAGAGAATGGGCAGTAGCGTTCTCTATGCATTTTAACACCATACTGCGATAGATAGCCAACCCGCCTTCCAAGCGTGGCGTTTTTGGGTGAGGCCTATGTCTAGCAGTGGACGTCTTTCGGCTGGAATGATGAAGATAATGACCATGATTTCATAAACAGACAGCTGTGTTGCTGGGGAGTTTGTTTGTTGCGCCTCTTCTTCTTCGCAGCTAAAGCACTAGGAAGTGGTGAAGAGTGGGGTTTTGGGGACTGTCCTAAGTAATTTTTGACATTCGTAAAGAGCTGATTTTCGGCCTAGTTTGAATAAATGACTGTTGATTTGATTTTAGTTGAAGCCAAAATACTGAAGTCCCGAAAAACGCAATCTGATAATTTGTTAATATCACACTAATATTATAAAGGCGAAAGTTTGTGAGTGTGTTTGTTACTTCATCACGCACAAACGGCTGGACCAATTTTGATAAATTTTAATATCGCGAAAAAAAAATCAGCTGTTCCCTATATTATGACGAGTTATGAGAACATAAATGTAGGGACGAGCTGATTATTTTTCGCGATTTCATGTTTGGTCCCATAGTAAAAGTTGTTCATAATGATGAGTACAGTGACCCCTTAAGAGGTTGTGCGTTAATTCTGGAACATGGTGTATACAGAAGCTGTTCGTGTACCTTTATAAATAAATGACTAAAGAATGCATTCACCCATGCTGAGATCCATATCTCATATCCGAATCTTGAAACTTAAATCTAATTATACATACAACTAGATGTGAGAAAATTACTAAATATACCACATAGGTATGCCATAATGGCCACGCTTGGCAGGCGGGTTGGCGATCGCAGTATGGTGCTAAAAAGCATAGAGAACGCTGCTGCCCATTCTCTAGTAAGTCCCTTAGTAACCTTTTACGACACCCACGGGAAGAAATGGGTTGGTGCTATTCTTTACGTCCGGCACCACATGGGACAGACATAGCATAGCATATTCAGCCTATAATGTTCCCATTGGTGAAACACAGGCGTCCTCTCAGTGAAAGGGAGTGGGCCATAATCCACGCGGGCCCAGTGCGGGTTGGTAGATGTCACATCGCAACTCCGCTCAAATAGTGTCACAACTCAAAAAAAAAAAAAAACTTATATTGTTGAATTTGTTTCAGAAAACTTCAAAATCTTATCTCAAATACTTATGACTGATTTTTTTTTACTTACGACACTATTTGAGCGGAGATGCGAGTTATGTCTTCGAATTTTTGGTTCACCGTTTTGAGAGCAGTGGTGATGAAATTAAATACACAAGGTAAAGAGCCTGTCTGTGTTCGAATTCACGACTTTTAACTACTACATAAGAAATAAATAATTTATTATTATTTCTTATGTGATCATTTTAGGAAAGTTATCCGCGTAAAAAAAGCTGTTCTAGCATCCGCCCGCTACCGTAAGCAATGCTAGAGGCCTCAAAGAGATGTCAACACAAATAGACGGGGTCCATTAGGGCCAATGCCTTTCCCACCCAAAAAAAAAGAGTTAACAACTGAATTTTCGTAGGTAAGTAAACCAAAATTCAAATTCCGAATACCTACACTGAAGATTTCGCTAATGTAGAGGACTAATGCAAGTTATTCAAAATCATAGACTAAGAAGTTTTTTTTGGCATACATTTTCTTTGTTCATGTTAAGATCTGGTTATTACCTACTTTCTTGGTTCTTTCTTGGTCCTTCGGTCCACTTTCAAAGCAAATTATATTTTATCGAGGGTTACTTATCATTAATTATCATATTGTGGAAAGGCTTAGGTAATGAAAAAAGATAAAAAAAATTGTGAGCCGTCACTGGATGCCTGGCAGATCTATGTGAAACATCGATATCAAACAAACATTGAAAAAAAGGTCGCGTAGAGTGGGGACCGCGAGCGCGGAGTGAGCGGTGAATCGCCATGCGGCATGCGTCGCGGCGCCAGCAATCGATCTTACGTGCGCCTATAGATGTTTCACATCAAAAATGATTTCTTAAAATAATAAAACATTTGTTCTTTATCGAAAGGGTTAATTGCTACATTTAGTATGTTTAATGCGAGTCACAGTTTGGGCGACGCGACGCCGACAAACAACGGAATCTTAAACAAACCTCAGTTAATTACAAAATAATGGAGACTCTGTTATCAAGTTATGCGTATGTGATTTGGTAATTATTCTAGATATTTAATTAAGGAACTTCTAATGTTTTGTATCCGGCAGAGAATAGTTAGGTAGTACCTAGTATAAACCCCCCTCTCTCTATGAACAACATGGAGACGATAATCACAATAATATTATAAAGGCGAAAGTTTGTGAGTGCGTGTTTGTTACTTTTTCACGCTCAAACGGCTGGACCAATTTTGATAAAATTTTGTATGGAGGTAGCTGACACCCTGGATTAACATATAGGTTATTTTTTATCCCGATATTCCCACGGGATCGAGACTTACGCGGGTGAAACCACGTGGCGCAGCTAGTCCTAACTAATATTAGAAAAATGAAAGTGAGTTAGGTTCAAAATCAAAATATTTTACTTAAGTATTCTTGTATGAAGTATTACTAAATGTATCTGTTTAGTTGTAAGTTTTCCTAAAAATAAAATAAATAAATAAATAAGAGGCATAAGTGAAATAAAATATTTTGATTTTGAACCAAACTCACTTTCGTATAAGTAGGACATTTTTAAAGCTGGTGGCATATTATTTTGACAATGGAGAAATATTTCATGCAGACACATTTCGACACTATAGTGAGTCCTGGGGGTCTACTCCGAAGCGTTAATTCGAAGTATCGGCCGAATGTTCGGCCGTTTTATAACTTCCATAGTTTCCTTTTTTGACTTAGTTAGCCATAGTCAAGCAACGGCCGATACTTTGGATTTATGTTCAGAGTAGACACCCTGTATTTAGTTCTTACCAAGTTCTTACCAAGAACATGAGCAGCAAGAGCCATTGATGTATTAAGGCGACGATAACAGACTTTTAATGATTTTATACTGAAGATCACGTCTAAACGAGTAGTGTTAATGATTTGAAAAAAATATATGTTTAATTAGAGCATTTTGTCAATAATTTCATATGTGAATATTTTAGATTATGTTTATATTACACAGTGAAATTAATTTGTAAAGTTATGTCTAACGCGGATAAAAAACTGAGAATGGTGCAAAATCTACCGCGCGTATTTTTCTGAAATCTTCACCAATTTAAAGATAATTTAACTATTAATCTTTTAATATACGCGTTTTATTAAAATATCTTTTGTTTTGTGTATAATAAATTAATAATGCGTCAAATTGGGGACAGCGCTCCTTGATGGGCGAGTACTATTACTGGATGAACGTACGACGCGTTGCGTGAGCTCAGTACAGAACACGCAAGCTAACTACTCAAGGTCACTGGCATATTTCTCCGTCTTAAATAGGCAGATAAGGTATAACGCGCTTCTCGATGTGGACCACATAAATTAGGTGAAAGAACACAATCAACATACATTACTCTCGGTTTGCGGGGAATACCCGAATCGTAGTTTGTTTCCGAGTTGTTATGGGTACCTACGTAACAGTGACAATTATTGCAGTCTCTCTATTTCGGTTGTCGAGCACATGATGCACGACATCGGGTCCATTTAATATGTATGTGATGTTTGTTGAAAAACATGTTGTACGCGCACAATATTGAAAGATTTATCTTGTTATTTTAAGACCATGGACTTCTCATAGGTTTTCCTGTAACCTATAGGTAGATACCTATCACACCACACCACACCACACTACACTACACCACACTTCACCCACAATCTTCAACAATAACTTTTAATTTTGTATGATATTTTTTTTTCTGGGTATGGTTTTATTTAATGTGTTCTTCCATTAAAGGTTAAAATAATTTGTTAATATTAGCTTTAAGTTTTAATACTCAAGACACTGTTTTTGGGGGGGGGGGGGAGGGCTGGTAATCTGTGTGACAGGGTTTCCTAGTGCAGATACCAGTCTCCCACAAAGGAATTATTGGAGGTTATATTATTCATATTTTCAAGGAGCCTTTGTGGAAGAGAAATAAAATGTTTATTTATTAATTAATTATTATTTATTTAGGTATACGATACAGTATGCAAAACTTTTTTTAATTTTCTTATTTGCCGCCCAAATGTGGCCCCCTTATTCAAAATTAATTTATTTACGTTACACGTCCATGTGTAGGTCACAGAAATGCATATGTTTACCAAATATCGACTTAATCGGTTCAGTAGGTAGATTCAAAAGCAGATTTGCTGTGACAGACGGACAAACAGTCAGACACACGAACGATCCTATGAAAATGGTTTATTATTTTAACAGCTTAACTTAAAAAAATAAAACGGGTGATATCGCTGACTTAAAGAATTACAGGCCCATTTCTCTAGCTACAGTGATCGCAAAAGTGCTTGACAACCTCCTTGGTAGACGGCTAAGGACTCTGTTCAGCTGCACGATAACCAGTTCGGGTTTCGATCCGGACTATCTACTGAGAGTACCATCTTGTGTCTAAAGTGGGCTGTGAGGTACTATGCAGATAGGAAAACACCTACGTATGCTTGCTTCCTCTACCTCTCCAAAGCTTGTGATCTGCATAGCTATTCACAACCAATCGACAAGCTATCGTGTCGACAATGACACATTTTGATTACCTGATTTGCCTTGCCCCCGACAGTAAACAGCTGTCGGAAGGATATTATTTATTGGTCGACCATTTCATTTAAACTGACAAAATCTTCGGGGTTTCGATTTGTCAACAGTGTTGAGAAGACTCCTTCGATACCATAGCTATGCTGGTCTCATACAGTATTCTCTGGAAGAAGTTTGAGGAGGCCGGAGTTCCTCCAGAGTAGATAAGCAGCTTTTAAATGCTGGTATGGAGGCCAGATCAATCAGGTATGCTGAGCCGGAGCTTTTTCAGAGCCGTATGGATTGGAATGCGGGGAGAGGCAGGGGGGGATGACTTCACCCACGCTTTTCAATCTGTAGGTATGCCAATGGGCTGATTGAGGTGCTCAGCAGAGAGAGTTTCATAGACGGAGTATGTGTAAACAACATTAGTTACACCGATGATATGGCGCTGCTGAGTGCCTCGGTTTGTGGTCTTAGGAGGTTGGTGACCATCTGTGAAGTGCTTTACTTCGTGGTTTGGTCTACAACGTCACTAAAAGTCAAGTCATGGTTTTTGGTGTCAGCGGTCGAAATTCTGTTCCTATGCCTCCAGTCAGGTTGAACGGGATATCGCTTGTGAGGGTATTTAAGGTGAAATACTTGGAACATCTTTTGACCGCTGACCTCAGAGATGATGATGATATTGAAAGAGAAAGGAGGGCGATGTCAGTGATAGCTAATTTTATGATCGCTCGCAGGTTTGTACGTTGTTCGAAGGTAGTTAAAAGAACCTTATTTCGTGCATATTGCACCTCATTTTACACGTGCTAGATTACACTCAAAAGTCGTACAGCGCCCTTCGCATTCAATATAATAATGCGTATTATGGGCCGGGAATTGATGGGGCTGTTCCGCTTCTGTAGCGCATCGGGGATGTTTGCTGAAGCTGGTGTCGATTGCTTTTACGCTACGATGCGAAAAAGATGCGCCTCCCTGGTGCGCCGGGTGCAGGCCAGCCCCAACATTACACTCCAGTGTGTCGCGAGCAGACTGGACTGCTTGTGTGTGAATAGCTGCTGCAAGCTTTCCACATCGGTGTTGAGTTTGTAGCAGGGATTCTCAGAACTATGGGGCAGTGTTTGGCCAAGTGTGTAGGTTTAGTTTACTAACATAGTTATTAAGAAATATTGTTACTAACACATTTGAGTCTTGTTACTTGATTGTTAAATATAAATAAAATTAACAACTAGTGATTGAAGCCGCCTTTTAAGCAGGTAAGCCTGTGTTTCTATAAGGTTCCATTTTTTCATTCAGACCTACGGAACCCTAAAAACATGAAACAAATAAAGGCTCGTGCAACTCGCGCTATGTCGCAGGCGCGACAGGCACCGACAAAGAAATTGTGCTACTAGCTTCGCGTCGCGCCCGCGATATGACGCCAGTCTGTAGAAGCCTTAAATAATTAAAATGAAGACTTACATTAGACAACAAAGGTCTTTATCACTAAATAGTACCGACAGAAATAATTCAAATAATCAATGTTAACCCATTTTTTTATTTACTCATCGCAATTTACATTATTAAACAATAAAAATTATAATGTTTAACTTAGATAGCGTCGGCGTCAACTTGAATCAATAACTTTAAATCAACATAATTAACGGTTACAATGTTTTGTGTTAATATTTAATACTAAGAACGTACCTCTAGATTCTTCATTCTTGTGTAACTGTTGCTGATTGTTTCTTACCACTTAAGATAATTAATGAATACCTACTTAAGAGCGTTTACGACGTACGGCATTTCATACAAACTTTCAAGGCCTTGTTTTTTGAAATGACTGAACGATTTTAATGAAACTTCATACGCGTAAGCAGGTCTAAAAAGTTAGTTAAGAACATTTTCGAAATGTCTTACTTATTTAAAAACAGATAAATGGAAATCTCTGTTTCTATGGAAAATTTAAAATCGGTCTAATTTGGCTGTAACACTATTTATTTTTATTCTTAAGTCTTAAAATTAAAGACAGTAGATATTATAGATAATTATTATTTATTATTTACGATCTCCACTGTATGCTGCACCGGTCGACGTCATCACGTCAACGCCGGCTGTCACTGAAAACCAGCGCTGGGGCTCTGTCTCGCATAGGGTCGCAGCATTATGCTGAGCGATGGCCGTTTTGCGTGGAAGTGACATTTGATATTTTTCCCCAACTTGTTCTTTTTGTATTTGTGTTCCTTCTTTATTTCTTACATTTGAGAAAATAAACAGTGTTGTCTTAAAATTAAACTTAATAAATATACTACCCACAACATTTTCCACAGATTACTATACTCGTATTATATAATAAAAACAAGCTGTTAGCAAACGTTAACTATAGCAGAGCTAACTTAATGAAAAAGTAAAAACCAAAAAAAAAACAATATTCTATAAAAGATGTAACAAACATCATCATCTTTGTTGTTGTTGTTTACCGCAAATACCTACACATATTTTCATTCTTTCTAGATAGGACCTACTGTAGAGGTTTGAACCAGGATGGCTTTCTCATCCAACCTACACAAATATTTGATAAGTTAATGGCATAAAGAACAAAACCAGGCCAAGTGCATGTCGGATCACGCACAACGAAGGGTTCCGTAGTTGGGATGAATATATCCCAAGAACAAACTTAACATTGTAGTTGAAAAACATGTTCCCCATACATTCTAACAACAAATGTTGTATGTTGGTCGACTATTACTCGTTAACTTGTATAGCCTACTTAGCTGTGATAATTTTCTTTTTAACTTCGTTATACAAGGTGTTACAGGTCGATTGACATTCCTATAAACCACGTAAAGAGTATCATGTTTTTTACCCGTATACAAAAAATAAATCAAATCCAATGAATACTTTAGCCACAGGAAATTATTTTCTATTTTGTTATTTTTCAACATGATGTAGGTCTGAGTCCGTGATAATAGGTAAACATTGTAAGGTCGAAAACCTGTGCAAAACGTATGATTCTATTCTCTGCGCCTCAATACGCTTGAAAGACAAAGAAAGGTGTCATACGATTACATTCTGACGCGCCCCACTGAGACCCACAAAATCCTACAGTTAGAAAGAAAAAGAAATATTACTTGGTGCATAGGCACCACTAATGCATAATTTGCGTAAGTTAATTAAGTTCATTGGATTTTATTTATTTTTTGTATACGGGTAAAAAAATGATACTCTTTACGTGGTTTATAGGAATGTCAATCGTCCTGTAACACCTTGTATATGTATACGATTGCCTTGATTTTTTTCATATTTCCAAAAACAACCATTTAGCTGGCGGGGGGTGTGGCGGTCTTGGGGGCTAGGGGGACACGTGAACATTGGTAGTTTATAATCTATCTAGCTACGAGATTATAAACTATTCGAAAAATTGTGACAAACCATTTACAATATGCGATAGTTTGTACTTAATCTATCCATGGCAAACCGACAAATTATGAACTGGTATCATACTTGGATGCGACGAACGTACGTCCGTCGCATCTACTTTTTGGTCACTATAACTTCTTTAGGAGCACTAATTTTTGTATAAATTTGGGAAGAAATCACAGAGTTTTTAATAGGGAAATCTTCAAATGAAAATTTAACACCGTGACTACCGCCACCCCACCAATGGTATGGTATATCTCGTAAACTACTGGAGTAGTAATTTCGAATTTTGGGTATAAATTTTATCTCGCAGAGCACTAATTTTCTATGTAGGTTTGACGAAAGCGACTAGCTCCTGAAACTTGGAATCAACACTCAAAGTCGTGATCCTGCTGAACGAGCGCGCGAAAGTTATCTTTCTCGGTAAATACAAATGTTTCAGTTCATTTTTTGTTACGAAATGAATCACATTTAAGAGCACTAATTATTTGTATACTTAAAATAGCTGTAGCATGCCTCCTTTTTCAGCGCTCATGGTGGTCCTGCTGAAGGGAGCGTGACTACCGCAGGACCACATTCAAAGTCTATTATCTCGAAAACTACTAAGGCACCAATTCTGTTGTTCGAGCACTAATTATTTGCCAAATATGGAAGCGATTCGCGTTGGTGGGGCGGCGGTAGTCACGGACATCAACTTTGGATCTGGTCTGGTCACATAATTGGTGATGAAGAAACCATTTGCTAATGGGTCGGAATTAGATACATTATACATAATTTTTTTTTAATTTTATTTATTTAAAGGGCTTTGTCCCTTAGCGACCACTCCATATAATTTGCATGAAATAAAAGTCAAAATATCATAAAATTGAATATATTGAGAATTCAATAACCATCAATCTCGCATAAGATTACTAAAGAGGAATGTGGTCATAGAATCACAAATGAATTAAAAACAGAAAATAATTCTTAAAATTCTACTTTTATCTGCAGAAATAAACACCGTCGGGTTCTCGCCGGGGTTTCATTCCCGCGAAAAACGCCTTTATATCCTCCTCCTTAACAACCTCTTTTCTATCTTTGAAACTCTTGAGGAAGTCGAGTAATTTGTCCCTCATCCTATTGTACTCAGTAAGGGCGTTTATTTGCTGTATCCGGTCTAAAGATGAAAGTGCCTTCATTCCTTTCTCATACTGAGAAGCTCCACCAGCCACATTCTCTTTGCCCAAGCTTTCATAGGCGAATACAGTGTCCTCCAAGTCAGTTAGAAACAGCACTTTCAGATCTTTGTACATTGAAAGACATTCGCCACATGTACACAGCTTTTGGCGGAAGTTAGAAGGCCAGAATGTAGCTCCCTTGTGGAGCCTTTTTACATCTTTGGGTCTCACACATTCTAACTTAGCTTTCTTTGAAGAGAAATCATCTGTTAAATCAGTGCTAAGTTTCCGTTTATGTTCCTTTGCGTTTTCTGTGACAGTAGGCACTTCATTATCATCTTTAGAAGGTTCAGTTATGTTTGTGCTATCATTATCGTCACTAGTTTTCAATTCACTGTCAATGACTGTGTCAGAAACTTGAGATTTTACTTCTACAGTCTCATTTTCGAGTTTGTCTTCATTTACTTTAGTTGCTTCTGTCGTTATGCAGGTTCGTTCACATTTTGACGATTTGACACCGATAGATTATAAACTAACGAAAATGAATGCGATAAAGTAATATAATAATAGATAGAGTAATATAAAAAAAAAATAGATATAATATAATCTTTATTGACATAATTATGCATACATTTTTATGAATTCCCTAGCTCCTGCGCTAGTATACACTGTTTTACAGGAGCTAGTGTCAATCCCTAGTTACATGATACATGTTCTTTATGGCATTCAATAATTACAAGCAAATAAAAAGAAACAGAAGTAATAAAATTAAAAGTAATCCAACATGCACAATTTAAAAAAGAAAAAAATAAATAAGCGAAGAATACAAATAAAATTGTTTATGTCGTGTATGTAATTGTAACCGTAACCGTTCACAATTATTCGATAGTTCATAATCTCGCTGGATAGATTATAAATAATCTAACGGTGCTCACAATCTTCGGTGACAAATAAAAACAAGTAATAATTATATTTAATACATCCTATGAAAACTCGCAACTGAAGATTAATGATTTTTTTTCGCCGCTACGTATGAGACCTACCTACTAAGTATCGAGGACCTTGTATTATGAAGGTTTCCCTTACTTAGTATTAAACATCCCAACAGAGTAGATAGTACAATTTCAAAAATATTAACGTTGATTATCTACAGATTATAGAAGACCAAGATTTTCTTGAGGAATCGGCTACTAAACTCTTCGGGCGACTAAAAACTGGTAAATATAAAATACTTAGCAGTTTTTCCCCTATAAGGAGAAAGATAAATCACTAAAACTCAGATAACGGTTCGCACAGGAGCGCGGTATCCAATATTTTGGAAATAACTACCCCCGGTCGTGGCGGCAGAAAATTCCCATTTTCCGGTCAGTACACTCGCGTAGATATGCGCTACTCTAGTGAGTGGAAGGCTGCGTGCATACGATACCTTGGTCCTAGTGGTCTTGTTAGAAAACGTCAGGCAGTTTAGGGTTTTTAGAAGCTTGGTAAAGTGGCATTTAGATAAATCACTATTACATGATGCATTCGATGATAGATTTAATTATTCGTTATTGCAAGAGATACTAAAAATAAATACATACTTTCTTAGGTATTTTTGTTTAACTGATTGAGATGAAAAATTTTATATAATGTTTTCCTCTAGAGCTTAACTGTTCCCTGTAACCTGAAAGTTCATATTTAAGGTATCTCGTAGCCTGTAAATAAATAGGTATTTATAGTTTGTACCGGGCTATTGACTCTCCCGAATGAACAAATTGGCGTAAATTTTGAAAAGCCTTTCAAACTACTAACTATTTGCTATTATTTTATAGAATATTCTAGGTGGCAAAAATAATGTCGAGCCTTACATACCGTCCACTATATAGCCGTTAGCTCCACATATGCGTCCGCTCGTATGTCCAAGTCCGAGCGTTCTTATCGCGGCGAGTAAAAAGTAATGCGTCCAGCCTTTATGGCAGTTTCGAGACACGCTCTTTATTACGGAGGGCAGGGCTTTGCGATCGGCTTGGGGTGCACTGAGGGCAAAGGGAATAAATACTAGGCATTTTTGTATTAGTTGGCAAAACTTCGCGCCGTGATGGGTAATACGTAGTTAAAGCTTGATTTGGATTGAAAATATAGTCAAAGTCCGTAGCTTGAAATAAAATTCAGTCTTTATTTCATTAAAATCGGTCCCACGGTCAAAAGTTATTACAATTTAAAGTCATAAAAATAACTTGGCTCGGCTTTGGCGTCGCCAGAGTATTTCAAATTAATGGTCATCATAATATTATATATTAAAATAAATAATAATTATTTTTAAGTTAGACATTTAGGCCCACAGCACCACAAATTACTAAATCCGTTTAGTGCTAACCGAAAAAACAAAACAGTGTTTTATTTCTGTCAACTAATTGAAGTTAGGGATGGAAATGTTGACGTTGACAACTGGCTCGCGTCATTTTCCGCTACTCGCATCCGAATCGAGTAGCGGAACATGACGCGACCCAGTTGAATTGGACTACTGCGGTTTCGCTGCTATGGTTTCGTGGTGAAGGTGTGCTATCAGCGTCAGCGCTTATGTATAACAAAGATTATTTGAATTTATTATTGGTCCATCTGTTTATTTCTTATCTTTTCACGCCTTGACGGCTGAACCGATTTGGATGAAAGGCATTCGGGTAGGCCATCACTTGGGTTCGGAAATAAGATATTTTTTATTACGGTAGTACGTTCCCCCGGAATAATTTCCTACTCCCAGGCGGACGAAGCTGCGGGCAAAGGCTTGTCTGAACATAAATTATAGATACTTATTTGTGTCAAACTCTATAAACAAACTAGACAAGTGCGTATCGGACTACACACAATGAAGGGTTCCGTAGTTGTGCTTGGGATGAATTTATCCCAAAAATAAACTTAACATTGTAGTTGAAAAACATGTTCTCCTATACAACGATATACGTCACGAACAAAATAATGTCCAACTGAAAATGTAAGTTTGTAATTGTAAAAATAAATAAATTGTATGATTTAACTATAAATTATCAATTTTCGGAACTTTTCCTTTACTTGTCCTGTGAGACTTTGCTTCTTGCCAAATTTCATAATTCTAGGTCAACGGGAAGTACCCATATATATCTAGGTTTTGATTTATTTACGAGTATCAAAATATGTCGCATAAATCACCGTATTTTTTTATTGCGTTGACTTAGAAGCTTGATTTTTTTAGAGCTCCAAGGGACCGTATTGATATTAATTTCAATTTGATACCTCCAAGCGTTCCTGAGAAAAAGGGTCTTGACAGACAGACAGACGGGCAAAGAAGTGATCCTATAAGGGTTCCGTTATTCATTTTGAGATACGGAACCCTAAAAAACAATCAATCTACTGCCAGCCTTTTCCCAACTACATATTTTGGGGACGGCTTTCAGTCTAACCGAGTGCAGCTGAATACAGTATTTTACATGGAGTGACTGCCTATCTGACCTCCACAACCCAGTTACTGGGTAACACGATACCCCGGTAAGACTTTTGGGCTTCTGACTACGACTGCGAAGCTTTAAAAGAAAACGTAACAAAAATGATGTCCTTTAGGTTATTTCGATCAGTCAGAGTGTGTCCCCGCCCTGTCCAGCATTATTCCCCTCGCATAAAAAATGATTGTACCTTCAAATCTATCCCGGGCGGAGGGCCGCTCCCTCCGGCTGCCTCCCTCCCTCCTAATGTCCTCTCTGCCCAACCTATGTGAATGACTTGAACTATACCAGCGTAAAATGAATCTTTTGAGTGCTTTTGTTAAGATTTCGTAGCTTTGAAGAAAAGGGAAAGT
The DNA here is from genome assembly GCA_948098905.1 of Tiliacea aurago. Classification (NCBI taxonomy): domain Eukaryota; kingdom Metazoa; phylum Arthropoda; class Insecta; order Lepidoptera; family Noctuidae; genus Tiliacea; species Tiliacea aurago. The sequence continues at coordinate 21,442,762 of OX402578.1, forward strand.
GGTTTTAATATTTATTATGTCAAGGGAACGTACTACCGCGATAAAAAGTATCTTATGTCCTAACCTAGATGATTCTCTCAGAGTCTACCTATCTGCCAAATTTCATCCAAATCCATTTAGCCGTTTTAGCAAAAAACGTAACAAACAAACAAATGAATGATTAGTTGGGATTTTGGTATGATTATTATGTTTATGTTTTGGTATGATCATTATGTTTATGTTTTGGTATGATCATTATGTTTATGTTTTTTTATGTTTTGGTATGATCATTATGTTTTGTTTTTTGACGTAAAGAATAGCACCACCCTATTTCTTCCCGTGAGTAGTATTATATTACCTGTGCCTTGGGGGTCGGTTTAAATATTTTTAAACCTTCTCCTTTTCCTTCTTCTTTTTTTTTATTTTATTTTTTTTTCATCATTTCAGACGAAAGACGTCCACTGCTAGACGCAGGCCTCCCACAAGGGGGGTTTACCACAATTGCCACGCTTGAAGAAAATACATACTTAGTTCACTTAAATATGAGAAACTTAACAAAATAATTTAAGTAATAAACATATTTGTCGTTCGATCGAACTAGTACAACATACAGTGAGTTTAGTTTAGTTTTAAAATAAACAGCCAAAATAATCTCAAGACAGTAATTTGTGTTATTTACGCACATTATCTGTGGCAGACTGTTTAATAATATAGTGGATCGTGTTTAGTTACTGGCCATGGGTACTTTACGTTACGGGTTATTACTGAAACTGATGTTTTAGGGTTCCGTACCAAAATGGTAAAAAGGAACCCTTATGGTGAGACTAAGTCTGTCTGTCTGTCTGTCACACCTGGATATCTCAAGAACTACTAATGCTATCAACTAGAAAATTTAGAACAGTTTTAGATGACGTTTTCCTAAATCTTTGCAAACAAGATATAAATAATAAAAAAAAAAACTTTTTTGCAAAAGGGACTGAAAGGGGGTCTTAAAAATTTGAAGTGGGGCTACTAGGGCATGTGGGATATCATATAAAAGAACGCTGTTTGCACATTTTCAAACATTTTTTTTTAGGCAGCATAGTTTCCGACTTTTGAGGAAAAATGTAAAAAACAATACCGTTCGTTCCCCCCCTTATCTCCCAAGTTTGCATAGATAAAAATCTGAAATTATTCTATGTGATAGAAGTTTATGTAAAGATTACAGGAAAAGTAAAACGATGTCTCTAAATAGCACAGTTTTCAGAAATCATCAACATCATATATACGTACGGAACCCTCGGTGCGCGAGTCCGACTCGCTCTTGACCCGTTTTTACTTTATATTGTTTTTGAATGAGAATTTATGAAAATTGATTTTCCATAGAGGTTATGTGATCAATATGGAGATGTTACAACTCTTTTACTTGGAAAATTTGGAATACCTTCTCGGATTTTTTTTTTTTTTTTTAGATTATAAAATAACATCACGCTTATATTCCCAAAGGGTTAGTCAGAGGTGTATCTATACAACATTATTTTTAGTAAGTATATGCGAAACCTGAATACCTATAGTTTGTTCAGAATAAGGAACAGAATCGATTTCAATAATTTTTACACCATGTTATATTTAGTCCCAAAAATATTTAAGTGTGATGGAAAATGTTATCACCATTTAATTACTTACAATACAATCACCGTACGGTTAGGTACCTACTGCCAAATTATTATCAATGAGCGCAAGACGACCCTGGAGGCGCGGGGGCGCCGTTAGCATGTTTTTGTACGGACAACCAGGTAACATAACAACCTTATAACTCTGTGATTTTTCATAATACAGTTTTGATATATTATAGAACAACACAACACAAACAAAACAACGAACATAGATTCTTTACATAAAAATACTAGATACGTGTTTCAGGTTTCGCATATACTCGTACTAAAACTAATATTGTATATAAGTTACCTACTTATATGTTATGTATATACAATATTAGTTTGTCTAATGTAATAAAATAATTTTAATTCTAAACGATTGCTATTTTAAGTTAGTATTAAATTATTTTATTTGTTTAAATGCTTTAATTACTTACCTAAGTAATTAAAGCATTTATACAAATTTTTATTCTAAACGATTCCTATTTTATGTTAGTAGGTACTAAATTTGATTGATCTTGCAATTTTTTTAAATGTCTTGATAAAAAAAAATTGAATTTATTTTTATTTTTCCGGGGTTTTTTTTATCGATACTGAACCTATTTTTCTATCAACACACTCTTTCTATCTAACTATCAACTTCAATTTAAACTAGGTGAGGTCTGTGTTTTCTAGCCGACTACTCTGACTGTATTTTATATAACATAATATATTATGTATTAACTGTTACTTGAATGTTTAATTTAGTGACCGAAATGGTGGTTAATCATGGTAAAATGTTTATCCAATGCCTCAGCAGGCTTAGCACGAGAACCCTCTCTACGCGTCTTGTCGACGGAAGAATAGACAAAAATGACGTTTCAGTGTAGACAACAGAAAGTTTTCTACCGTCTGTAGCACGGCGATTACAAAACCAAATGTGAAGAGACTTGTCTTCTCTACCCTAGACAACTGTCTACAACGTCGAGCACGGCGTACAATCTTTCTCCGGTGTTGACAGCTTGGGATAGAAACCTTTCTTCCGAAATAGTCTACATATAAAATGACCTAGACAACGATTCGTTAGTTGTTTTTTCGTTAATTCGAGTAATTTTAGGCGGTGCTTTTTTACTTTTATCATGTATTAAGCTGAAATTAACATGTTGGGTTCAAATTGCGCTTTTTATTTAAGTTTTTTTATAGAAAAACTTCAGCGAAGATGGGAAAGAAATACTATTAGCGAGCTTGCTTTGCTTGTTTGGGAGCCTTTGATCTCACGGGAAGTGAGTTCTGTAGAATTATAAAATAAGCAAGGAGATAGTGCAATCAATGTTTATGCGAAGAACTCGGCTAGGACCTGTCGCCCAAAATAAATAATAGATTTTTGGAATTAACAATAAAATAAGAACAACAATATAAGTATCCTACAGTTTTTACACTATGTTGTCCCTTAACTTTGATTTATTAGATACCTACATTCACAGGGAATATAAAACATCTGATTATGAGCCAAAATCTCCTCATTGAACACTAAATTATTTATTTATGAAGTACTAGCTGCCGCACGCGGCCTCGCCCGCGTTGCATTAAGGCTTCTACATACTGGCGCGACACAAAGGCCCTGCACGTCGCGTGACGAGCGGTGCCTTTGTGTCGCGTCGCGAGTCGCGCTGGTTTGTAGAAGCCTTTACTATGTAGTGATTATTATTTTCATTTACTAAATCTTACACACTCAGTTTTAAATGGAGCATTTACCTACTAATAAATAAAATATCGATAAACAACAATGTTAGTACCTAGTAAAAACAAGGGCTCCCGCAGACAGGCGCGACGTGATAGCGCGACCCGCCAGTCTGCAGTACCCTTAAAGGATACTTCTTGCGTGACGCCATCAAAATAGTATAATTATGGCTCTTTATTTAAATAATGCCTGTACATTATATGCAATTACCAATATTATAAAGTGCTCTGTGTATGCAATACAAATGAGTTTTAAAACTTAGTGGCGCCACAGCCTATGATGTATTACTTATAATACGTCATTGGCTACAGCCATTTAACAATATTTTTAAAAGGGAGATGCGCTAAGGTAGCCCGTGAAATTCAAATTTTATTACGTTTTTTGCAATTTGCAAGTCAGTAACACGTTATAAGTTGATTTAAATATGATTCGCGGCCGTAAAAAATATTACTTTACAGAATTATAATCATTAGAATCGGCAAAACAACTAACTCTCTTAAAAAAATCCTTAGAATTCAAAAAACGTTCGAAAATTTGAATTTCGCGGGCTACTCAGCGCATCCCCCTTGACCATTTGCGTTTTGTAATTGAAGAAATATTCGTTAAAAACACTTTTGCTTCATAGATTTGTTTGAGAACGAAACGCAAAAGTACGGTAAAATTGGGTAGTAATACACACCACTAGCGAATACCCCGTTGCTATGGACAAGTCACTGTCTACGAAGAAACCCGAGTCTAGGTGTGTCCTCGTGCTCGCGAAGAAGAGATAACGAGAAGTGTAGACAAGCTATGTCTATTCTATAGTAGAGTAGAGATCGAAAACGCCATGCTAAGCCTGCTGGTCTCCTAACGACCGATATGTCACCATATCAGTAATAGATGCCCGAAATACTCATTATAAGGAAAATCATAAAAACCGCAAACGTTCCGGAAATTCAGTTAGTATTTTCCGCTAGAATTCAGTGTTGACGGTCCAAGTTTGATAATTCATAGTAATTCATGTTTTTTCGTTCTAAGAAACTTAAAACATAACATAGCATCACGCCTGTAATCCACGAAGGGTTCGGCAGAGATGTACCTATTGGGCACGCTGCAATTGTGGCGATAAGTCCCCTCTTTGAGGAGTGGCTAGAGAGGCGCCACGGCGTCCTCACCTTCGCCTGACGCAGGTCCTCACCGGACACGGTTTTTTCGTGAGGTTCCTGTTCAGGATAAAGCGGGAGGAAACGCCCAGGTTGACACCCGGGGGCCGTCACCTCCTTCTGGGAAGCAGTAATGCTCGCGAAGGAGGAGACAGAACGCGTGAGGGAGAGGCAAGGTTCGCGCCCTCGCGCCTCTAGTCGCCGCAGGGAACGCCCCGGGTGTCGGGAGTTGCAAGCCGATTTGCGGCCACCGTAGGCGCGGGCTTGCGGACGGAGAGCGATGGGTAGCTCGCCGTCCGATAAGGACCAGACCCGGGTCGACGACGCGTTGTGTTCCACGCGCGCCTCAAAGAGATGTCAGCACAAACTGATGGGGTCCGTCAGGACCAATGCCTGCCAGGGTTGCGAGTTTGTCCGAAAGGGATATCGTGGCCCTGGCACACAGGCAAAAGAAAGGAACACGGGTGGGTTTTAGTCAGTAAAAGTCTGACACACCCTCCCGCTCCGCCCAGAGCGGGAGAAGTTATTTGATAATTTCCAAACCAAAAAAAAAAGAAAAAAGTTGTGTACCTATAATGAACCCACATTTCGCCAGTTATTTTAAGTCCCATGTAATAGGGGGCGAGCCTATTGCCATCAACTGGGCACAAATCTAGACTCCGGGCTGCTACTGAGAAATTCCTAATGGAAAATTCCAATAAAACAGTTTGCCCGACCTGGGAATCGAACCCAGGACCTCATGCTCAGCAGTAGCGCTTGTGACCACTAGACCAACTAGGCAGCTTAAGGCACGGTGTTACCTCAATATTCACAAAAACTGGTTTCTTGGATAGTCGAGTATCGTCATACTCGACTACCTATCCAAGAAACCAGTTTTTACCGCAATGAAAATATCCGACTAAAAAAATACAGTGGACAGAAATTAACCGAATAGAATAGCAAAATGATAGGCTGAAAAATACAGTGGACAGAAATTAACCGAATAGAATAGTAAAATTATAGGCTGAAAAATACAGTGGACAGAAATTAACCGAATAGAATAGTAAAATGATAGGCTGAAAAATCCAGTGGACAGAAATTAACCGAATAGAATAGTAAAATTATAGGCTGAAAAATACAGTGGACAGAAATTAACCGAATAGAATAGCAAAATGATAGGCTGAAAAATACAGTGGACAGAAATTAACCGAATAGAATAGTAAAATTATAGGCTGAAAAATACAGTGGACAGAAATTAACCGAATAGAATAGTAAAATGATAGGCTGAAAAATCCAGTGGACAGAAATTAACCGAATAGAATAGCAAAATTATAGGCTGAAAAATGAGGTAATAAGGCAACGGTGCAGTTTAAAAGAAGATGTAGTGACACAAATTGAAAAGAGTATGCTTAGATGGTTTGGTCATGTTGAGAGGATGAGTGAAAGGCGACTAACAAAAGGTATTTATAAAGCAGAGGAGAGTGGAAACGCTGGGAGGGGACGCCCTAGGAGGACATAATTATGGTGACCAAATTGGTGATGTTCTTCAGAAAGGTCAGGTGCGTAGTACTTGCAACCGGCGTGCGTGTATGACCAGATGTATGAACGTAGGCGAAGCAAAAGGAGTATGTAAGGAGCGTAGCAGGTGGCGTTCTATAGTTTCTGCCTACCCCCATGGGAAGTAGGCATGAGTTTATGTATGTATGTATGTAGAATAGTAAAATATAGTTTGATATTCCTTATAAAAATGTATGAAGTTACTTCACAAAAATAAACTTTGGCGTCGAATATCTCTGTATTTTCAAGGAAAACAAAAAAAAATTAGGAGTCCAATAGCATTAGCTTTGTTTTAAAACTTTAACCAGACAACTATTTAATATAATGTGCATATTCCGAATAATCTAAATAAAACCCGTAAAATAAATGCCTATTCGCGTCTTATTCACATTGTCAACATAAATGTTTATTCAATTTTCAACCTTATTTAATGCTCTGTAATTATTAAAATAGATTACGCGGTCATACTTTAATCGTCGGAAGTAGAATTAAAAACTTGCCATAAAACCAGGCCTTGCAGTCTCGACATCTATATAGCGATCGCTTTACGACCGAATTTGATCGCAAAGTCCTAATGGGATCTCTAGACGGTCAAAATTGCTCGATAAGCACGAAAACATCACAATCTTATCAAGCATGTTTGACCGTCTAGGAACTACATTAGGACTTCGCGACAAAATTCGGTCGTAAAGCGATCGCGATCGATATGTCGTGACTGCAGGCCCAGACCTCACTAACTGCTTATTATGAACGCTACACTAAACCTAAGTTAAAAGTTAACAACAGCCACGTGTCGTTATTCGCTTCGCATCGACCCGGAAGCAAAAAACTAGTAGCAAAAAGCGAGAGTGGCCGTAAAAGCGTTTTGTGCTAAAATAAAATAATTTTTTGCAACATTTCCAACCCTACAATGCTCGTGATTGTTTCGGACAGCGGCCAGCGGGTCCTTAGGACCGCACCATTTTGCGAACCACCGGTATTGTTCGCGTTTTATTCCCTATAGGCTGATGTTTATGTGGCGGGTCCATAAAACGGTAGATAAAAAGGTAAAAAGTGGGTTTACGAGGATTATACGAAATTAGGGATTGGTTAACGATTAAGGAAATGTCTTCGGTAGTAAAAAGCCTTTGAAGTATTAAGCTTTTTGTTATTTAGGTACTAAATAGTGTTTTTAAAATGTAAATACACTTAAAAAAACCGACTTATAATCAACATGGTTTCCTTTTTATGATTATTATAGAGGAACATTCCACTGCATCGACTCGAAGATAAGCTGTTTAATCTATAGCTATTTTCCAAAACAGTCTCCCTGTATATGCCTCTAACAAACTGACCTATGAAAGCAAATGTCGTTTTACTGCAATTTTTTGCTGCAGAACTAAGGCGAATGCCATCGGTGAACTCAGCTGCCGGCCACCATAAATCAATGGCTTGCCCATTCAGTAGCCCAAATTGGCGATGCATTGTGGCGTCATTTGCACCTTTGGTGATATTTTATTGTTTTATTTTAATTTTTTGGACTATAACTTTACTTTTCACTTTTCTTGACTTTACATCGATGTCTTCGGAACATAAAGCTTCGCAATCATTGATCTTTTGTAAAATAATAAATAAGTTCGGTTTTGAAATCGCCTATTTCTTATTTAATGTTAGATTTATATTTGAAAAAAAGTTACTTTCACTTATAAAGCAATAATTTGGAGTTAACAAATACAAGGGTAGAACATTCGATATCTATAACACATGTCACAGAACAGAAGTTAATGTCGAATATTTTCTTAGTAAGCATCTGACTTGTAACGTCTTCTTTCTGGTTTAAAAAAATAGGTACCAGTAACGTTTGAAAAACAAAAAAAAGGAAAAAAATCGTCATGTTAGTTGAGCGTGCAAAAACTGGCGCAGGCGCAAGTCCTAGCCGGCACGAGACGCAGCTGCCGTGCTTCCTCTTCCGAATGTGGAAAAAAAACGCAAGTATTGGTTCTCGAAAGCTGTCACCGAAGAAATCAACGTTTTTGGAATCCGATATTTTTGCAGACTGTTTATGTAAAAGTGTAAGATTAAAAAGTTTAAAGAGAAACGGGTTTTTTTACTTCCTATATTAAGATTCGATTGTTTAGTAAAAACTCCAGTAGCTTTAGAAACAAAAACGCTTTTTTGCGTAAAATAAAAGTAAAAGCTTTAGATATTTTTTACCCTTGAATATTCGCTACAGTCTGGTATTCTTCTTATTCAATATTTTTCTAAAAGAATGATGTCGCAAACCCGGTAGCAGATCTGTCTGAGTTCCTAGAAGGACTTTGCACAAAACAATACGAAAGTGAATGCTAAATATCTTTTGTGTTATAGAAGAAACGGAAAGTTTTTGTTAGTAATGTTTATTCACAATGAAACCGAATAAAAATTTTGAAGCAGGAATTTTTTGATTTTCGAGGTCATACTCGTATTGAATTATGTCACTTGTACATTTAGGTCATAGCAAAAAAGAAAAAGGTGTGTGATTATGACCACACGGTAGAAGTCAAAAGTTATGACTGGAGCTGAGTATACGCGATCCAGCACCGAGTTTATACGCAATACAGCGTCACCGACCGTCTGGAGCCGAGTATTCCCGAGTCAGCGTCACCCACCCGACCGTGACGGTTCCGTGACGGTGAAAGAAATGTTCACCTCAAAAATTAATTATTTGGTTCTAACAAACCAGAAAAATCTGCTTAGACTTTTCTCAACTAAGTATATTTGGGTTGGTTTCCAGTTTAATCGGATGCAGCTGAATATTTATTATTATTCATATTTTACATTTTACAGTATTTTGATTCTAACAACCAATAAATAAAAAAAAAACATCAGGTGTCGTAATCGACTCGTTAACCTGACCAAAACGTAGTGATATACACCCTACACCATTAAAAGTCAAACGCTTTATAAAAAGCACAAAAAATGCGATTAGCTGATAAAAACACTTCTATCATGAATGAAAAAAGCCGATTCACGTTAAATACAAGGGTGGCTTGTAAGATCAGGTTTGCAGGAAAAAATAGCGGCAGGTTTTTTACCCTAAAGCAAGCGCTGGGGTACTTTTTACCCACCTCGGTAATATGAGGGTTGGTTTTTGTTGAGATACAGATCTCTCTCACGTTTTTTAAATAGTTTTTATTGATGTATCGCGTTAATACCAATTGATTAGGGGATGTTTACGCGTGTCGACTTTTTATTTGGTAGTTTATTGTATGTGTTTATCTATTTTTTACACATGTAGGGAGAAAAATTGTAGTCGATCTGTGTTGATTCTAATATAAGATAATTTTATATTTTTTACAGGATATTAAAATAAAAAAAACAGTATCGTTTATACAGTATTGTCTGCGTGGTGCCGGACGTAAATAGCACCGCCCCATTTCTTCCCGTGGGTGTCGTAAAAGGCGACTAAGGGACTTACTAGAGAATAGGCAGCAGCGTTTTTTATGCATTTTAACACCATACACCATATCGCCAACCCGCCTGCCAAGCGTGACGATTATGGCAAACCCCCCTTTTGTGGGAGGCCTATGTCCAACAGTGGACGTCTTTTGGCTGTAATGATGATGATGAGTATCGTTTGAAAAATACCACAATAAAATGGATAGGAAAGGTTGAAAATTTGTTTGTTAAACTTTTTGTGTTTTCCTAAGTTTAAAATGATTCAGTCTATGAAATTCCTGCCTAACCCACAACGACGCAAACATAAACATAAAAGTACACAGAAACAAACTAATTTGACCGTTGGGCCATGAACGATTTATTGCTATGACCTTTGTGCAATACTATTGTAAAATTTGATATAATTTATAATTTATATTATCTCAATAACCATTGTAATTGGAGTTATTATTACGGATCACTCGCCCCAAGACGTCGGCTCCCATTGTCCCTGGACCATGGGGTCAAAATGGTCGAGGGTCAAACAATTTATTGAATTTTTGCAGAAATGTAACACCCTTAATATTGTAGTCAAAATGTAAAATGAAAGCATCTGTAATGTGTCTCCTTTGTGTTAATATTTGGGTCATTGATTTATTCTCAGCACTATTAAAATAATGATTCATAGTCAATGGGTTCAAAATTATTATTTTATACTTACTTTCCATAGAAAGGCCTGTGATGTACACTCAATAAAATTACAACATTCTTTTTCTCATACCTAACATTAATTTTGTAATTCATAATTGTTAAGGCGTGTAAAATATGGAGAATGTATTAATTCATAATGTTATTCGTTAATGGAATATGTATCTGGGTACTTAATTTTTCAAAAATCTGAATGTAAATTATAGGTATGAATGTCAATTAGACAACAAAAAAAAATAAAAAATAAATACAGATTCGGAGCAAAAAAATGTATGGATTCTTATAAAAAGTATAGACTAAAGTATATAAAGTAGTTAAAGACGTCTAATAAAATTGTTTAATAAGTAATAGGTTAACCGATACCTACCGATGGTTTAACATTGCATAATTACCTAACTATGCAGTGTGGTTATGTAATTTCAACTTTGAAAGAAGATAAAAGTAGGTTCTTTTTTATAGTTTCGAAGAAATAAAAAAAACAGACTGGCCAGCATCTCAAACCGTTAACCTCTGTGATCTTAAGAAGTGTGCGACCCTGTGACCGTTATACAATTTATATCAACACAATTGACACCATTGACCCATGGCCTAAAGAGTCTCCCATAGCCTTAACGATACAATTTCAAATAATCCTCACTTTACAACATAAATCAAACGATCGAACTTATGGAGTTCTTTCCAAATTCGAAAATGTGTCAAAAATCGAACACCAACCGTCGCCGGACAATGGTCCTACGGTTACATTTTATTTTATTTTATTTCGCAAAATGTAACAATGTACAATTGTTATTAAGGAAAAAGGGTAGATTTTGGTAATCTTCTTAATGGCGTGTGTGAAAAGATTATAAATTAAGTTTCTGCAACAAATAAAAGTGACCCCTGGGCATTGTTGGGGTGTCAATATGTGTGACCGTGCCATTGTCCGTGACCCTAGCGGGCTTAGCACCAATTTGCGACCGCTCCTATTCACTCGTGATCGACTCAGTCCTACGAGGATTTCGAAAGATTTACAATTCTATGTCATTACAATAATGGAATCCTAGATTTTTTTTCAAATTCCCAAATAAACGAACATCGGGCATTATTGTCATAGTTGAACATAGAATTTTGTTTTTCGTACATAAATATTATTTATTTAAAATGCATCTATTTTTGTATGTTGCTAAGCTATTTTATGATTTAATATTCATTGTTAGATTTTTTCTTGATTTAATTTTATTCAGGTCCTTAGCCTTGAACGTTAAAATGGCAAAATACTTAGTTGAAATAACAACAACAAAATAAGACTTACCTATACAAAACAAAAAGTGTTTTGAGGACGTTTGTCTAGAGGACGATTTTATACATACAATTAGTTTTAACTAAGTACTTTTAAATTTCAATATTCAACATTCAAACTATTAATTTAATGCAAATCAGTTGTCTACGCATTGGGTGACCTAAGTGAAAATTTTTGTGTTTTTGTCAAGGACTTTTTGTAATACGCAACAAAATAATGTTTTAGTTAAATCAAAATTATAAATAATTTTGCTGATGCGACACTTTTCCATTGAGGGAGTAATCAAATCAAAAATCAAATCAAATAATTTTTAATTCAGGCATAAGTACACCCATATAAAAACACCCGATTACAAATTACAAATTATTCATTAATATTAAATTATACAAAACAATCAATCAATCAACAACAAAATTTATTCCATTACATTACACTCAGTATTATTTGAGTTTAAAAAGTGCACATTTTTGTTTTTGCTGAAGTGAAGTCTTCTTTAGTCGTTTTGAGGGATTTTTGGTAGGGGCAAAACTTATAGGTTCGCGATACCGTTAAGGCTTCTTCAGACCGGCGCGACACAAAGGCCCCGCGTGTCGCGCGACGAGCGGTGCCTTTGTGTCGCGTCCCGAGTCGCGCTGGTCTGTAGAAGCCTTTATGCTAACCGCATGTCGCAACAGACTGACGACACGCAGCGACATGTATACCATATAAATATAAGTTATTCCACAGTTTTCAGTTTGTACTTCTGTTGGCAGTCTCTATGTCTGCCTAGTTTTTTTTTTCAACGTTTATTGTCCCAGTGCTGGGCAAAAGTCTCCCCCTCAGCTTGCCACTATTCCGTGTGTGTTGCCTTCTCCGGCCAATTTCCCGTAAACGTCCTATGTACAATAAGAGTACCTACACAAATAAAATATGTATCCAGAAATTTAGAAACGGCAATAAAACGCACTCAGGGAATGAAACCCAAATGGCAAGTCATTGTGCTTGACCCCTCGGTCTAAAATAATGGCCGGGGGCAGATAAATTAAAAATGGCTCAAAAATACCCCTTGACGTGCACGATTTATTGCACAAATACACATTATGTAAGTTTCCGACATTTTGTCAATTTCGGGCGGGAAATGTGCGGAACTGAACAACCGTTGCATTGACTGTCCATACAGTAATTTTTCTTTTTGACATTGGCAGCTTTAACTTTGGTGAGAATTTTCGAGGTATCTTAACTTTCCCTCCTTAGTTATAACGTGAGTGTAATCATATATCACAAACCGTGCGAAGCCATCAAACAAAAAAACAAAACAAAACATATATTTTTAGACGATTACGTTTACAGCGTTTATGAGTAAAAAGAATTAAAAAAAATACACCGAGTGAAATGTGAGGGCATTAGGTACACAACCGTAACTTGCTCGAAACTTAATCAGAAAAAAAAACTAAATTGCTCTGCGTCGTCACTTAGCTAGACATATAATTTAGATTCTACTGGTAGATCGTATTTAGGTATCGATACTCGAGTTTAGTTCCGTTTGGTGCCGGAGGTAAAGAATAGCTCCATCCCATTTCTTCCCGTGGGTGTCGTAAAAGGCGACTAAGGGATTTACTAGAGAATGGGCAACAGCGTTCTCTATGCATTTTTAAAAACCATACTGCGATCGCCGACCCGCCTGCCAAGCGTGGCGATTATGGCAAATCCCCCGCCTTTTGGGGAGGTCTATGTCCAGCAGTGGACGTCTTTCGGCTGAAATGATGAATGATGATGACTCGAGTTTAGCTAGTCAATTTGAAATAACCCTGTAAGTATATCTATACTCTGTTTGAAATAAGATTAGACATTCAAATAAACCTTTTTTACAGTTCGTTCAATCGATTTTGATTTCTATTGCGTTGGTGGCATGACCAATGACAGCTGTAATAAACAGTTGGTATTGTAATCACGTTTTTGCTTTCAATGCCATCCTTATGCCTACGGAATAGAAGTCAAAATCGGTTGAACGGACTGTAAACAAGTTTATTTAAATGTCTAATCTTCTTTCAAATGGAGTATAGGTTATACATAAGCTTCCCAAGTGAGTATGCAACTAAGTAGGTAGGTATGAGTATGCAACTAAGTATGCGTGCATGGCTTCAATGCATTTCAAACTCAAACTCAAAACATTTATTTCAATTAAACCTATTACAGGCACTTTTAAATTGTCAAAGAGTCGGTCAGTTAGTCAGAAAGTTGAAGCTATTTGCCCATTCCAAAACGTAGATCTCTATGGCGAAGAATAGGCAAGAAACTCCAAGGACACTCTTTTAAAGCAAGATATTACAAAATCCTGGGTACATTATTCTTGTTGCTTCTATATGTGAGAACAATGTAAAAAAATTAAATTGTTTATTTAAAAAACAATTCAAAATATAAGATTAAAAGATTACAAATAAGCCCTGGCAGTTAAGAGAAGACCAGTCTCAACTGACGGCGCCCGTTCACGAACATGACGCGTGGATCTGCACCATCCAACTCAACCATTTTGTAGGGAACCGAATGATCCAACACACGCGCCACCGTCAGCGAGCCATTTAAGTGAGCATGACATACTCTCAACTGCCACGCTTTTTTAAGTCAACATACATCTTATCATAATAAACGGCTCCATGGTACTCATATTAACAAAAATGAAACAAAAATTGCTTCTACTCGTAAATTATACAAAACTATAGCTTGCAATGTATTTCAAAAATTAATAAAATTTTACTAGCAAAAGGAAAATTTTACTTCTTACATTACCTATTTTACTACTTCGTTACCTTTGTTACATTCCGATTTTCTTTTAAAAAACCGGCCAACTGCGTGTCGGACCACGCACAATGAAGGGTTCCGTAGTTGGGATGCATTTATCCGAAAAACAAACTTAACATTGTAGTTGAAAAACATGTTCTCCCTTACATCGATATACGGCACAGTTAATTTTTCCAACTGTGAATGTAAGTTTGTAATCGATTAAAAGTATTTTTTTATGTGATAAAACTAGAAATTAACAATTTTCGGACTTTTTACTTTATTTGTGCAGTACAACCTTGCTTCTTGCCGAATTTCATGATTCTAGGTCAACGGGAAGTACCCTATAGGTTTTGATTTATTTGCGAGTATTACAATATGTCGCCGTATTTTTTTATTGAGTTGACATAGTAACTTGATATTTTAAGACCACCAAGGGACCATAAACGTTGTATTTGATATTAATATCAACTTGTACATCCACACGTTCCTGAGAAAAAGGGTCTTGACAGACTGACATACAGACAGACAGACGGACAACGAAGTTATCCTTTAAGGAACTACTGATACTGGAAATAAATAGATGAGAGATGTATGGAGGATGTACTGGGAATAAATAAAAAACTAACACCACTATATTGTAATACCTGCATTCTATACAATTATAGAAATTAAGTATTTATTTATTTTATTTTTAAGGGTTCCGTTTTTTCCTTTTGAGGTACGGAACCCTAAAACAGTTAGTTACCTTAAAACACGTAAACGTGTAATAAATAAAGCTACCAATACTCCACACAATGCACAAAACACGTAGAATTATAAGTAAGAAATCTTTTACTGCCACAAAACGCAAGATCGATGTCCTTTTTTATATGTATTTGGCACATTTTTTAGTTGGCAAGTGAACTTTCAAAAGCACAAAGCGTTCACAAACCGATTGCCAAACTAAATTGAATCGTATTCAGTGAAAATAAGAATATTTCATATTTTTTAAGCTTTTAGTTGGTATTGCCAATTCACAAAAGCAATCTTTTTACACGAAACTCTTTTGTTATTTTTTTAAAAAGGACAAGGCAGATTAGGAATGTCCATTTTGTATCGTTTTATCGTTGGCAAAGGAATCGACGGTAAATGCCACAGTTGATCGATGGGGTAAGTTAGCACCTGCAATTTTGAGAATTACCCAGTAATGACGGATAATATTTTTTTTTTTGTGTTACCAATGTTACCATACAATATATAGATTTGTCGTATTTTTGGTGCAGGTCAAAATAGAGGGAAATGAAGTCGTGCGTAGGAGGATTTTTCATTTATAGACGAATATAGACGATTCCTGTTGGTAATCCTCCCAATATTATTGTGGAAATCCAGTGCCACTATTTTAGTATACACGGCTATATCAAGCTATACTTTTCCAGTATGAACTGATCACGCATTGTGTAGGATTTCCGAACAATGAGAGGTCAGCTTATACTGGAAAATAGCTTGATATGTAGCCGTGTGTAGACTAAACTATCCTAATCCTAACTAAACCTTTTTTTTTTTTTGCCGGGGTGAAAAATCTTCATGGATGGCCTCCGCCCTGGGGCGGGGTGCGGGGTCTGTCAGACTCTTACTGACTAAAAACCACCCCAGTGTTCCCTTCCCACACTTGCGCCGGGGATCATGGGATCGGTTATTACTTCCGCAATCCCCGGCTAGTGCCGGCCCACCTCAGCGGGCCACCTCGAGTCTGGGGGGGTGTCTGACCCCTCCCACGACGCCCGAAATGGCGCGCGTGGAACAATACGCGCCGCCACCTCGGGTCCAGTGTGATAGGAGGCGGCGGACGTCCCCAAGTGCGCCGTCCCTGGACCCACTTAGGCGGGCCGGAAGAGGGCATTGTCTGCCCTCTCCCGACGCCCAGTGCACCTGCTGCGGGCTGGGTGTGCGGACGAGATCTCCCGCTCCCTTTCCGTAGCCTCCTTCTATACTCCGCGATACCATCGCGTCGCAGGACTCCTACCTGCCGACCATCAACTCGACCACGGCCGGCAGCGACAGGTCACTGCCTACTCCTGAGATGAGGGCACGGCGTGGCTCCTCCCAAGCAGCACACTCTGCCAGCGTATGCCACGCCTTGTCCTCCCGGCAGTCAATCCGAACTAGTCCTATCCTAACTAATAATATTACGAATGCGAAAATAAGTTTGTTTGTTTATTACGCTTTTACGCAACAACTGCTGAACGGATTTGGATGAAATTTGGCATATGGGTAGACCATGACCTGGATTAGGACATAGATACTTTTTATTCCGATATTCTCACGGAATCGACCCTTATGCGGGTGAAACCGCGGGGCGCAGCTAGTAGGTATTATAAATGTGAAAGTGGGGCTGTTTGTTTGTTTGTTACGCTTTCGCGTCTTAACAGCTGAACAGACGTCAATGAAATTTGGCACACAGGTAGACCATGACCTGGGTTAGGACAAAATATACTTTTTATCCCGGCAGTTAGTTCCCTTGGGATAATTCAGCATGCGGGCAAGCCGCAGGCATAAGCTAGTTTAAAATAAATAGCAAAGAACTCTAGCCAGTTTAAAATAAATAAATAAGCTAGTTTAATACATGAGATAGTTTAATAAATAAGCTAGTTTAATAAATAAGCTAGTTTAATAAATAAGCTAGTTTAATAAATAAGCTAGTTTAATAAATAAGCTAGTTTAATAAATAATCTAGTTTAATAAATAAGCTAGTTTAATAAATAATCTAGTTTAATAAATAAGCTAGTTTAAAATAAATAAAAAAGCCAGTTTCTCAGTGGCCAGAATTCCGTGCATAATTTGTTAGATTCATAAAAATGGTTTTGGACTTTTACGTTAGCCGGAACTAAGCGAGGTTGGAAAACGGCTATTCAAGTTTAAATTAAAAATATACATAAGTAAATTATAAAGAACATTATTTATAATTATAATGTTTCATAAAACATAATTAATAGAACTGTTTACCGTGACCTTGGTTCAACAATTGAAGGAAAAAGGTTATTTTTAAATATAAAGTTAACCCATTTGTTTTGTACCTTCTATGTAGGTAATTATATAATTTTATTTATAAAAATTCATAGTAACCTATTCACGTTACAAATATTTTAAACGTTATTTTATTGTGTCGTTCGACCTAGTTTTTAAGGAAAAATAAATGAATGGGAAACGGGCAAAGCTTCTTTTTCTATTCGTGACAACTTAAAAAAAAAAAGTAAATTCCATATTTATCCTCCTCCATTGTCGATGTCGGTTAAAATACTTCATATTTATGTTTGTGTAAGGTAACCGACATAGCCCGAAGAATTGCCAAGCTTAAGTGGCAGTGGGCAGGGCACATTGCTCGCAAAACTGATGGCCGATGGGGCCGAAAGGTTCTGGAGTGGCGACCGCGTACTGGAAGACGTAGCGTTGGAAGGCCTCCTACAAGGTGGACCGATGACCTTGTAAAGGCCGCAGGTATCCGCTGGATCCGGGAAGCACAGAACCGGTCGATGTGGCGGTGCTTGGGGGAAGCCTATGTCCAGCAGTGGACGTCTTTCGGCTGAAATGTTGATGATGATGATGTTTGTGTGCTGAAGATCTATCTGATTTTGTAATACTTTTTTTGTATTTTGTATTAAAGTTGTGGTTTAACTACAATACAAAATACAAAAAAAAGTGGACTGCCTCGTTGATCTAGTGATCGCAAGCACTATTGCTGAGCATTTTGGTCCTGCTCCTGGGTTCAATTCCCGGGTCGGGCAAAAGTGTTATTGGATTTTTCCATCTGGCATTTCTCAGTAGCAGCCCGGAGTCTGGATTTGTGCCCATTTGATGGCAATAGGCTCGCCCCCAATTACATGGAACTTAAACATAATTGGTGAAATGTGGGTGTACTATAGGTACACCTCTGCCTTACCCTTCGGGGATTACAGGCGTGATGTTATGTAAGTTGTAGAACTATAATAAAAAAGTCGTACCTAGTAGTTCTAAAAAGTAGTACCTAGTAGTTCTAAAAAGTAGTACCTAGTAGTTCTAAAAAGTAGTACCTAGTAGTTCTAAAAAGTAGTACTTAGTAGGTCTAAAAAAAGTACCTAGTAGTTCTAAAAAGTAGTACCTAGTAGTTCTAAAAAGTAGTACCTAGTAGTTCTAAAAAGTAGTACCTAGTAGTTCTAAAAAGTAGTACTTAGTAGTTCTAAAAAAAAGTACCTAGTAGTTCTAAAAAGTAGTACCTAGTAGTTCAAAAAAAGCAGTGGAAAGATATTTGGTAAATTCACGTCATTGAAACCTTAATGAATTAAATATTCAACGGTTAATAATAAAAAGTTTAGAGTAAAAAAAAAAACACCAATGTTCGTTTTTACAATGACAGGAAATACAAAAACGAAAATATTATTTAACTTCAGAGATACATAAGAAAACAATTGAATGTAGAAAAACAAGTTAAATAATAACAAGCATTATTAGTTTTTGTATTCTGTCTACAATTTCAATATGTGTCATATGTGATTACCGCAAGAAACCAGACGACGAAATTCAGAAATATAGCTACAAATGTAGATATATTAATATTAATACTGAAACTATAAGCACATTATTACTAAACATACTACTAATGCAGATTTTTTATCAGTTTCTGCGAGTTAAGTATTCAATTATGGAAAAATAACGGCTCCCGCAGACAGGCGTGACGCGACTGTGCGACTCGATTCTGGTCGAACAGTTTCCATCAAATGATCATAGAAATGGTTCTACTCACTGCTACCTCAATGGTTCTACTAGAGTCGCACCTCTCTGCGGGAACCTTATAGGAGTTTTCATTTTAAATCCTTTATTACAACTTACTTCGAGGTGCAGGGATATTATGAGTAGGTAAGTATTAACCAACCCACTACACTACTTGAATGTATTGTATTATCTTGAAAATATGTACTTACAAGTAACTTACATGATAATTTAAGGGTCGTGCAGACTAGCGCGATATCGTGGGCGCGACAGGCAACACGACGCGCAGTGCGACACTTTTCATGCAGAGTTTTCATAGAAATTGTGCTGCTAGTTGGGTCGCGCTGCCGCGTTGCGCCTGTCTGCGAGAGCCTTTATTATTTATTTTGAACACATGAAAAAAATGCACAATTGGTAATGAACCATATTATTATCCAACTAACTACTTACACTAGGTACTTTAAATTACTACATCATACATAATAATGTTGGATCGTAAGTATTTACTCAGTTAGATTCGGACATCATATGGACAGAAGTTGGGTTTTGTGCAATGAAAACACACTGGGTGCGATACACAGTGTTTATTGAAATCACTACAAATAATAATTGACACAATCACTACAAATTATATTCACCACAATTTGTTGACTAAAACCCACCCGTGTTCCTTCAGTTGCCTGTGTGCCAGGGCCACGATATCCTTTTCAGACAAACTCGCAACCCTGGCAGGACCGGCACAAACCTAGCGTTCTGAACGCGCAAGCTATTATTATTATTAATAGAAATCAAATTGTTACTAATTATTTGCGATCTTATTAAACATATTATCATATTATACGTTATCATATTATTATTATATATTTATATTATATATTTCAAGGCCTACATATACCTACCAACTCCCAAATCAAGCCATGGTAAACAGCCTTCAATGGGTAAATAACAAAAAGATTTGATCCCAATCTCCGATACAATTCTGATTCGGTTTGAACGCGTCATGAATAAAACATGGTAGTTTGACAGGGTGGAGGAGGGGCACAACCCTTTCCCTCGATTTATTAAATGTGTTCCATACTGGTGGCGGCCCCCATGGTTTTTTGTGACAGTTCTCTCGAAGGGTTCGGGGATAGTATCGATTTTTTCTTTTTTGGCGAATGGCGTAGCAGCCAGTGAGGATTGGAATTGCAAATGTTTTCTATGGTATTTTAGAAAGTTTTGTATGCGTAGGTGGTTTTCGGATACACGATTGAATGTTGCTTATTATTTTGTTTTAATACCATTGAGCCAAAAGAAGATGGGGATTTAATTGTTTATCTTTATTAAGTAAGTCTTGTGGCTAAGTAATCCGTTCAGTGGTTTAGGCGTGAAAACGTAACATACAGACACAGACAGACAGAGTTACTTTCCAATTTATAATATAATAAGATATATAAGTATGTAATTATAATATAATTATATAATATAATAAATCCGTTCCGTTTGGTGCCGGACGTAAAGAATAGCACCATCCCATTTCTTCCCATGGGTGTCGTAAAAGGCGACTAAGGGACTTACTAGATAATGGGCAGCAGCGTTCTCTATGCATTTTTAACCGATTTCCAAAAAGGAGCAGGTTATGTTTGGTTTTTTTTTTTTTTTAATTTTTGTTCACTGATATCTCCGTCAATTATGGACCGATTTTAAAAAAGAAATTTTTGTTTGAAAGGGTATGCTCCCGAGGTGGTCCCATTGCCACCAAATCAGAATCTGATGAGGTGATCTCATGGGAATTGAGGGGAACCCTCGAATTTTATAGGCAAACCTATAGCGATTTGGGTATTTTTTATAGTCACTAGTGCATTTGCTCCCGAAAATCACCATTTAGTGCATAATAATAACAACATATTTTACGGGTTGCGATTCGATTAGGTACTTTAATATGATTGCTAAGAAATTTAAGCTCGTCACAATGCATATGGTGAATGGCAGTTCTCCTGGTTCTTACCAGGAGAAGTTCTCAACAATTAACGTCCCAGTATCGGGAAAAGCAATATTTTGCAAAAGGTGATGAGCAGTTGACTTTAGGCTATTGTGATTTAGATAAATTAAAAACTGACCCACTAAAAAGTGAAAAATAAAAAAAAAAATTGTAAAAAAAAATAACCACGAAGCCAAGAAGTCGGTGGCAAAACACTAAAATACAGATCCAAAGACACCGACTTCCGAAATTAAAGTTATTTTTCACTTTGTAGTGTTTTTTTGGAAGTCGGTTTTTTGCTTTTACAAAAAGTTTTTTTTAAAACCCTACTGCGATCGCCAACCCGCTTGCCAAGCGTGGCAATTAGGTATTGCAAGCCCCCCCCCCCCTTTTTTGAGGGAGGCCTATGTCCAGCAATGGACGTATTTCGGCTGAAATGATGATGATGATGACATAACAAATAATAACTATAATCTAATATTAAATAAATAGTATAATAGTATGGATGGATTAGCAATATCCTTCAAAATCATTCAGATTTTGATTGATACCTAGTGTGTTACGCAATTGGGGTAAATGGCTGCAATTGTATGTACATTTTTCGCATAGTGACCTTATTTGTCCTTGATTTAACAAAATACTAAATGTTCCTTTACAAAAAATAATAGATATGTATAATAAAGATAGCGTAATAATAAGTAGGTAGTCAGAATATGAACATTATCATTTTCGTTTAGTTAGATAAATATGTGGGCCACATTATCAATTTATCACTAACTAGCATGTCAATATAGCGGCCCTCGCATCTGAATGAGAGTCAATGATATTGTAAGTAAGAGCTAGAGAGGCTACATATTGTGCGTTCACTATAACTTGACACGTGACGCGATTGGTAGCACTAAATTTAGCAGTCATGTGATTGGTAGTTTGAACTCCAACCGTATTATTACAAAACAAGGTTCATCTTCAGACCCAAGTTTAAACCATGGAGCCATAATTGAATTTCGAACTTTATTTCGTATATGATAAAGTTCCTAATACAAAACTGACAACTTAGTACCGCACTAAGCGGTATTTCAATCACAGTTACATTCTTATTACAAAAACTGGCTCCATGGTTTACATGGCTTACCATGTCAAAATATAATCTTGTTTTGTAATAAGACGGTATTAGTATTGAAACTAAGACTGCAAAATTCAGTGCTACTAATCGCGTCACCCGTCAAGTTATAGTGAACGCAGTATACCCAACATTCGATATTCAAAAACGTCACAATGACATTAGATGGCACGTGGAAGTAGGATGGCATGTCCTTTTTATCAAGAGCAAAAAAGAGACAAGACACGATGAAGCTTGGCTAACTAACCAAGTTTTGACGTGCCATTTGCGGAGCGCGTATATAGACCTTTTTAGGGACCCGTAGTCAACAAGGGACCGTAGCTACAACAAGACAAGCTAGGGACAAACTAGTGAAATGAAGTTCAACTAACAAAGTTTTAAGCTATATTTATTAACACGAGTTTTTGTTGAATACTTTATATATGTTAGTTTGTAAGGTATATGTCTATGGGCCATTGTAGTCTGAAATAAATGTTTTATTATTATTATTATAGTTTCGCCATGTCCGTCTGTCTGTCTGTCCCCGGCTCGGAGACTCTTAGTACTAGAAAGCTGTAATTTGACATGGGCCTATGAACGACGCCTATGTGCAATGACAGAAGTCTCAGTGGTAGTTCAAAATCGAAAGTCATTTATTAAAATTAGGCTGGCTGCGAGCAGGGACCATTTTGGTTACCCATTGAAAGGGTTTTCGATAGGGTTTTTCTAAGCGGTTAAACAAAAACCCATACGATATGAACGGAAAAACCCTTATGAACGGCTTAAATTAAATTTTAGTAAACCATTGAAAGGGTTTTCGATAAAAACCCATACGGTGTGGGTAACCCTTTTGAACAGCTTCATTTAAGCCATTCAAAAATACCCACAACGTATGGGTTTTTGATTAACTGCTTAGAAAAACCCAATCAACCCAAACCCTTTCCATTGAAAGGGTTTTCGATAGGGTTTATCTAAAATGGTAACCAAAATGGTCCTTGGGTAGAATAGAGATAGAATTGGTCATGCTACGCGTGCTGGGCGGATATCGAAATAACATAATAGCATGATTTTTTCATGTTACTGGGTTTCAAGTAGGTATAGAACCCATTGAATGGGTTATCATGTAACCGCTTTCACTGGGTTTCAAGTATAAAACCTTTTCAATGGGTTACATCATGATAAATATAACCCATTGACATTGAATGGGTTACCCCTTCGAAAGGCTTAACTCTTAACCGGGGTTGTACGGTCCCTGGCTGAGAGTCAGCACTTTTGGAACGTTTTAATTACATAAAACAGTCCCCAAAAACGCCCTCAATTAACCACTTCCTAGTTCTTTAGCTTGGAAGAAGAAACTTTAGCAAAGTTAACATCCTAGAGAAAAAGCTAGGTTTCTATCATATGCCTCGTTATCATCATCATCATTTCAGCCGAAAGACGTCCACTGCCGGTCATAGGCCTCCCCCAATAAGGGGGGGGGGGTTGCGATAATCGCCACGCTTAGCAGGCGGGTTGGCGATTGCAGTATGGTGTTAAAATGCACAGAGACGCTGCCGCCCATTCTCTAGTACTTAAGTTTCTTAGTCGTCTTTTACGACACCCACGGGAAGAAATAGGATGGTGCTATTATTTAAGTCCAGCACCACACGGAACATGTGAATAATAATTTAATTTAAATCTAGTTTTAAGTAATTTTATTGGACCTTTCTCTTTGAAGTTATGTCTATGTCGACCAATTGCAGTCAGTCATCAAGTTTCATGTAGGTAAAGCAACGACTATAGATGGCCATTATCACATAATATTTTATATACAGGGGGAAGTTTTTTCATTTGCCAAAGTGACTTAGCGAAAGGGGTGACGTTACAAAAGAGTTATCATTTGGGATTCCACCCTTTTATTGACAGACGCATGTCACCCCTAAAAGTATCGTGTGAACTGCAATTTGATGTTTCGTGTACGTGCATTATTCACCTAGTAGGTATAAACAACATTATTTTTAGTACCTATATGCGAAACCCGAAACACGTGTCTAGTATTTTTATGTAAAGAATCTATGTACAAAATTTCAAAACTGTATCATGAAAAATCACAAAGTTGTTAAGTTACCGGGTTGTCCGTACAAAAACATGCTTACGGCATCTCCGCGCCTCCAGGGTCGTCTTACGCTCATTGATAATAATTTGGCAGTAGGTACCTAAACGTACGGCGATTGTATTGTAAGTAATTAAATGGTGATAACATTTTCCATCACACTATGTATTTTTGGGACAAAATATAACATGGTACTTATTGAAATCGATTCAATTCCGTATTCTGAACAAACTATATTAAGGTTTCGCATAGACTAAAAATAATGTTGTATATAAATGCATTTATATTTATTTTTCTGGTATATTGGAGGATGTAAAAAATATTAAAAAAAATGCGCTGCTGCAAGTAGTAGGTACAGTCAGGAGCATAAATACCTTAAACTTCCACAAAGTACAAAATCGATTTTCTCTTGAAATATTGCAAGTTGGAGTTTGCTCGTAACAACATAAACTTCTATCAATACTTTAGGAGAAAATACTGCAACTGCTATACCTACTTATTTAAATAAAGCATAAACCACAAGCCCAAAATAAGTCAATGGAATTTAAGCAGAATCTATTACTACCTATTATATATTTCCTGAAAAAAAAAATATGTTTTCACTAAATACAACATTTTCCTTATGCAACACTCAATTCGGACATTTCAACTCAACTGCAGTGACTTGCTACGTCGTAGTCCCTACGCAGCAGAGACGTAGCAAGACAACAAAAACACAATAAATCATTAAAAGATAATTTTCCTCTCCCTTTCATCAACTCCAACGAAAGTAAAACTGCTTGCTACGACAATTTTACCGAAGCGAAATAACGATCGACTACCTTCTACATCACAAGATTTATGAAGCGATTCGTTCCAACATTCCCTTTTCATATAAACGCATGAAACTTTCCTTCGCGCTCATAATTTTAGATTCCCTCCGAGAATATTTTTTCCTTCGGCGCGGGAGGGAGACCGCTTCTGTGCGAGCGAGACAGGTATAAAATCCATACTTATAATATTTGCAGCCTCCACTCTCAACACTCACACATACGAAACACGATTTAGCACTCCATGGAGAGTTTCGGACAGCGTACAGGGGGTTTGATTTTTTTTGATAAAAATGATTTTCTTTCTATTATTCTGTTAACAGTAGATTCGTAAGAAGACGGCTGGGAGCTGCAAATGAAACGACTGGTTTTCGCTATTTCGTGCTTTCGCAAACCGTCAGCGGAATCGAATGGAAATAGATTGATTAATTATTTTTGTGGTAGCCCCTTGATTAAAACAGCGCAGAATAATAGAATTACGAGTATATGTCGATGATTTTGTAAATATTTCGATGGCATTCAAAATCTGTAGGTATACCTACAAAAGTGAAACACGATCTTCATATCAGCCTCATTTTACATTGCGGCCAGCTAACCAGGTGCGTCTAGGTATTACCATATTTTTTAAACTGTTTTGACGGGAAATACGTAGAAACAGAAAATCGATTAATCGATTTTATGTTAGTTTGTGTCTACTGAAGTTAGAGGACTTATAAATTAATATTAAGTAGCTTTACATGTAAATAGTGCTAACAACAATAGAACTGCGCAAAGACAGGCAAGGACAAAAAATAATTTATTTTATTAAAAAAAGTTACACGTGTCGCTTAAATTATCCATTAAACAATAATACGAAATAATTACGGACTTGAATTTACATATATTAAAAATCAATGAATCAACGAACTACTGAATTTGATTGACATCTTGTTTTTTTTGGGTTACTGGTTAATATAAGAATACACGGGGTATTTTGAAAAAAACGCGTATCTTTTAGTTGTCTAAGCGTAAGCGCAAAAAATCGTGCGACATTACGCACCTGTGTTATTGAATAAAACAAACGTTTAGCAGAATTCGTAATAGGTAATGATGTTATAGGTAATGATGTTTCGGAGGAAGAAGGGCTTATGAACTTTATAACAATTTCTGTATCTGTTGATCATAATGTCATAAAAATAGAGCAAGAAATTCACAGAACATATTTTTTTTTGTCACTGAAATTTTTGGTGTGGCATAATAATATGCTTTATCATCAAAAGCGAATTGAATTTATTGATCGAAAAAAAAGACGAGATCAGAGGGTCTGGTAAAGTAAAATTTATTATTTCAAATAAATATATTTTTTTCCTATATATTTTTGAATTTGATGAAATTAATATTATTTCATCAAGATTTTCGCAACACGCTGTACTCCACCTCACGCCCACACGGCCGAGCTCGGCGTCGCGGCACTCCCGAGAAAAAATGTACGATGCCATAAAAAATCAGCGTTCGTTCGTTCCCGCAATTTTTACCCGTTTTTTCCCCTCGGAGGGTCGCCCGTCTCCATGGCAACGGGACCGCCCTCTCCCCGACCACTGCTAAAAGCTGCATCAATATTTTTATGGGAAACGAAAGCTATATTTGCTTTAGAATCTTAGGTTTCTTCGTTTTATCAAGGATTTATTTTCTTTGTACAAATATAGTTCGGTTCACGGTTCTGAGTGCTGCTGCCATTAGTTGTGTGTGATTTGAGGCAGAGGTTGGAAAAAATATTGGCTCTTTATCATTTCAGCAAAAATTTAATAGCAATGGGAATGTTGAAGGAATGCGGCGAGACTGACGTTTCATAAGTGCCCATGTAGATTTTTGTGAAATAAAATATTTAATTTAGATTTTTTTTGGTTACAAACAGTCCAATCTCTTCCTAGGACATTTTATTATGATGTTTTTAAGTGACTTTGTCAATAGATTTTGAGATTTGGGATATTTAATTACGGTTACAACCGCAGAATTAATTCGGCTTTTACTTAGGTTTTTCGAGAAATCCTTTGAAATAGGTACGAACTTATGTTTGCGATCGATAAAATCAATACCTATGTGCATGAGTTATTATTCATCCCAACTATACTTTTTAATTATCTATATTTTTTTTAAATTATCGACTGTATTACGTGTCTTTGTGTGAGTATACTTACTTATCTATGCAAATGTATTACTTGCCGAATAAAAAAAAACGTGAATGTTATGTGTCACTTTCTAAGTACACAAGACTTTGGCTTTGGGTGTGATTCGAGTCTAAGGCCCGTATATAATATAATAAATAGTAATAAATGTTAAAAAAAAAAAAAAAAAAAAAAAAAAAAAAAAATAATAATAGACATTACTCAGCCCAAGAGCTCGCACTTGATAACAGTCTTGAGGTCATGATCGTATTTATAAACATAATAATTGATGTACTCAAGTTACGGCTTGGGTTTGCGTTATCAGCCGAGTGATGGACTGATTAATAAACGAAAATCGACACTTAAGTATACAATAGGTGTGTGTAGGTACTCGAGATGCTTAAATTTGAGTGTAGGCAGTCCGTGACTTGAGGTCGTGATTAGTGGCGCGAAATATGGAGTTTGAAAAATTTTTGGGTGAAATTAATTATTATGATAAAATAGAGTACTATGACTATATTTTATGAGCTTTGCGATATCGTTTACCAACAATCTATATAAGGGATGCCTCGAATCCTTTCGAATTACCAAGGGAAAGTTTTAAAAAACGATTCAGATTTGTTCAAGAGTCAGTGTTATAAAAGACTCATTGCTGAAATACAGTAACAGAGGTCTTCCAATTTCCCCAGAAATAGCCGTCCTATTAGCTTTAAGGTTTCTTTAAGGTCTAAGCTACAGCATCATTTCAGGTGAGTAACCTACTTAGGTAGATACGTCAATATTGTAAGTAAATACATTTAACAATTTATTCAATTACTACTTTTATGTATATCGTACATATTATGTACTTCTTTAGTTGCATAAAGTTTAATAAAAACTTTAAAAGTAGGTATCATAGAAATCTAATAAAATGATCTAATCTAATAATAGTGTTCTTCTAGTTTTAACAAAATAAAAGTATTTCAATAAATATTACGACTTATCAGGATCGAAATGTGATGAATGTCATTCTAAACTTCGCTCACTGTGGCGTAATCGTTCATCAAGTACAGCTCCTTGAGGAGCTGATCTTGGTAACTGAGATACTGTTTTCATGTGTTTATTAATTAGTAATGATCTTGAGATGCTGATATTGTAATAATGGCGTATCAAATAAATACTCACTTGAGTACGTCACTGGGGAAAGTTTATTTAATACGGGCCTTAGATTAACTGATTAGCGTCATCATTTTCCGTCATCTACCCCGGTCACCAAGGAGAGTGGAATCAGCGAGAGATGTCTTGCGGTGTCCCACAGGGATCGGTCCTGGGGCCACATCTGTGGGACATCGGCTACGCCTGGGTGCTGCGCGCCGATCTCCCTAGCGGCGTCAGCGTAGTCTGCTACGTTGACGACACGCTGGTCCTGGTGCAGGGGAGGTCACAACAGGCGGCGGCCGAACTGGCGGCACGTGGGGTTGCGACAATCGTCGAAAAGATCCGGCAATTGGGACTCGAGGTGGCTTTGCACAAGTGCGAGACCATGTGTTTTTATGGTCCTCGGAACGTGTCACTGTCGGGTTCCCAGATAACGGCAGGAGGGGTTCACATCGGCGTCGATTCGACGATAAAGTACCTGGGACACGTCCTCGACAGCCGGTGGACTGTCAACTTCGTGGAGCACTTTGGCTCCAAACGCCTCCTGCCGGAGGCTCTACGCGGGGATCGTGCGGTCCATGGCCCTTTACGGGGCACCGGTGTGGGCGCGTTGTTTAAGGCTGCGACCAGCCCGCCGATTGAACGCGTCCCAAAGGGTCATGGCCATCAGGCTGGTCCAAGGATACCGCACGGTCTCCCGTGAGGCAGCGGGCCATCTTGCCGGACTGCCGCCATGGGATCTGGAGGCAAAAAAAGTCCTTGCTCACATATTGGTGTGGCGAGAGGAGGAGAAACGCCGGGGCGCAACTCCGCTGCCGCGAGAAATCACGGCAAGCCGGACGGAGCTCGGGCGGGATCTCGTGGTGGCATGGAGAGTGCGATTGTCGCAACCCAGCGCTGGGCACGCCACAATTGTGGCGATAAGTCCCCTCTTTGAGGAGTGGCTAGAGACGCGGACACGGTTGTTTCGGGAAGCTCGTGTTCAGGATAAAGCGGGAGCGGAAGCAACACTGTGTGGATCGCTTGGAGGACACGGTGGAGCATACGGTGGAGCATACGGTGGAGGTCTGCCCGGCTTGGGCGGAGCACCGTCGTGTCCTCACGGAGGCGATAGGCTGCGGCGATCTCTCGCGTCCAGCCGTGGTTCAGGCCATGGTTCAGAGCGAGAGTGCATGGGAGGCCGCCACCTCCTTTTGCGAAGCAGTAATGCTCGCGAAGGAGGAGGCGGAACGCGTGAGGGAGGCAAGGTTTGCGCCCTCGCGCCCCTAGTTACCGCGGGAGATTATTGCGTTGTCCAGACAGAGGCGGTGCCGCACTACTGGCAACTTTGACAGCTTCTACCATCTGACATGTGTCAACATAATAAAGTCAGATTTTTTTTTAGGCTCCACGGGGCTTGTTCAATTCAGTCAATGTCACGTTAAAGTCAGTTATTACTAAGCTTATCGCTGCAACGCAAAGTTTTTTTTTATCTTTTGGCATAACGCAAAGTTGACATTACAGTTGTCATCAAAGTGAACAGTGAAGTGATTTACAAGAAGCCTTGGTAGATAACGTTACGTTTACTTTGTCACCAAACATTATAATAATAGATTTACCTTTACGTGTTAACATAATTGCTAGTACAACAACTAGTTAATTTATCTAGCTAAGTTGCCGAACACGAAAATAAATAGAGCCATATCTATGGCAAACACAAAAATATATCATTTTCTTTCTTACGAAGTAGACGCACAGGCAAGCAAACATACTTCCAGTAACTTAATATTTGGAAATCAATTATCCATAAGAAGTATTTGTTGGCCGGAAAATAACTGGATTAAGGGAATAATATAATGTCGTATATTTCTGATTGCTATGATATATTCGTAATGGAGGAGGCTTGGCCAATTCCTTGAGAAGATTTAACCTTACAATAATAAAGAATTTAGAAGTTATGAGTTGTACCAACATAATGTCCATATTTTCAGCAGGTTCTATGCCTGGTAGCTACGTTTCAGGAATACCAAATTCATGAAATAAAACTGTTAGGAATTTCTTAGTTTTTAACTTTTTACTTAATTTCTGCAATGGATTTCTGTGTGTAACTTAGAAGTAACGAAAAGTTCTGTGTCCTGATATGACTAAGTGTATTGCAAATTTCAAGCTTGAGACTAATATAAATCCTTCCAACTCATATGTATAAAACACCGCCCAAAACACACGCCTCCCATTAAAAACTAACACATACTCTATGTTTAAACATAAGTAAAAAAGTCCCCTAACTTTTTTACAAATAAAACCCCTCTGATTGGCTGTGTTCCCCCAATAAAAAAGCTAAAGACGCGTGTTGCGCGCGCACGTGTTCCTCCATTCAAATTCAAATAGGGAACGCACGCGCGCCGTATGTAACATACGGTAGCGGCTGCAACTTATTATTAAAATTTCGTCCATTTTAAAGTGATCCCTCGTGCCCCTTGCTTTAAAATATAAAAAAGGGCGAAGCGGGTAAAATGTGCATCCGATTGAGGATCAAGTTAAAATAGTTGGTTGGCGTAAAAATAAGCGCGCTCAGGGAAAAAATATAAAGTGAACGGTGGGGAAGTATTTTAAAAATAGAGAGGTCTCCCTTCCGACTTAGGGGAGTGAACGCGGTTGATATATTGACGGAGTTACTGGGGATTTTAATAACACCGTGCGTGTGTTAGTTTACTGAGGCCGTAAGATTTGTCAATGTGGCGTTTTGTGGGCGCTATTTTAGGTCGGTCGCGTGTCCTCGCCCCGTAGTAAGTATCGAGTTTCTAGATATTGTTTACCTGTTATAAGTTCAAGTTACTGGCTTCCGTTCTGTCGAGTAGGTGCGCCTTGAGGAGATTTTTTGCTTATAGGTAGGATATGAATGGTTGGGCTAAATTAGCTCGTGGTGACCGTAAAGTGCACATAGAGATAGGGATGCCATCACCTAAATCCCCGACGTCGGGCGAAAACTTACAAAACCCTGGGTAATTAGGTGAAATTTAGTTTTTTCCCGGACACCCCTAAAAGAGATTACTTACATTAATTTTTTTTTATTAATTTAACAGCCCCGTTTGCGCTTTATTTAACAATGTTAGACTAAAATTAACAAAGACGACTACAGTCATGGGCTGTCACGTCGGCTATTTTGCAGCGCTAGAGTTAGCTTGGACGCGGTTCACGATTACGAATCTCGAACAAAAGGTTGAGTTAAGAACAATTTTTCAAAAATCCTTCCGGGAGCTCCCCGGACGCCCTCTAAAGTAGGACAAATCCGGGGAAACCCGGACGGATGGCAACCCTACATGAGATAGACCTGAGTTTGGTCACTAATGATTACATTTATTTTCAGAAATAACTTCTGACCTTTTCGCTACTTATGTTTTCGACAGAATTGCCTTAGAAATTATTTAATAAAGCACCCAATTAACATTCTAAAGTATAAATTACTAGCTGCACCCCGCGGTTTCAACAGCATAAGTGTTGATCCCGTGGGAATATCGAGATAAAAAGTATCCTATGTCCTAATCCAGGTCAGGGGCTACCCATGTGCCAAATTTCATTCAAATCCGTTCAGCCGTTTTAGCGTGAAAGCTTAACAAACAACTCGCATTTACAATATTAGTTTAGGATTAGGAACGTAACGCAAACGAGTTGTATATTTATCGATATCCATTAAAATACATGTAAATTATGAAATTTAGGCTGAAAGAATGTGAAAGTAAATATCAATGAGCGTATATCTAAAACATAAAGAAAGAAAAACAACGATCAATTTAATTATCATTACTCACACGCTCTAAAGCTGGGTTGAGACCGACAATTTATTATTATGGACCCGTATCCAATTTAAAACAACGCACGGCCGAATGGAGCCATTAGGTACGAGGGGACATTGTTTTGGTACCGTGAACACGGAGGGGAATCCTTGTGGAGTAGAAAAAACAATTTAAAAATAAAATGTAATAATTATAAAAGGGAGGGAGCGCGCGTGTCACTGCCGCCTTATTTATTTCGATCCTCAGCTGCTGTTTGAATTTCGAATGCGACGTTGTTACCGCCTTTACTATTGGCATGAAGTGACATGTGGTTTATGGAAAAAAAACTGACATTGAGAAAAGGCGTTCTGATACACCTGTCATTTATTAAAGCTAGATTTTGATCTTTTCTTTTTGGACATTCGATTAACTTAGTTTTTTCTCCGGCTGAAGCCGAAAAAGTCTTGTTTTTGGTTATTTACATTACTTACCAACCAATAAAGGTAAGTAAGTAAGTACTTACATAAAAAGTAAAAACACGTAATTCTTATGTGAACATTTCGGTTATTAGGTACTCTTTAAGTGATAATTAAAAACAAAAACTACTTACATACTCGTAGAGTATGCTACACATAAACGCTGATTAGGTAACAAAACCGCAAATGAATAATTAAGTATTACCTAACTACATAATTTATTTACTTCATAGATGTGTGAGAAATGGTTTTTTCATCGATATAGACATCATGTAGAAAATATGCGGGCAAATGTTAACTAAATTAAGTATTGATGTGAACAGACCCGAGTTTTTATGATGGCTGCGTGATTTGTGTTTTTGATAACAAATTATTGGGGTAACTGTAATTATAGATTTTAATGATAAACTTCTGCTCTCCGCAATGTATTTTTGTAAGATAAATGAGAGTTTTATACATACTTACCTATTATTCATGTAGGAAGCAAATCAGCAGTGTTACTAGTGCTAACCAGGATTCCTAAACCATGAAAAGTTATTCTTTAAATAAGTCGATGCCATGATGCGTTAAAGTAAACCACAATAGGGACAAAATCAAGAATAGTACGAAATTCAATGATTTGTTTAGAAAAAAAAAAAAAAAAATTCATCAACTTTATGTGTGAAACTTGTTAAAACAAGTGCATTGTTTTGCAACTATTAATCTTCATCTGTCAAAGTATTTAGCAATTTCTTATCTGTGTAGGCTGGAAATTGCCATATCTTTGCCCGAATCTTGCCACCTACTAGACGAGTTATTGCTAAGAAACGTGTTACTTTTGTCTATGGGATACTTTATTTTTATGGTCAGTGGGCCACCGACGGACCACCCGAATTTCGAAAGTGTCACTCAGTGCCAGTTTTTAGCCTGCATACATAATTATTTCTATTGTGTTGTCCTCTGCAAAAAAATTAAGAGTTTACTTTGTGTTTCAGAGAAGTAACTGATCATTAGTTTGTGTTTTATCATATTTAAAATAATTTGACAAAATGTATGGCTTGGCCGTTTCGCGGCCGCTTCGAGAAAAGGTAAGTAAGATTATTTTTATTCCAGTAACTATGTATTTGGGGTTCCCCAAATACATAGTTACTGGAATAAAAATAATCTTGAAGACCCACAATAAAGAACTAATTCACTCAGCTTCTTCTTCTTCTTCTTACAGCAATGAATAAGTCACCAAATTTTCACACACCATTAAACCTAGATAAGTATCTCATTTTTACCGTGTAATCCACACTTTCTTTACGATGTCCAACGTTCAAAATAACAGGAATAGCCTCAGCTGCGCCATTAAACATAAGGGGGACATTTGAGAGACATCTTTTTACAATGGCCCCCAAAATGACCAGAAAAAAATCACTCTTTTTAACCAACAATGGTGTCTGATGTGAGGGTGGACGATCAATGATCGAGTAAACAAAAAAACTGTCCTAAAATAATTGTAAATTCACTGGAAAGATTTATGTAGTTAGTAGGTAGTCATTGTGGTGAAAAATAGTGGAATGTTATCGTCCTCTGCTGGACCTCGGTGTCCGGTTGCAGATGTGTTGTGATAAAAAATAGACTATTGTGAACGCACTATGCCAATTCGGAGCATAGAGAGAGCGCCGCTTTTTTTTCTGACAACCGGCGCTTTTTAGAATTTGGAACGCTTCTTTTTAATGGTAATGAAATAATGGCTTTGATTTCGGCCGGTTTTCAGTGATGTACTCGTATGTACTGCGTTGATAATTATTACGAAATACACACGTATGAAAGCTTTGAGTCAACAAATAAGTTTTAAGCTACTATCTTTTATTTCATCTAAGCTGTCCTTAGTCTCAGAAGGATTTCTTTAAGTAGGTACTTGCATGACACTCAAACCAGTTGTATGCCATTATATCTGTAGGAACATTGACTCCTAAAACACAGGCTTTTAGCCTAGTTTAGGAAGCATCAGTTCACCCTTTAATGTGACTCTCTTGTACAACATTTATGTAATCCTTGTGTACTTATGTATGTTTTCAAAGTGTACAAATAAACATTTTATTTATTATTATTATTATTGCGCAACATGCCTAAAAAAAACCTAACAATAAAAAAAATATTCAAAGCTCCCTAGAAGTGCTGACGTCCTCATAACAGAGGCATTCCATGCCAGATTCCTAAAATATTCCCACTCCGTGAAGAGAAGTGACTACAAACGTGAGGCCTCATCGAAGTCTGATGAGGGTTAGACCACTCTGAACGCTGACAGACCATGTCTGCACTTGCATACGTTCCAACTGTCATTGCTTAAAACAGCCGATTAAATTTGAAACTACTCTCTTGCTTGTTAAGGTTGAATGTGCATTGTAGAAGTGTACGAAAACGATTGTTGTCCTTTGATTATTTTTAGCTTTAAAACTATCATTCGGGTTTGATCAAAGGAATTATTTAAGTAATGTGGGAATGGTCCTATGGGTATTAATACAGGTATTTATTGTTTAATTAAAGAATTGTTTGCTGTAATTTCTTGAAAAAGTATTTCCGGAGAGCCGGTGGGATTCTACGTTATATCAATGGTTAGTTTGATATTATGTTTAAGCGGTAGCTACGATAATATGACTATGGCCAGGCTAGCCTAGGTCAGGCTGAAGCTCACTAAAAGTGTCGGAAAAAACTGGTCAGTTATTGCCCTTTAGCTAACCCATGCATTACTCACTCCTATTTCGAAAAGAACGATTTAAAACAACTACGAATTCTCTAAAAGAATATTTCCACTTAGTATGTTTTCCAAATTTTATTGCCTACATTTTTTATCCCCCTTCCACGCCCGTATTGCTTCTTTAATATAATCAACTCATGGAACCAGTAGCTGAAAGATAACGAATGACTTTTTAGTTCCCGCCTCAAATAGATGGTATAATCATTTAAACGGTAAACTATCTCCGACACACGCAATGAAGACGAACGACCTACCTAATGAATCACTTCACTTTGGTCATAGACTATTATATTGACATAGATTGGACTACGTGCTTTAGTTTGTGCCTATCTTTCACTTGGCTTTACGAAGGACCATAACTGCTCGCTATGCTCCCACAACACAGGCGATCCTTCTGTTGAACGCTTCATTGCTTAGAAACCGGATGGCCATATAATTCTGTATCAGTGAATCTATGCATAATGTTTGCATGATTTTTAGTTAAATATTATTTTATTGGCTTGCTGCACGCTTTGGTGTAAACTGTAAGTGCAATTGCAGCAAGAACTTGTTTTGTAAAATAATAATAAATAAATAAGGCAACGCCATTTTGTAAGGCAACGCCATTTTGTAGCATAAATCAACGTCATTTTATGCTACAAAATGCTACGAAAGCGCTACGCATTCCTGCGTAGCGCTTTCGTAGCACCTCTCGTAGAGCTTTTGAAGCCTCGTTTGTGCAATCAAATCAATCAATCAACTCAGCCTATAGCAGTATACTGCTGGACTCACTGGTCTGACATCAATGTTTTAACTTTTTAGTATTCAGTAAGTATAACACCGCTGAAGTGTACGGCATTTTGTATGATTACGAGTAGTGTATAGTCATTGTGAATCCACAATTCGAGCTCATGAGCTTACATTAAGTATAATTTGCTAGTGCAAATATAGAAAGAAACGAACAAAAAGTATTAATTGGGACTCGCACAGGAAGATCACAAATTAAACTAAACACACTCATAGAAATATCAAAAAAAATATGAATGTAAACCCGTGAGCATTAGTCCTGAACATATAGCCCCAAAAAATATGCTCATAGATTTAACATGTGATTGCAAAAGTTATCTGAGAAAGCATTTTAAATAGTTCTTACATAAAAGTAACAAAAAAGGGGTAAGTCTTATACAATTTAATTTTTGAAGCTTCTCAATACAGGTCATAACTACAGCCTATATTATCAGTAAACTATCAAGATACTTATCTACTTTAAAATAATATCTGTGGAAAACGTATCGGGTAGTATATGTATTTGTTAAGTTAAATGTTAAGTGACTTCGGTTTATTTTTTAACCGACTTCCAAAAAGGAGGGGGTTATATGTTCGGCAGTATGTTTTTTTTTTATGTTTGTTCACCGATATCTCCGTCAATTATGGACCGATTTTGAAAATTATTTTATGCTCCCGAGGTGGTCCCATTGCTACCAAATCAGAATCTGATGAGGGGATCTCATGGAAATCGAGGGTAACCCTCGAATTTTATAGGCGAACCTATAGCGATTTGGGTATTTTTTTATAGTAACTCGTGCATTTGCTCCCGAAAATCACCATTTGGTGAAGTGGAACTGATGATGGAGACCACAGATGGCCACCGGAACAACATAATAATAAGTATTTAATGGGTTGCGATTGGATTAGGTACTTTAATATGGTTGCTAAGCAATTTATGCTCGTCACAATGCATATGGTGAGTGGCAGTTCTCCTGGTACTTAGCAGAAGAACTCCTCAACAATTAACGTCCCAGCATCGGGAAAAGCAATATTTTGTAAAAGGCGATGAGCAGTTGACTTTAGGCTTACATAAATTAAACTGCAACTTAGATAAATTAAAAACTGACCCACTAAAAGTGAAAAATAAAAAACTTTTAATAAAAATAAATAACTTTAATTTCGAAAGTCGGTGTCTTTGGATCTATATTTTAGTTTATTGCCACCGACTTCCGAAATTAAAGTTATTTTTCACTTTGTAGTGTTTTTTGGAAGTAATTTTTTTTTTTACAAAAACTTTTTAATATACTACTGTTTGTGTTCCCTAATTAAATAATTAAACCTATAAAGCCTACCTACTTTAAAATATTAATAGATCCTATAATTTATTTAATTATTTATATACTTTATTATATATTATTATTACTTTAAAATAATGTCGCACCTCCTCTCTACTTAGTTTATCTTTGGTAGCCGCCGTCGGGCGGTTGCACTTGTTCATCTACCGCATGTAGTCAACTTTTTACTGAAGTTTTTATATTTCGATATAAAAAGTAACGTAACACGAGCCGAACGGTATGCGGATGTCGCCGTGTCGATCCGCTTGTTATTGTTAATTAGTTGAGTCGGAGAGATGTACTTTTGATTAAGATGAGGATTTCATAGGGTAGGTAGGTAATAGAGAACTTTGGAAGAAGACATGTTGCGCTGACATCAAATAAATTGGAATGAGAGCAGGACCAGGAGAATTATAGAAAGAAAAAAAGAAAGAAAGAAAAAATAATAGTAAAAAAAAACACTTTAATAGAAAACTAAACTAAAAAGTAGAAAATCATTTTAAATTTAAAGTTGATTTTATATACTTAGTGATTGACAAGAAATTTATTTTATCGTAAAAAAGCGTGGATAGATACGTAGACACAGGCGACGCTAATAAAACAAAAAATTAAAAAAGCATGTTATAAAGAAAAAAGAAAATAGATTTATTTGTTACAGAAACACCAAAAAGATATGATAATTCAAATAAAAAACATAAAACAATACATATTTATACATAAGAACACATAAAATAAATAGTCGGCACTTCGGCAGCTGCATGCCGCCGTGACTGTGATAAGAACGCTTCCACTCAGCATGATGCTATGCTATGGGGGACCCACAGCACAGCGCTGATTTTCAGTGGTAATTATGATGATGATGTCATAGGCAGGGATGGCGGACCTATATACCTATACCTACGTGCCATTTTATCCAAATAAATATTGAATGTGGGCGTGCCGTCAAACAATACCTATAAAAAAATATTGTACAAGATTTTAAAAGAGTACCGGTGGAGTTTCTTGCCCATTCTTCTCCATAGGAAACTACCTTTTGGAAGGGGCGACTAGAATCAATTCTATTTTTTTTGTAAATATTGACGTTCAAAAGTGCCTTATATGTGCCTATTTGAAATAAGCAATTTGACTTTGACTTTGACTTTGAATCTTGCAGTGGCGAAGGCACCGTATAACACGATTCCTACCGGCTTCCCTTCGGAAATTCGGAACACAACCACTCTATCGTTATTTAAAAATGGCACACAGTCAGTAGTGTTTAATAATGCCAAATAATATAATAATCACATTGTAGGTATTATTAAAACATTATTAAACGCCTATGGAAAAGATTTTTTTTTGCTTTGGCTTAACTCTCTTATAAAATCACTCTTCGCCACTGGAATCTTGCCCTAGCTAGACACTACTGGAAAAAAATTATATACTTTAACAATAATACTTTTTTATTATATTATTTCTTGCTCGATCATCTCCATAGGAACCTTCTACTCTTTGGAATGGGCAACTAGCTTCATATTTCTAACTGACCGACTTCTTGACAGTTCAAAAGTGCCTTGAAATAAATGCTTTGAGTTTACAGTAATGTTAACATGAATGGAGGGCTTGTGGCTAAGTAACATACCAAGGCACGGAGGGGCCTCGGAAAGCACGTTAAGGCCGTCTCGGCTGTCATTTGTAGATTTTTGATAGTCTTTACGGGTCAGTAGCCCGAAAGTCTGACAACCAGTCTTACCAAGGGTTATCGTGTTACCCAGTAACTGGGTTGTGGAGGTAAGATAGGCAGTCGCTCCATTACAAATACTGGTGTTCAGCTTCATCCTAGTTGGGAAGAGGCCAGATGATGCTGAATGTTAATATCAATAATTGTATGTTTATTGAAATGCAATAACAAATTTTATGTTTATTGAAATGGTATAACAAATTAGTGCGACTTCTGCTGTTCCAAACTAGATGACTTAGAGCTTGTCCAGAAAGGGCCAAATCGAAGCGATTATCTAGCGCGTGTTACGCGCGACCCTTGCGTCCAGAAGGAACGTACCAACGCGCGTCTATAAACATGTCCGTATCATATTTTGGCGCTCCATTTCCCTCGATACGTGCACTCGCTGTGGATTTCGCGCGATAACTGGACGCTACAAGGCGTCTCTAGTATCTCGACTCACGCGCAATACGCGCGAATCAAGCGCGAGTCGAGAGTCTGGCGAAGTGCTCGCGATTTACGCGCGTATTTTGAACTCGCGCATTTTGAACTCGCGCGATGCTTGTGGACGCAATGAACTGGCCCCTAGTATCTCGCTAACGCGCGAATGAATTCGCGCGAAACGTTTCGCGGCGGATTCGCCCTTTCTGGAGTGTGCGTTACCCAGGCCAGATGTTGTCGAAAATGGTCATTTGAATCTAATAGATAATTAGTTTTGCGGCTTCTGTAATTGTTGCGCACATTTTTAAATTTGTTTCGCTTATAGTTTTTTAATTATTTCACAAAAACATTTCCTGTTGGGGTAACGTTATCCCAGCCAGACCTTTTTCTTTCTAATGGGAATATTTAAATAAATACTAGCTATAAAATTAGTTGTCTAGATGAAGTAAATGTTGTGCCTTATTTTGTATTTGTTCTTTCATTGGTTGCGAAGTTATTCGAGATTTTGCTGGGGTAACGTTTTTGGTTTTGCTAGATCTTTGAAACGGTTAAGCGGATTCTTCTCATATTTTGTACATGACTTCTTAGGAATTAGTTTAAATTTTTTCTGCGTTATAAAATACAAAATAATGCATAGTTTAAAGGTTATTTCATTAAATAGAAAAACACTTCAATTGGTTCCAGCACTCTCAATAAGAGGTCTAAAGACTTACTTTAAACGTTATTTTAAAGCTTGTAAATGTCTTTAAATGTATGTGAAGTTTCATTAGTATCCTGTAAGTATTTAACAAGTTGTGATGATATTCAGTTCTTCACGAGCACGGTCTTGATGCGCGCGGTGTTATTTGGCCACTGGATTGGATATATGAACTGAATGTTATGTCAATTATTAGTTGTTTAGTTCAGTTGTATATCAGTAAAATTTCAGCGTAGTACATTGGATAATTAATGAGATAATACGATTAAAGTCATTAGGAAGTGAATGACCGAGGTAACACGACCAAGTTTAGGTGGTTACGAAAAAGCGAAATCGCAGAACATTATGCTATCTTTTGAAATGTTTAGTATAATACACCTTACAATTTCGGTACAGACGCGTACACTGTTAAATACATAATAATATAATAATATCTGTACTATGAAAACATTATTATTATCTTCCAGTTTGCACATACTTATCAAAAATCACCGATATAACATGTCGTTCGGTGGGACGTGGGAGGGGTGGGGTGAAGGGGTAAATCATTGTTTGCATAACGCACTAAACATGCTCCATAATCACATAATTCATCTTGTAGAGTGCGCGTGCGTTTCGGCAGTTCCGTTTCCTGTTTTTGCAAATATTTATCAAGTTATATCATTTAATATTACCTTTGATCTGTGATTTTAATTGATATAAGTATAATAATGTTCTGCGATTTCGCTTTTTCGTAACCACCTAAACTTGGTCGGGTTACCTCGGTCATTCACTTCCTAATGACTTTAATCGTATTATCTCATTAATTATCCAATGTACTACGCTGAAATTTTACTGATATACAACTGAACTAAACAACTAATAATTGACATAACATTCAGTTCATATATCCAATCCAGTGGCCAAATAACACCGCGCGCATCAAGACCGTGCTCGTGAAGAACTGAATATCATCATAACTTGTTAAATACTTACAGGATACTAATGAAACTTCACATACATTTGAAGGCATTTACAAGCTTTAAAATAACGTTTAAAGTAAGTCTTTAGACCTCTTATTGAGAGTGCGGGGAACCAATTGAAGTGTTTTTCTATTTAATGAAATAACCTTTAAACTATGCATTATTTTGGTTTTTTATAACGCAGAACAAATTTAAACTAATTCCTAAGAAGTCATGTACAAAATATGAGAAGAATCCGCTTAACCGTTTCAAAGATCTAGCAAAACCAAAAACGTTACCCCAGCAAAATCTCGAATAACTTCGCAACCGATGAAAGAACAAATACAAAATAAGGCACAACATTTACTTCATCGAGACAACTAATTTTATAGCTAGTATTTATTTAAATATTCCCATTAGAAAGAAAAAGGTCTGGCTGGGATAACGTTACCCCAGCAGGAAATGTTTTTGTGAAATAATTAAAAAACTATAAGCGCAACAAATTTAAAAATGTGCGCAACAATTACAGAAGCCGCAAAACTAATTATCTATTAGATTCAAATGACCATTTTCGACAACATCTGGCCTGGGTAACGCACACCTTTCTGGACAAGGTCTTACTTAGGTCCTGAAATGAGGCCGTTCCCAAGTAATTTAGTTACGTGCCACCAATGGCACGCGAGCCATTGGTTCGCCATCCCTCCCATATGGTTTAGTGATGACCTTAAAAAGGCGGTTGCGAAAGACTGGATGAGGAGAGCGGAGAACATACGGTCGTGAAAAATATAATCAATCGGGATACTTAACAAGTTACAATATAATGCGCAATATATACATATATATTTTTTCTGTTGTATGTATATCGGTTAATAAATACCTAATTTTTTTTCCTGTTTATCAGGATTTTCACTAAACATTTTCCCCATTTTAAAACTATAGGCTAATCCGTGATTTTTAATTAACTTCGTCATAGATACATAATTATTTTATATAATTAATTAGAACATAGATACCTAATTAACTTTAATTATCCGACCGCCAAAGGGTTTTATTTTTATAAAATCTACGAGTACATTGTAAAAGGCTCTCTTACTAATTGGATTGTGGCTTTATACAGGGTCAAATTAAATTGGTTAGCGAAACTTCACAGACGTGATTGGTATCGATATCTAAATACGATAAAACAAAAAAAAAACTGACTTTCTCAATTACCTAAAAAAAGGGTTTATTGTTTTTTTGGGGCCAACGACTGTATTTACTTGAAATAAGTATCAATTTAAAAATCGTTTTTTTTTCTGTGTAAATTTTCCAGACGTGATGGGTATCGATATCTAAACACGATAATAAAACTCAATTATTTCAAGTAACTTCACTACCAGTGATCATTGACCCCAGAAAAAAAATTTTTTTTTGAATCCCCATCACGTCTGCAGTTTCGCTAGCTAATTAAATTTGACCCTGTAGAATACTTGATTATTATTCTAGATTCTTGTTTTTATTTTGATTAATCATTATTCTAGTTAAAAGAATTCGAATAATCAAGCAATAAACAGAGACCGCAAAAGCTGCTGAAAACATCAAACATAGTAGGTACCTACTCACCACAAAAAGATAAACGAGGACCTAGAAGCCCAAAAATCTCACAAACAAGCAAAAAGCTTTCGCTAAGAATGTTTGCTGTTATTTTTTCCCGCGTTCAGCTGAGTAGCAATGCGTTCTACCAGGAAATGACGCTCTGGAATGAGGATACGTACTCGTTAATTTGCACCATAAATCATCGAAAATTTAGTTTTTGGCCGCGCCTCTTTGCCGATGAACCTTTTTGTAGGCCTCGGCTAAGTTCGGCAAGTGTCGGGTTTCAAATGTTTTGGGACATTTTTTTAAGAACTGTTTGGTTAGGGACATCTTGAAGCTGTGATGTCCGTTTGTTTTTTCGGTTCAAGAAAGTTTTATAGTTAGCTGAAAATTCTACAATGTGCGAGCAGTTAATTATGTTTTATGAATTTCAGGAAACAATCACAAGGCGATCGTTTTTTCCGCATAGTAAGTTTTAAACACTTTCTGCTGTTTCGTTTACGGCTATCGCACAAAAACTTCATCAGTCAACAAAAAGCTTTCAACTTACGACAAATTCTTGTCAGATTTCTATAAAGAGTGCCGGTTGCTAAATGCAGCATCTTTATAGAATAACGTTCTATGAGGCCTTCTCCCTCCAAGACGAAGGTGAAAGCGTTTTCACACTCCAAAAAATAATGATTATTGATCACCAAGCCTGTGCACTGCGAGTTAATTTGAGATGATTAAATGAACATTAA
Organism: Tiliacea aurago; assembly: GCA_948098905.1. Taxonomy (NCBI): domain Eukaryota; kingdom Metazoa; phylum Arthropoda; class Insecta; order Lepidoptera; family Noctuidae; genus Tiliacea; species Tiliacea aurago. The sequence goes on from OX402578.1 coordinate 21,486,006, forward strand.
GACAGATATATGTCAGTGACCTTGAGTGGTTAGCTTGCGTGTTCTGTACTGCGCTCACGCAACGCGTCTTACGTTCAGCCAGTAATAGGACTCGCCCATCAAGGAGCGCTGTTCCCAATTTGACGCATTATTAACTTATTATACACAAAACAAAAGGTATTTTAATAAAACGCGTGTACTAAAAGAGCAATAATTAAATTATCTTTAAATTGATAGATTTTGTACCTTTCTCAGTTTTTTATCCGCGTTAGACATAACTTTACAAATTAATTTCACTATGTAATATAAATATAATCTAAAATATTCACATATTAAGTTATTGAGAAAATGCTCTAATTTAACATATACTATGCTTGACTCGGTGGAACGCAGAGCTAAGAGGCTCATTGGCGACGTAAAACTGGTGGATGCTAATCTTCACAGCTTGGCCCATCGCCGCATGGTTGCCTGCTTGTCGGTCTTCTACAGATTGTACTTCGGTGAGTGTGCCCAAGAACTCCACGACCTTATTAGAACACCACGGGCCCGGACATCTAGACGCACTGCAGGTTTACCACCCCTTCCTTGTTGCTATTCCACCAATTCGCACTAAGCGTTTCCAAATGACTTTTATAATGCGCACAGCAAAAGAGTGGAACTCTATGCCTGCGTCTGTGTTTCCGAACGCATACAACCCTAATCTCTTCAAAGTTAGAGTAAACAGGTATCTTCTGGGTAAGCTCACTGCATCGTCGACTTTGTCTCTGTCACCTCTGCCCTAGACTAAGGTCAAGAGCAAACACATCCTAAATAAAAAAAAATAAAAAAAATCAAATCATTAACACTACTTATTGTTTAGACGTGATCTTCAGTATAAAATCATTAAAAGTCGTTTATCGTCGCCTTACGAGAGTAGTGATGGCCCGGTGGTAAGGGGGTACGAGTTGTAGGTCGTAGGTTCGAACCGTAACAGGCGCTTTACTTTGTGTATAATAAATAATTTCATTACCATTGCTCTCAAAACAGTGAAGGAAAACATCGTGAGGAAACCGGCATGTCCTAGTATCATAAATTCGAAGACATGTGACATCTACCAACCCGTACTCGGCTCGCGTGGTAGATTACGGTGCCTCTCACCTAGAGGAGGCCTGTGTACCAGCAGAGCGCAGTGGGAACATTATAGGTTTTATTGATTTGATTACGCTATGCTTATTGCTAAATGAACACTCATATCGAAAAACAGCACAAACAAAAACCAAGGATATAAAAAATAAATCCACAAGACTAGACTGGGTCATAAACAGTAACTCTTGTAACGGTTTATGACCCATCCCATGTAGATAAGTCAGCCATCAATTTAGTTAGCATTTATGACAACTAATTCCTGCGGAACTGATGTTTTTCTTATTGCGTATAATATTACGATTGTTTTGGGAATAAGCCAAGTGGCCCCAGATATAGTGACTTATTTGACCCCTGGGAGAGACTCCGGAACATTTCGATAGTTCTCATATTAAAAGTTGACGTGATATATAGGTAGGATGTCGAGAAAAAGCCTTGGTTTTTTGCCACGGAAGTTGGTATGCAGTTTCTAGTTTTGAAAGTGTAAGAACATAAGGTTTTTAATCTATTTCTGATAGATTCTTCTATGTTCTATGTTAGAGGGTTTGGTTTCCACACTTAGTCCTTCATGTGGGCCATTGTGCGTGGGCCATGGCGACCGTCAGTGGTTATTCCAATTTTACCGGTTATTTTTGATAGACTTTCTATGTGATCGATTCTCGGTTTCTCCCAAATTAAAGCTTTAGTTGAGCGCATTTTTTTATTATTGCATAATTTATGTACTACGACGTGTGTTGGTACTATAATAACAGTAATTGTGTTGCTATGTTCTGTCACCCTAATTAAAATTTCCCACCCTACGTAGTCACCTTCAAAGTCCATCTGCCCTTAACCCCAGATGCTGATCATTGATCATTCCCATTCATTACAGACATACAAAAGTCGTGAACCGTCCTAATTAGTGCTGGTCCTCAGGAAATGCCTAACATCGTCAGTTCGGCACCCGTGGGACCCCGTAGCACGTGGACACTTGAAAACTTTTTGCTACACTGTTTCACACTCTTGTAGTTCCGTATAGGATGTTGTTCGCACTTTAAAATGGAATCGTTGGATTAATGGTGTGTTGGGATTTCGGAAGTAGGTACCTTAATGAGTTCTTTTGTTTAATATAAACTAACCTAACGAAACAAAATTACAGACTGTATAAACTTTTTTAAGCTATCGTTTTAAAGAACAATAATTGTTTATAGAAGTTTCTGTTATTTTGAAACTCGTTGGACTTCGGGTAGTACTTACTTATGTAGGTATTACCATAGAGGCAAGCAGTTAACAATAGGTATCAATCCTCTTTCCTTGTTTATGGATGATTAAAACATTGTATCGCCCTTGATGATTTGACGATGTTCTTTTGTTTTTTTACTGTGGACGGGAATTATCATTTTCTGAACAAAACATGAAAGTTTCATTTTAATTAGTACACACGTTACGTCAATAGGGTGTAAGTCCCAAATGTCATACTAGGAAAAACATATTAAGATTTTTTGGTCACGATTAAAGTGAGCACCTTGCGGATCTGCGGATGTAAGTTCTTGTATTGATCATCGCAATCTTCTAAAGGCCCACTGGCCTAAAACCCCGTTTACATCAATCCTTGCCATCTTCCCATTTTTTGCGAATCTCTCATTGTAGTCTGACATAACACTTGCGCAGGCGAATATTTGACAAAAATCTTTCACTATTTGTTTACCTGGAAAGGTGTTCTATATTTTGTTGAAGGGTGAATGTACCAGTAACATGAAGCAAGATGTGAATTTAAATTTTTAATTGATGGTTTTCATAATCACACAATCAAATTCACTCTTGAAAGTTTGCTATGTTATTTTAATGCCGTTGTTTTTTATTTTATTTTTCTTTCTATTATATTGTTAATTGTCTTCAGTCTCATAAAATCAACCTAATGTAAACTTGTACACATGTAACATCGTGGGGCCCTAGTGACTTCACCACAGGCGTTGCTTGCAATGCCTATTTCAGGCTTCAGTCACTCACAAATGTAAACTTTTCCTTAAGCTAGTTTATAAGCACTTCCACTATGTATTTGTGAAGACAAAATAAATTATTCGGTTGGCCTTTAGCTGATACAGTGATCTGAATTATCTTCTTTAGATGATTTATTCATAATATTATTTTCCAATGAAGCCTTGTCGTTAAAGCCGTTACTTAAACTCTAACAATTTTCTCGTTATCTTAATTCTTATGATTTAATTTAAAACGGTTTTATTTGTACACATCCTGACAATTGTCCACTGTTACCCCATTGGTAAAGGTGCGTTTCACGGACGGGTTGAGTGTATGTGCTTTCTAAATGGAAGTGTTTATTTGCGAACACATCTGCGCCAGAACATATGTATGTTTTTGACAAATGAAATAGAATTCTCAATATTTTACAATATCAAAGGGTATTTTTGAACAAAAGAGGTTTTTGGAGAGGGTTGTTATTTTTAGATAGATGACAATGTGGTATTAGGTACTTATTGATTTCTGTGGTAGGTGGAAAAAAATTAAGAAACGTAAGCTGCATAACGAATTAACCAAGTTAGGATATCTCTTGAAGCACCAACCATGACGAACATGGCTTGATCATCTGCCTCCCCTTTTCCCAACTATGCTGGGGTCGGCTTCCAATCTAACGTGATGCAGCTAAATACAAATATTTTAAAGAAAGAAAGAAAGAAAAATTATTTATTGGGACTCAACACAGGAGATCACAAGATTAAATTAAAAACACACTCTTAGAAACATAAAAAACAAAAACAATAATAAAAATAAAAAAAAACAAAGTAAAATGAAAATAAAAACAAAGTCCTGTATGAGGCCAAAAGGCTCCTATCTCAGCACGATGTTGCGACAATTAAAAATAAGTACCGCAACGCTGGTATTCTGATAGGGCCCAAAATGGCCCATTTTACATGGAGCGACTGCCTATCTGACCTCCACAACCCAGTTACTCGGCAACACGATACCGCTTGGTAAGACTGGTTGTCAGATGTGCGAATACTCATAACAACTGTCAAAGATCTACAAATTACAGCCGGGGCCATAGATTCCGTGGCCGGGACCAACGGCTTAGCATGCTTTTCGAGGCACGGATGGGTGTTGGTATGTAAAGCTGGTTACCCATCCACGGACCATACGCGACAAGCGTTGCTTAACCTGATTGATTTACCCATGCCGCTGTTATTACTTAGCCACAGGCCCCACATGGCTGTAAAGAAAAATAAAAAAAATCTAAGTATTTGATCAGGTTAGGGCCCACAATATACACCCAAAAAAAACAGAAAGATCTTAGCGAAAATAGTACAGCGCACGAAATATTTGAGAAGGATTTTATCTATTAAACTCCATTTATTATAACACTAGCTACGCCCCGCGCTTTCACCCGCGTAAGTCTCAATCCCGTGGGAATATAGAGATAAAAAGCCTATAAGTTAATCCAGGGTGTCAGCTACCTCCATACAAAATTTTATCAAAATTGGTCCAGCCGTTTGAGCGTGAAGAAGTAACAAACACACACACAAAATTTCGCCTGTATAATATTAGTGCGATTATAACGGTTTTCACCCTTTTGTTATTCGATAAAAACGTATAATAAACTCCGTTATTTCGCGATAAATACAAAGCATTGTAATCTATTTACATAAAAAAATAACACTTTCAACAATATTACACAATAACTGTCGTTATTTTGACGTTATTTTCTAATGCTAATAAATGTAGTTTAAGTACTTAGGCAATCGTTTAACCGTAACTTGGTAGTTTATGGTACGTATACCTAGTAGTTAGTTAGTGAGACGAAAAAGATTCAATAAATTCTAGCACTATTAGATTGTACGATTCAGCTATCTACTTACTACGGAATAAAAAACATAAAAAAACGTAATCTTAACAGCCACCAATAAAGCGGTAATTTTAAAATCAAAGATAAAAACGAACAGCAAAAAAGTAATCCTGATCATAAATAAGCAATCCTGATCATAAATAAGCAAAACGGTGATAAAAACAGTGAAAAATAACTGTTCAAACGTATTGTTCCAAGATATTATCTTCAACTCTTTACAACCATAACACCTTTCTCGCCTTGCTTAAATGTTGCTCTATTTTCGGTAAACAAATGTTTTGACAATTAGCCCAGTTAAAAGTACGCACGGGCGATTTTAACGCGAGAATTTTTTTTCGCGCATTGTTTTTGCAACTCTCGGTACTGAGCCGAGCACTGACAATCCAACAGAGCACATCCCAGCGCTTCAAGAAAATTCTCTGTGCGGTTTTCAACTCTCAGCGCTACGCAGAGCGTTGAAAATCAAGTGCGCGAAAGAAAATCTCCCATGCCAACCTGGGCTTATGGTGTTTGTGAAGAAAGTAACCGTCGGGGGTGAGCAGGGACGCTAATACCGTAATAAATCAGTTTCGGTAATTGTTTTTGCCGCCGACTATTTTATAGGAATATTAAGTTGAAAGTAGTAATAAAGTTGACATTACAAGTACTTACAGTCAAAAACGCCCGAGTAGAAATGTTACGTACCGTGTTTCAATTAAACATGGTAACGAGGATAAAGTTATGAGGTACCCAAGATATTTATTTTGGATCGTTCCATATAAATGAAAGATCTATCTTGGATCGTTCCATATAAATGAATATGTTCTGAAATGCCTACATTTGTGTGTAAGATTAGGGATTTATTTCTGGAAATGTTTCATACAGGTAAATTAAATTGTTTTTAAATGCAACATTTTAAATGGATACAATACAAAGGACATTACATAAATTCAACTTATAATTTTTTATTATTTTAAGTGCCATTGGAGGTAATATAGGTATAATTTATAGTATGAGGATAATTAATTATTATATAATAACAGTTGTCATGCATCATATACATTTACCTAAGTACTTAATATGGAATTTAATTTAAATAATAAATATTTTAGCAAACACAAATTCTCGCAAAAAAATAAGTGACTCACTATGAGAACATTTTTTTTATCGTTACAAACCTACTTGCTCTATATTCCCATCAACCTCTTTCAAAGCGACAGGTAACATTTTTTTCATGGAAAAAGAATCGAGCACTTCTATAATGGGCCCCCGGTGAAAGTTTTGTACAAGAATCTGTTCACGGACAAATATAATGCTACTTTTTTATGCACATCGAGAGATATTAGCAAAAAATATTCGTTTGAATACTTGGACCTTTCTCCGAAACCAATGGTTACCACAAAAGGGTTTTAGATTTCACAAACAGATGTTTTTTTTTTCGTATACGTAATATTTGTATATGACATCTGTCAAAAATGTGCATGTTATATATCTTTTACCTGTGTGATATGAAACAGAATGAAAGCGTTATTTTGTATCATCATTATGGTATCGGTAGTTCCACACAGGATAGGAGATATTCCTGAAGTTATTTTTTCAAATTGACCCTATAATACAGGTTACCTCAGACAGACAAGCACCTACCTAGATAAATAGACGTTACATTTAGGACAACACAACGTTCATTCTTTATAAACCATAATAATACAAGTGACACGATAAATCGCTCCTTATCGCTAACAAAAAATCACGACAAAGACACGAATCGAAGAATTAAAAATTAAAGGCCAATTTTACAAAATTTGACGCACTGCTGACAAGAAAATTATTGTGCATGTCGGTTCGATATTTGATAGACAGTCACCTTTAGGTGCCCTTTGTACTTTGGCTAGCACGCGTGCCCTTTCAGTACATATAATATTTATACAATAATGCTTTTTGTCTGCCAGTTCATAACTAGCCGTGTCTGAGTCAAAATGCGGAAAAAATAAATGACAGCTCGAATTAAATGTCACCGTATTAATATTTGATGTCTTGATAATGCTTTTGCTATGGATTTCTATGGCATTTTTTTTTTTAATTTGGAAGTAAGAAAGATACTTACGTTATTTTTTAAGTAGACAATGTAATTGTAAAATGATTTTGAGCAGTTTCAAAACCGAGTTTTTTCATTTTCATATCTAGAGGATAGTTGAGAGATGAAACAAGAGAAAAATAAAAACCCATGTTATTTTATTTTTTATTCACTGATTTTAAAATATGACCTCAAATTATTCTATCTTAAAACTAAACCTTAAAACTAGTAAATGCGTCATTAATTTGCGAAACAAATGTCAAAAAGAATTCGACTAAAATCAAAGCAAAAAAATATTAATTTATTTAAATACAAAGGGACAGCAACTGTGCCTTTTACCCTATAACCTAATACAGTCGTCATCAAAAAGGCTCGAGCTAGCGTGCCTAATTGACAAGAACCCAAGTTTGCTACAAACACACCATCTTTATAACAACGACAACAATTACAGAGATATTTCAGCTAATGTATTTAAGTCATATAAGGATACTCATAATCCGAATATATACCTACTGCTTTAATTAAGTACTGCTTTGTGTCATGGTTATTTGCCAAGACTGGATAGAAGTAAATACTCAAGGAAATTCTTATGTCTGGCAGATACACAAACATAAACCGGTAGTAATAAGGAAGAAAAAAAAATACAAATATAAATGTGGATTATCAAACCAGTAATTTTAATACAACAGCAACTTTTCTTGGTATACTAAGTTAATAATTGTTGTGTTGCTATTCTATTTATTATTATGCCAGCAGCAAACACCCCCGTTTTCCCCTACGCCATAGATATTTGATAAGAAAATCTTAAAACGAATATAAACTTATTATAATTATGATTAAATATTAAATGCATTCGATGGCGAATATTTAGCTTATTAATTATAAAATAATACCGAAAATGGAGTCCGGGCTAACATCACAAATTTTCTTTTATTTAAAAAAAGTGTCAGATTTTTACCTAAATATCGTATGGTCTAAAAAGTACTAAATGTTTACGTATTTTATTTATAAATATTAGTGACGTACGTATAAAGGGGCAACCTTACTTTGAGCAGTTTTTCAAACTTAAATTATAGGTATAACATAAGTTTAATATAAAATAAATAAATATGAGGATTTTTGAGCACCATTTCATTAACTCCAATTGTATTTTAATCAATAAGACCTATGCAAATAAAAATACTCCTATGCAACATTAATTTAAATATGCAAGTTACTTTAGTTTCTTTGACGTAAAATAAAAAAAAACGGAAGGTTAAAGATACAGTCGTATCCAGTAGTATTAAAACAATGAACTATTTGTAATTGAATTTGTAATGATCTTTTTTTGTAATTTCAAGTAACAAATCGCAATAGAAAATACAAAATTAAGTCATTAAGGCCATAATTGCAGCGATTTTAGACTGTTACTTACTTATAAAGTCCAACTATTATAAAAGCTCAAAAAAAACGCGATTGTGTAATAGGAGAACCTATTTACACAATCACATAATGCGTTTTATTTTTGTGTTATTGATAATAAGATATTTTTTTATTAGATTAGGTGCCCTAAGAAACTACAAGCAAAGCCCTGTCCTAGCTGTCAATAAAAATAAAAATAAAACTATTCAAGAACTTATCGTTTTATGACCTTAAACAAAAAAAAATGACGACACTAGTTACCATACGAACTAAGAATGACTGAACTAGACTACATACTAAGGGTCAGTCTTAAATGTATAAGTCGAAGTCGAAGCCGCCTCCTCCGCTGAGGTAGTCGTAGAGGTAGACTTCCATTTCCTCCAGGGCTTCAATGCTGGGGTCTCGGAGAGGCACGTCGCGGATCGAGCGGGCTGACCGGGAGAGCCTGCAGAAAGAAATATTTAACTGAACCACAGCCAATGATAAATGATTTTATTTCTGTAAGTAGATATGTACCAAACCACCTGCCCTCGGTGCGCGAGTCCGACTCGCTCTTGACCGGTTTTTAAAGTCAGGGTCCGTCCCCAATGTTGCTGACATGTTGAATATCAGTAGATTCATAATAATGGTAGTGGACATCGTTCTGCTATCAAACTGTTTATAGAGCTGACATTCACTATATATTTTGTTGGATTTGTGATTGTAACTGCTTGTAGTTTGTCTCGGACTTGAATTATCAACAGCTAAACATGGTTTTAATAAAGGTAACACTCTAGATAAGTAAAAGTATATAAGTACTTTTAATTGCAAAATTCAATACATTTCATCAGAAATTTCTCTTTAGCAGCTCGAAGTCTGGATTTTTGCCCGGTTGATGGCTGTTGCGCTCGGACCCGATTGCATGGGCGAGTATATACCTATTAAGGAGGCGGACGGAGATACGTTTGACGAGACGGTTGGCGCAGTGGTTAAGCGATTGATTGCTGCGCTGCGTGTCGCGGGTTCAATTGCCGCACGGAACAAATATTTGTATGACCTACAAGTAGTTGTTCCGGGTCTGGCTGTTTGTGTATGTTAAATGTTTGTATACGCACCCGTGTGCTCCGTGTGGTGCCGGACGTAAAGAATAGCATTATCCCATTTCTTCCCGTGGGGACTTACTAGAGAATGGGCAGCAGCGTTCTCTATGCATTTTAACACCATACGGCGATCGCCAACCCGCCTGCCAAGCGTGGCGATTATGGCAACCCCCCCCCCGCCTTTTGGGGAGGCCTATGTCCAGCAGTGGACGTCTTTCAAAGAATGCATAACATTAAAAAAAAATAAGGTACGGACCTCTGCCTAACCCTTCGAAGAATACAGGCGTGATATTATGTTACAACTTACAATACATTGTGTACTTACGCGAAATCTGTGTCAGAATCGAACATGTACTCCTTGTTGAAGTGCTCATTGATGTCCTTCATGATGCACGCCTCCAGCTTCTTGTGCTGAAAACAAATGAATAAATTTCCCATCAATCCTCCACGCGAAACAAAATGTTAAGAATCATCATGATCTGCCTATCCTTTTCCCAACTTTGTTGGTCGGCTTCCAGTCTAACCAGATGCAGCAGAATACTAGCATGGAGGGACTGCCTACATGACCTCCACAACCCAGTAACTAGGTAATACGATACCCCTCGATAAGATTGGTTGTCAGACTTTCGGGCTTCCGACAACCTGTAACGACTGTCAAAGATCCGCGAATGACAGCCGGGACCAACTGCGTAACGTACTCCGAGGCACGGAGGGGTCTTGGTATCTAAAAATGGTCACCCATCCACGAACCAACCGCGGCAAGCGTAGCTTAACCTGATTGATCGACCCGTGATGCTATTATTACTTAGCCACCCAAGTCCCTCCCTTTGGGATTAAGAATACAGGAAGTATTAAAAGTGAAACCTGAAGGTATACCTTGTAGCAGCGGAAAAAGAAAATGGCTCTGATCTGTTCCTGAGGACGCGGTACGATGTCACGCTTGTCTTCTGGCACACATTGCTGGAACAAGGGAGATTATTAGAAAACGGCATAGAAGTTATGAATTGCTTCATAGTTACGTTGCCTTCGTAGATTTAACTACTGGCTAATGAGCTAGCAGAAATTGTGAGGCTGTTTACTTGGTTACATAAGAGCCATGTAATTATGCTTAAATGTCACCTTATTATACTAACAAAAACCAATCTCTATTCCTGTAGTTGGGCTCCATGTTGCTGTCTCTTGCGTCCCTATAACAAACTCACCGAGAACTTCTGACAAAAAGTGCAGCTCTAGTGCAGCCGTTGTATGTCGGTCTTCAGCTCGCTCGACACCGGTAGGTTGTTGATCCTCTGCGTGATCGGCTCTTAGTTGTTAGGTACACGCTGCTGTCGATGTAGCCTAAGCTCTTGCGTCAGTTTAACAAACTCACCGAGAACTTCTGCCAGAAGTGCAACCCCTCTTGTATGTCCGTCTTCAGCACTCTCGACACTGGCAGGTTGTTGATCCTCTGCGTGATCGGCTTGTAGCTGTTACATGGTGCTGTCGATGTAGCCTAGCTCTTGCGTCACTATGACAAACTCACCGAAAATTTCTGACAGATGTGCAGCCCCTCTTGTATGTCGGTTTTAAGCTTGCTCGACACTGGCAGGTTGTTGTTCCGCTGCGTGATCTGCTTGTAGTTGTTACATATTGCTGTCGATGTAGCCTAGCTCTTGCGTTCCTATAACAAACTTACCGAGAACTTCTGACAGAAGTGCAGCCCCTCTTGTATGTCGGTCTTCAGCTCGCTCGACACCGGCAGGTTGTTAATCCTCTGCGTGATCTGCTCGTAGTTGGGCTCCATGTTGCTGTCGATGTAGCCCAGCTCTTGCATCACGCAAGTCACGTTCTGGCCGGCTTGTGCGCGGGCGTTTATGCCGAGGCGGGCGCGGAGGCCGAGGTGGCGCTGAGGAGAAATAAGGGTTAGATTATGTGCAGATAATTTGGTATAAAAAGCGGCCAAGTGAGAGTCGGACTCGCATATGAAGGGTTCCGTATCACTGTAAAAAAAAACACGATTCTTGTATGGAGTAAAGTTCCTCTTTAATTTTTTAATTGGTGTTATTGTGGCCATATTAGTACACACTGTGTACTATCGAGGAATTTCATATCTAACCAGTTTCAAAACAAAATCCCGTGAACACGATGACCACATCTGTTTTACGCCCCTTTTTGCATCGACGAAACGTTACAATGATCACAGATGTCTGACTACGGATATGGTGACCCTTTCTCGACCACTAGGAATAGAACAAAAGAAACAAAACTGAGAAAGTTTTTAATTTTAATGTTTTTATACTTTACATTTTGTTCTAACGCATTTCATGGGTTCAGTTGCAAATTTGCAGAGCTTTCGGTAACAACTAACGTTTTTACGTTGCATTTCTGAAACATGTCTTCGTACCGTCTCACCACACAACAGAGGCATGAAATCTTGTTTCTTGGATTAAAACAGCATACTATACCGAAACGATACCGCGTTTTGCGCTTTTAAAGTATTATGGAAATTTTCCGCCTCTCACCCAAAAACTGCTAATTGTGAAACTACTCAATTCTAATTTTATATTATACTTTTCTGAGAGCATAGCAAACCCACTCATAAAAAAAAACCCATAAACTTGTCCCAAACGATCTCGAACTACGACCGAACGAGGGTTCTCATTGAAATTGTTTCCATTGAAAAAATATGCACCACCTCAGCTGGTTTTTTACTGTCTTTTTTTTTCATTTACAAAAACAAGGGTCTCATCAAAAATCTGATGGTGCGATGCTATTGGTTGATGAGATTTCTATAGCGGCCGAGCGCTGCAAGCAACAATAGTCCTTAAGGTGTATAGATATGAAATTCCTCGATAGTACATTACTACTTACAGTGCCTACCTATTACGTTTCAAAAGTTACAACCCTATGACAGACGGACGGACGGATGGATAGCGGAGCTTAGGAAATAGGGTCCCGTTGGCACTCTTTGAGTGCGGAACCCTAAAAATAATCAAAAATTGGGACCTCAGAAAAGTTATTTAATGTGTACATAAAGCCAAGTAAGTATGTAAATTGTCGCTCGGTATGGAGTGTATGTAGGTAAGATATTATATCCAGTGTTAGGTATATCTAATTTTATTTTCAAACAAGATATTTACATAATTTATAAGCTAACAGTCATATACTAATAATAATAATAGAAAACCGCACCATGATGGGTTCCGTAGTTAGGATGAATTTATTCCAAGACCAAAAATAACTTTGTAGTTGAAATTTTTTTTTCCATATACATCATAAAAATCGTAATACGTCACGGTCAATTCTCCAACTGTAAATGTAAGCTTGTAATCGCAAAAAAAAATTGTTTATACGTTAAAACTACAAATTAACCTTTACATAAGTACCCAATAGATTTTGATTTATTTACGAGTATCAAAATATGTTGCATAAAAGGCAATTTTTTATTGCGTTGACTTAGAGAAGCTAGATTTTTAGAGTTCCAAGGCACCGATACCTACGTATTTGATATTAATTTCAACTTGATACCTCCACGCGTTCCTGAAAAAAAGGGTCTTGACAGAATGACAAACAGACGGACAACGAAGTGATCCTATAAGGATTCCGTTTTTTCTTTTTGAGGTACGGAACCCTAAAAAGGAGGGCAAGGAATTATAGGGCGTCAAAAATTTCGTCCGCATCGCTGTCAACAGGAAGGAAGTGGCCAAAAAGCTGGCAGAATGTTAGTTACAAAAATAACAATAAGTACAAACTCACCGACATCCGACTATTTCCAAAGAATGGTTGCTGTTGCTGTTGCTGATAGAAGGGCTGCTGGTACTGTTGTTGGGCAAAGTAGGGGTTGTAGGGCATATTCGGAGGGTAGAACACAGGCGCGCTGTATGGCATCTGATAGTAAGGGTTGGCGCTGTAGGGGCGGAACTGTGCGGGGATCACGTACGGAGGGATCGCTGACTGCGGCTGCGGGAATGGACCCTGTGGAGTTGACATCGATTAGAAATGGAAAGTAAATAGTATGGAGTTGTCGAAGACTTTTGTCACTGACTATACTGTGTTCAAAGAAGTACAGTCAGCTACGAAAGTCTCTGATTATTTATTCCGGATTTAATATTTACATAGGTACTATTAGAAAGTTAGATTTTGTTTTAATTAAGGGACAGCGCACCTTGATGGGCGAGTTGTATTAATGGCTGAACGTACGACGCGTTGCGTGAGCTTAGTACAGAACACGCAAGCTAACCACTTAAGGTCACTGGCATATATCTGCGTCTTAAGCAGATGCTAACCTCCTAGGTTGACCTGCGAGATGTCATACATAAAAAATAAACATTCTACCGGACGCCGACTTAAGAATCACACGTTTTGTCCCTTGTACAGGCTGTTCAGTTTATGCAATGAAGCGCATACAAAACTTTGCTAGACCTACTTGGCAGCTCATCTGACGAAGATTGGGGCAGTGGATTCGACATTAATGTTGCTAGAAGTAAAAATCGTATTCGTAATGATAAAATTCCGTCATGGTCATTGACTTCTGTCGCTGACTGAACATCTTCTTTAGGATTTACTAAGGTGCCATGAAAAATATTGTAGGTTATTACAATATACTCGTAGCCTTTTAAATTACTTATTAGCTAATAGGCTAGATTGTAATGTGAAAAGATTTATATAGAAAAAATATTAAATAAAATTAAATGTCTTACCGTTTTTAATCAACACATTAATATTAGAAGCGTTAGTAGCAATATTTGTATATCACTAACTAAATTACTACCTACTAATAAATAAAATATCTAACGCCTTACAATAAAGGATAGATACCCAAAAATCGTACTCAATACCCGAAAAAACGAACATCCTGTTATTTATCTTAAGATCAATATCGCCAACTATCTGAATGTGTATTTCAATAACATATATGGTCTTCGGTATTTCGCATATCGGTAAGATACCTACTCTAGTCAATCACTGTGTTGAAGATAGGTAATATTATATATTTCATAATATACTAGCTGCTGCCCGTGGCTTCGCCCGCGTGGCTTTTTCTAAACATATAAACCTTCCTCTTGAATCGCTCTATCTATTAAAAAAAACCGCATCAAAATCCGTTGCGCAGTTTTAAAGATCTAAGCATACATAGGGACAGACAGGAAGCGGGAAGCGACTTTGTTTTATACTATGCAGTGATGATTCATAGTGTGTAAGACGCTTTTAATTCATGTGATTCATCAACATGTGCATCATCATACCTTGTTCGTTTTCTGGAACGTACATGTAGGTACCTAAAATAGCTATCTAAGGCATAAACAAATATACTCCACTATATATTCTACTTACGGTAAAAAAACCTAACTCACTTCATTAGTAGCGTTTCGTTTTATCATGCTGATAATAACGATGACCCTATTCTTTTAAATAAAAAATAAAATGATTGTATACGGCATTCCGACTTATGGTGTAATATTTCGCGACCTTCATCATAGCCTCTTTAGCTCAGTGGTAGAGCACTGGTCTCGTAAACCAGGGGTCGTGAGTTCAATCCTCACAGGAGGCATCGAATGTCTTTTTGTATTTTTAATATCGATATTTTATTTTTTTAATTACTTACATTTACTCCATGTGGCCTAAATGTTAAAACACCGCCCATTGTTTGTTTTTGCGGTTGTGGTCCTTGATCTTGAATAATTCCTTCATCGTCTTTATTGTGAACAGCGCCATCTAGCGGTTTAGTTATGGTTTGCAAATTCGGGTCCATAGAGAAACCAGGCGGTAGTTTGCTGAGGAATAGTGGCGGTATATGCGAGTTCAATGGTTCCTTCATAGGTGGCGCTGTCGAACATTTTGCATAGGCATCTTTAAGCTCTTTGGTTATTTGTTTCAAAAGTTGCGTGCCAAAGCAGCTTTCGTAGATCTGTAAAAAATAATATTCGAATCAACACATTGTTTTTCATTAAAA
The DNA here is from genome assembly GCA_948098905.1 of Tiliacea aurago. Lineage (NCBI taxonomy): Eukaryota > Metazoa > Arthropoda > Insecta > Lepidoptera > Noctuidae > Tiliacea > Tiliacea aurago. The sequence goes on from OX402578.1 coordinate 21,501,410, forward strand.
TTATTATTTTTCATATTTACAAGCTTACAACTTGTAGGTATTATTTTGATAGTCAAACGTTTCATTTATGAAGTACGATTTAAAACTAAACAATTTGAAAATGTTTCGAAACAAATGGAAAAGTAGTTCTAATGAAAAAAAAAAACAAAATAAATATCTTTTGTTCGTAATAGAATATTCATAGAATATACTTGTGTATGAACGTAAATTTCGTATAACATGTATAAGCAGCCGTGGCCGAGCGGTTAAGGCGTCTGACTAGAAATCAGATTCCCTCTGGGAGCGTAGGTTCGAATCCTACCGGCTGCGAATACTTTTTGTGTTTTTTTTTCGTATTTTTAGTTTTTAATAATCATCAATTTATTATATTTTACCTTTAACATGGCATAATCCTTCATGAATTTGTTATCTCCGCTATCCAAGGCCTGGGCAGTCGCCCAGATGAGAAAACCTAAAAATAGTTGAGTCCGCATTTTGTACCTGTGAATTAAATAACAAAAAACTATTATCTAATAATATGCACGCAAATCATCAAGTTGGGTAGGTGCAGACGGCTACACATCAAGCTATACATTTCCAGTATAAGCTGGTCTCGCATTGTATATGATTTCCTTACAGTGCGAGATCAGCGTAAACTGGAAATGTACAGCTTGATGTGTAGCCGTGTGTACCATAAAATCTATTGGAAAAGTATGTAGCCAAGCCAAGTAATTGTTAGGTTTTTTGCAATTCACACAGCTCAGTAACGGTGTATGGTGATGGTGACCATACCATGATTCGCGACAATAATTAAGAATTTACAGAATATTCATTAAAATCATAATTATCATCAATCCTAAAGCTCTCCAAGCTACGGCTCGTTCAGTCAGGCGCGACGCGACACTGGTCGAATAATTTCTATGAAAACTTCACGGAGATGGTTTTTCCCAATGATATTATTGTATTAAAGTTCTGCCGCAATGGCTTTACGTTTTAATTAGACGCAAAGGTGGTGTTTTGATGAAACACAATAGTAATTATTTTCCACCCAATTTAAATTTCGAGAGCTGTATTGTTGCTTTTAATTTAATTACGGATATATATGCCAGTGACAGTGGTTAGCTTGCGTGTTCTGCACTGAGCTCACGCAACGCGTCGTACGTTCAGCCAGTAATAGGACTCGCCCATCAAGGAGCGCTGTCTCCAATTTGACGCATTATTAATTTACTATACACAAACCAAAAGGTATTTTAATAAAACGCGTATACTAAAATATCAATAATTAAATTATCTTTAAATTGGTGAATGTTTCAGAAAAATACGCTTGCTAGATTTTGCACCATTCTCAGTTTTTTATCCGCGTTAGATATAACTTTACAAATTAATTTCACTATGATAAACATAATCTAAAATATTCCCATATTAAGTTACTGAGAATATGCTCTAATTTAACATATATTTTTTCAAATCATTAACCCTACTCGTTTGGACGTGATCTTCAGTATAAAATCATTAAAAGTCGGTTATCGTCGCCTTAATAAATATTAATCTATAAGTACACTCATCGTTCTTCCAGAAATATGTACCTAATAGCTAATGGAACTTTGAGTAGCTTCGTAAAAATACATATTATTTTAATAATTACACTAGAAAAGTTGTACGGACTCGCTCCGCTGAACTTTTGAGTGATGTGTTCCTGTTACCCGTTTTAAATACCAACAATTTTCCGCCACACCGGTAACTCTTTCCTCTTCGTGAGAAAATACGCGTAAAAAATAAATCATAGCGAACTGGGCGAGCTTATGAAAGTCACAGAGTCAATTACTTCCCCATGCGAAAAAAGAGATCGCAACAAAGCGCTGGAACCAAAATAAAATAACTTAAGAGCGCCAAACCAAATAAAAATTATTTAAAAATAAATTAAGATAAGTATCAAAAATATGTTCAGCCAGAGTTTTCAATTACCTAATACGCACATTTTGAATGCAATTTTGCAATGAAATTACTTAGGATTTTGGAATTACAGAAAAAATATAAAAAAGTAGATGTTTTTCTGTCCCTCCGAAAGCACGTAAATACATTGGTTCCAGCTGTCATTCGTGGATCTTTGACAGCCGTTACGGGTCGTCAGAAGCCCGAACGTCTGACAACCAGTCTTACCAAGGGGTCTTACCAACCAGTCTTATCAAATGCTAAGCCAGCAGACGCCAGATCGCCATACAACGTGGCAATGCTGCCAGCCTTTTGGGGCAGTTTTCATGTTGACAGCGATGCGGACGTTTTGATTCCCTATGATTATTTCTCCTCCTTTTTAGGGTTCCCGTTGGGTGCCAAACGGAACCCTATTACTAAACCTTCGAACCTCATGAACCGTAAGGCGCTGAGCAGACGGCGGACAATTTTTTTGCGGACAATTTGGAATCGTATGGAAATCCCGGCAGTCTATTTGTCCTACGTGTGCAGAATTAACTCGGGTGTCATTTTTGTATAGTATAAGGTGTATCTATTCATACACGAAATCTCTTAAGGGGTCATTGTACTCATCATTACAAACAACTTTTACTATGGGACCAAACTTGAAATCGCGAAAAAAAAAATCAACTGTTCCCTACATTTAAACGAGTTATGCGAACATAAATGTAGGGAACAGCTGATTTTTTTTCGCGATTTCAGGTTTGGTCCCATAGTAAAAGTTGTTCATAATGATGAGTACAATGACCCCTTATGAGATTTCGTGTATGAATAGATACACCTTAATTATATAGTAATGACTAATAGAAGCTATATCCGGCAAAAAATCCGGCGCTTGCAAATTGAAATTCCTAAGTCTATGAAAGCCGATTTTCAGCCCACCGTGCACCGTGTGTTGCGCGGACTTGCGCGCCTAATTGGTAGGCAGTTGAAATTTTCACAGATCGTAAATAGAAATACTATTTCAGCTATAACAACAAATAATAAAAACCGGCCAAGTGCGAGTCGGACTCGCGCACGAATTGTTCCGTACAATTATCTATAAAAATTCAAAAAAAATCACGTTTGTTGTATGGGAGCTCCCCTTAGATATTTGTTTTATTTTAATTTATTATTTATTTTTAAGGTGAATATATAACTAAATATTCTGTGAATATTTCAAGCGTCTACCTGTTGCCGTTATCAATACAGAGCAAAAACGAGCAAAAAAAAATCACGTTTTTGTATGGGAGCCCACTTAAATATTGATTTTATTCTGTTTTTTATGTATTTGTTGTTATAGCGGCAACAGAAATACATCATCTGTGAAAATGTCCACTGTCTAACTATCACGGTTCATGAGATACAGCCTGGTGACAGACGGACAGACAGACAGACGGCGGAGCCTTAGTAATAGGGTTCTCGTTTTACCCTTTGGGTACGGAACCCTAAAAATTAATTAAAGTTAAAATTTAAAGGGGGTACCCCAATCCCCATACAAGAAACGAGTTTTCTTTACTTCTTCTTGATTCTTAATTATTTCGTTCTATATTTGAGAACGCTATAAGTTAAAACATAAAATACGAAACTTTGGCTTTTGAATGCCTCCTGTGAGGATTGAACTCACGACCCCTGGTTTACGAGACCAGTGCTCTACCACTGAGCTAAAGAGGCGACGATGAAGGTAACGAAATATTGCACCACGGGCCAGAAACTAGGTGGACAATACTTACCGTCTGCCTCATAAGAGAAACGCATTCCCACTTTAAGGCTCATGTAGACAGGCGCGACGCGATATCGGTATTTACCGGCCGATATTTCGAATTTATCTTCGGAGTAGACTGAACTTAAGAAAAAAAAACATTTATCCCAAACATTTGGACGGGTACTTATAACATTTTGTAACTTGTGTGTTTTGCGTAAGTATTTCATATTTTTTTCGATATTTCAAACTTGATCCCATAGTAAGTAGGTTTAAACTATGTACCACCACGAAAGTTCTCGGTCGACCATTTTCAACCTTATTACTATGGGCATAAGGGGGAAAATTGGTCGACCGGGAACCAGCGGCTGATCAAGAGTTCTGACCGCCCTAAGGCTAATTATGAGGATGCGCCCCCGTCAGGTGTGTTACGGACGGCCCAAAAAGTAGTAAGTGAGTAGAGTAAAGGTGTGAAAATTTTAACATGGTTCATACTACATAAAAAAGTTTTCAGATCGATCTGCAAGCGAAACTAACATTGTCCTTCTGTTCAATGAAATTCATCGATTATAGAAGATAACAAGTACGACGGAGAACCTCTGCCTTTTTGTTTAAATCTCACCAAATGTTCAGCCATGAAAGTATCAAATTTAGATATAAGCTCAATACAGCCAAGTAAAAATTCCGTTTAGTGCAGATCTAATATTTTCATTTTGACCATGAAATGGAAGCCCTCGAGAAGCTAAAAACTTAATTGTTTCTATTACCCGTAGTAATACATTTCGCCAATAAGTTATTTCATCATTATATTGTTTTACTATTTGGGTATCCAGTCGTTGTAAAAGTTTACCTCTACATACATATAGTCCCAAACATTTACGATGATCCGGAGAATTGTCATGACCAGTTATTTAGCTAGAATTTTTCCAGTCATTAATCATCAGTAATTTATCCACTTTTGGCAAATACGGATGTTCCTCCATATAATTTGCAAGGACCACAAAACACGTGACCTGTGGATTCTGAGTATACTAACCAGCTTCTCTTCACATTTTCGCCATAAACAAGCTTTTTCTCAAACATATTTTTAGATAGAAATCTTTTTTGATTTTTATACTGCCTTTCTGATCTGGAAAAATCTAATTCTTCGTTTTGTTGCAGTCCATTTTCAGCAATTCAATGTCGAAATTCATCATTTACTTGCCACAGTGCAGGGTCACTTGACGGAATAGACGACTATTCTTCTATTAGAATTTCGTCTTCATTTTAGATCTTCGGCGTCGTCGCTACTATAGGGCTAGTATTGGACGGAGAAACGTAACAGTCCGCGGTAGAGGAACCAGGGCAAGAAATCGCTGGCGATAGTGCAGCATTCGTCATCGTTTCATTTATTAATTTAATTTATTTATTAGGAACAATTTTAGGTATAACTTAACAAAAGACACGAAGATAGCTACAAAAGTAAAATACTGTGGCGCAGCTATCAACGCCCCATATAACATACATAGAAGACATTTGTTCCAGACACAGCTTTAGGAAGTCTTATAATAAAATTAACAATTAGAAAAAACAAATTCACTCAAAAGTTTGTACGTAATGATGTAGAGTGGAATTGAGGGCGAGAGTGTTTGTGAGTGTATGTGAGTGTGTGTGAGTGAGTGTGTGAGAGTGAGTAAGATGTGCAATTAGTATATTATGAGAGGATGCTAGCATGAGGGTTTATTTATGATACTAAAAGTTGCTCAGTTTCATCATAGGACCTAGATTTAAGCCAGTCTGTCAATTTTTTTCTCAGTAAGTTCCTTGTTAAAGGGTAGATTTTGACTCTCCTATTTATATTATTATAAAGCCTAGAGCTAATGTGGTTGAAGTGGCGACCTACCAACGCAAACCTGCAGAGCTCAGTTTTACAGATTCTGTCAGAGCGTCGCTTATTAGTAAGGTACTGAGGGTCGTAAAGCAAAAGGTGGTGTTTCTTAAGCACTGTGTGTAGTACGTACAGCTGTCTTACTGCGAGGACCTCACAAAGTGAATATAATTCGGTAGTCGGAAATCGAATAGGTTTTCTCGCGAGTACTTTTAACACAGCTCTTTGAGCCCTCTCTAAACGCAATATTGTAGTCTTGTGGGTTCCCCCCCACGTAGTTATGCAGTAACCGAGAACTGATTGAGCGAGAGCGAAATAAATCATTTTTAGGCATTGAAAGTCAGCAGCCGTGCGAAGTTTTTTGAATAAATAAATCAGTCTTCTGATACGAATCACGATAGAGTCAACCTGTTTTTTCCAAGTTAGAAGATTGTCCAATATAACTCCAAGATATTTGATACTGTCAGACCGTTCTATCTGGGCACAGTTACAGGTGGTGGCCGCTGGGTAAGGACAAACATGAGTCATGATCCCAAATGTCATAGGTGGTTGGCCAAGAATTCCCGGGGAAAAGGGGATGAACTTGGTCTTTGAGATATTGAGTGTGAGCAGATTCGAGGATAACCAAATCATGACCAACCTCAAAGCAGCCTCTGCCTTCTCACGAGCTTCAGGCCAGTCCCTACCATGGGTTAAAAGAGCCGTGTCATCCGCATATGTGATTATTTTTGTGTTCGGAAGAGATAACTGACACAGCTCATTTACATAGATAAGAAAGAGGGTTGGTCCTAGGACACTACCCTGGGGTACACCAAAATTCATATTTACAGAATTGCTAATAAATGATTCCTTTCTGCAGAGTTCGTAAAAAATGTTTCTAGTTTACGAGTATGTTTTAAAATGTTCCCTATTTTCTTTTCCTTTTCTTTTGACTTTTATCTGTATTCTGCTCCACTTGGGTTTTTTACTATCGAACTACTCTCATTACCACTCATAGTCTTAAAAAAAACACGGACACACTAAGGAAAGGACAATTATAAATATCAATCACCAAAAACGAATATACGCGAGCGCGTGATATGACGGACGAACGACGATTTCGAAAGAGATAAAGGCTTATAGAGACCAGCGCGACTCGCGACGCGACTCAAATGCACCGCCCGTCGCGGGACACGCGGTGCCTTTGTGTCGCGCCAGTATGTAGAAGCCTTAAGACAAATGAATGAAGCGCGGCAAAGTATACTAACTATTTATTAACCACACCGGGGAGTCGGGCACATCGTTGATGTTTTATTGCGCGCGGCAAGCTGCGCTGAGTGCCTAGTGCGAGTTTTGTTTAAAGGCTTCTACATATCAGCGCGACTTGTCGCGCGACGCGACACGGCACAAAGGCCCCGCGTGTCGCGGGACGAGCGCGGTGCCTTTGTGTCGCGTCGCGTCGCGCGACAAGTCGCCCCGGTATGTAGAAGCCTTAAAGGGACGATAACCGATTTTTTATGATTTTATACTGAACATCACGTCTAAAGGACTAGTGTTAATGATTTGAAAAAAATATATGATAAATTAGAGCAATTTCTCAATAACTTAATATGTGAATATTTTAGATTATGTTAATATTACATAGTGAAATTAATTTGTAAAGTTATGTCTAACGCGGATAAAAAACTGAGAAAGGCGCAAAATCTACCAAGCGTATTTTTCGGAAACGTTCACCAATTTAAAGATAATTTAATTATTGATCTTTTAGTATACGCATTTTATTAGAATACCTTTTGTTTTGTGTATAATAAATTAATAATGCGTCAAATTGGGGACAGCGCTCCTTGATGGGTGAGTCCTATTACTGCCTGAACGTACGACGCGTTGCGTGAGCTCAGTACCTACAGAACACGCAAGCTAACCACTCAAGGTTACTGGCATATATCTGCGTCTTAATTCGCCTCACAGAAACGCGCGTATACGTGAATATTATTTTGTATGGGAATTTAAACTGCAACCTAGACGATAAAGAATAGAATACGATACAATCGATACATAGTCATCTAGCGGCAAACGCGAGAACTAGGTTGCACTGTTTAAATTCCGAATTTCCCATAAAAAATGAAGTTAAAATTTACGCCCGATATTGCGAGGCGGATTAAACAAAACTCGCACTAGGCACTCTGTTGCCAGCTCACCCACTCGCTCGACCACCAACCGATTCGAGTAGGTAGCAAGTCAGTGTTTGTTTTACGCGCGCTTTTTAAAATTTCAAAATTTGTTGTTAAAATCAGGGACTCTCAAGCGCATTTAGTTTTAGTGTTTTATCTCGGTCTAGTTGAAATATGTAGGGTAGATGCAATGATGCTAGATTAGTGCATGCGAAGACACGACCTCAGCGCGCCCCCCCGATCCTCGCGCCCTAGGCTGCAGCCTAGTTAGCCTAAGGGTTAATCAGGCCCTGCCGGGAACCTTCACGGTGGTACCTGTAATCATGAGTTGTGGTACACTTTCCTTAGAAATAATGCCAAATTAATTAAAAATCAGCTTGGGAACTTTTCCCAACTATGTTATGGTCGGCTTCCAGTCTTACCGGATGCAGCTGAATACCAGTATTTTACATGGAGCGACTGCCTATCTGACCTCCACAACCCAGTTACTGGATAACACGATACCCCTTGGTAAGACTGGTTGTCAGACTTTCGGGCGTCTGACGACCCGTAACGACTATCATAGATCACAAATGACAGCCAGGACATTAATTATTTACATTTATTTAATATAAAAGTACACAGATACAGAGTGACACTTAATTTAAGCCTTGGAAATAGCCTGGTACAAAATAAATGATCAATGACCCCTATGGTAAGAAAAACCTGAGTTACAGAGGCATATTGAAATAAGCGAGATATTTACTCCTCAAGTCTTTCCATAATCCAAAGTCAATGAGCTCCACTTTACTTACTACAAACATAACCATAGAACGCAAGTGGGCGTTAAGTTAATAAATCCATCGCTTAACTGTCAATATAACTTACAACTTAACCGTTAACTTACTTGTAGAAATGTGAAGTAGGCTTGTGTTTTAAAGGCAGTTTAAAGTTTAGTTTTCAGTTAAAATTCAGTTTTGTTGATATAATTGTTTAGTATTCCGACGTCGTTAGTAGCTAGTAAGATTGGAAGCACATCCTACGAGTTAAACCCAAGAAAAAGACAGGGCATGGTAATTTTCAACAGTGAGGATGACTGCGTGATTGCTCCCTTCCAAAACTAAATTGGATTGAATTTCGTCATCACCTGGGGCCCAAGTCTGCTATTTTTATAAATTCAGTCATTCCAACACGATACCATTGTCATGATATTGTCATTTTGCTAAAAGTTCGTAATCTGCCAAATTCATAATGGTCGATCATTGGTCGGTCAATGTTCTCGTAATAGAATTGTGTTATTATAATGGCATTTTCGTATTGCCATTATTATAAAACCCATTAGTAGAAATGTCATTCATTTGTCATTATGTACGAGATTACCAATAAATGCAATTTCTTTCAATGTAGTGTCAATGGCCGACCATTGGAAAGTCGTAATGACGCCATTATAATAGTAGATTACCAAACTTGTCAAAATCAACAATTATGAAATCAATGATCGACCATTCTGACACTATTGTAATAGCAGACTTGAGGCCCTGGCACTGTAATTTTAGTCGGGCGGAGGTCATACTAGACGTATGACCTCCGCCCGACTAAAATTACAGTATGTTCCTCAAACTAGCCCCGGCTATCTATACAAAATGTTCCGGAATTAACGCACAACCTCTGAAGGGGTCATTGTACTCGTTATTATGAACAACTTTTACTATGGGACCAAACCTGAAATCGCGAAAAAAAAAACCGGTGTTCCCTACATCTATGTTCGAATAACTCGTGGGAATGTAGGGAACAGTCGAAGGGAACAGTCGTTTTTTTGTGATTTCAGGTTTCGTCCCATAGTAAAAGTTTTTCATAATGATGAATACTCCTTATGAGGTTGTGCGTTAATTCTGGGACATATTGTTTAAAGGGTAAAATTAAATTGGCTAGCAAAACTCTGCAGCCGTGATGATTATCGATATTTAAACATACATAATCAGCATATAATGTTTCCACTGCTGGGACACAGGCCTCCTCTTTCTGTGAGAGAGAGTGGGCCGTAATCCACCACGCGGGCCCAGTGCGGGTCGGTAGATGATCTAAATATGATAAAACAAAAAATACATTATTTTGATGACTTTTTGTGGTGTCTTCGACCGCATTTAATTTAGTCACTTGAAATATTATCTTAAAAAGTACTTCGTTTTTTTTGTGTGAATTTCACAGACGTTATGTGTAGTGTATGTACACAATAAAACAGATTTTCCCAACTCATACTAGTAGTATGAGTTGGGAAAATAGTAAGTAACAACACTGCCTTGCAGCGGTCGTTGACCCCATAAAAAAACACATCATATCTTTTATTTAATTTTGTAATGTAATTTGTAAATTATTTATCGTGTGTTTGTATACTAGACATGTCGAGGTGATGAGGAAATTCAAACGAGAAAAAATTGTGATGTTCAACAGAGATTGTGCCCGGGGTGGAAAATCTTCATGGATGTCCTCCGCCCTGGAGATGGCGGAGGGACTCTTACTGGCTAAAAACCACATCGGTGTTCCCTTCCCACACTTGCACCGGGGATCAAGAGCCTATAGGTACACACGGCTACACATCAAGCTATACATTTCCAGTACAAGCTGATCTCACATTGTATAGGATTTCCGTACAATGAGAGGTCAGCGTATACTGGAAACAGCGGGCGAAGGGGTCTGTCAGGACTCTTACTGACTAAATACCACCCCAGTGTTCCCCTCCCACACTTGCACCGGGGATCTTGGAATTTATTATTACTTCCGTGATCCCCGGAGCCGTGTGTACCTTTTTTTTTTTTTTTTTTTTTTTTGTTCTCGGGGTGGAAAATCCTCATGGATGTCCTCCGCCCTGGAGCGGGCGGAGGGGTCTGTCAGACTCTTACTGACTAAAAACCACCCCAGTGTTCCCCTCCCACACTTGCACCGGGGATCTTGGGATCTGTTATTCCTTCCGCAATCCCCGGCTAGTGCCGGCCCGCCTCTGCGGGCCACCTCAAGCCTGGTGGGGGGTGAGGTGTCTGACCCCCCCCGCGACGTCTGCTAGGGGCGCGCGTGGAACACTACGCGCCGCCACCTCGCGAGCCGTGTGTACCTAACCTAACCTTTGGTGACGGTTGTCATTGATTTTCACTTTCATTCATTCATTTATAAATTTTCACACAATAGACAATCGCACTGTCAGAAAATATGAACCAATCAAAACCAGCATCAGAATCTTATCAGAATTATTGAGAGTCTACATACAACAGTGACTGCAGTGCGCTTGTGCGGTTACCAACTTTGTCCATAAAACAATGGATTTGCGGCGACCATTTGGCTTTAATAAGCACCGAACCGATAATAACACAACAGAACTGAACAGATAATAGTAACTACAAGTAGGTACCTTAGTGCTACATCATAAGAGAAAATTGAAATAATCTCGAGATTACCTACGAACAAAAACAAACAACTTACAGTTATAATGTGGTAAACGGCTAACAGTAAATATGAAGCAAACTTAACACGTTATGTAACAAACGCTTCAGAGATGAGGTATTCAAACTTTTATGTTGGCTACATTTTTGTTTGGACACTGACTACTGTTCGGTACTTACTAATTCCATGGTTCGTATTGAAGTAGGTACCTACCTATACGCCTGCATTATTTGGGTACACCGTCACAAAAAAATACTTTAGTAAAAGCGGGTAACAACTAATAAATGCAGGCAACCGTATCAGATTATACAATTAGGTACATAATTTTGATGATTTGCATTACACTTAATAGTGAGTTCTGCGGGGTATTTGTGTAACACACATCCAATGGCAATGAGGATTTTCTGGCAGCAATGAGACGTTACATATTAGTAATCTGTGCGTTAGACCTGACAAAAGAGTGTCAAAGCGCCTATAATTTCATTAATCTTGACTGAATGATGAACAAATGAATGAAACGAGTGATGAACGTCATCATATATTTTTTATTCATTGTCAAAATGGAAGACGCCTTGTCAAAGTGGCACCAACTGGTGGCGTGAATTTTTATGAAAACCCTCATTGACCGCAATTCCTTTCATTTTGACAGTTCATCCACGTTCATTGGGCTATAAAGACGTTGTTAAAACAGACAAATTTGTCAAACCTATGAAGTAATGGATAAGGAATTTCCTTGAAATTTTTTCCTTAATTGAAATTGTGTTACGCAATTAGGTGGCGGTTTTGATTTGAAAATGATTAAACTAACTTTCGATTTAGAGTAAATCAATAGTGTTTGGCTTGTCAAATCATAATATGAGAATAATTAAGAAGTGAACTAAGACCAGTCATAACAATTCTACGTTCTCATAGTTGGTCTCGTACAACACCAATAAGATCTACAAACGGCAAAGCAACTAGAATATTTTAATATTCTTAACACGATCCATTTTAGGACCTAAACTGACCCAGAGGGCCCAGACAAAGTAACATTCGATTACCGATAAGGCTAGTAGAAAAGCCAAAAAATGTATGGAGTTTACATAAGCTATCGAAATGTCACGTGATCATAGGTCAACGAATATAAATTAGCTAGACAATGTTATCATTATTCGATTCCATGAAACGAATCGACAGCGTCGAACGATTAGAGATGCGTAGCAAAGTGGCAGTTTTTGACAAGCGTTATCGCCTGCCAATCGAACTTCGTTATCTAGAAATAGAATCACTCCGAAGCGAAATTCATTGTCTAGATCTAGACCCTCTCCCCCTTATTACAAAACAAGGTTTATCTTCAGACCCAGGTTTAAAATATGGAGCCATTATTGAATTTAGAACTTTATTCCGGCTATGGTAAAGTTTCTAAACACAAAACTGTCAACTTAGTACCGAACTAAGTTTTCAGTTTTGTATAAAGAACGGTATTTCAATCACAGTTACGTTCTTATTACAAAAACTGGCTCCATGGTTTAACCATGTCAAAATATAAATCTTGTTTTGTAATAAGACGGTCTGTGTTTCTAAAGGCTTCTACATACCGGGGCGACTTGTCGCGCGACGCGACGCGACACAAAGGCACCGCTCGTCCCGCGACACGCGGGGCCTTTGTGCCGTGTCGCGTCGCGCGACAAGTCGCGCTGGTATGTAGAAGCCTTAATTCGTACCATGACGTCAGTTTAACGATTCAATTTAGGCCATGCCATTTGACAGCGATTGTCCCAGAGTCGCAAGTTTTCGTTTCATTCATTTGTACTTGTTTGTGTACCAAGCTCAACTGAAACGCTCAACTATCAAAATAAGCGATTCAATAAAAGTTTCTATTTCTCTAACATAAACTGAAAAACGTTAAATGAATTATTGACGAAAACACGTTTTTTAGTGCTATTTTAGTGGAATTTTACAAAAACCACACAACTAACTATTAAAATTTACTGTATCTACCACAGCTACAATTTGACTGACTAGCTGCACAGCACAATGCACATATTCTATCTTTCTTATCGGACACACCATTAGCCAATGGGCGCGCTTCCTCGTCAATCCTTCATATTGATGGGAGTTTACATAAAATTACTGGCTGCAGAATCTCTAAGTCATTACACTTGACAGTTAGGCCCCAACATCCTGGTAGACCAGGCTAGGTTCGACGTTCTCACCATAAAAAGTTCTGCAGACATGTATGGGAATTCCTAATGGGAATTTTCTATAGATACTAATAGAATTTTACCGTTAAATCGTATTCCTAATAACGTTCACGACGATTACGGTAAAGTGCACTCTAGAGTTGAAGTTATTGTTGACTGAAATGGCGATGACTTGAACGGTATGGAATTAGAAAGACTTCTTCTATGGCTAGGTCGTGGGTTGGATTTCCGTATATACACAAATAATGTAACTATGAATAGAAATACTATGATCAATGTTGAGTAGGTATAGTAAGTTAAGTACGTTATTTTGATATGTAGGAAATAGTCGCGCAACGGCCACGAACTATGAACGTTTAACCTGGGGCCCAAGTCTGCTATTTTTATAAATTCAGTCATTCCAACACGATCCCATTGTCATGGCCTGGCAATGTAGTGTCAGTGGCCGACCATTGGAAAGTCATAATGACGCCATTATAATAGTAGATTACCAAACTTGTTAAAATCAACAATTATGAAATCAATGATCGACCATTCTGACACAATTGTAATAGCAGGCTTGAGGTCCAGAGATGATGTTAGAAAAACAACTTTATAATGATCTTATTCACGCAAATAGACTACACTTACTCACGACGAGTAGATAGTCATGAACCAGGTTGCGGGGCACAGCTAGTTATTCAATAAATGCATCCGTTATGCATCTTATCGGGTCATACGATCAATGTGCAAAGCTTATGAGGCTGCATACAGTTAGTTGCACGTCGTTGATAAGTTACTTGTCCACTAATCACGAGATATCATCTTATCGATCTGATAGCATCTATGGGTTTTCTTATGTAGGGGTGGCTTGATCGTGAACTACAAGTTGAGTTCTCAAGTTCAAGTACAAGAAATGTGCTACTTAGACTCAAATTGATAACAGACATAAACACAATAATGGAGATTACAATATTGTTACACAATATTGGAGTTCTATATAATCAGCACTAACTTTAAAAGCCACTAAACATAATTATGTTGTGGTGGCGAATACAGTAATACGTTTTGGAAAATCCAAAAGTGCACGCCTCAAAGACAGAAACATGTTGACAATTTTTACGGAAAAAAATCTAAGAAAATTCATCAATTTTTATTAATATCTTTTGAACGGATATGAGTTTGTGACGACAAATAGACACACTTCCCAACGGAAAGCGCTATATTTATTTTTTTGTTATAGGAACATTATATTAATCTTATAATTTCAAGTCTTTCGTTTTTAAAAATTCCCTACTAATATGAATTACATGTATTTGAGAGTATAGAATTAATGATTTTATGTTGAAAATTTTTGACAAGGTAACATATCGAGAGTAGAGCACTCACACTCTGAAGCGTGCAATTACGAGTATTGTCAAGTAAAGGATTTTTGTCAAAAAAACCTGCAATCAAGCAAGCAATGTCAAGCACTCTGGAAACTGTGTCAATAATAAGGATAAGCCCATTCACTACCTATTAGTCTATCGGGTTAGCAGGTATAGGTACCTACCCCAAAATGAGCATTACCACATCGTACAGTCAGCCTCAAAAAGATAAATTACATCAACAAGAATTAATTTGACTGTCTACAATCTGTGTTCCACTATCCATAATTTTGTACATTATCAATGCGTAGCCACAATTAAGTACTTAATGTGTAACATCTACGAGTACATTATAGCTGTGCTGTTCACCAACATTATCATGCATAATAATATATTCTAAATCATATATTATTTTATTTCTGTAGGCTTTTCAATCATATTTTAAAAACTTGATGACATCGGCGACAACTCTGAGAAAGGCCGTAACAAACTCAGAGGTCTCTTTTAAAGTTCAGACATAATCTTGGTCAGATCACGTGAAGACCATGTAGATTGGTGTCTGAAATGGTCTTCACGCATTTGTCAGTAATCGTGCAGCTCAACTCAGAACTTAACGAGCTCAACGATTCGACGAACAATACCGTAAAACCTGGCAACTTTGCCCTTGAGGTTCGACTTTGCCCAGTTGTGTATTTTTTGAAAAACTCGATCCATAGCAAATTTGTCAATAGTTAGAAGCATTTTTTAATCTGTGGTAAAAAAATCATCATTTTTCTGGCAACACTAAGTGACGTAATGTCACCTATGTTACTTCAGTTGCCTGTCAGAACTTGTTGAAGTTGGTACTATTTTTCGCGGGCAAAAACCGGTCCAAAAACTTTACCAAGAAGTGGTAGTTACACTAGGTAAGTAATTTTTTTGTCACCGTTAATATGTTTGAAATGAATAATATAGACTTAAAATTTCATGCGAAACGTCTCATAAATTGTAAAATAAGTTGATGGGCAAAGTTATATGCATGTTTTTGGTGCATGGTTGGCGACATTGCCCACCGTTTCTTTTCCCGTAGGGTTGTCACCTGTTTTTAATTTATTATAAATTTTATTATGTTGCGCTCATGACACAAATTGCAAAATTAAAGATACTGACTCCTTGCAAATAGTGTTTGTAACTATTTTTGATTGGGAATAGTAATTTACTCTATGTACCTATACTAACAAAAAAATTAAATAGTTAACATTTTTTTTATTCAAATCTTTAACACTACTTACCTATTTGCATAAACATGATCTTCAGTTCAATATCATCCACTCAAGGCCTTGGTTTATACCCGGGCTCTAAGAAGCGAATTTGATTATAGTCACACACACACTTCACCTATGTTTAAGTGTTCTCTGATCTCAATTGTTCCTTAAGATAGGTTTAGGTATTGTTTTGTATTATTTTACTTCATGATTAAAATTTAAAATGTAGGTACTTATTATAATGTTGTTGCACGTTCGTTGTATGTTATTATTTTAAAATTTTAAACGATTAAATGCACAATAGCCCATGTGCGAATTGATAGTAAATGACAAACTCATTGCAGTTTTTTCAAGTTAAAGATCTGCCTTACAGTTAGCATTATAGCGTAGAACTTTTCTTTTGTATCTACACTTTATTAAAGTCATTAAAAATATTTGACATTAAAAAGCTTTTCATTAAATATTAAAGTGTAGAATTTTTGCAATGGTGATTGGGAATGGCCCTGGATATTGATCATTATTTTAAGAAAAATATTCTAGGTGGCGTTTTGACTTTGCCCAGTCAATTTTGAAGCACAAGGAATATGTTTATTCATCTCATAATTGGATACAATACTGAATTGCCTTGTATTTATATTCTGGCATTTTTAAAATAATGATACGGTTTAATAGTATTGGAAATATTCAAAGTTGGCAAAGTTGCCAGAAGCATATGATTTTTTGCCCAACACATATAACTGTTTTTTTTTACTAACATGCATACATATTTCTGGATATTTCTAGTAATAAATATCGAGTAATGAACATATAGTATGGTGTGGTACAAACACAATATGACATTAACTCACGCATTCGAAAATAACTTGACTAATGCAAAAAAAAACGGAATTATTGCCAGGCAAAGTTGCCAGGTTTTACGGTACCAAAGAAAGAACATTTGGGTAGGCCGCTTAGATTAATCAAATAAATTACGCTAAATGCATTAGCAATAAATTACCATACACTCTATTACGAAGCAAATTATATGCAAGAACAGTTACAGTCGCACCTTGCCTGCTCGATCACATTTAAAATCTTATCTTATCTTTGACATTAACACTGAGCGGAGTAGCTAAGGCATACTTTTCTCTTAAGAAACAACTGGTTTGAAGCGTCAAATTACATGCTTAGGGCCACTTGGTTAGTCAGGGGATTATGCCATTAGGGCTTAGGGCCTTCTGAAACCGTTATGGCATAATCCCACAGGTTAAAAAGTGCTTGAACATTACTCCTTGATGGTTTTTGAGCGTTGTTGTTTTATGTTCAGCTTCAGTTACAAGACATGGGAATAGTGTAGGAGTACCTACTTCTATTTGTTGATTCTAATTGCCTTTTATGTATAAACAAAGGTCAGATTTCGAGGTATACTATTTCACGTTTAACCCAACTGAAATGTCGCTCTCAAAAACAAGGTAATTAGCAGACTTGCGAATTAAAAGCTTTCCTGGGTCGATTTTTTTGCAGATTACTTACGTCAATTAAAATATTTAA
Source organism: Tiliacea aurago (assembly GCA_948098905.1). Lineage (NCBI taxonomy): Eukaryota > Metazoa > Arthropoda > Insecta > Lepidoptera > Noctuidae > Tiliacea > Tiliacea aurago. The sequence goes on from OX402578.1 coordinate 21,518,775, forward strand.
AAAGAAATACCTTCTCAACTCAATATTTTTCAAGAGCGTTTACGACGTACGGCATTTCATACAAACTTTCAAGCCCTTGTTTTTCGAAATGACTGAACTGATTTTAATGAAACTCCATACGCATAAGCAAGATACAAAGGTCTAAAAAGTTAGTTAAGAACATTTTCGAAAAATAGTGTTACAGCCAATGATTTGTTTATGGTTACAGCCAAATTAGACCGATTTTAAATTTTCTATAGACAGAGATTTCCAGTTATCTGTTTTTAAATAAGACATTTCCAAAATCTTCTTAACTAAGTTTTTTAGACTTTTGTATCCTGCTTATGCGTATGAAGTTTCATTTCGTTGTCATTTCAAAAAACAAGGGCTTGAAAGTTTGTATGAAATGCCGTACGTCATAAACGCACTTTACACAGTTTATTTTACTAACAGAATGGTATGTTAATGACGAACGTTATTGTATGATCTACGTCTAACTTCAAACCTATTTGCTTCAAACATACCGTTCCGAATTTCCGATACTCGTTCCAAGGAACGTTTTTATATGCATGCAACCGATGCAACCAGTGTTTTTCATCTTAAGTGAATAATTGTATTCTGTTTTAGAGAAATAAACTTCTTAAACCATGATTTGCAAGAAAGCTCATTAGTTCATTAGTAAGCTAAACTACACCATAAAAAGTCGTGAGCTCTCTAACACCCGTGCATTACCTACTAATCTAACCCATTTACAACGACTAATCGAGCACCTTAGGTGAGATTCCGATCGTCCATCTCACCTCTAGTAGAAATGCTCATTACGCAAGTACAGTGGCAGATGACTGCGTCTGCGCATACCTTACAGCAAGGCCGCGGAGGCAACGACCTCGCACAACCAGTATAAGTATGTAATTTAAAAAATATGATGGGCAATCATCGATTTTTTGTACTTATGCCTGTTATGTGACGGCGTAATTTGAATCTTTATCTATTATTATTATGTATTTAGTTTTGGTGTGGTGAATAATAAATTGATATTGATGATGTAGTTTTTTTCATGGTTAACTGTAAAAAGTTATTGGAAATGTTGGCATGCATTTTTTGCGAGATTCCTCACGTGAGTCCAAACTGAACGTTTCAAGCTGGCGAAAAATTCGAGTTGGGTGAGCTACTTACAAAGTAATCTGGTTGAAACTGAAAGTTGATTAAAGTGACAAAGTTTTTGATAAATTCTGGCTCTATCTTAATTAATAACTTTGTCACGTACATCGTAAAAATACTGATCTTAAGTGTATCAAACATTCAAGTAATTGATTCTAATTTAGATCTCATACGGATAATCATCTTACGCCACGATCACGAGCTTGGAAAAAACTCGCAAATTCCCATTTAACGAGATCACGGAGGGCTAACCATATAATTTACACTAGCCATGTACTACTGCCGATGGCCGCACCATACAATCACTCACTCCAATTTAATGGTCTAACCATAATTTACGAAACACCAGTAAAAAGCCATCGAATCTTCACAGTTCACTGATTCAGAATATGGGATACTACGTGATCTGTAAACTAGGTAGGTACCTACTTAAGAGGAAATGCGGGCGGAGAGACTTTTAGAGTAAAAAGTCATAAATCGGGGTTCGGCTTTCGCCTATTTCCTCCTCCAATATTGGACCAATTTAAAAGATATTTCTTATACTGAATAAGAAGGATATATACTGTGTCCCTATGTTTTCCTTTTTGATGATACATTAACTTTATAAGAGCTGGAACCCTCTGAAAATGCTCAAAATTGCTTGTTTAGACCGCTGACAACAGAGGGCTATTGTACAAATTTGCCAACTATTAATAAAAAAAGTCTCTCCGCCCGCATTTTTTTAAACAAGGTCTTAGCGTCAGCCACGTGGGTCCGAGTCTGAATATTTGTTGACAATGATCATAAAGAAGTGTGGAGCACGTGGTTAAGTAATAACAGCCGCACGTGTCAATCCATCAGGTTAAGCTACGCTTGCCGGGGTTGGTCCGTGGATGGGTGACCATTTTTACATACCGAGACTCTTCCGTGCCTCGAAAAGGCAAGTTAAGCCATTGGTCCCGGCTGTCATTCGTGGACCTTTGACAGTCGTTACGGGTCGTCAGAAGCCCGAAAGCCTTACCAAAGGGTATCGTATTACCCAGTTACTTGGTTGTGGACGTCAGATAAGCAGTCACTCCATGTGAAATACTGGTATTCAGCTGCATCCGGTTAGACTAGAAGCTGACCCCAATAAAGTTGGGAAATGGGTAGGCAGATTGGCTGATTGAATGATCACAAAGAAAGTGCATGGCGTCAGGCTAGAGGCTGAGTTTGAACGTTTGAACCATCTCTGGCACTATTGATGGTCTTCAAATTACTAGTGAGACACAAGCAGATAACAGCCGGTCTATTCTGAAGTAAACTCACCGTGATCATTTGGGTAAAGTGAGCTTGAAATGAACTGTCATCCTACCCAACAGTACGGCATCTAAAGGTTGACAGCTCACTACAAACTCACTTCACCTCAGTTTTCACGGTGACATTTTTTCAGCATACCACTACAGTACCCCGAGTGTAAGTTAGCAAGTGAGTAAACGTAACTAGCGCGGTTGCGTTAAGATTTTTATTCTCACTCATATACTCTTAGCATTATGATCTATCAGTAAAATTATAACGCAAACGAAATAGTTACGTTTACTCTCTTGCAAACTTACATATATGGTACAGGAATATACTTACAAACCCCAACCACAAATATTGTATTACTGGTTTCTTATTAAGTCAATGAAAAGGATACACAAAGCAGCGAAATATAGAAGAGATGCATTAAGCAAGAGAGGTGCAGAGAGACAAAAATTTTGCTAGTCTTCTGGAATGTAAAAAGAGCAAGAGAAAGAGGGAGATAGTGATGCGGGAGTTAAAAGTTAATATGTATGATGTTTGGGCTTTCATTAGAATATTATCTACACCTAATTCGGGAGAAGCGAAACTGATTTATGAAATGGTTGCTGCATCGCTATCTCCCTCGCTTACGCAATAATATATTTATATTAATAATATTATAATTACGTGTAATAATTTAGATTAAAGTATGATGAGGCTGACGTACCTTTGTAAGGTAAAAGCCTCTAAATAAATAAAGATTAAAAAAAAAATAAGTGCAGAGAGACAAACATTTCTACCGGTCTTCTTCTTCGTGAGGTTAGTGACTAACCTGGTGCCAGAGTTCTAACGCGACCCTTGGGCTTCTGACATGGCTTCACATGCCGTCGAGAAATATCACTCAGGCATGGCGGTTTCCTTACGATGTTTTCCTTTACCGTCTTTTAAGCAATTGATAATTATAAAATACGGATATGATTCCGAAAAGTCCGAGGTGCGTTGGGTTCGAACTCCAGACCTATGACTTGGCAGTCCGACGGTCAAACCACTAGGCTATCACTGCTGTGTGTGTGTGTGTATGTTTTTTTCTACCAGTTAAATACATATAATAATTATATGTATCTTGATCATCATGGAAGAGTGTAAGTCCAAAATTTCTAAAACAAAAAACCTCGAACCTCGACATTTTAATCCGAAGTTCTACATTTAGTATATGACTGTGCTAACCAGTTTTTCTCAATATTTCAGCCCCAGAACCGTACAATCATCTCTTTATAGCTCACTAGGTTCAAATAACAGCTTCACCTCATGTACCAATTCTTAGTAGCTCAGATTAGTTTTTTGTTCTAGCAGTGATGGTAAGATAAGTGGTCTGATGCGGCGCTATTCATGGTCATTAAAGAACCACACCTTGGAACCAGGCCATCGATATCAGGTCTATCAATCAGGCTATGATAAGCTATTGTAATAGCTGTTATATATACAACATTATTTTTAGTATATGCGAAACCTGAATATAGTTTGTTCAGAATAAGGAAGTGAATCGATTTCAATAATTTTTACACCATGTTATATTTTGCCCAAAAAATATTTAAGTGTCATGGAAAATGTTATCAACATGTAATTACTTACAATACAATCGCCGTACGGTTAGGTACCTACTGCCAAATTATTATCAATGAAAGCAAGAGGACCCTGGAGGCGCAGGGGCGCCGTTAGGATGTTTTTTTACGGACAACCCGGTAACATGAAAACCTTGTAACTTTGTGATTTTACATGATACAGTTTTGAAATTTTGTACATAGATTCTTTACATAAAAATACTAGACACGTATTTCGGGTTTCGCATATACTACAACTAATATTGTATAATAGCTATGATAAGCTATTATTGTAGAGTATTTATTTGTCCGTTGACGTTTTATTAGAATTTGTTTTGTTTATTTGGTTAGTAAGTTGTTTTTTTTTTGTTTTTTATTATCTCTACCTACAATATAACTTAACATCACGCCTGTATTGGATATCGCTGCATCGCGAGATATGGACCCATCTTTGGATTTCATCAAAATGTGTTATATGTAGTATAATGACGTAATGGCCCAGTGGTTAAGGTCTAGCCTTACATGCAAATGGTTGTGTGTTTAAATCCGGGCAAATACCAACGTGACTTTTTTGAATTAATTAATGTACTTTCAGAGTTTATCTTGGACATTACTGACATAGTGGAAGGAAAACCCCGCGGTTTCACCCACATAAGTCTCGATCCCGTGGGAAAATCGGGATAAAAAGTAGTCCAATCCCAGGTCATGGGCTATCTATGTGCCAAATTTCAGCTAAATCCGTTCAGCCGTTTTAGCGTGAATGCGTAACAAATAAAACGAAAAGCTGGAAGCAGTTAAGTGACGTAGCGTTCAAAAAGAAAGTCAAAATTTTCTAGCTGAGAAAGCTTATTATGATTTAAATGAGTTTTTAAATGAGAGTTTTTGATTATGTTTTGCTAATTTATTATTTTTAATTATCTCTATATATTATCATGACATTTTTAAATTACCTAGACTCGGAGTGACATTGTACTTAATTTTATTAATATTTGCATGCCATTGTATAAGGCAAACGTGATGATCTGTTTTATTCCTCTACTTTTTACATCTCTTGCATGCTGACAATTTGTTTTGTATGTACTCGTATTGTACTCATGTTAGTGCAAATAAATGATTATCTTATCTTATTAACAAATAAACTCAATTTCGCATTTATAATATTAGTTAGGAAGTTAGGATATAAGTCTGAAATCGCCAACCCATCTTGAACAAGCGTTGTGATCAGTGCTCTAGCCTTCTCTGTATGAGAAGTGACCTTTTGCCCTGCGGTGTGACAATAAATAATAGGCTGGTATTGTTATTATATAGTATCTGATAAAACAGATAAAAGATAGCTTTTAAATTTCTAATCTTATTTCAAATGGAGTATAGTATAGCTCGCAGTATGGTTTTAAAAATGCATAGAGAACGCTGCGCAGGCGACTAAGGGATTTACTAGAGAATGGGCACATAATCCTTTAGTCGCCTTTTACGACACCCACGGGAAGAAATGGGATGGTGCTATTCTTTACGTCCGGCAACAAACGGAACCCGCCAACCCGCCTGCCAAGCGTGGCGATTATGGCAAATCCCCCCCACTTTTTGGGGGAGGCCTATATCCAGCAGTGGACATCTTTCGGCTGAAATAATGATAGTATAGCTAGTATACTCCATTTGAAATATATTCTATCACTGACACGACGGCCGCGATCGGCTCACTCATGGAACTTACAATCAGTCCTGAACGACTGTTCAAGGCAAGTTCCAGCAATGGATGACCATCGCTGGAAGTTGCCGGACGATGTGCGTGAACTGCTGACTGAGAAGAACGCGGCTACTCGTGCGTACAATAACTTTCCCTGTGCCGCTAACAAAGCCTACATGCGCTATTTGCAGAGATCTGCAAAGACACGCGTGGCAGAGCTGCGTGAAGCTAACTGGGCAAGATGCTAGGCGAACTAGAGCCCACTCATCTGGCCATCTGGGAACTTCAGAGGAAACTCAAGTCCCAAGAAGTAGTTTCCATACCCCCCCTGACACGCCCCGACAGGACAATAGCTTTTGAAAGGCCGAATGCCTGGCTGACAGTCTCGAGTCAAAATCGGTTAAACGGACTGTAAAAAATGTTTATTTAATTGTCTAATCTTATTTCAAATGGAGTATAGGTAATAATAATCTGCATAAACTTAATAAATAAAAAACTGATCTACTATTAGTGGTTTACCATTTTACACAGCCTGTAATAATTTATGCAATCTGATCAACGAAGGCATGCGATTCAATCAAGATGCTTATCTAATCAATGCTGATAACGTAAGTACATACTCACCTTAGCTTCCTTTGCATCTAGTTTTAGTATTTTGAAACCTGTATAAAATCAGCTTTTAATGTTCCCACTGCTGGGACACAGGCCTCTTCTTTGTGAGAGGCAGTCTACCACGCAGACCCAGTGCGAGTTGGTGGATGTTACATGTTTTCGAATTTTTGGTTCTAGGACATGCCGGTTTCCTTCCGGTGATTTCCTTCACCGTTTTGAAAACAGTGATGTGATGAAATTAAAAACACAAAGTAAAGTGCCTGGCTGGGTTCGAACTCTTGACCTACAACTCGTACTCGATACCATCTCCTTGTTCCGAACTCACTTATTTTGCTGTGTCCAACAGGGTCCATATGATCTATGATCTAATTATACGTTTTCCACCTAAGAATACCTGCATGTGGAATGCAATAAAAGTATTGAGTACCACTGGGTCACCACTACTCTGAAACCGACGGGGTAATTACGTAAGTAGCAATGGGTTTCATTTTGACAGTTCCACAACATTAATTGCGTTATTTACGTTGATAAGCAGGCAAATTTTTCGAGCATATTTATATGATAGCTATGAAAAGAATCAATAGCCAAACTGTAACACCCTGTAACTAGCCTACTAAAATAAAAACAGAAAAGTAGCCATGTACAGTAGATAATTTAGAAGTAGGTACCTATTTTAAAAATAATACAATATTGATTAAAAAAGATACCAAACCTACCTAGCACACCTTTAGAAAGAAGGAGGAGGGAGGTTTATAATTAATAACTCGAAACAGCGGCGTCAGGCCAGGTTAGACGTCAGGCCTCGTCAGCTCTGAGGCGTGAAAACCTGCTTCCCAATATAAAGGTGAGAATCAGAAATGGCGTCAGGCAAGGTTAGACATATACTTGGATTCGCGATATACTTCAAAATCATTCAGAAAATAATTGATAGTGTGTTACGCAATTAGTAATGGTTCTGATTGGCTACTATATTTTAATTGATTTCATAAATGAGATGATTCAGATTAATTGACGCTTTCATCTTGTTTTATTCATCATGAAAATTAAATGAATGAGATAAAATGATAACGTTCTTAAATCAATTTATTGCATGTAATTAAATCCTATTTGATTGAAGTTTATTTGTACTTGCAAATTAGTTTAACGGCTTAATAAACTTAATTGAGTAGTTAATTAATTTTATGGTTTTCTGAAGATTTAATAAGTGTTTTGCTAACTTATTTTGTTATGTGTATTTTTTCACAGGTTGAAGATTTTCTGGCAAAGACTACACTTTACGTAGGGTTTCACGATTCCCGGGTACTTTGAAAGTTCGATTTAGAGGCCACGACAACGAGAACTCCGAGGTGTGAAGAACAAGGTGTAAAGTTCACTCATTCTATAAAGAATAGGGAGGATTCCCCGACCAGACGGGTGTTGTGTCTGGTAGGCTACTGCCCGACGGTTGATGTCGGGATGTTATTTATGCCAGTCGCGCAGTAAACTCTGCTTGCGCGATGCAGGATTTGTGTGAATAGTGATCACCTGATAGCATAATCTTAGGGAGTGTAGATTGTGGACCACATCTTATCTTTTGAAGTATTTTTATAGCTAGATGATAGTAGGGTTGTTCAAGTAATGGTGCGTATAGGCTGTCCACAACAAGAACAACGGAGTAACTGCATTTGAGCAGATACATTTTTCGAACATAAGAAGCAATGGATTCACAATATCCTTCAAAGTGTGTAAGTATTAGGGTGCCAGTTGAGCTAAAAATAATAATCTTGTTTGGAATGTATTTTTTTTTTAAAGTCCCAAGGGACTTAAGTCATTAAAAATAAGGATAGCGTGATTTGTACAAAAACCCAAAATCAAAATGAAAAGTGTATGAAAATGAACGAATGACTGACAACGTAAAAAAAAACTATTGCGTTGGGACTACGTACGGTACGTCATTAATTTGTTATTGTGTAGCTGTTTATTTACACAAGACATTAAAACGATACCCAAGACCAACCATTTAAATCGATTTCTTACTTAATGTGAAGACAGTTTTATCTCTTTTTAGTACCTGCAACGAGTTTAATGCCGAATCGCGTGCGCTGTGCCGTTTTGCGCGTCATTTTGATTGGAGACTAAAACGATAAATACCATGCAAAATTACAAAAGTAACCTAAAATAAGCGATTGAAATAATAAAAACAACGAACATAAAAACAAAATTACTGCCAAAAAAATTAAAGAATATAAAAGATATATTTTTAAATTACTATTATTATTAATGTAATACCTGGCTATAACTATTATTTTTGATATGAACAGTTATAGAACCGCCTCCTTGGTCCTAGTGGGTGTGATCAGAGGTTTGAGCAAGAGTGTCTGACCTCGATTTTCAGGTTAGAAACGGTACGGGTGTTTTCGACTTACTGTTTCCCTCATTAGTATTAGCAATAGTTTTATAACAAAATGCCGATTTCTCAACTACCGGCCATTTGAGATTAGGAATTTAAAAAAAAAGTGTTTATTCCATTGATGTATTAAATATGAAGATAGGCCACTCTCTAACATCACGTAAATATTAAATGGACCCGATGTCGTGCGTCATGTGCTCGACAACCGAAATATAGAGACATATTAAGCGGGCTATAGCGGGAACGAGATAGCAATAATTGTCACTGTTACGTACCCATAACAACTCGGAAACAAACTACAATTCGGGTATTCCCCGCAAACCGAGAGTAATGTAGGTCGATTGTGTTTTTTCCCCTAATTTATGCGGTCCACGTCGAGGAGCGCGTACCATATCTTCCTATTTAATACATCAATGGTTTATTCACGAAATATTTTTATAAGACATATAAATTTACTACCTCTGCCTCGTTGGTCTAGTGGTCGCAAGCGCTACTGCAGAGCATGAGGTTCTGGGTTTGATTCCCAGGTCGGACGAAGTGTTATTGGGATTTTCCATTAGGAATTTCTCAGTAGCAGCCCGGAGTCTGGATTTGAGCCCGGTTGATGGCAATAGGCTCGCCCCCTATTACATGGGACTTGAGCATAACTGGCGAAATGTGGGTGTACTATAGGTATACCTCAGCCTATCCCTAAAGGGTTTACAGGCGTGATATTATGTTATGTTATTACCGTTGCCAAACTGCAAAGCAGTTTGTTGGCAGACGCAATAAATTTGACAATGATAATGGCAGTTTGCATGAGTGTATAGGGGTATGAGGAACAGGGTGTAAAGTTCACTCATCCTCGATAGAAGGGTGTTGTGTCTGGTGGACAACTGCCCGATGGTTGATGTCGGGACGTTGTATACAGGGTTATTGGTAAAACACCAACAACCTCTTAAGGGGTCATTGTACTTATCATTATGAACAACTTTTACTAATGGACCAAAGTTGAAATCGTGAAAAAAAATCAGCTGTTCCCTACATTAAAGTTCGCTGAAATCGTTAAAAGGTACAGCTGATTTTTTTTTCGCGATTTCAACTTTGGTCCCATAGTAAAAGTTGTTCATAATGATGAGTACAATGACCCCTTAAGAGGTTGTAGGTGTTTTACCAATAACCCTATATAATTATCTGCGCCTTAAAAAGATATACCTAGAATTATTACTTCTTACCAAAGATAACACCGCTAATACTCCAGGCACGCGGCTAATAAACAAGATATAATGCAGCTTAAAGCCTGTAGCCTATAGCCAAGGCAGTAAATAATCTAATCGGGATCTTAATCGAAACGAGATGATAGTTTAATACATATTATCTGTAGATTATGTTTAATGATCCCGTAAATCAGTAAGTAGGTTGGTGTGTTCGTTCAAAGTAGAGACAGTACACTAGCACTTTTAAGCTTAATATTACGCAAACGGATCTCAGAATTGAAAAATATTTTTGACAAACCCACAATATTTTTGAACGGCCTATCCAACGATACCCCACACCATGTATTAGACGAGAAAAAAAAATACCATATCTGTTTTACGTGCAAGGGAGGTACCCTAAAAAAAATTTTTTTCATGGTTTTATTTTACGACTTTCTCGGCGTGATTAATATTACACCCATGCCAAATTACAGCTTTCTAGGACTTAGCGTCTCTGAGTTAAGCCGGGGACAGACGGACGGACGGACAGACAGACAGACAGACATACAGACAGACAGACAGACAGACCGACAGACGGACATGGCGAAACTATAAGGGTTCCTTGTTTACTACAGGACCCTAAAAAAGAGACATTTAGTGTTGTCAATTGCGCGGGAATGTAAACAAACATTATTCGGCTACCAATCACCGAATGTTGGCATCACAGACAAACAAATTGTGAATGGCGTGCATGCGTCCTTGTCGTCCTCAGGACAAAAAAATGTATTTCCATTTCTTTCTTTTTTCTAACTTCCAAATATGAGAATATTAGGAAAATAATTGAGATATATTAATAAATCGAAGTATATTGCGTACTTACATGAGGAATGAGATCCCTTGTGTTTTATTAACTTTGGTGTCCTATTTAGTAGGTACACTTTCTATAAAATACACACGATGGCATTTTTTGATTTTTTTAGCTGCTTTGGTATTACTCGTCGCCATGCGTGTCGCAGACTAAAGTCAATACGTCCCAATTAGGAAGTTTTCGAGTCTTCACGATTCCGCGCTCACAACACCACATGAATATCTTCCTTACTCTCATCATGAACTTAATCTTAACGGTACGAGCGACCGTGTAATACCGACCCAACAATGAGTTGCTACATAACTGTTTCGCCGTTGTTTTGATGAAGCAGTTTTTTATGGCCATCTTATGCGAGAGGTACAACGTAACACGCAAGTAGATGGTGTTTGTTCATGGGTTCTGTAGGTCAGTGGCACGACATGTGTGGAGAGGGGTACTGTTAGCTGAAGAAGTGTTAGCTTTTATGTCGACTTTGACAAAGCTGATGATGGGACTAATATTACAGGTTTCCTTGTGTGGTGTCAGATTGAAGATCGAGAAAGGATAGCAATTAATGATGATCTGGAATTCCAGATCATCATTAATTGCTATCCTTTCTTAATTTAATTACTAATTACTTAATTATTAATTACTTAGATTAGTGAACACCGAAGCTATAATAAGTAAAGGTCATCACTCATAACCGCACCGCTCCGACACAGCAAATAACTTATCAAATGGATTAAAGTCTATTTTACAATGACTATACAAACTCAAACTCAAAGCATTTATAACAAAATAGCTTCTGCCCGCGACTTCGTTCACGTGGAAGTCGTAAGACACCACAATATACAAATAACAGCCACATTTTAATAAAAAACTGCCTCGCTGGTCTATTGGCCGCAAGCGCTACTGTTGGGCATGACGTCCTGGGTGCGGGTGGATATTTTCGAGGCGGTACCGGGCTGTTTACTGCTCTGGAGGGGTGCGGTTATAGTGAGTGATGACCTTATGAGGAGGCTCCCTATTTTTAACCGACTTCCGAAAAAGGAGGAGGTTAAATGTTTGGCTGTATATTTTTGTTATTTATTTTTTATGATTGTTCACCGCTATCTCCGTCTATTATGGACCGATTTTGAAGATATTTTTTTTTTTTTGAAAGGGTATGCTCCCGAGGTGGTCCCATTGACACCAAATCAGAGTCTGATGAGAAGATCTCATGGAAATCGAGGAAAACCCTCGAATTTTATAGGCAAACCTACAGCAATTGGGTATTTTTTATAGTAACTCGTGCTATTGCTCCCGAAAATCATGATTTGGTGAAGTGGAACTGATGATGGAGACCATAGATGGCCACTGGAACAACATAATAATAAGTTTTTAACGGGTTGCGATTCGATTAGGTACTAACATAAAAAAACTTGTTGTAAAAAAAAATTACCGACTTCCAAAAAAACAGTACAAAGTGAAAAATAACTTTAATTTCGGAAGTCGGTGGCAAAAAACTAAAATACAGATCCAAAGACACCGACTTCCGAAATTAAAGTTACTTTTCATTTTGTAGTGTTTTTTTTGGAAATCAGTAATTATTTTTACAATAAGTTTTTTATGTTAGATAATTTGCATAAATATTCTGAAACAGTCACACATACAATCAAAATGACACTTTAGTGTATGATTTATTGGATCTTTTTCTTTCCATGTTGAAGACAGTTACGTAATTGTAATATTTTCGCTCAATACATTTTTTATTCGAAAATCATGTCTTTTATAAGGATAATAAATAAAAACAAACAAGATTGTTCGGCTTTTATGTCTAAATAAATATTCACAGCAAGAAAATATAGTTTCTTATCCAGCCACCAGATATTTTTTCTCTAGATCAATTATTACTTTAAACGAAATAAGAATTGAGAATTACGCTATTTAGTTTTGTGCTCGAACACGATCAAAGAGCGTACGCGATATTCAACTTTATTACTGTTGTGTTAGCGTTTAGTACATAACGGAGTGGCTGAGAGCAAGGGGCGGAGTTTGCGTGGAAATTTAATTTAGACTGCTTGGTCTTAAAGCGTAAGGCCTGACACAAACCTGTAAATAACCAAAAAAACGTAAGAATGAATACGTGAGCTACAGATGCCGATTCACCTTATTCAAATAACTAGAGTTTTAATATTGGGTCACTGAGGACCTTAAGGATAGTGTCAATATTGAAAGGGAGCGCAGAGCGCTGTCTGCCCGATGCAACATGTTGGCCCGCAGGTTTTCACGGTGCACTGTCAAAGTTGCGCTTTTTAAAGCATACTGTCAGTCCTTTTATACCTGTAGCTTGTGGGTTAACTATACACAGCGGACATACAGCGATCTGCGCGTTCAATACAATAACGCGTTCCGGGTGCTGATGGGGCTACCGCGTCACTGCAGCACCTCCGCAATGTTCGCGGCGGCTGAGACAGACGGCTTTGCGGCCATCATGCGCAAACGGTGCGCTTCTATCATGCGCCGCACGCGCGACAGTCCCAACATCAACCTGCGCGCGCTGGCGCACCGGTGGGACTCTCCGATGCTGACTCGCTGGATACGGCTGCATGCAGTCGTATAGTGATTTGTCACCGGCATCGGGGAGTCCACCCGGACCGGTCACTTACTCTTGTGTTTGCTATTATTTTACTTATATGATTTAATTAAATTATGTATTGTTTAATTGAATTATTATTTTAAATTATTTAATTCAATTATTATTGTATGTTGTTTAATTGAATAATGATTACTAATTTCTATTAATTATTACTAACACTAGTTTGTAAGCTCACAGTTGTACTAACAAATATAATGGATGTAATCCTTGATGAATCTGAAATAAATGATGATTTGATTTGATTAATAGCTAGCCATAATCTCACAAGACTACACGGAAAGATCCTCAATAATTAAAGTTCATCAAAGAATTATAGCCCATAACGAATCGGGCGCAGTGAGTGATGTGCTACCATTATCGAGTGAAAGGTAATAAATATTTGTACGAGCTCTGAACATAACTGTAGCTGTACCCATTCATTTAATTTTATCGATCGTGCGATTCGATTCGAGTAATTAAAGTCGCAAATACTGTTATGTTAATTTTAGGTTGGTTTGGGCAAGATTTTGCAGTACCTACCTGCCTATTTCTAAGTAATAATACCTAGGTTGCCGTTTGGTGCCGAACGTAAAGAATAGCACCATCCCATTTCTTCCCGTGGGTGTCGTAAAAGGCGACTAAGGGACTTACTAGTGAATGGGCAGCAGCGTTCTCTATGCATTTTAACACCATACTTCGATCGCCAACCCGCCTGCCAAGCGTGGCGATTATGGCAAACCCTTTAGGGGAGGCCTATGGTCAGCAGTGGACGTCTTTCGGCTGAAATGATGATGATGATGAATACCTAGGTCTTCAGATGATTGTTCGGCTTGTAAGAAAAAGAAAAAAAAAAAAAGAAAAGAGTAAGGCTTAAGGGCTCGAGTTGACCGGCGCGATATCGCACCTGTCTGCTGGAGCCTTAAGGGGAAATGCGGGCGGAGAGACTTTTAGAGTAAAAAGTCATAAATCGAGGTTCGGCTCTCGCCTATTTCCTCCTCCAATATTGGACCAACTTAAAAGATATTTCTTATACTGAATAAGAAGGATATATACTGTGTCCCTATGTTTTTCTTTTTTTATTAATAGTTGGCAGATTTGTACAATAGCCCTCTGTTGTCAGCGGTCTAAACAGGCAATTTTGAGCATTTTCAGAGGGTTCCAGCTCTTATAAAGATAATGTATCATCAAAAAGGAAAACATAGGGACACAGTATATATCCTTCTTATTCAGTATAAGAAATATCTTTTAAATTGGTCCAATATTGGAGGAGGAAATAGGCGAGAGCCGAACCTCGATTTATGACTTTTTACTCTAAAAGTCTCTCCGCCCGCATTTCCTCTTAAGGCTTCTCATTCAGAGTAAAAAGATCAATGTTGATTGGGTTTAAGCTATTTCTGAGAACAAAGTTTAGCCGATCTCAATCAATCTGCCTATAGCCTTCTCCCAACTACGGTGGGGTTGGCTTCCTGTCCAACCGGATGCAGCTGAATACCAGTATTTTACATGGAGCTACTGCCTATCTGACCTCCCTAACTCACAACTGGGTAATACGATACCCCTTGGTAAGGCTGGTTGCCAGACTTTCGGGCTTCTGACGACCCGTAACGACTGTCAGAGATCCACAAATGACAGCCGGGCTTAACGTGCTTTCCGAGGCAAGTAGAGCCGATCTATTCTCTAAAAATCTTACTGTGAAAACTAAAGTGAAGTGAGCTGACAATAGTGTCAATTTCAAAATATATATTTGGGAACATAGTTAATCTGTAATCCAAACGAAATAAATAAACACTACCTTAAGAATATGTTTGATTTACAAATTATTTTGGTATTACGTATGCATGACGTATTTCATTATTGATATATTTTATTATTGATATATCGTTATTGACGACACGGTTGGCGCAGTGGTTAAGCGATTGACTGCTGCGCTGTGTGTCGCGGGTTCGATTCCCGCGCGGAACAAATATTTGTATGACCTACAAGTAGTTGTTCCGGGTCTGGCTGTTTGTGTAAGTGAGTTTAAATGTTTGTAAACGCACCCACGATACAGGAGAAATTCCTACTGTGGGGCAACGTTTAAAAAAAAAAAAAACTACGCATGCTGCCGGGCCCTGGACATTTTCGACGAAACTAGTTAAAATTTATAAGTATCTAATTTTTGATAATCGTTGGTTTGTCAGTTGGAAAGAGGCAAATAAAGATCCAAAGTTCTCATTAAAGATTTCATAGACCAGACTCGTTTTGCGTGAATGTGATTCTTCCTTTTGAAGATGGTTTATAAGATTTAATTTACAGTAATAATTCAGTTTGACCTGACTTTATGTAAAGTACAGTTTAATGTTTACTTATTCACACGCGAGAAACGGTGGGCCCAAGTCAAATGATATTAACCGTTGTTTTTAATTAACTACTTCAAAGTTAATACTGTTACTTTGAGTATTTTACGCAAAAAATAAAAAATAAAGAGTTTTTGTTTAAAATTATGTGCTATGAGACTAGTCATACACCGTGAAGTAATAATATTATCACCTCAGCACCTCAAACAAGCAGGTCTTGCTGTTTATAGACAGTGAGCAAAATTCGACTTTATTGCGAGCGTGGGATAAAGTAACTTTTTACATACATACATAAACTCACGCCTTCTTCCCATGGGGGTAGGCAGAAACTATAGAACGCCACTTGCTACGCTCCTTACATACTCCTTTTGCTTCGCCTACGTTCATACATCTAGTCATACACGCAAGTAACTTTTTAGTTATTATTTTTTAAATGCCGAGAACATTGGGTCTACTCAAAAAAAATTGGAAAGATTTGAAATTCACTTTGTTCTGTCACTTTCACTTCGATAGAAAAAAAGAGAGAAATAGAAACTAGTCGATTAGAAGATCGATTTTCAAATTCCATACTTAGTAAAGAAAACGAACAATAAAACGTTCGGATACACATATATCGGTAAAATTGCAAATCATCTGTTTTATCGGTTTCAAACAATGATGTATAAAACTATAGATACGTTGTCCGCACTCTAAAATGGCAACATGAAATGAAGCCAATTGGCCACATTGCGCTCAGTCACGCACTGACCTGTCGCGCGACGCTATGTTTGTTTTTAATTTATATCGTCGCCGTTTTTAAGCGCCGAGATGTTGGTTGATAACGTGTCTATCTATAATACGTCATTGGTTTTAAATGTAATTATTATCACCGTCGCCCGGCCGGCCGGTAATACGATACCCCTTGGTAAGACTGGTTGCCAGACTTTCGGGCTTCTGACGACCCGTAACGACTGTTAAAAATCTACTAATCTAATGACAGCCGGGACATTAATTAACATAAGGCTGCAGGTATCCGCTGGATGCGGGAAGCACAGAACCGGCAAAGTGGAGGTGCTTGGGGGAGGCCTATGTCTAGCAGTGGACGTCTTTCGGCTGAAATTATGATGATGAATTAACGTAAAAAAAATAACCCAGGTACAGTGTGACACTTAATCTAACGTGTGTGTTCAATTAATATCGCCATTGTGGCGGCACGTTGTATATAATATTAAATAAACACAATCCACCTTATTACAAAACAAGATTTATATTTTGACATGGCTTAAACCATGGAGCCAGTTTTTGTAATAAGAACATAACAGTGATTGAAATACCGTTCTTTATACAAAACTGAAGACTTAGTTCGGTACTAAGTTGTCAGTTTTGTGTTTAGGAACTTTACCATAGTCGGAATAAAGTTCGAAATTCAATAATGGCTCCATGTTTTAAAGTTGGGTCTGAAGATAAACCTTATTCTGTAATATGGGGGTTTAAGTTTATATTATTACATGTGCAGAAGTACCTAATAAAGGATCGAGAAGAAGACTGTCTCTTAACAATTTATTGAATACCTATTTAATGGACTAAGGTTGTATTCCGCTATAAATGTTAACTGGTTTCGAAGTTTTATTGTTATCTCAACGTTTATTAATCGACTGCATAAAGAATTAAATGCAATTTAAATCAAATTACTCAATTAGAGGTAATGCAGCAGATAATGGTGAATAAGTTGTTAATGGAGTAGTTAATTCCTGAAATTGCTTGCATTGTAATTGAAGAAAATTTTTGTGTTTTTGTTAGGTATTGTTGAAGATTTGAAGTGGGGCTTGGGGAGCTCGTGGCTAAGTTATATTAAGCTACGCTTGCCGTGTCCAGACCATCTTTACATATCGAGACCCCTGCGTGCCTCGGAAATCACGTTAAGCCGTTGGTCCCGTCTGTCATTCGTGGATCTTTGACTGTTTGACAGTCGGAACGGGTCGTCAGAAGCCCGAAAGTCTGACAACCAGTCTTATCAGGGGCATTGTATTACCCAGTAACTGAGTTATGTGCAGATAGGCAGTCGCTCCATGTAAAATACTGGTATCCAGCTGCCTCCGGTTGGACTGGGTGCTGACCCCAAAATAGTTGGGAAAAGGCAGGCAGATGTTGATGATGAAGATTTAGAAGTCAAAATTAATGCTAAAACAGGTTGAAGTTAAATGAAATGTTCTTAAAGAATAGATTGTATGTGTGCCATTGCGCATCCGCTCCGAACAATGGTTGCCACAAACACTAAGCGACCTTTGTTAGTTAGCATTAAATCTCTGGCTTAATAACTTTTTACCTATTCATAGAATTACAAATATTACAGTACGCAATTTAAAATACAATACTTTTCAGGGAGGACTATAACATATTATATAGAGTTAGATCTAGGTATCCGTCTTTCATTCTGAAATAATTAAATTGATTAACGCATTATTTGCTTAATCATTTAGAAACAAAAACACGTGGGCATTGTTACTTATTTTTCCAAAAATCCCCACTAGGCGGAGTTTATTTAACCAGTGGGGATTATTGGAAAAAAAAATAACAATCCTCACCAGTGGGGATTTGTCGGTGGGGATTTCTGGAATAAATCCGTCTTTCTGAGAAAATCTTATTTTTGTCTATAAAACAAAAACTTTTTCCTGAATTTGTATTTTAAGGCTTCTACAGACCGGCGCGACACGCGACGCGACACAAAGGCCCCGCGTGTCGCGCGACGAGCAGTGCCTTTGTGTCGCGTCGCCAGTCGCGCTTTTATGTAGAAGCCTTAACTCAAGTTTTGTCGTAGTCTGCCTCGTTGGTCTAGTGGTCGCAAACGCTACCACTGAGCATGTGGTCTTAGGTTCGATTCCCAGGTCGGTCAAAGTGTTATGGGGTTTCCCATCAGGTTTTTCAGTAGCAGCCCGAAGTCTGGATTAGTGCCCCTATTGCATAGGACTTAACTGCCAAAATGTGGGCGTTAATATAGGAACACCTCTGCCAAACCTCTCGGGGATTACAGCCGTGATGTTATGTTTATTAATACTCAAATCAATAAATTCAATCAATATTTTTTTGCTATTTCCACTAAGAGGCCATCCATAAATTACGTCACACGAATTTCTTGATTGTTTTACCCCCGTCCTTGTCACAGTTCGTCACATTTTTGAAGCTTCTCCCTCTCTAGTGTGACGTCACATATTTTACAAGTTTACATCTAGAAATGTGTCTTACGTACCTACATATTTTTATTTTTAAGCCAATATAAATATTTTTCCGTAAAACACCGTAAAACATAATGTAACGCTGCACAATGTGTTTTTAGAATTAAAGTATTGATTTGCCTTTTGTACTGACTTTTGGATATGCTTAAACGCAACCCCCCCATGCGTATACGCGAATTTCACTTACGCTGAAAGCACACCACCGCCGCGAAACCATAGCAGCGAAACCGCAGTAGATCAATTGTACTGGTTCGCGTCATGTTCCGCTACTCGCATCCAATTCGAGTAGCCGAACATGACGCGAACCAGAACAATTGAACTACTCCGGTTTCGCTGCTATTGTTTCGCAGAGGAGGTCGAGTTTTTTCGTAACGTATCCCTCGCGTAACTCTGTCTGACGAAACCAAGATGAAGAGACAAGGTTCTGACGGTATACAGTATGTGCGTTAATCGGCTAAGCAGCCATTGAATCCTAAGTTCACGAAAAAAGTAGTAAAGCATGGGGTGGAAACATAAAACCTTAGGGATGTTTCTCAGGGCATGGGGGTGGGTCAGTTAAAAAGATTGAAGGCATTTTAGACCAATTTCAATACAGGCAAATATTGGCTGAGACTAAGCTTCCTTATGCTGAGGAGACGTTGCCTGTAGTTTGGATATTGCAACATGATAACGACCAAAACACGCTGCTCATTCGGTGAAAAAGTTTCTTAGTGATCAAAAAGTCACTGTTAGATTGGCCTGCAAACAGCCCAGATCTTAATCCGATCGACAATCTATGGGTAAAGAAGAGTGTGGCTGCTAAAAGGGTAAGTAATTTGAATTAACTGTATGATGTCTTTGTCGAATCTTGGGAAACTATTTATGTTGTTCCGTTTGGTGCCGGACGTAAAGAATAGCACCATCCCATTTCTTCCCTTGGGTGCCGTAAAAGGCGACTAAGGGACTTACTAGAGAATGGGCAGCAGCGTCTCTATGCATTTTTAAAATCATACTGCGATCGCCGACCCGCCTGCCAAGCGTGGCAATTATTGCAAATCCCCAACCCTTTTTTTTTTTGGGGGGGGAGGCCTATGTCCAGCTGTGGACGTCTTTCGGCTGAAATGATGATTTATGTTGAAACCCGTAAAACATTAATACATTCCATGCCCCATCGCTGCAGAGCAGTTACTATATGCAAGGTTCACCCTACAAAATATGAATGCTTAGTTTTGTAAGAAGTGGTAAAGTCTATTTACTTAATAAGTATTGTTAATTTTATTAAATAAATTCTGATATCGTTTAATAAATGAAGTAATTTTATCCGTTCGTATTCCACAGCTTGGAAGTTTCGAATACTTAGTTCAAATGGATCATAGTCAAATTATTAATAGAAGTCCAAACTATTTTG
This sequence comes from Tiliacea aurago, assembly GCA_948098905.1. Classification (NCBI taxonomy): domain Eukaryota; kingdom Metazoa; phylum Arthropoda; class Insecta; order Lepidoptera; family Noctuidae; genus Tiliacea; species Tiliacea aurago. The sequence continues at coordinate 21,539,017 of OX402578.1, forward strand.
CGTATCTTGTATGTAGTATTAAAATTGATGTTTAACCATGTTGTTCAAAGTAAATTGATAAAAAAATAACAGCAACCTGTTTATCGATAAGTAACTTCGGTATGAATCGTCCCTAATTATATGCAGGGCTTGAGACCGGTTCATTTTTATTTCCGAAGATACAAATAATTATTCATACAATTGATATTGGCTTCAAAGATTGCTTCATCACATTAAGTTTAGCATTGATTTTGTAACAAAATGTTAAATAATTAACGAAATAATATGTTCGAAAACCTTTATTATAACCGGTTTCCGAGCCCTGATTCCACAACTGTATATGTGTGTACATAAATGGTTAAATAAATAAGAAGTAAAATAAATTCACTTTCAAATGTACTTACTCCACACGCTTTTCAAACACTAAAAATAAAAAACAACAACCTCTAAGTGATGTCTTTGAACCACTCATGTTATAAAGTCGTTACCCAACGAGGTGTTTTTTTAGCAATTGTAACAAACGGTACTCCGTACTAAGATTAGCATCCATTTAATTGAAGATGGCGGATAAAAAATGACGTAATTACCCGCGGCGGCTTCCGGCCGGTGTAAACGTAACCTTTACGACGCGAAAGAAGAACGAGTGGACTAATGAATGAGGGAATGGAAGAGCGAAGAACTTTCGTTTGATGTGAACTTGTGGAGGTTATTAAATTGCGATGCGGTTATGGATACTGTTATAGTGATCTTTCTGTAAACACAACTAAAAGGCTAACAACTATTGTTTTATTATTTTGGTTAAAAATGGTTAGTTACTAAGTTAGTTTATTAAAAGAGTAGGTACAGTAAGCAATACAAATCAGTACTTTTACATAATGTCATCTAAATTGATGCAATAAAGTGTTTTTCTGAATTTCATGTTCTAGATTTATTTATTTTATTATTTAATACTCTTATAATATTATATCAGTAAGTATTGATTTTTTAGGAATAAGTTATAATATACCTATATTATATTGTAATATAAGTACGCAATAATAATAATGTAATATTATATTAGATTGTAATTAGTTTTTGTTTATACTAAACCTCTTAAGGGGTCATTGTACTCATCATTATGAACAACTTTTACTATGGGACCAACCTTGAAATCGCGAAAAAAAAATCAGCTGTTCCCTACATTAAAGTTCGCTGAACTCGTCAAAATGTAGGGAACAGCTGATATTTTTTTCGCGATTTCAACTTTGGTTCCATAGTAAAAGTTGTTCATAATGATGAATACAATGACCCCTTAAGAGGTTTAGTATAAACAAAAACTAATGTTGTATATTAGATTATTATTTACCTATGTCATAATTATAAAGATAAATTTGTACATAGTTCTTCTGTGCTGATGCTGTGCACATCTGTAAGTGACTAATTCACAATACCTAAAACTGTGTGATTGTGTTTGTGTATGTTTTAGTAAGAAAGTCGTTTAAGTGCTACATCAATAAATAAATATTATGCTCAATCATTAAGATAAAAAAAAACTGAAGTGTTGGGTATTCGACTTTTGTTGCGGACCGTACTTACCTAATAATTGTATCTGTCATTGTAACGATAAACCTCATAATTAAGAAAATTAAGATTGAATAACCTGAAATAATCGACTTTTACTGCGGACTGTACCTAATAATAAGTATTATCTATCTGTCAGTGTGTCGATAAACCTCATAATCAAGAGAATTAAGATTAAATAAACTTAAATAATCGACTTTTACCGTGGACCGTACTTAATAATATTATCAACCTATCAGTGTGTCCATAAACTTAATAATTATGAAATTTAAGATTAAAAAAACTGAAGTGGTAGTCGACTTTTATTGCTGACCGTACTTTTTGAATTTTGAAATTTCTTTGGGAATTTTCTTAATTATGAGGTTTATTGTCATAGGTACTCTCGTGTCAATAAACCTCATATTTAAGAAAATTCCTAAGAATACATAAACCTAAGTACGTAGACCGTATCCCCTAACTCAATGAACCTAAGTACTGACATGCAGGGTTGGGCAGTATTTGAATTACTTGTAATTAAAATACGTCATTGAAATACAAATACGTATTTGGTATTTGTATTTCAATTACTTCCTTAAAATGTATTAATTTGTAATTCGTATTTCAAATACCTGACGACGAAGTATTTTGTAATTAGTATTTAAAATACTTGAGGCTTCAAAATACATTTTAACATTAAAATACGTTTACAAGATGATGATTTTATTGTTTTTGAGAACAGAGACAATGATCAACCACAGACATCTAAAATGGAGTTAGAATTGGTCAGCTTCCTAAATGATAGAAGCAAAGAGCTTTCAATTCTTGAGCGCTATCCAAATATACAAAATGTGTTCATACAATTTAACACAAGTTTGTGCTCATCAGGACCTGTAGAAAGATTGTTTTCTTTAGCAGGTTTTATTCACTCTCCAACAAGAGGCTGTTTGTCTGACAGTACATTTAAAAATCTAGTGTTCATGAAAGGGAACTCTGGTTTTACTGATTCATTAATCTTGTTTTCCTCTACTTTTCAGCCCATGCTGGTCTAGATTACTTATTTTGTAATATAAATAATTTGTATTTTGTATTTCAATTAATAATAGCTAAAATACTGTATTTTGTATTTTATATTTGAAATACCTTATTTAAAGATATTTTGTATTTTAATTACTTGCGATACTGTCTTTTGTAATTTGTATTTCAATTAAAGCAAAGCATGTATTTTGCCCAGCCCTGCTGACATGTAAACACGAGACTACTGGTTGATGTTCCTGTTAGTTAGTAAATTAGTTACCGGGAAGGTAGCTAAGCGTAAACAATTAGTCAGTTAGTCATGTTCTAACTAGACTGGGAAGGGAAATGAAGAAAAACTTAGATCGTATCTCACGGACTTATTAACCCGTGAACATACTCGTACATTAAGTTTATCTTCGTAATGGTCGACTAAGGGAAAAGCTCTTTTTATGAGGTCTTCACAATTACAGCGATGTTTAAAAAATAATTGCTAACTATAGTCGGAGTTTTAATTAGCTGGCAGTAAAATTACACTTCTTTTATACTGCCATTTCGTTAAAAACTGTTCTAGGTTATTGACGAAATTACAGTAACAAGTGTCATTTTACTGCAGCTAATTAAAACTCTGACCATAGTTAGCAATACTTTTTTTTCAATAATACAACTCTCTAAGTTAGATTTGTTCCATAAAAACCTTTCCAACTATGCAATGTGAGCCTCCTCGGATACCGTGGTTTACCGATGTTGAACTGTAGGCGATTACTTAAAATAGGTTTTAGAATACGATCTGGACATGTACAACTTAAAAAAAACACATTTTAATGAAGAAATCCCTTTCACCTAGTTAGGTGAAAGGGATTTCTTCATTAAAATGTGATAATAAGGTTGGACATCTTCTGGTTTATCACAAGCAGTACAGTTGTACTGCTTGTGATAAACCAGAAGATGTCCAACACCTCCTTATATATATTGTATTCGCAATGATTTTGAAAGCCAACATTTATGTAAAAAAATAAAATTGAATGCATTACATTTAGGTAAAGTTCAATGTATTCTGGCTTACCCTGCAATAATAATAATAGTCTTAAGACAATTTTGTAAGTAACTTGTTAAGTAAATGATGGGGCTGACATGACTTGTTATAGGTTAGGGAGAGAAAAAAATAGAAAACAAAAGAACATTTCCATACGGCATTTGTTCTTATGGAACAAATCTAACCAAGAGATATGTAATTTCTGTAAACACATATTTGCTATGGTCGCGAATCATATTTTGATCAAGATACAACCAGCGGGCTAATTGCGTAACACACTATCAGTAGGAATCGGTTTCAATTTGACAGTTCAACAACATTCATTGCATTATTTACGTTGTTGAGCTGACAAAGTCTAACATATGAAGCAATGGATTAGCAATATACTTCAAAATAATTCCGATTCAGATTCAACGGGGCGAGCACGGCCTAATGTGACAAGACTAATGATTCTAATGATTATAATTCTGTAAATAGACATTTGTTATAGTCGCGAATCATATAATATTTAGATCAAAATACAACCTGACAATGACCTAAAAATTGCAAAAAACGTAAGATAATTTGTATTTCGTGGATTCACCTTAAATCCTAATGTAGTCCGATCTGTATATTTACTTCGTGAGTCTAACGGTTCGATCAAAAATATTTGATCGAAGGCTTATGGGCTGTATTTAAAAATTAACCCAACAAACTGAATAAATTTTACTTTTGATTGGACCAACTTTGAAATCGCAAAACAAAATCAGCTGTCCCATATGGAACAGCAGATTTTTTTCGCGATTTTATAGTTGGTCTCATAGTAAAAGTTATTCAGTTCGATGGTCTAAACCACTCCCTAAAGTTTGTCGGGTTAATTTTTGATCACCTTATTTAATCCGTTGTTCCTAAATGTACCTCTTTTTTATTGTAAACAGGAGTCAAGGGTTTAAGCTGAAAACCAGCGCTTAGCAGCCCGCTAGATCTAAGCATAATGCTGACTGACGCTTTTAAACCTTTTGCTTCCAGTATCATACTACTACTACTAAGTAGTGGTACATACACAAAATTACAAATACAAATAACGTTTATAATGTCTCCAGTATTATAACTAGTGTTGTAATATTGGAGACGTTATAAACGTTAGATATTCTATTCAATATTCCGACGACCTAAATATTCCTCAGATGAAAGTTAAGTGTCTGATGATTGAAAAATCGGCCCTAAATAAATTCACTTCGAAGTTTTTGTATGAACTTTCAAAGCTACGCCGGAGTAAGTAACTAATACATTTTTCATAACTCTCGAATAGGTAGGTAGTGCGGTAAATTATATCGTTAGTTAACTTTCATTTCGCCAGTTCACTATAAGGTAATTTTGATGTCTGCTCAAATTCAAATGAGCGTGAACTCAATAGTAACTTATTATAAAAGTGACTGGCACACCTCGATCTAATAAACCATCGAAGCTGGCAAAGTTAAGAAGTCAGCGGCTAGGATAATTATTTTCTATATATAAGTAAGTTTCCTAGGTATATATTTAATGTATAATATTATTCTTTGAAATAACAACATTTCGCCAACTAAGCTATAAGTTCTCTGAAACCAACAACGAAAACACTTATAATAAATAAATAAAAAATACTTTGCTTAAATATTGTAAAAAGTTAGTAACAAACACACGCACATTAATTATTGCATAAAAATACCGACTTGTATAGATGCGTGAGGTGAATGATTGTTATAAATCGACCGGTTGCTGCTATTTAAAATTTAAATACAGAAGTATTTCCATTTCACGCACAAGTATTTTTTAAGGCAGAATATTAACTAACTGCAAGACGTCCAAAAAAAAAATAGAAAATAACAATAAAATACCCTTGCTTATAAACAAGTCATCATTATAAAAGTGTTTACGATGATTCGCAAAATAGTCTACCACAAAGATTTATAATAGTACTTAATTATTGTTTATTCTTCCAGGAGTGATAAATATCACTGGACCCTTAATTACAAAGGGCTGGACTAAGTTTATTTAATAAAAAAAGTTTCAAGCCTCTTTAATTAAGAAATTGAAGGAGTTCGCGCTTCTAGATTTTAATCGAAGGATTTAATTGCATGCCTTCAATGCAGTTAAGAAAAACAATAAAATAATGTTATAGTGACCACAAGTTACAGCTGCGATGCATAGATAGGATAAACTTTAAGTGCTTATCGACGATTTTTATAGAAATAATAAATTATGTGAGAAATTGATTGTGAACACGTTATGATTGTGAGAATTTTACAGAAGTTAAGTTACTGCTTTACGTATTTAGAATGATTAATTATCTGCTGCTTTGAATAATCAGAATTGATGTAACCAATATTATGATTTAAAATAGTGTCCGCGGAATTTCTTGCCCTTTCTTCTGCCATAGGAACCTACTACGTTTTGGAATGGGCAGCTTTATCTTTCTTTGGTTTATTTTAAATAAATGGTTTGAGTTTTTTTTATTTTTTATCACTTTTGACATGTATCTTTTATTTTTGAGATAATCCATTAATATCGTTTGATTAATGTATTTTTTTTTTAAGTATCAATGACATCCATATATTTGTACGTCTTCTGGTATAACATAGCGCACTCGTATTTTTTTTGTCTATCAACTATTTCATTGTACCTATGTTAACAAATGATTATATGATTATGAAAAAGCTGAAATTTATTGCGATTTTTTTATACATTCAATATATAGTTGATCATAGTCATGGGAAAACTTTTGCGTTTATACCAGGACGTTTTAAGACGGAAAATAAATACCTTCCGTTTATTTTTACAAATTTTTTATAGAGATATGACGGCTTAAATTAAGAGCTACCATTAAAAAAAATTATTGCTAAATATTTTGCAAATTAATAGAGCCTTGCTTTCCTATAACTTTGATGCATGCGGGATCTACGAATTATGACAAAGATTGTGGGATAATGCTGTGTTTTAGGTTACCAAGACAGAGGCTGTGCCTAGTTCGGGTCACCAAGATACAGGCTGCGCGTAGTTTGGGTCACCAAGATACAGGCTGTGCCTAGTTTGGGTCACCAAGATACAGGCTGTGCCTAGTTTGGGTCATCAAGATACAGGCTGCGCCTAGTTTAGGTCACCAAGATACAGGCTGTCCTTGTTTGGGTCATCAAGATACAGTCTGTGCCTAATTTGGGAACCGCTGTTGAATCTAAATCTCTGTTAGTTAAAATTGAATACCATGCTACTTGTATATTTAAGAACTATGTGTAGGCTATAAAATGAATTTGAATTTGCTTTTGCTTGTTTTAAGTTGGTAAGCCTTAATTTGAAAAGCTACTGAAACCTCAAACACAAAACTAACTCAAAGAAGTAATAGTCTACCGTTTATGTTATTTGACTTAAGGCCAGCAGTTTTATTGCTGCAACCCTAATAAATCTCAGTAGTGCCGCGCGGTACAATAAAATCTAAATAAAGGACCAATAAAATTGCTCTTAGTGTACCACAGGGATAACTGAAGAGTTTAGTCTATTAATGTTAGCACCCTGAATGCACAATGCTACTGTAGCGTTGGAGAGTTAAATATAGGCATACCTACTCGTAAGACAGCTACCTTTTGTTTTGTCGAAGTCGAAAGAAAAAATCCAGAAATGATAATAAATTATGAATAGATGAGGTAGCTGCTGTTTTGTTATGTCTGCATGAAAAATTGTTTTTCGTAAATAAATTAATTATGTAAGTAATGTTTTTCTAAAATATGGTTTGAAACTATATGTGTAAAATGTTATGTAGGTAAAAGTTTAATAATCAAATCAAAAGTGCTAAAAGCTCACGATGTTTTTGTTATAGGTAAATGAAATTCTGTTTACATTAATTTATTATTTTAAGACCTAGCTTAGCTAGGTTAGCTTTTAAGTTATGTAAATATTATCTTGAAAATTGAAATAAATGTATTTGTATCTAAAATTCTGTTTTAATTTAGTGAAGTGAAATGAAATGAAATCGTGTATTCTGTAAATTAAATAGGATATTAGAATCACTTTTACACGTTATATATAAAGGAAAAAACTAGATGTAACCGACATTTCCTATCTGACTACGAGTACCCCTGAGAAGAAATGGTGAAACAAACTCAGGGGTCAGTCTCTTTTAAAGTCCAGACATAATATTGGTTAGATCATGTGAGGACCATGTAGATCCGTGTCTGAAATGGTCTTTTGAGGAAAGAACCACACAAATTTGAGTGGGCCTGTCCAATCAGTGCAAGCATTTGTCAGTAATTATAGTATTTTAATAACTAAAGAATATTGCAAGATAAGAGTATTTTTGTTTATAATTAACGACCCTGTTTTACCGGGACCTAATTAAAATAAATACAAAGAGCTTAATTTAAAAATCACGCTACGTAATATTTTCATTGCTCTACCTGGATTAGCATAAATACCCACATTGTCTCAAAACAAAAACAATTGCCGTATAAAATCTATAAATAAATTTTAAGCTTAGCAGCTTCGGACTCACCTCGCTCCGTGGAACACCGGGCACTAATAGCTGCGCCTGCGCAACTATGCGATGCTCACGCGAAGAGCAATGACTCGGACGGTCGCACTTGACCTTGCGGGGAGCGAGTATACGCGAAACATCAACCCGTACTCGTTTTATACTAGCTTTCTTGGAGGGACACACTGTTGGGTAGTTCGGGTAGCTTTTTGAAACTTTTTATGAAACTTTACCGAGGAAAGCAGAATCATCATCATCATCATTTCAGCCGAAAAGACGTTCACTGCTGGACATAGGCCTCCCCTAAAGGGGGGGGGGGCGGGGTTGCCTTAATCGCCACGCTTGGCAGGCGGGTTGGCGATCGCAGTATGGTGTTGAAATGTATAGAGAATGCTGCTGCCCACTCTCTAGTAAGTCCCTTAGTCGCCTTTTACAACACCCACGGGAAGAAATGGGATGGTGCTATTCTTTACGTCCGGCACCAAACGGACATCCGAGGAAAGCAGAATAAACTTAAAATAATAAGTTTATTTATTTTCTCTCACAATGGCTTTATGGCAATTAACAGTTTTGCAACATAAAAAATTCACATTGTGAGAGCTGGTGCCTGAAGTAGGTTTTAGAAAAAACTTGTATTACAGGTCACCAGGCCCCACTTAGGACGAACTTCACCCATGAAAACTGAAGGCGATCAGCACACAAACTACGTTTAAGAGCTGTCACTGTCATTATTTCCTTGTAATATTTACACTGACAGCTCTTGAACTCAGTTTAGATGTGCTGATCGCGTTCAGTTTGATTGGTGAAATTAGCACTTAGTAGTAAACAATTAAAACAAAAAATAAATAAACGGCAGATGTAATTACAGCTCACTTGAAGCTCACTTCACCTATGTTTTCACGGTGGGATTTTAAATATAGAATAGACCGGCTGGTTTCCTAATTAGAACCGTTGAAGGTCCTAGCTCACTGTATAGTCGCCGGCACGTAACTTGGCAAGAATCGTTAGATGTTTCTCTCCTTTCTTTATCTATCTTCTAAACAGACACGTTTAAAAATAAATTCTGGCAATAACCATAGAATAATGTCAAAGCAATAAAAGTGATATTTTTTTGTTGCACTAATTGTACATGCGTAAACTTACTCAGACTTCGCCAAAACCTTGCTAAGTTATGTGCCGGCGACTATAACAGGGATTCAAACGTATGTAATTTCAATTTCCTCGAGCATGCAAACAAGACTTTCTTTTCTAGATTTCAACCCGGGATAAACCCAGAAACTCGACACAAAAGAAACTTTTGGTGGAACTGAGGAAAAGCGTTTATTTATATGAATAACTAGCTGCGCCCTGCGATTTCACCCGCGTAAGTCTCAATCCTGTGGGAATATCGAAATAAAAAGTAGCTTATATGTTAATCCAGAGTGTCAGCTACCTCCTTACAAAATTTTATCAAAATTAGTCCAGCCGTTTGAGCGTGAAGAAGTAACAAACACATTCACAAACTTTCGCCTTTAGTGTGATGTGATGGTGTCCTGGGTCTTCAAAAAGTTTCCGATTTACGAAAGTCCAGACAAAACTTGTAAAAACAATTAAACAAAAATATACTTTTAGGTCACTCAGGTGCAACTTCAGAGAGCTCATAAGGGTTAGGCGTAGTTATACCTGAGAAGCTTCTCGTTACGGAGATAATGAAGGACAAAGTTCGTTTTTTTTTTTATGAAAACCAATTTTAAATGTTATAACTTAACTTTAAATACTCCCACGATCCCTATATCGTTGGATGCACCCTATACACTATGTTTCGCGTTCGTTACGTCGCCGTCGTTGCGTAAAAGTAAAAGTCGTTCACAGCAATTATTTAAGCACAAAGTTACTTAATTTTATGTACTGAATGATCGTGAAAGGTCTTGTTACACCCTGTATGTAGGTACTACATGTCTACAGCAAGAACTTTTGCTCGACTTCCCGAACAAAATGGCCGTGTGTATTAAGTGCAAGTCTAACTCCCCAGCTTACTTAGACCTCCAATACTTAGCAAAGGGAACCAGCACAGGTGTCTAGCTGAACTAGTTACATTTTTATAGTACCGGCCACGGGATGAAACTAATGTTATAAACACAGGACGTCCAGATATGTATACAGATTGCTAATTAGGTTTCCTTAATTGATTCCAATTATGTAAATAAATAGCAGGAAACTAGCTGTGTTTGTTGATTTGAGCGACATTTTAAGCAACTGCTAAGACTGTGTAAACTAATCTACTCAGATCTTCGACAAAAATTAATGCAGCTGATAAAAACAAAAATCAAAATGCAAATAAATTGATGAAGAACTACCCCTAATCTCAAAACACATTATTCAAGCAATCATATGTTTGCGAAGATGATGAGAATTAGAGTTGAACGAATATTCGGTTACTATTCGGTATTCGGCTAATTGAATTTTTTTTTTAATATTCGGCCGAATATCTAATATTGAATCACTACTTGGCCGAATACTTAAAATCAAAAGTAAAAATAACAAAACCACAGTAAATTACACACAATAACTTTTATTTATTAATGCTGAACATACATTGATAGTTCAAGAAAGCGTAATTTTTCGCTTTATGTATCTAAAAGATCAATGGAAACCTACGTAAATATTTTTTCTAACTACTTATTATGTAGGTTAGTCATGACTAAATAAACGCTAACAAAATCAACTAGTAAGTACTTACTTATTATTTACAAAACAAAAATATAATTCGGGATATTCGGGATTCGGTTAAATATAATTGTTTTAAAAATAACCTAAATTTAAATTATATACATTAAAATTGAATTACTATTTTTGTTTTATTATTAATCATAACAGAAGTAAACGAGTGGTAGATTATGGTGCAGTTAAATATTTTATTTCCGCATTTTTGGGCAGAAGCTTCTTTCTCTTTTCTTGGTACACATTTCCTGCTTCATTAAAAAGCTTTTCCGAATACACATTGCTTGCAGGAGCTCATAAGTACTTAGTAGCCAGTTTGACTAAACATTGGGAAACAGTCGGTTGATTTTTTTTTGTAAGTAGGTATAAAGTTTTTGTACTGAAAAGATGCTGATATAAACTGCCTCGTTGGCCTTGTGGTCATAAGCGCGATTCCTGAGCATGTGGTTCGATTGTCAGGCTGGGCCCTCAAGTGTCATTTTATATTGGCCTTTCAATCACGAATTTCTCTGTAGCAGATCGGAGGCTGGATGAGGCTGCTCACCCCTTATTACAGGGAGTAGGAGTTCTCAGTATACCCTTGTACTGCGAACACCACTGCCTAGTCCTATAGACTATACATAATACAGGCGTTATGTTATATTAGGTATGTTTACGATGATGATGAACTCTTATCTATTTAAAACTAGCTGCGTCCCACGATTTCGGCACCCACATAAGTCTCGATCCCGTAAAAATACCGGAATAAAAAGTATCTTATATCCTAACCCAAGTCATAGCCTACCAATGCGCCAAATCGCATCCAAATCCGTTCAGCCGTTTTCGCGTGAAAGCGTAACAAGCAAACTCACTTTCGCATTTATAATATTAAAGTTAGGTTAGGATAGTTAGGATGCCTATAGTATTCGGCATATCATGGACGAGACTAGTATGTACATATTTAACGGATGGTGGCGCCTTAACGCCCTCCTGGCGCCTGTAGTCGCACAAATTACTAGTAAGGGGCGACGCGGGCCTTAGTTACGCGTTGTAGCTGTCTCGAGAGGAAGGTCGTGTTATGCCATTATTGAAGCATATTTATGACTTATCACAGCCTTCTTTGGAAGGTTATTCTCGGAGGGGAGAAATACATGGTTCATAAACCCATTTTTATCCGTGTGGTACCGGATATCCGTAAAAAATTGTATCATCCCATTATTTACATCCCGTGAGTGTCATAAAAGGCGACTAAGGGACTTACTAAAGAATGGGCAGCTGCGTTCTCTATGCATTTTAACACCATACTGCGGTCGCCAACCCGCCTGCCAAGCGTGGCGATTATGGCGAACCCCCTTTGGGGGATGCCTATGTCCAGCAGTGGATGTCTTTCGGCTGAAATGATACACCCATTTTGGTCGAGGGGATCCCGTCATCAATCGACCACTTCATGGATTGGCTCAGGAGTTTGGCCAGCACGATGGGTAAAGACGATATTGATTATTTACATACAATATCATGCAGCCACCATAATTATACACCTAACATCATGTACAGTCAGGGAAATGAATCGGCTATTAAATTAACATCCCACGTCAATTAGCCGTGTTACAGCCATTGACAAAAAATTACAGGTGTTTCAATTTGAATATACGCACAAATCAATTTGTTTATCAATTCATTTCCCTGACTGTACATGATGATGTTGTAGAACACGACTAAGCTAATGATTTCAAGTCTACAATCCATTAATGGAGCCTAAGACGGAAAATATAATATAACTAGTTGCATCGGGCGTCTAAACTTATAACCTGCCCCGGAATTCCGCACTCCTGGATAACTGCTGTAGGTTTATTACCAACAATTAAACCCCCGGTTAACGACAGTTGCCTGACCTGAGCACATGATAACTAATATCCCTTGTTTAATACTTAATTGCTTTCTCGTATCCTCGTACTAATAACTGGACGCCTCCTTTATTTTTATTTTTTGGGTGGGAAATTAGGTATCAAATAACTTCTCCCGCTCTGGGTTGAGCGGGAGGGCGTGTCGGACTTTTACTGACTAAAACCCACGCGTGTTCCTTCTGTTGCCTGTGTGCCAGGGCCACGATATCCCTTTCGGACGAACTCGCAACCCTGGCCGAATAACTTGACGCCTTACAATTAATTGTGGTATTTTTGATGTAAGTACATCCAAAATATGTTCGTCACCTTAAGGGCTAATTTTGTCTGCTCAATGCACGATAGAATCTGCTTTGCTGACTTATTATAATATATTTCGTTGTACTGTCGTTATTGCAGAATGTCATTTAGCAACCTTAACATGTCAGACCGAATTAAAAATGTGACACAGCCAATTAAATTTAAAAAATGTATGTATTTATATTGATGTCAACTGGACATTGGTCAAAGGTACATGCTAATTTGGTCTTTGTTGTCAAGTAAATAAATATAGTTTTCTATGCATAAAGGCTTCTACATACCGGCGCGACTAGTCGCGCGACGCGACACGACACAAAGGCACCGCTCGTCCTGCGACACGCGGGGCCTTTGTGCTGTGTCGCGTCGCGCGACAAGTCGCGCCGGTATGTAGAAGCCTTTAGTCTGTTCACCGCCAGTTGCACGTAAGTCCATTAAATTTAATTCCCCTTTGCTGTCACTTTCTGATACGTTCCGTTAGGTAAGGACAGCATTACTTTTAATGGGGAATTAAATTTAATGGACTTACGTGCAACTGGCGGTAGTAACGAAGCTTTTTTATAATATTTTAATGGCCTGGTTGCTGGGACCTTTTAGCCAAGTCTTTATCTAGTCACAAACATTGTTTAAATAATGATGAAATTAAATAAATACAATTCATGATGAATGATATTCCCCGCCCGATCGCTCACCTTGAGTTTCAGTAAAGATGTGGCACTTTACTGAGACCTCTCGCGAACTTATTGAGAGAATTTGAAGTGATATTGCTCTGTTTTGTTTCATTTGCCTACACTAATGCACGTTCACGAACACGTACATCATTTCAATACTAGAAATAAAGATAAAATAGATCAGCCATCTTTTAGATTATCTAAAGTACATACATACATCTTTTATGGGGTACTGTGTTAAATGTTACAACAAAATACCTTGTGATATATTGCAACTAAATGAAAGAAAATTTAAAACTCATAAAAGTACACTTTGTAAACAAGCTTATTACAAATGAGAGGATTATATCCAAGATAAGAACGCTTGGAAACATGCTGGTCCAGCTCCATAGGACAATCTAGAGTCTAGACAAAATCTAACTGATTGCTATTTTATCTGTATAATTTATTATTTTTATGACATTTATTTTACATTCTGTGATTACCTTAAACTCACACACTGATATAATTTTTTTTAGGAAAACGTTTTATTTATTTTTTTATTTTACAATGTTTGTAAATATGTGAGCATCATATATCTATCACATAATTAATTTATCTGTCATTGCTTCATTATTAATTATTTTTACCTATTGTGGTATAGTAATTTTATTCTAGGTACAGACGCCAGCACATCAAGCTACTACAATCTGTCAAATTTCTTTAATAGATTTTCAACTTTATCCCTACGGCATATAGTTCAAGGTTGATTGAGGAAATTTGACAGTTTCGCGTAGCTTGACCTGCTGGCGTCTGTACATCGTCTTCACATATAATTATATAATTGATGTACCTATACAAAATACTGTAAATAAAATTAAAAGAGTAACGGTGGAGTTTCTTGCCCACTCTTCTCCATACGAAGCTACCTTTTGGAAGGGGCGACTAGAATCAATTCTATTTTATTTGTAAATATTGACGTTCAAAAGTGCCATATACGTGCCTATTTGAAATAAATAATTTGACTTTGACTTTGACTTTCGTAATGGTTCGTAATCCACCATTATTACACATTAATATTCGGCTAAAGACAAATATAAAATAAAACAAAACTGCTAAACATGACGATTCACTTTTCCGCCAAGAAGACGATGCCGTATCTTCAAAAGGGTATTATGTGTCCTGACTTAATAAAGGAAATAATTAGAAAACTGACGAAGATATAAATGACGAGATTGTACGTTGGTTTACCGATGGTATGCCTGCACTCTAATAATTGCGTAACACTCTATAAATCACAAGGATAGGTATTGAAGGATATAGCTAATCCATTGCTTCATTTGTTCGAAAAGTTTGTCTGCTCAACAAAGTAAATAACGCAATGCATGTTGTTTAACTGTCAAAATGGAACCCATTGCTGATAGTGTGTTACGCAATTACCCCGCTGTCGAAAATCGTTGTATAGACGCCAGCAGACCAAGCTACCCGAAGCTGTCAAATTTTCCCAATCAACCTTGAAACTTATGCTTTAACGATAAAGTTGAAAATCTTTTAAAGAAATTTGACAGATTGTAGTAGCTTGATGTGCTGGCGTCAGTACAAGTACCAAACGCTTTGAAAGCGGAAAAAAAATCCTCTCGATTAGGCCCTCTGGTATGCGATTATAGCATACCGACACGTAGGTAACAACTTATCTAAAGATATCGAAATCGTAATAATATCGTGACTGAGCCTTTGAACATTCATACCGAGCTTAACTGTATTATATTATCTGTGACTGTACCAAAATCAACAAAGTTCTTGTGAATTCTTACCATTTCCAAAACATCTTGAATACGAAACAGTTAATTTAGTTTTTGCCGCGTTTTTGCTTGTAAAAAGCTTTGACAATCATTGGAGTTCTTACGTGCGTCCGATATTTACGGTCAACTAGGGTCAAATCAATAGTGAGATTACAAAATAATAGATAACAAACATTGCTTTTAAGGCGTTGTGTCACTGCCAGCGAAGCGATAGATTTGGTCGACTAGTTTTAATAGGGGTATATTTGTCACAAACCTTTCTGTTTTATACCATAAACAATATTTAGTTCTATGTCATGATGTCGCAGTGGAGCAGTGGTGGCCCAGTGGTAACGATCGCGACTCACAAGTTGTAGGTCGTAGGTTCGAATCCCCGGGCACGCCACAATTGCGGCGATAAATGATAAATGATATTTTCTGTAAGTAGGTTTGTGCAAAAACTTTTACACGTCAATCATATTTAAAAAAAAAACTAGATGAGGTCGTTTCGTAACTGACTACTCTGAGAAGAAAGGCCGAAACAAACTCAGAGGTCACTGTCTCTTTTAAAGTCCAGCCAGACAAAATGTTGGTCAAATCATGTGAAGACCATGTAGATTAGTGCCTGAAATGATCTTTTGACTACTGAATGATAAGTCCCCTCTTTGAGGAGTGGCTAGAGAGGCGCCACGACGTCCTCACCTTCCGCGTCTCTTTTAAAGTCCAGACATAATCTTGGTCAAATCATGTGAAGACCATGTAGATTAGTGCCTGAAATGATCTTTTGACTACTGAATGATAAATCCCCTCTTTGAGGAGTGGTTAGAAAGGCGCCACGACGACCTCACTTTCCGCCTGACGCAGGTCCTCACAGGACACGGCTGTTTCAGGAGGTTCCTGTTCAGGATAAGGCGGGAGCAAAATGCCCGGGTGTTACCACTGTGTGGATCGCCCGGAGGAGCATACAGTGGAGGTTTGCCCAGCTTGGGCGGAGCACCACCGTGTCCTCGTGGAGGCGATTGGCGGCGGCGATGTCTCGCGTCCGGCCCTGATCCATGGTTCGGAGCGAGAGTGTATTGTAGGCCGTTACCTTCTTCTACGAAGCAGTTCCTAATGTTCGCGACGGAGGAGGCGGAACGCGTGACGGAGAGGCAAATTTCGCACTCACGCCTCTAGTCCCTGCAGGACACGCCCTGGGCGTCGGGAATTGCGGTGAGCAATGGGTAGCTCGCCGTCCGGTAAGGACCAGGTCCGGGTCGTCGGCGCGTTTTGTTGCACGCGCGCCTCATAGAGATGTCAGCACAAACTGACGGGATTCGTTAGCTCCAATGCCTGCCAGGGTTGCGTGTTTTTCCGAAAGGGATATCGTGGCCCTGGTACACAGGCAACGGAAGGAACACGGGTGGGATTTAGTCAGTAAAAGTCTGACACGCCCTCCCGCACCGCCCAGAGCGGGAGAAGTTATTTGATAACTTCCGACCCATAAAAAAAAAACGTTCGAACCCCGACAGGAGCTTTACTTTGTGTAAATTATTTCATCACCACTGCTCTCATAACGGTGAAGGAAAACGTTATGAGGAAAGCGGCTTGTCCTAGATCCAAAAAATCGAAGACATGTGACATCTACCAACCCGCACTGGGCCCGCGTGGCGGATTACGGCCCGCTTCTCACCGAGAGCGAGTCTGTGTCCCAGCAGTGGGAACATTATAGAGGCTGATTATGCTATTATTATGCTTATGCATGATGTCACAGTAGGTGGTTGAGTCACCTCAGAAACTCTGTTAAGTAATCCGTTGTATGTGCTCATAATAATGCTAACAGAACATTATAAGTAAGTATATTGAAATAATGAATTGATTGCCCGTTTAAATAAAATGCGCGCAGTTTTTAAGGCTTGTGCAGACTGGCGTAAAATTGCGGGTGCGTCATCGACAGGCCTAGGCAGCGCGAAGCGCAGCGCGACACTTTCCATGAAATTTTGATAGAAATTGTGTTACTGGTGTCTTGTCGTGCTGTCGCGTCGCGCCTTTAAAAGACTATGAACATTACTATACCTGTCAAAAAATAATAAGCCCGTTTTGACATTTAACTTGAATCGATTTAACGTGAGTATCGAGTACCGAGTCGTATGGTGACTTCACTAGTTACGTGGCGATGGTCAATCGTGGCTCTTTCAACTTCCAATCTACGTACCTACCCTGATAAATAAAATATAGGTACCTACTCAAAATAAAAACTCAAGTTAATGAAAACAAAGTTCTTCACCAAGTCTGTTTTATTCAGCTGATTTTTATTTTCAGCCAGTATCTTTTTGATCTAATGCATAGGTACATTTTATTAAACTTAATGGGAAGGTCTGTATATAAATTTATATCTAAATAAAAACCAAATCTAGCCATATCAGCTTTCACAAAGTCCATCCATCGTTTCTTTGGTCTTCCCCTACTCACATAGCCAACGACATTCATACTCAAAACTTTCTTCACGACATTTTCCTCATTCCTCCGCATCACATGCCCATACTATGACAAAAAACCCAATAACATTTACTAATATAATATTACTATTATTATTTTTAAACCTTAAATAAATTAATACATAACAGGTCGAGCCGTTTGGTGCCGGACGTAAAGAATAGCACCATCCCATTTCTTGCCGTGGGTCTCGTAAAAGGCGACTAAGGGACTTACTAGAGAATGGGCAGCAGCGTTCTCTATGCATTTTTAAAACCATACTGCGATCGCCAACCCACCTATCAAGCGTGGCGATTATGGCAAATCCCCCCCTTTTTTGGGGGAGGCCTATTTTCAGCAGTGGACGTCTTTCAGCTGAAATGATGATAATGAATAATAGTAATATTAGTAAATGTTATTGGGTTTTTCCATTAGCCCAGAGTTTGGAAGTTGGCGGTGTGATATCCCCGTGTCTCGGAAAGGCCCTGCACCTGATCTTTCTCCGCTCGTGTCGGATTGCCGGCCCATCAGACTGTTAAGAGTCAGTGAACAGAGAGTGCACCTGTGTCTGCGTACACACTTGCGCAATCTTTCTCCCGCGCCGAAGGCTGGTCTCCGCTGAGACTGGTCTCCATGACCGAAATGCAGTCTGCAGCTGCAGGACTATTATTATTACTAGCTGCGCCCCGCGTAAGTCTCGATCCCGTGGGAATATAGAGATAAAAAGTAGCCTATATGTTAACCCAGGGTGTCAGGTGTCAGCTACCTCTATACAAAATTTTATTAAAATTGGTTCACTCGTTTTTACGTGAAAGAGTAACAAACATCCATCCATCCATCCATCCATACTTACAAACTTTCGCGTTTATAATATTACGAGTAGTAGGATTAATAGGTGGTAATAATAATTAAATATGTAGGTTAAATAAGAGTGCAAAGTAACGCGCTAATCTATAAATCTCTAGAATTTATCGCGTCGCTTGCGCAGGATCTTGGACTTTAAAAGTCGAGATGTCTTTCTTACATTTAAATACATTTTCTTTTTTTACACGTACTAAACCAGTTCCAAGCTTTGCTCTACGAAGTCTTGGCAATTGCTTGCGTTTTTCGTAAATAGACTAGCTTGATGCAGTTTTTACACCTATTTGTGCTATCATTATGTTTAATGCTATCTTGGGAATGATGGGTGCTTCGCTGGAAATTAAATGACGATGAGAAACGTCGTTTCTGTCTATAAGACTAGTTTTCGCGTATTGTAAGGGCCTGTGCCCACTGGCAAAATGGCACTGCGAGGGATTTTTGTGCGACGAATAGGAATATAACTTAAAAGGGGCACGAAATCGACTGATTTTGATCAATTTTAACAAAATTTAAACAAAATTGTTTGTGATTTGAAAAATAAAGTTCATGGAGTTTGCAAGTTAAAAAGTAAAAAAAAAAGTAAAAAGTTTATTCATCAAAAAGTAACAATACAATGTGAAATATTCGGTAAGCCACAAACTAAGCATCGCTTGTATATTGTGGCTCTACAGTTGTGCAAGCATTCATAGAAAATCAGTAAGTATATTCACAAGTTTTCCGAAAAATGACGAGTATGACCCTGGTAGTCGCTCGAATCGGATGCGAGTAGCGGAACATGACGCGAGCTACTGGCTCGAATCATGTTTGAATTTTTGAATAATTGAATTGAACTACTGCGGTTTCGCTGCTTATGGTTTCGTGGCGGAGGTGTGCTATCAGCGTGAACGCGACGAATGTTTGATTATCGACTACTTTTGATTTTGAACAAAATATCATCAATGGTCTACTTGTACATGGCTGGACCACTTTCTTCAACTTCGAAACAAAATATAGCAGAAAAATAATATAAAAAAAAAAATGTTTTTTGAAATATATTATCTAGTATTATATGTTACCTATTATTTAGCAAATTTTCAAGAAAATTAAGAATAACGCATTAGTCTACAGCTATCCTTGAAATAAAATGAGTAAGTAGTAATAAAATGAGTGACTAGATAATTGTAATGTATCATCGTTGGGATTCCTTAAATAAATAAATAAAAATTCAAAATTTTATTTTATCAAAATACTAATTATATGTATAAGTAAATATAATAAATAACTTCATTAAGTAAATCAAAGCTGAAATGAACTATAATTTCGAGAGCGTAAAAGCAATGAAACTATAAACAGGTACTGTGCCTGATACGAATGGCTTAGCGCCACGAATACTGGGGGCCTAAAATGAACGCTTTCGCAGAATCATATTATGATCTGCGTACAATTCATATCCCGCAATTCATCTGTTTGACAGTTGTGTATGGAGTTTCGTAAAATGGTCCACAAATTAGGAATTAATATAGTGAAGTCTAATGTTAAATAGCAGCTGTCAAACAGATGAATTGCGGGCTGTATGAACTGCACGCATGATTCTGCCAAAGCGTCCATTTTAGGCGGGCCTAAAATGGACGCTTTCGCAGAATCATATTATGATCTGCGTACAAATCATATCCCGCAATTCATCTGTTTGACAGTTGTGTATGGAGTTTCGTAAAATGGTCCACAAATTAAGAATTAATATAGTGAAGTCTAATGTTAAATAGCAGCTGTCAAACCGATGAATTGCGGGCTGTATGAATTGCACGCATGATTCTGCCAAAGCGTCCATTTTAGGCTCCCTGTACTTTTATAGTCATACAGTCTTAATGTTTTAATTATTTTAAGCATTCTCACAATTCGATAAGACGAGAGCAGTGGTGGTCCAGTGGTAACGGCCGCGATTTACGAGTTGTTGGTCGAAGGTTCGAACCCTGACAGGTACTTTACTTTGTGTAAATCATTTCATCACCACAGCTCTCAAAACGGTGAAGGAAAACATCGTCAGGAAACCGGCATGTCCTAGAACCAAATTCCAAGACATGTAACATCTACCAACCCGCACTGGGCCCGCGTGGTGGATTACGGCGCACTCCCTCTCACCGAGAGAAGGCCTGTGTCCCAGCAGTGGGAACATTATAGGCTGACTATGCAATGATAATCAAAAAGGACGTCGCTTCATGTCTAAGGATAGCGTGGCATTGTTGCCCTCAGTATGCGCTTGCATGTAGTGATGCCGGAAGGATCCCCTGCCGTCTCTTGCCACTAGTGAGCGCACGCCCTTACACTTCCCGATTATTAATTAAATTAAAGCGTTTTCAGGTATACCCGCATCGCTTTAGCGTGGCAATAGCGGTCATTGACCCGTCTATATTGTCTAACATTATTTATTTCGAAATTGAAATAAAGTCTGTAAACGTCCTGAATCAATATCTATCGTGATCTTTAACATGTACCACTTCCATTCCAATAACGAAAAACTCATACATAGTTTATTGTTTGCGTTCCTACAGAGAGATATTAAAGAAAGGGCAATGACCGCTATTGCCACGCGTTGCTTTTTCTTCAAATCACTTTAGTGATTCGGGTATAGTCTTTAATTTACGAATTCCGTCAATTAACCTGGAAACTCGCAAGTGTAACTTTTTGCACTAGAAACAAGACGAAAATTGTTAGTGCATCGACTAGCACGTCCTTTAAAGTAAATTTTACTCAGTAGGTACTACCTACGACAATAATTATGATAACTGGGTGACGAGTGAAGGTGACGAGTGTGACGACACGTGATTATTACAGACCCGGGCGATAATAACACACATCGAGCTGTGGAATGAAACTGTCAAACAAGCATAAGTGGAGGAGACGACGTTCTACAAAGCCGAAGTTTTTCTAAAAACTACAAAACGAGTTCTAACAATACTCCATGCTTAAACCATAGAGCCAGTTATTTATGTTGAACTTTACCTATTCCGAGCACAGAAAAGTTTTTATTTCAAAATTGACAACTTATATTCGGGTTTGACGCCTGTTTTACGGTTTATAAGACAATTAATAAATTGTCTCACTCAAAAAGAATACAATTATTTACATAAAAGAGGAAAAAACATAATAATTAAGATAAAGATAAGCGACGGTTTCGCTGGGTTATAAACTAAAATTAAAATACAGTAAAAACTTACAATTCAAACACTATTCAGAACATGGTGCTTTATTACCATGTTTTTTGTAATAAAAACTTTAACTTTTCAGAATAAAGTCCAAAATACAAAAATGGTTCGGTGGTAATATATAAATACCTGGGTCTATGAGTAGGGTTAAAAAATAAAGAATATTTTATTATGAACTTACATTTTCCATTTCAACGTACAGACTTCAAAATATAAAATATCTGGTCTTGAACTAACAAATAAAAAAAAATCACCTTAAGTACACACATTCGGCCTCTTAGACTATGAGGCCGATTATGGCTTACTTACTGCTTATCTCTCCAGTCGATTCCTGTGTTATCCAAAATCTTTGAAAAGATATTCTACGACCGACTAATAAGTTTCTTAAATAAGCATAATGTCCTAAAACAGGAACAAAACGGTTTTCAGCATAATAAATCGACATCTTTAGCAGCATTTACCCTAATTAAAAAGATCACAGAATATCTAGACGATAAAATTCCGGTTGTAGTAGTGTTTTTTGACATGAGTAAGGCATTTGATTTTGTAGATCATAACATCTTATTAAACAAATGTGAAATATATGGTATCCGTGGTGACGCTCTAGATTGGATAAAAAGTTTTTTAACAGGCCGACAGCAATGTGTTGAAGTTACTACTTTAAATGATAATCTTGAATCTTTAGTCTGAATAAATATAGCGGACCACAAGGGAGCGTTTTGGGCCCCTTGCTATTCTTACTTTATATTAATGATTTACCAGATTCAATAAACTATGATACGAGTAGTGTCCTATTTGCTGATAATATTTCTGTTATAGTCCCCAATAAAAATACAATTTCAACTCATGAAAATAAAATACACGAAGCTGTACAGTCTGTAAAAAAATGGCTTGAACCTATGTGTAAATATAGCTACAACAAAATTCATTAAATTTCGAGCGTACAAAAGCAAACTCTCCGATAGTATTAACATTAAAATAAAAGACAAAGTAGTAGAAGAAACAGAAAGTATCAAATGCTTAGGTATAACTCTAGACAAATTTTGTAATTGGAAACAACACATTGACAACGTATGCAGTAAACTAAATAGATTTGTGTATGCATTAAGAAAACTTCGTATTGTGTCCGACGAAAAAACAGCCCGTATAGCATATAGTGGGTATGTTGAATCAATATTAAGATACGGACTAATAATATGGGGCAATTCAACAGACAGTGATGAGAGAATTATTGTACAAAAAAAATGTGTAAGAGCTATATGCGGCGTCGGTCCACTTGAATCTTGCAGGCCTTTATTCAAAAAACTAAAACTTTTGACCTTATCCGGCATTTATTTGTTTGAGGTATCGGTTTTCGTGAGGAAACATAATGAATTATTTAGATTCAAAGGTGACAACTACACCAAACAGAGACCAAGAGATGCAACAAAAATTTTAGTTCCTTTTTGTAATACAAGTTTAAGTAAAAATAATGTTTATCATATGTGCATTACAATTTTTAATAAATTACCGAAGATCATAAGGGAGCTCCCATTTAAATATTTCAAAATTAAACTACGTAGATGGTTAATAGAGAATTGTTTTTATAGTTTACGAGAATATCTGCAACATAAAGAAAAACGAACTTTTTTAAGTTTCCTGTAGTTTAGTTTTCTTGTATGATGTGTTGTGTGATTAATATTTTAACATGTCTTTTGTAACCTAAAGAAAAAATATTATTTTAGAATTTAAGTTTTGTTATGTGTGTATATTTTATTGTAAGTAACTTAAAATTTATAATTATTTAAAAATCCCAATAGATATTTTCCCGTATAATATCTTATTATAATAAGAACCTATTAGGTATTAATGTAAAATTAATTTGCATGCCCTAAACAGGCAAAATATGGACTGTACATATACCACCAACTGTTACAACTGGTAATACCTATATTTTATGCAAATAAATGTTTCTTATTCTTATTCTATAATAATAGAATAATTCACAAAGGCTGGCTGGTGCAGACGGGCGCGTTGTGTTACTTTCTCCGCGTGTCAAATGAATTATTGTGCGCGGTCCTTACTGATTGTGAACCCTGCTCGTTTGTGGGTCGTCCTGTGAAGTGCAGACGCGCGATTTTTGGGATGAGTTGTAATCTGTGACTATACGGACTGACGTGTACTGCATGCATTTAACTGCAACATATAGGTTCAACCATTAGGTAATACTGAATAATGTTGAGGGATTGGTAGCTAATCTTTTTAACTGACTTCACAAAAAGGAGGAGGTTCTCAAGTCGTCTGTATTTTTATTTTTTATTTTTTTTTTGTTTTTTAATGTTTGTTACCTCAGAACTCCGTCGTTTATGAACCGATTTAGAAAATTATTTTTTTAATTGAAAGGATATATCGTCCATTTCACGAAAGAAGTCCCGCAGACGAGGCGCGACGTGGCGCTGCAGGCATTGCTAACTTGTATAATAATAATTAGTTCCACTTAATTCCGCGGGACTTCTTTCGTGAAATGGACATTACTTCCAGATTGGTCCCATTTTTTTCAAAATCCAGTTCTGATGATAGGATCCATGAGTAATTGAGGGAACTCCTCAAATATTATAGGCATACCTATAGTAATTTTTATATTTTCATCAACAAGTCAATCATTTGCATTCAGAAAGTATAATTTGGTGAAGTGGAACAGATGAAGAAGGCCACAGATGGCCACCGGAACTTCTCAGTGATACGTAATTCACGGGTGGCGATGAGATATCTGGATTAAGATAGTTAAGCGAAGCAAATTTAAATAAATAGTTCTGATCAAAATGGTACCATCAAACTGATCTGATGATGAAGCCGGATGGTAGGCACTGGAACTCCGTTAAAAAACAATGTATCCTACCCGTGTTTGGTCTTATTGGAATTGTCATGAGATGCACTCTGGCTATAAATGATTTTTAACCGACTACAAAAAAGGAGGAGGTTCTCAATATATATATGTATATCTAGCCATATGTACATATAAAAGGAAACCGTGACTGATTGGTCTATCAACACAGCTCAAACCACTGAACAGATTGGCCTGAAATTTGGCACGTAGACATCTGCTAAGAAGGGGTTTTTGGAAATTTGACCTTTAAGGGTGGAGAACGGGGGGTTTTGTTTGCATGAAAAATCTTATTCCTAGGGTTAATAAACTTGAAACTTGGACGAATACTTACGTTACGTAAGTAAATTATAAAGTTTATATTTTTTTGTTAACTTAACTTCAACGGATGGGATGTCAAAGCTTGTATAGAAGAATTTTAACGCGCGGTCCGATCAACTCGAAACTCAGTATTTATACTTAAGACCAAAAATGAAGAATAACTTGTATCAGAGTTTTTCGAAAATCTACCCATAACGGGGTGAAAAGGGGTAGTCAATTTTACAAGAGAGGATTTTACTACGTGGCTTGATTTACTCGAAAATTGGTATAACCTCTATGTCAAATAATGGAAAAGTCGCAAACCACTTTAAAAATTAATCTCTGTGGGGGTAAAAGGGGATGGATACAGTTTGTATGAAGAAAATCTTCTTTCGTTGATCTATTAACTTGAAACTTTGCCTGAATACTTCATCATCAGTCTCCTGCCCTAATCCCAATTTATTTGGGGTCGTCATAACATGTCGAATTACACTATAGATTTAATACATACAAAAGGAAACAGTGACTGACTTACTGACTGATCTATCAACACAAAGCTCAAATCACTGAATTGATTGGGCTATTTGGTACACAGATAGTTATTATGACGTAGGTACCGCTAAAAACAGATTTTTGAAGAGTTAACCCCTTAAGGGGTGTAAAATAAAACTTCCTGTCTCTGTTGTTTTCATAGCAAGTAGTAATATACGAATTGGTGTGGGGTAGGTACCACTAAAAAGTGAAAAATAAAAAACTTTTTTACAAAAAAAAACAACCGACTTCCAACAAAAACACTAAAAAGTAAAAAATAACTTTAATGTCGGAAGCACATAACATAACATCACGCCTTGTTTCCTCGAAGGGTAGGGCAGAGGTGTACCTGTAGTACACCCACATTTAATATTATATTTAATTAAATTTCGGAAGTCGGTGGCCATAAACGAAAATACAAAACCAAAGACACCGACTTCCGAAATTTAATTAAATATAATATTAAATGTGGGTGTACTACAGGTACACCTCTGCCCTACCCTTCGAGGAAACAAGGCGTGATGTTCTGTTATGTGCTTCCGAAATTAAAGTTATTTTTTACTTTTTAGCGTTTTTGTTGGAAGTCGGTTGTTTTTTTTGTAAAAAAGTTTTTTTTATCAGAAGAATTCCAGACAGGGTTACATGAGAATAGACCATTTTCTATTTTGTTAGTACCTGGTACTTGTTGACGGGCCTTAACACTGTCCTCTCATACCTATTAATACTGTAATTTGAAAACATGAAATCACGAAAAAAAAAATCTGCTGTTCCATACATTTGAGTTCACCTAAATCGACAAAATGTATGGAACAGCTGATTTTTTTTTCGTGATTTCAAGGTTGGTCCCATAGAAAAAGGTGTTCAAAATGATGAGTACAATGACCCCTTTTCGGGTTTAGTGTAAACTTATATTGTATAGTAATAACTAATAACACATCATATTCCCTTAGACTGTGGTCATTATTCAGATTTTGCTGTAACATTGGAATATTAGTTTGAGTAGCTAACATTTTCTGTTACTTTTACAAAAAAAAAACCTTTGTTTTAATAGGTCGTGAATTCATAATCCTTGTATCAATTGGGGAAGCCATCCTGCTATGGGCCTGCAGTCTCGACATAGATAACGATCACTTTACGACAAAATTCGGTCGCAAAATCCTAATGGGATCTCTAGACGGTCAAAATTGCTTGTTATGAACGAAAAAATTACAATCTTGTCAAGCATTTTTAACCGTCTAGAGATCCCATTAGGATTTTGCGACCGAATTTTGTCGTAAAGCGATCGCTATGTAGGATGTCGAGACTGCAGGGCAGGATAGTAAGATTGCTTACCGAATTGATTACTCCAGCATATATCCATAGAAAACATGCTATAAACCTTTCAATCAACTATCAAGATACAATAAACAATCAATCGAGATGTACAAAGTTAAATAATTCATTGCCTAGCAATCACGACCGCGTAGCAATCACTACCGTAGCCCGTAGTCGGTAGCAGTTGTTTTATGCTAGTTGCTAGCAACTGCAATCTGCGACTATTTACGAGCACACTTTATGTTCCCGATTACAATAGAATTTAGTTTGTAGCCCTGCAATCAGCAAACTATTTTCTATTTTAAATATTTTTTTGTTAGACCTACATGCAACCAGCAAAATTATGTGTAACTAAATAGTTCTGCGTAATTTTCATCGTGTACCCTTGTTTATTGTGTGTTAAGTTTATGTTGTTATCAGTTTAAACCATAATTTCTGTTATAAGCTTTGAAAGGCGAATACCTAGTCTCTTAAAGTGCCTCAATTATAATGACTTAATGTAGCTTAGGTTAAGTGCATTTTGATCATTGTTTCGTTGTTAAATAAAGATAAATGAAAATGAATGAATGAGTTTGTAGATTTGTAGGAAAATCTAAATTATTGTACGTATCTTTAGGTACTGGTCCGTGCTTCGGGAAGCACGTTAAGAGGAGGCTCCCTATTTTTATGTTAATTTGCATGAATATTCTGAAACAGTCACACATACAATCAAAATGAAACTTTAGTACATGTTTTATTGGATCTTTTTATTTCCATGTTGAAGACAGTTACGCAATTGTAATATTTTCGCCCGGTACATTTTTTATTCGAAAATCATGTCTTTTTTAAGGATAATTATAAAAACAAACAAGATTGTTCGGCTTATAAGTCTAAAATAAATATTCACAGCAAGAAAATATAGTTTCTTATCCAACCACCAGATATTTTTTCTCTAGATCAATTATTACTTTAGTTATAATCGAAATAAGAATTGAGACTTACGTTTGTGGCGGCATCTACATCGCCACACACACACGAGCGGCGAGTCACACCTCCAGCCAGCACCCACGGCTTCGACGGGTATCCTGACCACCAGCATGCAGCGGACGCGCATTCCTGGTCATCACCCACAGCCTCATCAGCAACCTTGGCACAGCACACTGCACTTTCGGCCGGTCCACAAGCAGAGAACATGATACCTCTCCTGGTCGACGCCAGCAGTCAGCCTCAACCCGGTGCTGTACCACATCCGATTCACTGGAGCATAACGCAGTGCCACCCCGACTCACTGGGGAATCACCGCAGACAGTTCCGACTCACCGAGAACTATGCGGCACCCGGTTCCGACTCACTGGAACCCTCTACTTACACTGGCAAGCATCGCAAGATAAATGACTCAGCCCACTATCGACCTCCTGTCTCCGGAGGGGAGTGATGTAGCGGCATCAACATCACCACATTTGAAAAACGCGCCACACTGACGTCATGCAAAATGTCTGCATCGCGCAAGCAGAGTTTACCGCGCTACTACCATATTTACAACGTCCCGACATCAACCGTCGGGCAGTTGCCCACCAGACACAACACCCGTCTGGTCGGAGGATCCTTCCTTTTCTATAGAGGATGAGTGAACTTTACACCCTGTTCCTCATGCCTCTGAACGCTAGTTAGTTTCGTGCTTGGACACGATCAAAGAGCACACGCGATATTCAACTTTATTACTGATGTGTTAGCGTTTATCACATAACGGAGTGCCGGGGAGAATGGGGCGGAGCTGTCTTTGAAATTTGATTTAGACTGCCTGGTCTTAAGCCGTTGGTCCCGGCTGGCATTTGTAGATCTTTGACAGTCGTTACGGAGGAGCTCATGGCTAAATAATAACAGCCACACGGATCAATCCATCAGGTAAAGCTATGTTTACCAGGGTTGGTCCGTGGATGGGTGACCATCTTTACTTACTCCTTCGTGCCTTGGAAAGCGCGGTCCCGGCTGTCATTCGTGACTCTTTGACAGTCGTTAGGGGTCGTCACAAGCCCAAAAGTCTGACAACCAGTCTTACCAAGGGTTATCGTGTCATCCAGTAACTGGGTTGTGGAGATCAGATAATTGCAGTCACTCCATGTAAAATACTGGTATCCAGCTGCATCCGGTTAGTCTGGAAGCTGACCCCAACATGTTGGGAAAAGGTTAGGTAGATTGATCTTTAGGTACTTAGCTTCTTTCTATAATCTGAGGTACTTAGGTACTGGTTATAGGATTTCACTGTACCATATTGATTTGCTCTGCTAGAAATTAAGGTAACCTAAGAATTTCAAATGAGGGTTTAGGGCTTCAACTTGAATAATGTTTTCTTTCTTTTAAGTATCCTAGATCCGGAATCCGGACCCAGTAAAGATGTAAATTTTGCATCAAATCTTTAATTGAGGTATACACCAAGGTACAGTATCTACGTAGGTCTACTCATGTCTAAGAATAAAGTATACCTCAAGATCGGAAACCGTAAAATAATGTGGTTTAAAAAAAAACTATGCTGTGTCTTCCCTAATACCTACATTTGAAAGTAGAGTAGTAGAGTAGAAGTAGGCTTTTTCTTTAACGTTTTGTTATTAAAGAATAGTATTTCGAACTCACATAGGGAACCCTATTTTTTCAGACTCTTATACGTTAGAACTCGAAATTCCGAATCCCTTTATCCCGAATGAACGCTATCCCGAATCACTCTATCCCGTCAAACACTATTCCGAATGAACGTTATCCTGAATCACTCTATCCCGAATTAACGCTTTCCCAAATCACGATATTCCAAATCACGCTATTCTGAATGAACGCTTTCCCGAATAACGTGAGTCCGAAATAACATTATCTCCAATGAACGCTATCCCCAAAACGATAATGTAACCCTCAATTAAAGCTATATGTATTTTATGAGTTTACTGCTTGATTTCGAATGTCAAATGCCCGATGGCTAATTCCCTGAAGTCATCAGACCGAACGTCCGAATTGCCGAAATTCCGAGTCCGCTACATCGAGCAATTGCAAAGATTGAAATACATACATACATAAACTCACGCCTTCTTCCCATGGGGGTAGGTAGAAACTATAGAACGCCACCTACTACGCTCCTTACATACTCCTTTTGCTTCGCCTACGTTCGTACATCTAGTCATACACGCACGCCGGTTGCGAGTACTACG
The DNA here is from genome assembly GCA_948098905.1 of Tiliacea aurago. Lineage (NCBI taxonomy): Eukaryota > Metazoa > Arthropoda > Insecta > Lepidoptera > Noctuidae > Tiliacea > Tiliacea aurago. The sequence goes on from OX402578.1 coordinate 21,569,048, forward strand.
CACCTGAGCTTTCTGAAGAACATCACCAATTTGGTCACTATTTATGTCCTCCTAGGGTATCCCGTCCCAGTGTTTCCACTCTCCTCTGCTTTATAATACCTTTTGTTAGTCGCCTTTCACTCACCCTCTCCACATGACAAAAATTTTTGTTACTACATCTTCTTTCAAACTGCACCGTTGCCTTAACAGTCTTATCACCTCATTTTTCAGCCTATCATTCATAGTCACGCACTCACGCCAGACATGCTTCGCAAGGAACGCATTTCCTTATCATTTATTCTGCTTAGATTCTAAGATTGAAATACAGGTGGGTTTATCATTTTGTGTTTTTGTGTTTGTGTTTTTTTCTTTGCGTTATGTTTACCGCAAATAAAAGTATTTTCTTTTTTTTCTTCTTTTTCTATTTGTGAACATAAGAAAACTACTTACTATTATTAACTGTATCAACTGTTAGATTAAAATATTTAAATTTCGAAGTGGTGCAAGATAACCCTAAATTCCACGCGGAAGAAGTCGCGGACAACAGCTTGTCTAAGTATAAACGACCGGTACATAGATAAAATTATTTAAAAAAAACTGTACCTACCTACTGCTCCTGGACATCCGTCGTCTTCATCCATCCGACTGCACGCGTACCTATTTGCAAAAGTCACTCAACATGTTGGGTAGAATACGAATAATTTAAGAAAAAGTTTTGCAAATATCTATATATATAAAATTCAATGTCCTGACTGACTGACTGACTGACTGATATATCAACGCACAGCCTAAACCACTGGTCCTAGAGACATGAAATTTGGAGGGTGTGTTCTTTGTGAAGAGTAGGTTTCCACTAAGAAAGGGTTTTTCGAAATTCTACCCCTAAGAGGGTGAAATAGTGAATGGAAGTTTATATGAAAGTCTGTCAGTTTTAAAGTTAGAATATTCAAATTTTGTGTTTAGGCTAACGATTAAAAATTAATGTACACGTGTGTCAGCGTTTTTGATAATTCTACCCCTGAAGGGTTAAAAAAGGGGATGAAGTTGTGTATCAAAGTCCTTAATATTCGAAGTAAAAAACACTAAATATATTATCTAGGGTTATGGTTGGAAGCTAATGCAGCGGTGTTGTTAGAATTTCAACCCTTAAGGGGTGAAAAAAGGATAGAATTTTATTTTTAATGAAAGTTCTTTTTAAGTTAAAATCACTAATATTTCGGCTTATGGTTGGAAACTATAGGCAGGCATCCGCTAAGAAAAGATTTTTCGAAATTCGACCTTTAAGGGCTGAAAAAGGGGAATAAATCTTATTCCTTGAGTTAATAAACCTGAAACTTGGCACAAAAACTAACCTAAGTAAATTATAAAGTGTGACATTTTTTGTTTTTAGGGTTCCGTACCAAAATGTTAAAAAGGAACCCATATGGTGAGACTAAGTCAGTCTGTCTGTCACACCTGGATATCTCAAGAACTACTAATGCTATCAACTTGAAATTTAGAATAGTTTTAGATGACGTTTTCCCAACTATTTTTCAAACAAGAAAAAAAAAAAATATCTCTTTTTTTGCAAAAGGGACTGAAAGGGGGTCTTAAATATTTGAAGTGGGGCTAACTAGGGCATGCGGGGTATCGTATGAAGGACACTATTTGCACATTCTCAAACGTTTTTTTCTTTTTTAGGCAGCATAGCTTCCGACTTTTGATGAAAAATTAAAAAAAAATACCGTCCCCCCTTATCTTCTAAGTTTGCATAGATAAAAACCGAAATTATTCTATGTGATAGAAGTTTATGTAAAGATTACAGGAAAAATAAAACGATTTCTCTAAATAGCACAGTTATTCAGAAATCATCAACATCACATATATACGTACGGAACCCTCGGTGCGCGAGTCCGACTCGCTTTTGACTGGTTTTTTTTTTAACTACTCTTTATGGAGATTTCTAAAAATGGTCAAAAATCTAGTTTTTATAGCAGTGTATCTCTTAAACCGTAAATATTTTTTCCAAAACAAAAACAGTATGATATTTTCAAGTCTTTTGTGCTTATGGTGATGGAACTCAAAACATAATTAAACATAATTTAATACTTCAAAAAAATCTTCAAAGACAACTCTTAATTATTTTGAAAGCCTTTTTTATTCCAGTTTATACCTTCGTTAACAGTTATAATTATAATTATAAGTATACCATAAAATTGCAAATGCCCAACTGCATCCGGCGATGGATTAATTTTTATTAATTAGTTAATCTAATAAATTCTAAGTTAATTTAGTAATATTTGTGACCCATGAGTTCTTGAGTTCTACGCAAAATTCTTTTCACTATTAAACACGTAATTTAATGACACTTTACCACTGAAGACTAAAAGTATTTACTCAAAGTTCGTATTTAGTGATGGGCGACTCCAGGTATTCGTAAAAGCAGGGAAAATCTTTTTGAACTTTATGGCCTAAAGTAACATATGAATAATACAAGCTTTCATCAATATGTTGCAAAATATTCTAAATCTTTTAAGAGTGTGAGCAAAATAGCTAACCCTCTTTATATTAGCAATACAATAAAATCAGCTGATGATAAAATAAAAACTACCTGGCAAAAAATAAATAATGAATTAGGTAGGAAAAAACAGCGTAATACTCAATTTAATTTAGAGACTGCACATGGGCCCATCACTTCAGAGGTAGAAAAAGCTCAGGAATTTGAAAACTTTTTTCCTAATATTCCCCTTAAAACTACCGAAACTTTAAGTTCCTCACCCGCGCTTTCTGCTGCCTTACTTCGAAAGAATGTAAAGGTATGCCTTTTGGAGTTAAGGTTTCAGCATGTTATAAAAACTTTTAGAGATCTTAAAATTAAATCAACAGAAGATCTATGGGGCATGTCTGTAAAAGTCTGTAGATCTGTCATCGAAACCATTGCGCCCTATTTAGCTTTCATATTTAACACCAGTGTGGACCAAGGAGTCTTTCCGGATCTCATGAAACACACTAAAGTAGTTTCTTTGTTCAAATCCGAAGATAGTAAAGAACCCAACAATATTATAGGCCCGCGTCAATTCTGCCAGTTCTCAGTAAGGTGTTTGAAAAGTTGATGCTCAATCAAATGTTACGTCACTTCAATAAAAATTCCATCTTTCATGAACAACAGTACTGTTTCACTAAAGGTTGTTGTACCACTGACGCCGGTGTCACCCTAATAAAGAACATTTCTAACGCCTAGGAGAAAGCCCAAGTTGCCATTGGATTTTTTTGTGACCTCTCAAAGGCTTTCGATTGCGTTAACCATGAGACACTTTTGCTGAAACTAGAACACTATGGGATTAGGAATACAGCTTTTGATTTACTTAGATCATACCTGCAAGATAGAAAGGTTAGAGTTCACGTAAACGGCGTGAACTCTTTGGGGTCTGAAAAGGCAATGGGCGTTCCTCAAGGTTCGATATTGGGTCGATTCCTCTTTTTAGTTTACATTAACGATTTACCCAATTACTTCAAAATCAACCGGAGATGTTTGCAGATGACACGTCATTGATCTTTAAAATAGACCGACGGTAACAAAACCTTGACGACGTGAATAATTCTATTCTTCAGGTCCAAGATTGGTTTACGGTAAATAATTTGGTTATAACTTATAAAATAATAAATAAGAAATAATCGGGTAAATAAGTTTTCGGGAGAATTTTACTGCGTACCTTAAATAACTCAAAAGTTGGTATACATCAATTATTATTTAAGAACAAAAACAGTAGAACAAATAAACAAATGAAATGGAGGACACGTATATTGAACAAGTATGTACAAAACGAAATGGTATTTATATGCTATCTATATTATTATCCTCCGTAAAGTTGTAAATGGAACTGCACTCCTATCTGCTTACCACGCTTACGTTGGTTCCAACTAAGATATGGTATAATGTTTTGGGGGAATACTGCTGATAGAGAAGCTGTTTTTTTTTCGACATCCACGCGGGCGAAGCCGCGGGCGAAAGCTAGTAGACTACAAAATAACAAGAATTGTCCTACCTAGGTACTCCCTGACCAGCGGGGTAATTACGTAAAGGCTCGTACAGACTGGTGTGATATCACGGGCGCGACAGTCAGCGCGATCCTTGTCACGCCCGCGATATGGCGCCAGTCTATACGAGCCTTTACACACATAAAATAACAATTGATCGCATCTTCTTTCATTTTGACAGTTCAGCCACGTACATTGCGTTGTTTACGTCGTTGAGCAGACGAATTTATTAAGCATATGAAGTAATGGATTAGAAATATCCTTCAAAACTCTCAGATTGTGATTGAAACTGTTTTACGCAATTAGGGTTCAGTTTGTAAGCAATCGCCAGCGAAAGGAAGGAGTGCGTTGGCAGTGAACTTATTAAGTCGTGGGTACGGTCAGTGCCCTGCATTAGCTGACCCCTCATACAAAGCAGAAGTTTATATATGGAAGAGGGATTGGGTCATGCAGGCCACTGACTGTACCTACCTACATACCTACTTAGATTTTTCCAATGCATTAATGCATCCAATACACTGCATAGGTATCCGCTGGATGCGAGAAGCACAGAACCGGTCGAAGTGGCGGTGCTTGGGGGAGGCCTATGTCCAGCAGTGGACGTTTTCGGCTGACATGATGATGATGATGATCCAATACACTGAGAAATGCCCCTATTACTATTTCAACTGAAAGAGATTCATCTTTTTAAGATAAACTACCTTTTTATGATAATTATAGATATTATGAGTAGAGAAACTCTCACCTTGGTTCTGCGGGGGTAGTTCTATCTTTGTAGTAAGACAGGCTGGGGTCCGCAACTCCACGCCCATGCGCTTATTTTGCGTAGGTACTCTGCTGGGGTAGCATTGTCTTAACTCAGATTGCAGAATTCCTAACCAATCTGGTGAAACTGGATCTCATCCGCAGAGATGTGCTGAAGTAGGTAGCAGTTTTAAATGAGCTGCCTATAACTACCTACTAGTTTAGTATCTCAGATCATTGATCAACAGATGCTCATAAATATGCAAGCGCGCCCACATCCCTTTAATTATATCAGCATTTTACAATGCTGCTGATGGATTTATCTAGATAATTCTCTGTTTTAATTTCTATGCTGTGATATTTTTTTTACTTGTCTCATCTTGATTTTTATTTAAAACCTGCCCGGCTGGCTGTTCTGGTATGTTTAGTCAAGTGCAATCTCTACGTCTAAACTTGTTACTTGTTAGTTTTTGGTTACCCCTTTGTGTAGTTAAATATCAAAACCCGGTAAGTCACATCCCTTCTCGAAATTGAACTGTGAATAGAGACAAAGACATTTAAAAATGGATAAGTTATGATTTGTTTTTTCAAAATCAAGGTAAGCCAGTAAAAATACTACCTATTGAAATAACGGTTAAAATCGATGATTTCTTTCTTAACCCAGTATGTCTCTTGACATGTTATCAAGGTCAGGCATGTCTACGACGACCAAACCAATCAACAACTTAAGTATGAGATCTTCTTTTTTTTTCGTGTCTGGAAATTATCAAATAACTTCTCCCGCTATGAGCGAAGCGGGAGGGTGTGTCAGACATTAACTACTGACTAAAACCCACCCGTGTTCCTTCCGTTGCCTGTGTGCCAGGGCCACGATATCCCTTTCGGACAAACTCGCAACCCTGGCAGGAAAGTATGAGGTCTAAGGGCCTTATCATACTAGCGGATTGCGAGCGTCCTCAAAGCGGTGCGGGCGCGCAACGAATAGGTTACGGGCGCGCATTCGCTCAACGAACACGCCACACATACGCAGCGAATTTGTTGCGGACGCGCAACAAGGTCCATAATCGGCACGCTTGGCAGGTGGGTTGGCGTTCGCAGTATGGTGTTAGAACATATTCTCTATGAAATGCATAGAGAACACTGTTGCCCGTTCTCTAGTAAGTCCCTTAATCGCCTTTTACGACACCCACGGGAAGAAATAGATAGTGTTATTCTTTGCGTCCGGCGCCACACATACAATTTAATATTTCAATATCTATGCGTAATTACTGTTTAGTTATGTAGGAACTGGTTATTAACTGGTCGCATATTACGATACGAAATTATAAATAGTTTTAGAATTTTATCAGGTAGGAAAAAAGTAATGTGGTAGAAGTAATGTGGCATTCTCATGCCCTGGGTTCGGCATAACATGTATTTTTCTTCCATTATACTCTAGTACTGGTTATCTTGGTGGTCACCCCCTTTCTAGCCTAGTTTGGTCATATCAATTGGTCTGCCCCTACTCATATAGCCAGAAGTTTAGAGTTATTATTTTGATCTAATGATTTTTAAACTTTCAATTATCGGTGACTGGCTTTGAGTATTTATACTCAGGAGATGCCAAAAAGCGAATCACCGAACAACTTTTTCTGCCACTTTCTGTGGGGGGCGAGGAAAACACGTACATCACACTACGCAAATTTGACAATTGCACACAGATACGTGCTTCCTATTGTTATAAACGCACACGAAAAAGTAGTAACCACACAATTACAAAAACACACACACAGATTGAGTTTGTGTGTATTTATGCAATTGTCCTATGACAACAAACACATAGGTGCTAGCGATGTGATACAAACAATGAGCGGTATTTCATTCATAATGCATGATTGAATGAACAAAATTTAATTCGTTTTACGATACCCGCTAACTCCATATGAGCAAATTTAGTGTCGGGAGACACAATCCCCCTTATTACAAAACAAGGTTTATCTTCAGACCCAGGTTTAAAACATGGAGTCATTATTGAATTTCGAACTTTATTCCGGCTATGGTAAAGTTCCTAAACACAAAACTGACAATTTAGTACCGAACTAAGTTTACAGTTTTGAATAAAGAACGGTATTTCAGTCACTGTTAAGTTCTTATTACAAAAACTGGCTCCATGGTTTATATAATGGCATTTATAAGCCCATTAAAGTTTTTAATATTTTGTTTAGACTACTTATGAAAAAATCTAAAATACCGTTGGTGGATAATATCTGCTGTTAAAATGATATAATATAAAAAAAAATCTTAAAAAATAAAATAAAATCAAAATCAACATCATAAATCTTAAATGTGTTTGATGAAATGTGGAGTTGGCTGGTTTGCGAAATACCAGTATCGTTTATTTTCTTGTGCACTTGCCTAATTTCTCCTTGCTAAATTACGAAACAAAACAAAAATGATGTGTTCGCTATCATAATTAAGAAACGGTGCGGGTATGGCTCCATAGCCATAGTCTATAGTTCATAGTCATATGTCTGAATGATGACGACTAGAGAAGTTCACTGATTTTTGAAATGTACCAGTTTAATATATACATGTCGAACACATTTCTGCGGATCTACTTTTTTGGTTAACACTAGATTCATAAACATACTTGGTAGATACACTAGATATTCATAAACATTCGCCTCTCAGACGTATACATTTTTCTCGAGGATTTTAGTTTTATATGTTATAAAAAACAATAAAATACATTGAACTTTTAAAAGTTGTTTATTTATTAATAATTACTTAAATGAAATAGAAAAGAGAAAAATAGTTATTCAGAGTAATCAACACATAGTATTCCTCGGTGATCCATACAAATGATTTTATTACACCAACAGAACATTGTCTTTCGAAGTTTTTTTTAAATCGCAGAAACCACATTTTTTTTCTGTAACCCACTGGGTTGTGATTGAGCATTGGACGAAGTTTCGCCAAGTACTTCAACAATTTTCCTATTTAGGCATCGCTTCAAAGTTCAGTTCATACAGTTTTGTCGATACTTCATAAAGATACGATCGTCGTGCTCGTGACATGGGTTTCTTGTTGTTATTCATTAGTGTCAGGATTTTACAGGCTATAATATAACATTAGTAATAAATAGAGAGAAACAATCAATGGGTTCTGTGATATTGTTTGTGGTGCTCCCCAAGATATCCGTAGTTTCGGCCGAAGTTTTAGGCGTTTCCAACTCCATATCAGTTACGGACATAAGATTAGTTCAGGGCTTGAATTAGACATGAATGACAACATGATTTGGTAGTATTCCCTAATCCCGATGTGTATTTACCCGTTCGAAAAATATAATTTGTCACTTGTTTTGACGGATCAATTACTTTCGGACGGGCCCGTATCTTCTTTGACGGACATAGAAAGTAGACCCCCTTGAACGATGTGCACTACTTTTCTCTCCTGTGCCCGGGTTCTTGTAGACTCAACCGCTCATTGCGTTATTTACGTTGTGGAGCAGACCAATTTTTCGAACATAAGCAATGGCTTAGCAATATCCTTCAAAATCATTTAGATTGTGATTATTGTGTGTTTCGCAATTAGGGTGCTGACTTGTCCAGATACATACACAAAAAAATATTAGTTACTGAACATACTGATTGAAAAAATCATTTGTTTTAACAATCTTCAATCACGTTGTCCCAGGTCCCAGCACTAGGTAAATCCTTACCCTGTACTGCGTTTGTGCTACCAACGTACTACTGTATTTTTCTATCGTAAATATCATAATGATTATTTCGACATTGCGCTTAAATAAAACCATGTTGATGTATAATATATACCCACATGTGGTAGGATACACTATGGTTTCGTAAATTATAAGTGGCAGATCGCTTTTTGTAACAGAAAACTGCACAATATACCATTTTTCGGGAGGACTTACTTGCGACACAATACGATTCACAAGTAATGTATATTAATCTATGTTCACAATGTCGGCTGACAGCGAATGAACTAGTTTTATATAACGTGCATGGCCATAAGGCCAATTGACTTTGGCAGAGGGGAACGCTCAGCTATAACGTCTCCAGAGTATAAATACTCAAAGGTGACTGGCTATCTATTTATAACTCTGCTAAAGATAGGTAAGTCATTCCGTATTGTTAAAAGCGATCTCAAAAGACTACTTACCAAACCATAATATAAAAAAAATCTATTCTGCTAGGGATGTACTTACGCACACCTCTGACTTCAGTTCTTTGTCCCACCAGTTGAGTATTCCCACAGAGTATGATAGTTATTTTGTAATGGCTCCATATAATTATTTTTGATGTGAAACATCTATAGCTGCACCTAAAACCGATTGCTGGCGGGGCGACGCATGCCGCGTGGCAATCGGCCACTATACAGTCTATATGTAGTACCGGTAAATGTGTGTGTAGTGCGACTTTTCATATCTGCCAGTCGTCCCGTGACGGCTCAATTTTTTTATTACAGTAAAGCAACTTTATAGAACTAAAATAAACAAAGAGAAAACACCCAAGAATAACAGCAAGTAAGTTCAGGGAAACTGCGTATATTTAAATTAACAATTGATCACAATTATATTTATCTACACCTATACATAAGAATTAATAACAATTAAATTAAAAATACACATAAGAATTTTCAATTTAAAATCATTACACTAAACAACAGTAAACAAAGCAATCTTAATTTTATAAAATGCTCCTAGTAACAGAATGGCTTCCACAGTACTTGTAACCACACTCGATACTTTACTTCACAACACTAATACATGTAACATGTCAATTTGAATTTTGATGTCATTCTGTCATTGTCGTGATGTGTCAACTTCATTTTGGCGTTTACTTTTGAGGTTATACACAAACAACAATAAATATTTTTACCGGTAAAGTAGTTTAATTTTATAATAATGTCTAGTAAACCTAATTCTAAGCGTACTATATACGTTGGTGGGTTAGCAGAGGAGGTGGACGAAAAGGTGTTAAACGCGGCGTTCGTTCCATTCGGAGATTTAGTTGATGTTCAAATACCTTTAGATTATGAGACTGAAAAGCACAGGGGCTTTGCTTTTATTGAGTTTGAGAATGCTGAAGACGCTGCAGCGGCTATCGACAATATGGTGAGTAGTTTTTAATTTGTTCTTTACAATAATAATTATCGAAAACTATTATCAAAATGTCTGGGCATTTTGATATTGTTTTTCGTTCATTGAAAGGTTAGATTGTATGTGATTTGCACACTTACCAATATAATTAATACTATAATAAAGTAATACTGTAGTAAATTTTTTAACTCAAATTTTCAGTTTAATATCTAAACTAAGTTCATTTCGACACTTCAGTGTCAACCTAACTTGTTCTCTAAACTTTATAGAATGACTCCGAACTTTTTGGTCGCACAATCAGAGTGAACATAGCCGCCCCACAGCGCATTAAAGAAGGTTCCACGCGGCCGGTTTGGTCCGAGGATACCTGGTTACAGAAACATGCTGGAGAAACATTGCCGGTGGTCAAAGATAAAGATAAGGATGTTGTTATGAATGATGACGGTACAAAAGAAACTTCAGAGAGTAGTAGTGTAAGTATAGTGTTTAAACTTTAATTATTATGTTCAATAAAATACAAATTCGGTAATTCACTGTTTTAATAAGTGTATGGTATACGCACTGGGTGCCTTAACCTGAAGTGGTGTTTGTTACACATGTGGCCCCTACTTGAACAAATCTTATTTGTCAAAGAAGATTGCAAAGTACCTTCATTTAAGATACACAACAAATATTTTAGGAGCCAGTAAACTCTCTGTTTGAAACTAGGAATCTCCTCCCATTTATTGATACTTTTATACAAGACTAGCTGCTTCCCGCAGCTTCGCCCACATGGCTTTTTCTAAAATAAAAGTAGCCTAATTTACTCCTTATATCATCAGCTATCTGCCAGTGAAAGTCCCATCAAAATCAGTCAAGCCATTTCAGAGATTAACTTGAACAAACAGACAAACTTACAAACATTTAAAAATGTTTTGTTTTTTGTTTTAAGTACCTTTTCTTAGGCATTTAGTAAAAACTGTTATTTTGAAATTACAAACACACACTTCAATTTTATTTATTTGTATAGACGTAAAACAGTTTCATACAAGTAATAGGTACCTTGAATTTAAAACTTTTAAAGCCCATTGCCATGTTATGTGTGGTAGCTCGGTAAATATAAATACCATTTCATAGTTATTTTGAGTGAAACAGTGTGTGTAAATCTAGTAGGCCTACCCAAAATATGTTACATACGGAATCAAACAACTACTCAATGATAAAACATGTGAAATTATGTGCGTGTGTGTGTTACGAGGGCTGCACTAAAAGTATCGGGAATGGAATATTTCCACTGTTCCTGTCATATTAAAATCTTTTTAATTGAAAACTCCTTGGTTTTAAAAATCGAATACCATTTATTTATTTAAAAAAAGATTCTCGGTCTTGTCACAAGGTTTTGTCAAACTTGTTTAGTCGTTGAGAAAATGGAATTGACTCGAGAAAATTCAAGAGCGATGATTTATTATGACTTTCGAAGTGGTTTAACACAAAAACAGTGTGTTGACCGGATGATTTCTGCATTTGGTGATGAAGCCCCATCCAAAACCACAATTTATCGCTGGTTTGCTGAATTTCAACGTGGACGTGTCAAGCTCAGTGATGATCCCCGTCAAGGTCGTCCAAAAACTGCAGTCACCCAAGAAAACGTTGATGCTGTGCGTCAGCTGATTGAGGAAGATCGACATGTGACATACCGCGAAATTCAGGCAACTTTAGACATTGGCATGAGTCAAATACAAATAATATTGCATGAACAATTTGGTGTAAAAAAGTTGTTTTCCTGATGGATACCGCATTCGCTCTGTGAAGAGCAAAAAGCGGCTCGCGTTACTTGGTGCGTCAGAACTCTGGAAAGATTCCACGCAGGATCCTCAAATGCTGTATACAACATTGTATCAGGTGACGAATCCTGGATATACGCGTAGGAACCCGAAACAAAAAACCAGTCACGAGTTTGGGTGTTCGAAAATGAGTTAAAGCCAACAAAAATTGTTCGTTCACGGAGTGTTGCAAAAAAAATGGTGGCCACGTTTGTCTCCAAAACCGGCCATGTTACGACTATTCCTCTTGAGGGACAAAGAACGGTTAATGCAGAATGGTATGCTAGCATTTGTTTGCCACAGGTCGTTTCTGAACTCCGTAAAGAGAACTGCAACCGCCGCATCATCCTCCATCACGACAATGCGAGATCTCACACCGCGCACAGAACAAAAGAGTTTTTAGAGCAAGAAAACATAGAATTATTAGACCATCCGCCGTACAGCCCCGACCTAAGCCCTAATGATTTCTATACTTTCCCTAAAATAAAGAATAAATTGCGTGGACAGAGATTTTCATCACCTGAAGAAGCTGTGAACGCCAAAAAAAAAACGGCCATTTTGGAGACCCCAACTTCCGAATGGAATGGTTGCTTCAATGATTGGTTCCATCGTATGGAAAAATGTGTCAAATTTCGCGGAGAATACTTCGAAAAGCAATAAATACATTTTTAAATAGTAATGTTGTGTCACTTCCTTGATTCCCGAAATTTTTAGTGCCGCCCTCTTATGTGTGTGTGTTGTGTGTTTTATTAACATTCTTATCTGTCACTTTTATGGTGTACATAATAAAGAGTATTATGTCTCAACAGGGCTGGAGATCCTAAGACTGTAAATCTCCAGCCTTCAATATGTCCTCGTCAGGAAAAGCGAATTTTACCATTGAAACTGAATGTGATAAGCTGGAAATCTAAACCGCGTTCAAGAGCTGTCAGTGGCAAAAATTCGCAGAAAATAATGCCACTGACAGCTCTTGAAACGTGGTACATGCGCTGATTGCGTTCAGTTTCATTGGTGAAATCTTTTTATGAACCCTGTTGATTAACTAACCTATTTTCCATGGAAAGAGTTAAACATTTCCCAGCAAGATGTTATATTGGTGGGATTTTTTTGTGCTAATTCTTTAATCCAGCAAAACATTAGAAATTCGCGAAAGGCGCGTTTTTTGGGCTGTCGTTTGTGATTCTAAAAGTGTTCATTCTCAAACTGATTTAAATAAAATATACATACATACATAAACTCACGGTTTCTTCCCATGGGGGTAGGCAGAATCTATAGAACTCCATCTGCTACACTCCTTATTTACATACTCCTTTTGCTTCGCCTACGTTCATACATCTAGTCATACACGCACGCTGGTTGCGAGTACTACGCACCTGACCATTGAATAAAATATATTGTTCATTTTGTTATTTTTATTTTTCAGGTACCTGTCAAGCCAGCAGAGAAGCGTAACCCTCAAGTGTACTTCGACGTGAGTGTTGGCAAGCAATCATTGGGCCGAGTGATAATGATGCTGAGGGCAGACATTGTACCAAAGACGGCTGAGAACTTCAGAGCTCTGTGCACGCATGAGAAAGGGTTTGGATACCAGGGGAGCAGTTTTCATAGGATTATTCCTGATTTTGTATCCTTTTCAATGCGATGAGCTATTTTTCAAATTCCTTAGTAGAGGTATATTATAGGGGGCAGTTAAATAGTCAAAAATTTTAGCTGGCCATTCAACTAAGCTAACTTACAGTAGTTACATGAAAAATTACTGAAGATGTATGTGATGTGTGTATAAGTGCATTAAGGGGCCGTAGCATAACATCACAGTATCATACAAACGTAATACCAAAATAATTTGTAAATCAAACATATTCTTAAGGAGTGTGTATTTATTTCGATTGGATTACAGAATATCTAGGTTCCCAAATATATTTTGAATGGACACTGATTTAAACAAGAGTTATGAGAAAAATAAGTTTTCTATAGAAATGGAGAATGCCGTTGTGCAGTACCAACTTGCGGGGGAGCGTGTCACAACCAAATTGAGTTCATAAAACTACTACTATTTTTAAAATCAGATTTACATTTTTGTTATGAAAAAGGTTCCCGGATTTCGGAGATCAAAAATAAAAGTATTTTTTTTACTTTGTACGTATTTTTCATTCGTCACTGCCATTGCACTTCATTTCCGAATGTTGCTACTACCACAGAATACTACAGCCGGCCTCTTAACATTTTGTAAGGCATTTGGCAGGTAGAGCAGTGGTGGCCCAGTGGTAACGGTTTCGACTTACGAGTTATAGGTCGTGGGTTCGAACCCAGACAAGCGCTTTACTTGGTGTAAATTATTTCATCACCACTGCTTTCAAAACGGTGAAAGAAAACATCGTAAGGAAACCGGCATGTTCTAGAACAAAAAAATCGAAGACATGTGCCACTGTGCCCACGTGGTGGATTATGGCCCACTCCCTCTCACAGAAAGACGAGGCTTGTGTTCCAGCAGTGGGAACATTATAGGCTGATTATGTATGTTATTTAAGGCATTTGGCTGATCAGAAAATTCATTGTAAGTTAAGTAGGTACTTATTTAATGTGGGTGTACATGCTAAGGTACCTACACTTCTGTCCATTCATGTATTAAAATAGGAAGATACTCTCTAACATCACGTAAATATTAAATGGACTAGAAACACTTACATGTAAACACACACACACACAAGTACATTTCCCGATGTCGTGCGTTATGTGCTCGACAACCGAAATAGAGAGATATATTACGCGGGCTATAGCGGGAACGAGATAGCAATAATTGTCACTATTACGTGCTACACAAACGCTAGTTTGATTGTGACTCAGGTCGATTGTGTCCTTTTCCCCTAATTTATGCGGTCCACGTCGAGGAGCGCGTACCATATCTTCCTATTTTAATACATCAATGCTTCTGCCTAACCCTTCGGGGAATTACAGGCGTGATGTTATGTTATGCTAAGGATCTTATATCATTCACGATGTAGAATCCCTTCAAGAATGGCAGGAAATACTAATCTGCCATTTGAGAAGTCTTGCAGAATCTGAGGAGTGCGTGACGAGCTAAATCTATTAGACGCCGTCTCCACGGGCAGGAGAATCGCGGTGATTGTCTTGCCGGGCCATCAAATTCTCGCAGGGATGATATTGCCTTGTGGAGATGGCTCCATACAGTTTCTATAGACTTTGATATCACGGCGTGACTATCGCCGCGATACTGTAGATGGCGCCTTAGGCCGCTTGTAGAGCCCGTTTTTTTCCATCGGACCACGGACCGTGTTTTTCATATTTGTACGAATTATAGACACCGGTCCGGTGTCCCGTGCATGTAGATCACATCACACAGATAGCACAGTATTCTTGGGCTTGACTTTGGATGCTAAGCTTCAGTGGGGCCCACATGTAGATAAACTGTCAAAAAAGCTAAGCTCCGCAGCATATGCTGTTAGAAAAATTCGTAATTTAACTGACATAGAGACAGCCCGTTTAGTGTACTTTAGCTATTTTCATAGTGTAATGTCGTACGGTATTCTGTTGTGGGGAAATGCTGCCGACATTCAGACTATCTTTGTTTTGTAGAAAAGAGCTGTTCGATCAATTTATAAATTAAGTCCAAGACACTCTCTCAGAGAGAAATTTAAGGAGATTAATGTAATGACTGTGCCTTCTCAGTATATTTTTGAAAATCTATTATATGCCCATAAAAATATAAAATTATTTAAAAAATACAGTGATATCCATAATATAAATACTAGGAACAAACACAAATTTGTTGTACCCAAGGCTCAAGAAAATAGGTGGCTCGTTTCGATGTCAATGTATACGCTTTTATAATAAACTTCCAAGCCACGTTCAAGATCTAAGCCTTAATAAATTCAAATCATTCATTAAACGTAAGTTGTGCCAGAGAGCCTTTTATACTGTTAAAGATTATATTGAGGACAAAAAGGCTTGGGATTGAGCTGCTCCAATTTTTGTACATATTGAGGTAGTTTATTTTTATTGTTTTTTTTTGTTTTTGCTAACTTTATTATTTTATAAACAGTGACATTTAATTATTATTTTATACACAATGACAGGAATATTTACTTATAAAGTATTATATTATTTTAATTATTGTGAATGTGAAGACTATGTGGGTTATTGCATAATATTTTTTTTCCCTTTCTTTTATTCTCAGTTAGTGTTAATCATGGTCTGGCAGTTTGAGTCATATAAGTGGCCTACCCAAATGTCCTTTCTTTGGTATTGATCGTCGCATCGTTGAGCTCCTTAAATTCTGAGTAGAGCTGCACGATTACTGACAAATGCGTGCACTGACTGGTCAGGTCCACTCAACCTGTGTGGTTCTTTCCTCAAAAGACCATTTCAGACACCAATCTACATGGTCTTCACATGATCTGACCAAGATTATGTCTGGACTTTAAAAGAGACTATGACCTCTGAGTTTGTTTCGGCCTTTCTTCTCAGAGTAGTCAGATAGGAAACGCCGACCTCATCTAGTTTTTAAAATATGATTGACGTGTAAAAGTGTTTGTACAAACCTACTTACAGAAATAAAATCATTTATCATTTATCACACTTCCATTGTAAAGTTAACAACACCGGAAGTCCGGGAAAACAACAGTTCATTAACCGGTGAAAAAAACGGACGTGTTTAAACGGGCTGTTTACAGTTTCCTTAACAAACTTCTACCTAGATGTGTCAAGGCGGTGACTTCACGAACAACAACGGAACGGGCGGCAAGTCGATATACGGGCGCAAGTTTGAAGATGAAAACTTTACGTTACGACACACGGGGCCCGGAATACTCAGCATGGCAAACTCAGGGCCCAACAGTAATGGATCGCAGTTTTTCTTGTGTACTGCTAAGTATGTATTTTACTTAATTGTTTTTTTATCCAGAGTATATAATACTAACAAATAATTAGAAACAAGTTCGTTGTAAACAGCGCCATCTGTTAGTTAGCGTCAGAGCTACTTACTGAGACCCTTGCGAAAATAACCAAACATCTGCCTCTAATTCCGATAGATGGCTCGCATCTATCGGAATTGGACGCAGATACAGTTTGTTTATTTTGGTATCTCTGGTGTTTTTTATCAAAAGGACCGCAGTAAACAATAATCAAGACTACTGCTAGTTCTTAAAATATTTTCATACTAAGCTGAATATGGTTTTTGCATGTAAATGTAATTTATCTGTTGAGCAGTATGCAAAACGCAGGCTTACTGCCGTGCTATACCTATCCATAGCGTATATGCCTACTAGAGCGATTATGATGTGATTATTCAGTATCAGCCCGGAGTTAAGATTTTTGCACGGTTAATGGCAACAGGGTTGCGTATAAAAATTAAACGTACTTATAACGTTAATACGTTTGTAATTTGTTAAACGTATTAACGTTAAGTATACTTAAAAACGATATACGTATTAACGTTACAAGTGTGGCGCACTGGTTAATCGATTGACTGCTGCGCTGCATGTCGCGGGTTCGATTCCCGCACGGAACAAATATTTGTATGACCTAAATGTTTGTGTCCTGTGTTGTGGGTGCGTATCCACAACACAGGAAAAAGTCCTAGTGTGCGGCAAAGTAAAAAAAAAAAAGTATTAACGTTTTACGTATTAATGGTATATTAAAGTACACTTATTTAATAAGTAGTATGTGTATTTAAATTAAGTATTCATATAAACGTAATAGCGTTACCAGTATTAATAAAGTTATACGAATTAACGTTATACGTATGTTACACGTATTAATGTTATGTATTAACGTTAGTTTACATGGGACAACAAATAACTGACGAAGTACACAATACAGTACACCTCTGCCGACCCCTTTGAGTAGCACAGGCGTGATATTCCGTATATTAAAAGGTGTTATTCCTTTTCAGGACAGACTGGCTGGACAGCAAGCACGTGGTGTTCGGTCACGTGATATCAGGGCTCGACGTCGTGAAGAAAATGGAGAAGTATGGCAGCAAGGGCGGCACCGTCTCCAGCAAAGTCACTATCAGCAATTGTGGAGAATTACAATGATAATAACTAATTTTACTTGTGTTTCATTTAAATATTTTATAATAAGATAAATAAATAAAAACATTTATTTGACACTTAAAATGCATATTACAAACAAGTAGGTCGAAATAATATAACACACAAATGTATTGCCAAGAACCAGAAGGCCTAAAATGGACGCTTTCGCAGAATCATAATATGATCTGCGTACAATTCATATCCCGCAATTCATCTGTTTGACAGTTGTGTATGGAGTTTCGTAAAATGGTCCACAAATTAAGAATTAATAAAGTGAAGTCTAATGTTAAATAGCTGCTCTCAAACAGATGAATTGCGGGCTGTATGAATTGCACGTATGATTCTGCCAAAGCGTCCATTTTAGGGCCCCTGGTCCTAACCCCCAAACTAGGCCTGGTCCTGTATTTTAGTTATTGTGTATTTTAGTTCAGCCATGTGCTCTATTATTGCTCTTAAAACATCGTGGAGAAGTGTCGCTACTTAATTGACAGTCAAGTGTCATGAACTCATGATATAAAACATAATAAAGTAGTTAAAATCAGTATCAGTAGACGGTTAAAACATAGGTAAGACTTATTAAAGGAAAAACTAAAATATAAAAAAAACACGCTAAAAATACAACAGAGCTATGAGTATGTCTGAGCGTGTAGGGGTGTGTGTGTGTGTGTGTGAAAGAGAGAGGGGGTGGGCGTGTGTATGAGTGTTGGTTATGTTCGCACCTTTGAATGTGTGTAAGAAGGGGAAACATAAATATGGATCACAGTACGTATTAATTTTTGATCATGATATGAATGTGAGTAAACTTTCAGTCTCCTGAAAATCCATCTTTTGGAGTCAGTCTGCTACTTTCTTTTTCATTTTAGCTATGTTAAGATTTTTGTTTGCGTGATTGTAAAGTTTGCTGCTTAGGCTATTAAACTGATGTTTGGTAAATGAGGTTACCCCACAATGGGGTATACCCATGAGAAACCAGCTATCATCATTGTAATACAAAAATGCTCATAATACTTATAGGTAAACATCGTTCATGGAATTTCACCTTCGATCAATATTTCACCAAGTAATTTTGTGATCATTGTACCAAACAGATAGCCTTATTTACTCTCGCTTTTGTAATAATTTATTATGTGTACCTACATAGTTGGCTTCGTGGAAAATTAAGTAGGTAGGTATGTTGATTACTGCGTCAAATTAATTCATCCATTATTCATAAATATACCGTACGTATTCAGTTCGCTGGTAGGCGCTATAGTAATCAGAATAAAATTATTAAGCTATTAAAATAAATCGTTCTACCAACCACACCACTTTCATACACAAAAATATTCATAACTATAACTATTGAAGCTCGAACAAAATTGTAGGTACATACCTACTAAAAGGATAAAATGGGGAAGGATTTTTGCCTGGGAAAACAAATTAGAGGAGCAGAAATGAAAGGTATCCGGAATTGCGCGTTTAAATTAACTTGATTGACCCAATTATGCAACACCCCAACTCCCCCGTTTCTCGCCCCAAGCAAGCAAGCTTGGGGCGAGAAACGGGGGGTTTAATATACCTACCTATATGTTTTGTATACTTACCTACTAGGCTTGCAGAAAAAATATCGATGTATCAATATATCGATATTTTTTGTTCGATATATCGATATTTTTCGGCGATATCTATTATTTCGATATATTGATATAAAATATCAAGTATCGAAAATGTATCAAATACGATATATTTCCAACAGCATCACCATTGTCCCCACTGACTAAAACCGCTAGAATTCAGAGCCGTAAAAATGTAAACTTATTTTTACCAATGTTTTATTAGTTTAAGATTTAACATCAGAAATGATGATTCTAGTTTGGTATTTCTATGAATAAAAATCAAACAATACAATTTCATATACCTAGTACAGACGCCAGCACATCAAGCTACTACAATCTGTCAAATTTCTTTAATAGATTTTCAACTTTATTCCTACTGCATAAGGTTCAAGGTTGATTGGGAAAATTTGATAGTTTCGGGTAGCTTGACCTGCTGGCGTCTGTACCATATACTTTTTAGAAAATTTCACCGATATATCGATAAATCGATACTTTTTTTCGATATATCGAAATCGATATCAATTTTTTTTTTAAATATCGATACGATTTATATCGATACTTTTTGGCACTTCTTGCATCCCTATATCTACATAAAACATGCACTGTAACCTGCTATATTTATTTTATTATGTAAGTAGGGGTTAAAATGACTAACGATACCCTAGACGTCATGGACGTAGTACAGACGCCAGCACATCAAGCTACTACAATCTGTCAAATTTCTTTAAAAGATTTTCAACTTTATCGTTAAAGCATAAGGTTCAAGGTTGATTGGGTAAATTTGACAGTTTCGAGTACATATAATACAAGCTATACATATTCCGGCCAGAGAGAATGCGTTTCTGACACCTGCAGGCTTAGCATGATGCTTTCTATTTCTACTATATTGTAGAATAGAAATCGCTTGTCTACCGAAAATGTTCTACTGTCTACACGGAATAGTACATTTTGATACAAGTGGAGAATGTTTGTTATTGCATTCGAGGCGGACTTAACACCCGAGCCGTAGGCGAGGTTGTTTTTGAGCCGAGAACTGAAATAACAAATGTCCACGTGTAGGAATCAAACGACGTTTTTCAATACACTTTTGAAGAAATAATAAATAAAATAACGAAAAATATTTTTGTCATGCGTTATTAGGAAGCTATGATTTACTTTTCCGTTTTTTTCCGCGTTTTTTTTTCGCTAGGTTGAAGGAGAAGCAAAGGTATAAAGCCGATAAACAGCCTAATATGAAAATCGATAATTCAAATATTTTTGAGTTTAGAACACAAATAAATGTTAATTTGTTCATAAACATTTTTATTGTAATAATCATGGTATTCTATTTAAAAACATTATTTAAAATATTCCAAAAATATTAACGCCGTAAAGACGTATCTTTGCCGAGATTAAAAAGAAAATCAGCTCCGAATTATAGAGAGGACCGTCTCTGGCGCGAGACTATTTATTTTATTTAAAAAACGTTGCCCCACACTAAGAATTTCTCCTGTATTGTGGGTGCGTTTACAAACATTTAAACTCACATACACAAACAGCCAGACCCGGCACAACTACTTGTAGGTCATACAAATATTTGTTCCGTGCCGGAATCGAACCCGCGACACGCAGCTCTGCAGTCAATCGCTTAACCAATGCGCCAACCGTGTCGTCCAAATTTTTTGGATTATGGTGCACTTTATTAAAGGTACCTAAGCTTGACATAGTATAAAACCCTCTGAGGCCTCTGGGGGTCAGAGGCCCACAGGGGGCCAAAAGCAATCTCCAACAGCTCTACCAGCATCATAAAAAAATCTGGCTTATCTAGTCGCATGGTTTCTTTGACCAAACGTTTGCCTACCTAATGGATTTAACGCCACTAGCGTTTCGATTGATGTCGGCGCCTCCCCGATGACAGCGCCGTGTGCGGTCGCATCGCACGCACCGCTCCAGGGCCGCCATTGATCGTTTCTATGAAACTGACAGCTTAGGTGTCAGCTAGGAACACATTCTCTCGGCGGCTGGAATATAGATAGCAGCTTCATAGTCTCGGCATTTTTCTGGTTGTTGCCACTGGTAGATTCTGGTTAAATATAAGAGGCAGTGCATGGGTTGGGAAACGAGTGTTCGTGAGTTCAACCTTACTTAATCCCAAGGAAAACATTGGTATTGGGCGTTAAGACGCAGATATATGCCAATGACCTTGAGTGGTTAGCTTGCGTGTTCTGTACTGAGCTCACGCAACGCGTCGTACGTTCAGCCAGTAATAGGACTCGCCCATCAAGGAGCGCTGTCCCCAATTTGACGCATTATTAATTTATTATACACAAAACAAAAGTTATTTTAATAAAACGCGTATACTAAAAGATCAATAATTAAATTATCTTTAAATTGGTGAAAGTTTCAGAAAAATACGCTTGGTAGATTTTGCGCCATTCTCAGTTTTGTATACGCCTTAGACATACCTAACTTTACAACATAATTTCACTATGTAATATAAACATAATCTAAAATAAAATCATTAAAAGTTGGTTATCGTCCCCATAATAAGATCCCAACTTTGGACCTAGTAGGTGCCTTTTCTAAAACCGTACCTAATTGCGTAACACACATAAAATTACAATTTATCGCAATCCCCCTTATTACAAAACAAGGTTTATCTTCAGACCCAGTTTTAAAACAAGAGCCATTTTTGAATTTCGAACTTTATTCCGACTATGGTAAAGTTCCTAAACACAAACTGACAACTTAGTACCGAACTATGTTTTCAGTTTTGTATAAAGAACGGTATTTCAATCACTGTTACGTTCTTATTACAAAAACTGGCACCAGGGTTTAAGCCATGTCAAAATATAAATCTTGTTTTGTAATGAGGCGGTTAGGGTTTCATTTTGACAGTTCACCCCCATTCATTGCATTAATGTACCTATGTTTGAGACTTAAAATAAAATTATGTACTTGAATGATAATAAAAAAAAAATTGCGTTATCTATGTTGTTAAGCAGACGAATTTTTGAAACCTATGA
Source organism: Tiliacea aurago (assembly GCA_948098905.1). Lineage (NCBI taxonomy): Eukaryota > Metazoa > Arthropoda > Insecta > Lepidoptera > Noctuidae > Tiliacea > Tiliacea aurago. Next base: position 21,591,344 of record OX402578.1, read on the forward strand.
AGCAATGGATCCGAGTTCTTTTGAAGGATATTGCTATCCTATAACTTTTAAAATTTTAGGTACACACCCATGAACATGACCTATCTAGGTAGGTTCTTTAGGTTGCTCCTTCAATGTCGTTAGCACGGAAAACTCAAATATTATTTGAAAAAACGTAGTAAATTTTGAATTTGCGGGCTACATTGAAGGACTAACCAAGTAGGTCGCACGTCTCTCTGTCACGGCGTGTCTGAGTGGACTGAAGTGAAGTAGGGACGGAGGGGTAGCCTTCGCGATTCTACGACGCTGATCAATGTTCGTATTCGTTAATTAAGTTTTCTGATATGACCGCTGTGACAACCAACCCGTGAGACAACCGTACCCGGTCTCCCCTAATGCTGAAATAGAGTTTTAAGTTCTCAACTTCAAATTCACAATTCAGAAATTGGGTGTAAAGGCTCGTAGGTACAGACTGGTGCGATATCGCGGGTCGCGCTGCCTGTCGCGCCCGCGATATAGCGTCAGTCTGTACACTTTAAAGAAACAATGCGATTAATTTCTGGCAATAGCTAGGTACCTATCTCTGAAGATTCAACACAAAACAATAAGGTCCCACCCTATCTAAATAAACTACAGATAGGTACGTGCATATTAATATTCACCTTCAAAGCTAGAGGTTGTCTTTATCATGCAATGTTTGTTCAGCCAAGTCTCATCGTCGTTCATCTCCATAATACATTGCAGAGTTTAACCTTTGAGCTGCTATGTTGAAGGTCTAGCATTGAGTATTTCTCAAGAAATTTCTACATTGCAGTGAACATACTAGGAATGTTTATCATTATCCTTGCGTTTGTATTTAGACTAGCTGCGCCCCGCGGTTACATCCGCATAAGTCTCGATCCCGTGGGAATATCGGGATAAAAAGTATCCATGTTCTAATCCAAGTCATGATCTATCCATGCGCCAAATTTCATCCAATTCCGTTCAGCCGTTTTAGCGTGAAAGCGTAACAAACGAAGAGGAGAGGAGGTTTGTCAACGAGCAATGTATCGCAGTATACAGGGTGTAAAGGACAGCCCTCCGCAGGCTGATGGGGTGAATTCAGTATATCGTACTAAGATGACCGGTACATGAAATTATTTCAGGAACGATATGGGAATCCAATGAACCTGATTTGTCGCGGTGGGGTGGACGGCCGCGCTCGCTGATTTCAGGCGTCGTTCGTTAGAGAATTTCAACATCCATTGCAGATTTTTTTATTTTAGCTGTGTTATTTACAATAATGGAGTACTGCGTACAGAGACTGTGATTTTACATTGAAATAAAGGATAAGTAACTGAAATTACGATAAAAATAATACAAATTTCAGTGGAATATGATTCAAAATAAGGAGCTGAATGCACCCTGTGAATTTGCGGAGGGCTGTCCCTTACACCCTGTATAGGTAGGTACTAGGTGTTAAATGAACGGATCGTGTTCGAAACATAATACTGCACTCCAAATCAAAGATAGCTGACGTGGCTCAAAAGGCTTCTGGTGCTCTCCTTGTCCACCAGGAGAACTCCTCAACAATTAACGTACCTGCATCGGGAAATAAAATATTTTGTAAAAGGTGATGAGCAGTTTACATTAGGCTATTGTAACTTAGATTTATAAATTACAAACTGAACCACTTATAAAAAGTGAAAATAAACATTTTTACGAAAAAAAAAAAAACACTAAGTAAGTCATCATCATCATTATTTCAGCCGAAAGACTTCCACTGCTGGACATAAGCCTCCCCCAATCACCGCCACTTCGACCGGTTCTGTGCTTCCCGCATCCAGCGGATACCTGCAGCCTTCACAAGGTCATCGGTCCACATTGCCAAGCTTAAGTGGCAGTGGGCAGGGCACATTGCTCGCAGAACTGATCGCCGATGGGGCCAAAAGGTTCTGTAGTGGGACCGCGTACTGAAAGACGTAGTGTTGGAAGGCCTCCTACAAGGTGGACCGATGACCTAAGTAAGTATAACGTGAAAAATTACTTTAATTTCGGAATTCAGTGGCAAAAACTAAAATACAGATCCAAAGACGCCGAATTCCAAAATTAAAGTAATTTTTCACTTTGTAGTGGTTTTTTTTCAGGCGGTTATTTTTTGTTTTGTAACTGCTATTTTGTATGTGTGTTTAATAGTTTTATTTTTTGTAATGTGCGTATTGTTTGTGCAGAATATTTTTTTTTCTTTCTTTTATTTTAATACACAAGTACACTACTCACTATGTAGTAGCAATTTTGCTTTTTTCTTTCTACAACAAAATGGAGCCCTTAAAAAAAACTTACCTTTAAAATGCTCCACTTCCAAAAACTTTTCCCAGGTGAGAAAAACTATAGAATTTTGTGGTGATTTAAATTTTTTGTACCTTATATCGGAAACACAACACGCACCGCTCCGAGGCTTATGAAGTTATGACACAATATGGTGCTTGCGCACACAATCACGAGGAACCAGCGCTGCAGCGTCCCCGCGCTTCTTCCCCCACAGAAAAAACAGCACTGCGTACTTTTTCCCACTGCGTCCTTTTACCCCGAATGACTCTAACTATCAACATGTAAGTAGGTACTAAAGATGTTTTAGGACATTTTTTTTTGTGTGTGGTAGTTATTTTTATTTTTACCCGACTGCGTGACGTAAAGGAGGGTAGTGTGTTTATCAGCCTATGTATGTTTTCTGTTTGTGTCGTGCAATTATCTTCCGTGTGCGAGTTATAATAAATACTTTTTCTTTATTTATTTTCATACGGGAATCAAACCTGCCAACCGTAGCACAACAAGCAGTTTTAAAACCTTAAACATCTGACATAAGGACGTACCTAATCCTTGTAAGAGCCAGCGATAAACTCCTTTGAGCATCAAGTCTTACCGCCGCCGTTGCCCGCGTGTAACAAACCGACCGACATTAGCATCGGGTCAACGCTAATCATTCTCATAAAGGAAGATTACGTTAATGGGAAACAGGTTAAACTGGGAATAGTTTCAAAATAGAAGAGTTCTTACGGCGCATTTTAAAAAGGTAAGATTTTATGCTTAGCAGTCTTGCTTTTATCGTCTTCATTAAAATTTTCAGAGGTTATGCCAATTTCACTACTGGTATTTGATGTTAGTGTAAGATATGGAAACGAATATAAGGGATTATTATTATTTTATTACCATTATTTTTGACCATGGGGTCCCGAACCTTCGGAAGGCGTACGAGGGGCCGAAGCCAACTCGCCGGTCGCAGAGGCCCTATAAGCGGCGCGATATGCCTGCGTGTAGATTTTGTTTTGAATGGGTGTGAGTGAGGAAGGAGCGCGCGAACGCAGACGATCTGTGGAACACCGAACATGCCACGTGATGCCAGTACAAATCCGAGACCCACGCTAGCCGCTCGCTCTTTTCTGACAATTTTTAAGTTGTTATATGTAAAGATATCATAACTACATTGAACGGAATTACTGCAAAATCTGTGTTTCATTCAGGCCCGTTAGACACTTTAAATGAATTGAGGTACCACGGACGATTATCCCTGTACGCACCATGCAAGAACACCCATTTTTTTTTTAAATTGTTTCCGGGGTGAAACATTTTCACGGATGTCCTCCGCCCTGGGACGGGCGGAGAGGTCTGTCAGACTCTTACTGACTAAAAACCACCCCCGTGTTCCCTTCCCACACTTGCACCGGGGATCTTGGGATCTAGTATTACTTCCGCGATCCCCGCCTCTGCGGGCCACCTCAAATGCAAGTACACCCAAGGACAACACCGGGTTGGTGTAGGAGTATTGTAGGATATGGAACCAATGATATTGCAATAACTCTTGATGGCTAAAGTGGGCTGGTTACCAGAGCTATGGAAGGACTATGGCCCCTGCCTGATCAATGTTTTATTATATACACAAAAAAAAATGGCACGGGTTGACTTGCACACTCAATAACTGGCCCCCAGAAACTGTCGCTAGCACTCAGTGACATAGTAACAATAGGGCAACATATCCTGAGGTGCTCGTGGACTAGAGGTTTTCCACGGCATCAGAGCAATCCCAGAGCCCGAAAGATGGACAAGATCCCTACCAGCACTTACTGGAATACTTCCTTCCTCCGAGCACGTTTGCTCTTGCGAAACTCCGCTCAAGCCGGCTAACAAAGGCATGAATGAGGTGGGAGCTCTGTTCCTCGCACCCCAGCCGGCCAATAAAGGCAAGCCAGGGATCGCTACTGCCCAACAGCTCTCCACGTGCTGCCCTGCGGGTTTATATTGTATATCTCTTGGTCTGGCTCCTCACCCTAGACCTGTTTCGGCAAAGTAAACTCTAACGGCACAGACCAAGAGTATAGGAGCGCGCAAGCCCATGACGTCAACAAATACGACGCGGGCGGTGGGGTTAGTATTATTATTATTCTAATATGTAGTTAGGATTTATCTTTTATGTAGATTCTTTTATATTCTGTGAATGTGAGAATGTTGTAGGCTTAATATGTGTTTAAGTGTTTTTTGTTTTGTTTTTGAGGAACTAGGTACGACTATATTACACTAATTTAACATAATTCAACTTAACTAACCAATTAACTAATAACAATTAACAACTACAAACATTTACAAATATATTGATTTTCTAAATTTAATTAAGTAACCTATCGTTTGTTTAACGACCTGCTATCACTTCAGAAGCACATGCTACGCCTTTACTACCTAACCTTTTCACTCCTGCCACAGGAGCTAAGTTCCTGTTATTAAACTGTTGCGGAAACTTGAAATGCGCTGGTGATGTTCAATGTTCAAGGAGCTGAGTGAGTTTTTCGGCTTACGAAAAATCTTGCCATTTTACACAAGCCATCCGATACGGGCTTGTAACTAGTCCATGATTAAAAAAAATACTTATTTAAACATTCCACGAAACGCACATAATTTCGCAGTTTTTATTAATCTTTAATTAACAAAAAGGTTACAATTACGCAGTACCTTCATGACTAATTAAAAGATAGAGATCTTGAGCACATCTTCTACATACTTTGAACGATGTTAGTTGATGCTGCTGGTGCAAAAAAACGCTTTTAAGTAGCATTCAGCTCATATATTACTTCCAAATTCGTGACCCACTGGAACACTCCAGTGGGTCACAAATTTGGAAGTAATATATGAGATATGGTTAGGGTTAGGTTCGACAAAACGCGATTAGCGACAAAATAGTCAACCCTTATGAGCGATTTGAGGGGTAAAGGCTGATGTCTGTCTGTATGTTATGACATTATGTAGGTAGGTAGGTATGTCGCACCGTTGCCTGGCTCACCGTTTCACTATGTTCAGGAAGTGAAACGGTGAGTTTTTACACGGTTTTCCAAAGAACTAAGTAGGAACGACCATGCAGTGGCGTAGGTAGCATGGGTGACACCCAGTGGGCATAATTGTAGTGTCACCCAGGAATAAAAAACGGTCAAGTGCGTGTCGAATCACGCACTGCGAAGTGTTCCGTAGTTGGGAGTTTATCCCAAAAACAAACATCATTGTAGTTGAAAAACATGTTCTCCCATGGATTCCTCCACTGCAAATGTAAGTTGGTCGACTATTACTCGTTAACTTGTAAAGCCCAGTTTTCCTTTTATCTTCGTTATTAACTGCTGTGATTTTTTACTTCCATGTTTTGCTTTATTTAAATTATTTCGTTTGGATGAATTGGTTAAAATAGCTTCAAGCCATGTGGTTATCGTTGAAAAACGTGATTGTGTAATATATTTTATTTTTCGGTCAGGTTTCACCCCCAATCAGGTGGCACCCTGTGCGGACCGCCCCCCACGCCCCCCTAGTTACGCCACTGCGAACATGATACCTGGAACTTGCTGCAATTTATTGAGAAACTGCACCCTAATTGCGTAACACAGTTTGAATCACAACCTGAAGGATTTTGAAGGAAGCTAATCCATTGCTTCATTTGTAGAAAAAATTGTCTGCTCAGCACCGTTAATAACACAATGAATGTTGTTAAACTGTCAAAATTAAACCAATTGCTACGTATAGTATGTTACGCAATTACCCCGCTGATTCACAATCTCGATAAGATGAGAAAGGATGACGACCGTTGTATTGTGGCACACGCAAGAATTAATTTTCAACCAATAGTACCATTTTTTATTTATTGAACTTGGGGAGTAAGCTGGTGAATGCGTGACGAGAGCGTTATGGAAACTGATCGGGCGAGGCGAACGGAAGTTGTTTAAATTTTTTAAACATGGAACACACTGTGTCACCGCTGCAGGCCATCCCGCTTAATAGGTATTTTTTTTATCTTCACACTGGCTGTTTACACACTTGTTTTACTTCAGTCGTGTGGTCTAAAGCACACTCGTTTTTGTTTAATTTATACGGCTTAAAAAACCAATTACATAAATCAAAGTATATACAAACATAATACATAACCCAATCAATCAACTCAGCCTATCGCAGTCCACTGCTGGACATAGGCCTCTCCCAGGCTGCGCCACAATACCCTGTCCTCTTCCGCATCCAGTCTGACCCAGCCACCTTCTTAAGGTCGTCGGTCCATCTAGCTGGGGGGCGTCCCTACACTACGCTTGCCGATACGCGGTCTCCACTCCAGGACTCGTCTGCTCCATCGGTCATCGATCCTTCGACAAACATGGCCAGCCCACTGCCACTTCAGTTTGCTTACTCTGTAAGCTATGTCGAAACCAATAACAACAATTAAATACTATTATTTTTACAAAAATTTAGGCACATAACCATTAAATTGTCAAATTCATTGGCGAACAGATCGCAGTCGGGATTGGCTTCCGCGAGCTTATTTAGTGCATTGAACACGCGCGGTACGGGAGATGCAGCACGGGCTGCTGGAACGCCTAGCAGTCGATGTTTTCTGCCACGGAGATAATTAACCACCTTGTTGACTGGCATTACCTTCGGCAGGAGCTATTATCGTCGTAAATACTCGTGCTTTGACACGACACAAGAAGAATTATCTCGATAGAAACATAAGTAATGGCAACTTGTAAAACATTTATCGCTTCCAGTCGGACCTCCCCTTACTAAACCCCACGTGTACTACGTGACTAGATTATTTATCTGTGTTATTTCCAGTAGAACGCATGATGTCGTCGCTGACAGAAGAAAACAAAGTGGGCTTAATGTCGCGTTTCTTTTGAATTTTTTTGATGTTCTATCTAATGTTTTGAATGTAGATTTTTTGATGTTGTGACTTGGCATCGCTGAACAAGCTTTGTTGGTAGTAACCACATTCAGGTTATATAAAAAAAAAAAAAAACTAAACTAACAGCGTGATAAACGAGGCCTTCTTGGAAAGTCAGTTCAAAGTTAAATCGTTTTGAAACAATTACCTACTGTCTATTGTTTCAAGCTGTGAATGTTGACCAATTGACCATTAATTGGCTTGGACGTCAGACAGATGAGTCACTTCATGTAAAATACAATATCAGTACCTACGTATATTATTGTCTAACAGCTTTTGCCCGCGGCTTTGCCCGCGTGGATATTGGAAGTTAACCCACGTGAACGTAACCCAGGTCATGGTCTATCCGTTTAGACGTGAAAAGGTAATAGACAGACAGCCTGAGTAACTTTCGCATATTAGTAAAGATGTATTGATTTAACCTCAGTGCACCAATTTACAAGGTCATTTCAACATAAAGTTAGGGCTCTGAATATACTGTGTTTATGTACCTGCAGTTTGTCACCATGAATTGTTTATCCAAATAACTAAAGCTCGCGACACTTCGTTTGACGTTGAGGCATTTTTTATGTTTTTTTTTTTTTTTTTTTTCCTTCTGGCTTCGCACGGTTTGTGCATTTAGCCAATGTCACGTTTTAGTTCTTGTATAGTATTGATGAAATTAATTATAAATGCATGATGATGATATCCCCGCCCACTCCCCTTGAGTTTCAGTAAAGATGTGGCACTTTACTGAGACCTCACGCGGACTTCTTGAGAGAACTTGAAGCGAAGTTGCACTGTTTTGTTTTATTTGCCAACACTAATGCACGTTCACAAACACTTAATGGTTAATAATCCACCATTATTACACATTATATTCGGCTAAACACAAATTTTGGAAAATTAAACAAACTGCTGAACATGACGCTTCACTTTCCCGCCAAGAAGTCCAATCATTTTCTATGTTGTCTATGAAAATACTTTTCCCGCGCTGTGTCTGACATGACAGGTGACGTGTTTGTTTGTGTTAGCGTTTGAACATTCACACTGTGGGGCTGTATGGTAAACAGTTTATGGTTAGTGTGTAGATCTTTGGCGGCGTTTGAAGTTAAAAGGTGATTTTACGATTGGCTGGTTTGGTTTGGTAAGTAAGGGACTACTTTATTAATGGTTTTATTTGTGTGAAAGCAGCAAAGCTCTACAGGTATGCGTTAGTGAGACGTCTCAAGTTTGGACCCCGCACGAATCACTAATAAAAGATTTAGAAGGTAATAAATCAAATATTTCTTCTTCTTGAGCCACAGGGTTACTGGTAACTCGACGTCATTGCAGGACGTCATAGTTGGAATAAAATGCAACAACTAGACGAAATTCAGTAGTTTTTGAGTTAATTAGGTTTTTAGTTGTTTTATGAAAAAACAATTTAGAAATGATTTACGGCGCGACTATACTGGAATTTAAGTTCCAAAATCCCTAAAACTTGGTAGAGATCACTAATTACATTTTATTTTTCGTAATTTTTGTCAGTACTTTATTTAAAAAAAAAAACTCATAAACTGCCTACTGAATTTCGGTAGAACATTTGGTGGCTAAATTTGTTGCATTTTAACCCTACTATGGCGTTGCGCAAGGAATACGTCGAGTTACCAGTAACCCTGTATCAAGAACTGGCAATAATGCTTTCAAAATGTTGTTATTTAATGTAAAACTTACTTTCAGATCATCCTCCAACAACAATGCGTTCCAAATTCTTCCTGAAGACGTTCCACATGCAGAACAAACATCATCTCAATAAGAGAGAGATGTGCGGACTCCATGGGACCATACGAGGGACTCTCTTCTGCAGCCGAGTAATGGGACTGCTGCCTCTGACTGGGCTGACTAGTCCCACAAGCCATAAGCTGAAGTAAGAATTTGATTTAAGGGTCCTTTTGAGGTCTAAACGATTTCTATTATTTGTTGTTCCTACTTCCTAGCTTAAGTGGCAGTGGGCAGGGCACATTGCTCGTAGAACTGATGACCGATGGGGCTGAAAGGTTCTGGAGTGGCGACCGCGTACTGGAAGAAGTAGTGTTGGAAGGCCTCCTACAAGGTGGACCGATGACCTTGTGAAGGCTGCAGGTATCCGCTGGATGCAGGAAGCACAGAACCGGTCGAAGTGGCGGTGCTTGGGGGAGGCCTAAGTCCAGCAGTGGACGTCTTTCGGCTTAAATGATGATGAGGATGACTTCCTAGCTGGAGAAATATTCTCCCTGATTGTGCGTTTATAAACACAAGTCATAGATTCACAATCGGAAATTGAACCCACGATTCGTAGCGCAGTAGAACTCGCTCAGATTTCCGTTTAGGAAGCACAGGATTCAGGAGAGGTTTCATAAAAAGTACAAAAAAGACAGAATAATTATTTACCAATCGATCATAAAGAAAAATACTCGAAACCACTTCTCATAATAATCGCGGAACACGAAATAACAATGAGTAAAGCCGATATTATGACAAAGTTTGATGGTCAATCGCGACGTAACTAGTGAAGTAACCATACGGCTTGGTACTCAATACTCACGATAAATCTATTCAAGTTAAATGTCAAAACGGGCTTATTATTTTTTGACAAGTATATAGACTTCTACAGACCGGCGCGACACGCAACGCGACACAAAGGCCCGCGTTTCACGCGACGAGTGGTGCCTTTGTGTCGCGTCGCGAGTCGCGCCGGTCTGTAGAAGTCTTAACGCTATATCTGTTCTTTTTTTGGACTACCGCAGGATATAATGTAGATTTGTCAAATAAAACTGTGTTAATATCTACCATGTAAACATCATCTATACAAATCAATATAATTGAAGTAGGTATCTATTTGTAATGTCAAAATAACAGGTTTTTACTAAATGCATAATTATGAACGTATATACGGTACTAAGAACAAAAAAAACAATATATTTTTTTTGTCTGTCTGTCTATTTGTTCCGGCTAATCTCCGAAACGGCTGGACCGATCGACGGGACTTTCACTGGCAGTTAGCTGATGTTATAAGGAGTAACTTAGGTTTTTAATATAGAAAAAGCTGCGCGGGTGAAGTCGCGGGCAGCATTTAATAAATTCATAAAATAATAAAACTGTGAGGAAGCACGCGAGTTGACTTATTTTACTATAACTTCGGTAGGTGACAAATAGTCTGCTTTATTTCTAGTAGGTGTGTAAATAACTCAAACACATGAATAACTTAGGTATTGAAAGTTGAAATGAACGTACATATAACGTGTGCTAGAATCGTTCTGTGTGTGATGCGCTGTCTCCCAGAATTTTTATCGAGTCTTAAGTAAAACTGAGAATAGTATTTATTATAAAATGATAATAAACATATATCCGAAATCGCTTTAACAAGCCCTTTTACTCAACATGATGCTGTGCTATGGGGGACCCACAACACAGCGCTGATTTTCAGTGGTTACCCGAAAAATACGTACGGAACTCAGGTGAGTTGAACATAATAGAAAAAAATAAAAAATTAAATATCTTTTTTGCACTGAAAGGGGGCCTTAAAAATTTGAAGTGGGGCTACTGGGGCATGTGGGGTATGATATGAAAGATCGCTGTTTGCATATTCTCAAACACTTTTTTTTTGGCAGCGTAGTTTCCGACTTTTGATGAAAAATGTAAAAAAAAAATACCCCCCCCCTTATCGCCGCAGTTTGCATAGATAAAAATCTGAAATTATTCTATGTGATAGAAGTTTATGTAAAGATTACAGGAAAAATAAAACGATGTCTCTAACACAGCACAGTTTTTCAGAAATCATCAACATCATATATACGTACGGAACCCTCGGTGCGCGAATCCGAGTCGCTCTTGACCAGTTTTTTTCCTTTTGAGGTACGGCACCTTAAAAACGATATAGAATACTTACCACAGGTATATACATTATCATGACACGCACAGACACCAAATAAACATTACGCCATTACAGCCTCACTCAATGACGTACTGTTTTAATAACATTACGTTTCGCGATCTCGCGAATTTACTGTAATCAGTTAAGGTGTATGCGCAAAGGTAACCTGCAAAATCCAAATTTTCTTACATCATCATCATCATTTAACATAAGCCTCCCCTAAAGGGGGAGGGGTGTTGCCATAATCGCCACGCTTGGCAGGCGGGTTGGCGATCGCAGTATGGTGTTAAAATGCATAGAGAACGCTGCTGCCCACTCTCTAGTAAGTCCTTTAGTCGCCTTTTACGACACCCACGGGAAGAAATGGGATGGTGCTATCCTTTACGTCCGTCATCAAACGGACAAATTTCTTACGTTTTTTGAAATTTGCAGGTCAGTGTCAGGTTGTATCTCTAAGTTAGAATTGGTCTCAAATGTCATGATTTTATGAAAAAGTAATTCAATAGACCAATTCTAATTTAGAGAGATGTATTCATCATGCGCAAGCGTTGCGCTTCCATCATGCGCAGGGTACGCGCCAGCCAAAACAGCATCCTGAAAACTATAGCTGATAGGTTGGACAGCCCCATAATGGGACATTGGATACGCCTACAGCCACTATGGCGTAGTAATTAATAGTTTGTGTTGTTTTCTGGTAGATTTAAGTACTAACACTAGTTTCTAAGCCGTGTGTATACTAATGAAATGGACTATTTAAGGGACTGATTTTTTTTTTTTTTTTTATTAATAATGCTAATGATTATAATTGTGTAAATACATATTTTTTATGGTCATGAATCATATTTTGATCAAGATACAACCTGCAAATTGCTAAAAACGGAAGACAGGGGTTTTGAACTTTAGGCTCCCTTACTGTCCGCCATTTTGTTTTTTTTCTTGAATAGCAGCCAAGGATAAAACTTACGGAAATCGATTGCTTTCATCATATGTTCTTTGACAAAAGTCCTAAACTGTCACATTTCTAATATATAAGCCAACAAAGTTGTTCAAGTAGCGCCATAAAGGTTAGCTGGTATGAGCATATTAGCTGTCTAAATCGTCTTCGTAGACCAGGAACAGGGTTGATTTCACAAAAATAACACCGTCGTATATTAATATTCGTACGGGAACAATGACAAATTAATAAACAATAACAGATTCACTTTAAAGAGAACAGGATAAACGCTAGCGTACAGTGAAAGTCAAAGTAGCCAGCTGATTGATCGAGATCGATCATCCGATCGATCGATCCGCATACTAGAAAGAGAAATATCGCAACGTACTCTAGCTATCTCGCTCCCTCTCAATCCCCTGACTAGGAGGCTTTCTTAGATGTCATTCGGCTCGATACGCGATTTTATTTTCGATTCAATGTTACGATTTAATGTAAATATAGACAATTTTTTTTTTTTTTTTTTTGTATTACATCTAAAGAAGCTTAAAACTCGAAAACATGACATTTTACGAGCTTTTACTAAAGTATATTTTCGAGTTATATTAAAACAGCCTATCGATTTTTAAAGGTTTCATATATGGCCTTCATTTCGAAAAAAAATCAAAATGACGATAAGGATGGGGAGCCAGGCTTCATAGAAAAAATTCCAAACCCCTTTGAGTTTAGCGGGCTACCTTTGTGCATCCACCTTAACATACCTTCACTATGACGATTACAGCACCTGAGAGTCTTCTCAGCCTTATGAGTAATTAAATAAATTAGGAATAAATGAGGTAGGTGGGGTATGTGGTGGTACATGGTAATCTCGTTAGGTTGATGCAAATCAGGATCGAAGTGCTCGGTGGGGTTTGAGAGTGCCAGGATTAAAACAAATTGTTGAAAGCTTTGCGGTAGTTCTAATATTTTAGGACTACGAAGGGAATTTTAATTATAGACAGAAAGTCTTCAAGACTGTTTGGTATTTATTAACATACTTATATACATAAACTCACGCCTTCTTCCCATGAGGGTAGGCAGAAACTATAGGCCGCCACCTGCTACGCTCCTAACATACTCCTTTTGCTTCGTTGACGGTCATACACGCACGCCGGTTGCTAGTACTTTACCCCTAACCATTTTGAAGAACATCACCAATTAGGTCACTATATTATGTCGTCCTAGGGCGGTCCCTCCTGGCGTTTCCACTCACCTCTGCTTTGTAAATACCTTTTGTTAAATCGCATTTCATTCATCCTCTCAACATGACCAAACCATCTATTGCATACTCTTTTAAATTGTTGTCACTACATCTTCTTTTAAACTGTACCGTTGCCTTATCACATTATTTTTCAGCCATTCATTCATATACACACTAGAAATGCTTCGCAAGGAACGCATTTCCACGGCATTTATTCTATTTTCATGCTTCTTTTGCCACACCCAACATTCATATAATATTAATCTTTAATTCTATGCTTTGTTTCAGATACTTGTTAATATTGAGGCTTATTAAGATGATGTTCTATTGGGATTTACCATAACACTGTGCCATTTCAGTAATTAGTTGGATTAGCTCATACGTCAATTCCATTTATTTATCCGTCTGTAATCGGATTAATGCCTATATAGGCCTTAATATTAGAACATGCCGAATTGAATCTGTTTTTCACGCTAAAAGTCTCTCACTGAAGTTTACAGAAGCAGTCTGTTGGAAGTGGTGTAAAATAATTTACTAAATGAATACTACTGTCTCCTAAGATACAGGCCATCCTTAGTTTAAGAGACAGGATTTAAATTTTTGTTTTTATAGACAATTATTGTCGCTTGTGTCCATTGTTATTTGATTAAGTCTTAGTATGTAACTAGTATAACTACCCGTGTCTATGTATATTTTGAATCAATAAACATATTATTTATTTTTATTTATTTATTTCCTTACTTATATATCCATAATCTCAATCGCAATTTACCAAAAAATCAACATACTTTCACCCACAAAAGATTCACCAACGCACACCACAAAAAAAATCAGGGCAAACCTTCCTACAGAATTCGCCATCTCAGTATAAGTAATGTGATCCGTTACAATAGCTATTCCGTCCTCAGATTCACGCTCCGCTCTCCGTACACGATTTTCTACGCGATCAGTCTCTTCGGTCAGGTATTGATGTTCATCATGACTTTCTGCTGGCTTATCATGAACGGCATCTCTTTGGCTAACATCAGTGAGTTATTGTTGTTATTCTTTTGTTTTGTCATTTGGAATTGGAAGGTTTGGATATTGATATTTGAAGGTAGTATTGAAAGATATTGTATGAATACATTTCCGTAAAATAAACAAAATAGTTAATATTTTAGCCATTAAATGTCACCGTGTTTAAAACTTCTAATAGGTATCGTAACGTTGTTTAACTAAACTTCATACGAAATTGTGTCTATTACTCTGCTTGTGAAGTTTCCACTGCTTAACTACCAACAATTTTGGCAAAGTAAATAGTGTGTTTTTTGCTTCTCGGAAAATTAAACGCTTTTCCTGTATACAATTGCAGATTCAGCTAAAGAAGTATTTCTTGTTGAATATACAACATTATTTTTAGTATATGCGAAACCCGAAACACGTTTCTAGTATTTTTATAATATATAAAGAATCTATGTACAAAATTTCAAAACTGTATCATGAAAAATCACGAAGTTATATGGTCGATATGTTACCGGGTTGCCCGTACAAAAACATGCTAACGGCGGCGGCGGCCCCGCGCCTCCAGGGTCATCTTGCCCTCATTGATAATAATTTGGCAGTAGATACCTAATCGTACGGCGATTGTATTGTAAGTAATTAAATGGTGATAACATTTTCCATTACACTTTAATATTTTAGGGAAAAAAAACATGGTGTAAAAAATATTGAAATCGATTCAGTTCCTTATTCTGAACAAACTATATTCAGGTTTCGCCTTATACTAAAAATAATGTTGTATATATATTTTTTTTTTATTTATGTACCTACACGTTTTTCTGATTTGAATAATTGTCTTAAATTTTCAGCTAATTCCATGTTCTACACGTATTTATGTTTTCAATAATTGTCTTAAATTTTCAGCTAATTCTATGTTCTACACGTCCAGCCTCATATCATTTCTGATATTGATGCACATTGGCCGTTCCTGGCCCACTCTGGTTGCTAAGGTCGAGGCTATTGAGTGTAAATTGCCCCCTTTTACCAGGAATGTGGGAGCTATGAGCAATGTTACTACTGTCTTCATTTTAACTGCAGCTATAGGTATTATATTCGTACAGTGGGCCGCACGTCACTGGTAACAAAATCAGTGTAAGCTGGATCTTTGTTCTATTAAAACTTCGTACTGCGCTAGGCCAGCTCAAGCTCAAAGGGTTACCAAATACGTGCGGTCGACTGTACTATTCGTCGTTTGTAGTTTGTCTGTTTTTTTTTTACTTCTGTACTTGATGCTCAACTGTTATAATAGCTGTTATACAGCGTATTGCTATAATGGCGACATAAATGAAATAAAATATCTCATAAAACGCAAAGGTAAAAAAAACCGTATACGATTATTTATTGATTTATTTGTAATTTTCTAAAATAGCATTTTGGAGCAATCTGTGCTTATAGAACTGTAACGCAGAGGTCATTTGCCGGGGTCACTGCTCATAACATCGCATCAAAGAAATTAAAACGAATAACGTGAAAGGAATAGGCGAATTGAAGGAAGGAGAGAGCTTTATTATGTTTTTTGTTTTGTTTGAAAATTGTAATTTTACAATTTATAATTATTTTATCTTATTATAATTTTTTATCATTACTGGCCACTAGCCCTTCCCGTGTGTTTATTTATTATATTTATTATTTTTTTTTTGAAAAACGTTGCCCCACACTAGAAATTTCTCCTGTATTGTGGGTGCGTTTACAAATATTTAAACTCACATACACAAACAGCCAGACTCGGAACAACTACTTGTAGGTCATACAAATAATTGTTCCGTGCGGGAATCGAACTCGCGACAAGCAGCGCAGCAGTCAATCGCTTAACCACTGCGCCAACCGTGCCGTCAAATTAATACCGCCATTGTAGCGGCACGCTGTATAACATAGCCCAGCGGGCCGAGCAACGGCGTGCCAAGACGTTTGTGACAAGACATGATAAATTACTCGTATGTCTTGTAAATTTGTACTAGCATTTTAAGACAAACCGGTTTTATCGCTCAAACTGTGATAAAATGTGTGACTCAAGTCATGTCACAGTAGGCCGTGCTTGCCCCGCTGTGACTATGTTATATCACAGCCAGACAGATGACAATCACCCGATGGTGATTGTCATCTGTCTTATCCATATAATTTGATCTATGTATATGAAGACCACACCTATGTCCAGCCACGACATAATATGTGTATCATAATAATGAACTTTCGGCACTTTCGTGTAATGACAGTAAAATATTTTCTATAATTTATGATACAGGGAATAATGGCCTGTTACATCAGATTTAAACATGGGGTACACCTCAGCCTAACCCTTTAGGGAAACGGGCGTAGGGCGTTATATTTTGTTGTAAGTTAGGTTAGCTTTCGTGATGATACAATTGTTATTAAGTTTGGGTTTAATAAATATGACGGCGGGAGCGTGGGCGTAGCGACATTAGGGTCACCGTCATTGGTTATTGGTGCGGGTTCCATGAGGTAGGTGGGTACTCAGGCAAACCAGTAAAACGTAGGTTGTAGCGCAAATCACAGTCACGTTTTAATCAACAATTTACAGTCGTTCGTAAGTAGCAAAAGAACAAAGCTTGTACGGTGAACGTGACAGTTTCGATCGTATGATCTGATGGCGTCAGCTACAGCAATGCGAATGAATCTCCCGATGTTTGATCGACTCTGTCCGCGTGTAGGTATGGCGGGAAAATTAAAGCGCCACCTCACGGCGTTCACCGTACTAACCGATCAACCAATGAGAATTAAGTTAGTGTGACCAATACTATGAAATCAGCGGGAAGTAATATTCAGATAATGTTGTCGTCTTGAAATCGTTTGCGACGACACGGCCAAACTGATGAGTCACACGTCCTCGTGTGTATCTGTAACAAAATTCTCATTTGTAGCAAAACTCTTGCTCGGCTTAACCTGACTACAAGGTAAACATAAAAATAAGAAGTTCGAAAGATACCTCACAAGTAAACATAATCAGAATAAACTTTAATTATTGTACAGTGAACAATACACAAAAACACAACACTAATATGACCCGGCTGCTCGGCAGCGTAGTCTCATTGAGACCCAAACAGTAGTCTTATTCAGACCCGGACAATAGTCTTATAGACCCGAACAGTAGTCTCACAGAGACCCAATAGTAGTCTTATTGAGACCCAAGCAATAATCTTATAGACTCAGCCACCATACATCTGGCCGCGCATGGCACCCTGAACGACTCATAGAATCGCAGTTACAACTACGACCAGACTGTACAGTTTGATTAACAAAGGGTAGGTTATACCTACTTAGTCATTTTAGTGTGCGTGAGAATAAGAATTCAAAAAATAGCGGAAGTGCTTTCACTATCATTATCTGCATTGGATTCTAGGTCAACAATCAGTTCAGATGGAGCTTCACATTGAGGCATCTTTCTAAGACGATCGTGGGCATACTTATAGGTTCTGTTACTGGTCAATGATTTCAAAGCGTAACGATCGCCCTCAAGTACATCAGTTATTTGAAATGGACCTTTATATTTCGGATCTAATTTTGTTTGGTTTCGCTCTTCGTTTTGAATAAGAACCAGGTCACCGACATTAAATTTGACTAATTTAGCCTTATTACTATCAAAACGGGACTTTTCGTAATTAGAACTTCGTTCGATGTTGTGGGCTGCGTGCTTTCTCGTTTCAGAAATATCTACCTCAACTTCAGTATCGTCAGCAGTCAAAAGATTCAGTGGTCTAGCTACGCGACCGATCATAAGTTCTAGGGGACTCGCCTTTGTCACTCTATTTACAGTGCAATTTAACGCCAGTTGTACCTCGTCAAGAGCTTCCTGCCACGACCTTTGCGATGTTTCTACTGCAGTAAGCATGCTTTTTAGTGTACTCATCACGCGTTCTACCTGACCGTTCGCTCGGCTGGACCCTGTCGCAATTAGATGTAGGTGAATGTTATGCGAACTACAGTATTCCTTAAATTCTTTACTAGCAAAACAACGACCTTGGTCTGCTATTACGCGTGAGGGTGCACCAAAGAGAGCGACACTAGATTCGAGCGCCTTGACGACACTAGTGGTGTCAATACGAAGCGTATGATAAAGAAGCACAAATTTTGTGAACGCGTCTATCAACACTATCACGTACTCTTTTTGATCGTTTTTACCGCTTAATTTGCCGGTAATATCGGCATGCACTGTATGCCAGGGGACAGTAATTTTAGGGATGGGGTGAAGCTCTGCCTGGATACGCCCGGAATGAGACTTTGAAACTTTGCACGTGATGCAATTGTCTACGAACTTACGTACGTACTTAGCCATACTGTCAAACCAGTAATGTTCATACACTTTCTCTAATGTTTTATCAGCGCCAAGATGCATAATCGACTCATGTACGTGATTTATAACGGACCATCGAAACGCACGCGGTACTATCGGCAGACAACGCGTGCGATTATTTCTTTGTACTTTACGATGCAATACACCCGATCGCAGCTCATACGTCTTGGCAATGTCGGCAGGGAGTTGATTTTCTTTGAGCTTTATGACAATAGCTTGAATTTCATCATCTCGCAACTGTTCAGCCAATAGCCAATTTTCTGACAGAGTTGTAAGGTCAACTCGTTTTTGTTGTACCCGCTCGACCGTTGACACATTCTTAGGTAATGCGGGTAGTTCGGGCAAAGGGTTGCGAGATAAGAAATCAACATGGCTCATCCGTTTACCCTCCCTGTAGACAATCTCAAAATCATATGACTGTAAGCAAGCCCAATAACGATGGACTCGCGGGGAAAGATCGACTTTGTTGTGAGATGCTTTCAGAGAGTTACAATCAGTAACTACTACAAAGTGACGTCCCTGAAGGTAATGATGGAAACGTTTTACAGCCTTCACCACCGCCAGAGTTTCCAACTCATAAGAGTGGTATCTCGACTCGGCGTCAGTGGTTCTTCGGCTGTAGTACTCAACAACGCGCAACTGACCATCTACTTGTTGAAATAAAATACTACCATAACCAATAGCACTCGCATCAGTGTGTAATTCAACCGGCAGGTCAGGGTCAAAAATCGTAAGTACGGGTGTGTCGGTTAAAACAGAAATAATTTTCTGTCTGACCTGTTCATGCTCAGGTTTCCAGTTGAATTGGACACTGGTGTTCAAATGAAACAATGGGAGCATAATGAGTGAAAAATTCTTCACGAATTTTCGAAAATAGGAAGCTAGGCCTATAAATTGTCTTAATTGAGAACTATTTTCGGGAGGGGGGAGCTTACTAAGCGCCTCTACTTTACGAGGGTTTTGGCGGATCTGTCCTGAAGAAATATCGTAACCCAAAAACTCAACTCTTTGAGGAAAGAACACTTCGAGAGGTTTAGTGAAAAACCAGCATCGGTCAAAGCAGTCAAAACTTCACGTAGCCTAGTAAGTCCTTCCTCTACGCTGGTTGAGGGTACCATAATGTCATCTAAATATAGTATCGCATATGAAAAAGCTAAAGGCCCCAGAGCATTGGATACTGCTCGCTGAAAAACACTGGGCGCATTGCGCAAACCGAAGGGCATGGCTAGGTACTCAAATTGCCCGTCCGGTGTCACAAATGCCGTGCGCTCAATGCTTTCAGGGTCCAGGATCTGAATTTGATTAAACCCACTAGCACAATCTAGGCAAGTAAAATAGTTGGCGCCATTCAGTCTAGCTATTTGATCATCTATGCGCGGGAGTGGAAATCTATCTGGCACCGTATTCGAATTTAACTCTCGATAATCTATTACCATACGCTCTGAACCATCACGCTTTTCTACGAGAAGAATCGGGCTAGCAAACGGGGAACTACTCGGTCGTATTATGTTTGCATTCAACAACTCATTTATTTTGATACGCACTACCTCCCGTTCGCGGGGACTGAATCGGTAAGGGCGGCGGTAAACAGTACGAGTTGGATCTTTTAAACGAATTTTCATTTCGCCTGTCGTAACCCGAGTTAATGGTAAACCATCAATAAAACCAAAAGAAAATTCACTCAATACACGCGCAAGACTATCTCTAAAAGCGGGCGGAACGTCGGTTTCAATTGAACTCAAATTAATTTCTGTTACCGCGGCAAAACAAGAAACCGGTTTTGTTATTATTAGACGCCCTCTCGCTAACGTAATACTCAGATCATAATTTAAAATATCAGAGCCTAACATTATGTTATGCGGCATAAATTCATCTGGAACGATAAGAAATGACAAATGTAAACAGTGCCCGGCAATAACTACCTCACATAAAATTTTGTCGGTACAGTAAACATAAGCGTTACCAACGCCTGTTAATCGTATGTTAGCAACGGAACGCTCTCCTATGAATTTATGCGCGATACTTTTCTTTACGAGAGAACACTCAGCACCACTATCGAAATAAAAAATGTACGACTCACCGGACTGTGTTAGCTCTCCACGTACACCTTGGACTTGGCAGTAGTTGACTCTTCGTTCCAGGGCCGCGCCGCTGTTGCTGCTGGTGTTGCTACTGCCTGCTGCCTTGTTCGTCTTCGGGCAGCGAGGTGCGATGTGACCTTGTTCTCCACAGCGGAAGCACGTGACATTCTTCTCAGGATCCGATGACGTAGGCGTAGTGGTAGAAGTGGTCCTTTGTGTAGCAAGCGCCTGATTACTTTTACGTAAACGACAGTCGATTGCTTTGTGTCCAATCTTATGACAATAATTGCACTGGAACGGCGGCGGCGTCGGCGTGTTACTTGCCTTTGTTCGTTTAGCGTCCAAAGTGGTGTTGTCGACGTGTCGATCATATTTTCTTTTTAACGAAAATGCGTTTAATTCTTGAATCAACTTCGTTCTTGTTTTGATTTCCGTAGTAAAAGCTAGTCGGTTGATTCTACTATCTATTTTCGCAATGTGAGCAAGTACATACGATACAGCTATCTCCTCGCAGCTCATGTCCTTCCATTTAGCAAGAAGTGACGTCATCAAACGGCTTGCGTATGCAGCTAAATTTTCACCCTCATTTTGTTGACTATTGTTGGCGTTAATTATAGTCGCTGCACAGGTTTCCGCACAATCATATCGTGCTAGGAAAAGGTTCTTGAACTGGCTCCAGGTCATACCAGTATGCGATACCTGAGAAAGCCATGTCGATGCACTTCCTTTCAGAGATTTGCTAAGCGCGATAATTAGCGCGCCTCCTTCCAAGGGATGTTCTGTGAGGCAAATGTCCACCGTTGAGCTCCAAGAACGTGGATCGACGTCTGGTAGGTCTGGGTTGAACTCTGGCAGCTTAATTGAATCTGACTTTGGCACTGATCCTCGTATGGCTTCAATCATGCGCATGGTAATCTGATTTTGCTGCTCGAGAAGCTGGCGCCAATAGATATCGGTGGTAGGCGCCCGAGCTGATCCCACTTCTGATGACGGCGGGAGCGTGGGCGTAGCGACATTAGGGTCACCGTCATTGGTTATTGGTGCGGGTTCCATGAGGTAGGTGGGTACTCAGGCAAACCAGTAAAACGTAGGTTGTAGCGCAAATCACAGTCACGTTTTAATCAACAATTTACAGTCGTTCGTAAGTAGCAAAAGAACAAAGTTTGTACGGTGAACGTGACAGTTTCGATCGTATGATCTGATGGCGTCAGCTACAGCAATGCGAATGAATCTCCCGATGTTTGATCGACTCTGTCCGCGTGTAGGTATGGCGGGAAAATTAAAGCGCCACCTCACGGCGTTCACCGTACTAACCGATCAACCAATGAGAATTAAGTTAGTGTGACCAATACTATGAAATCAGCGGGAAGTAATATTCAGATAATGTTGTCGTCTTGAAATCGTTTGCGACGACAAATATTATTTGTCTTGAAAAATGTTTTTATATTTTTTCTTTAGGGCCTATGAGTTAAATTAAAACAATACTGATAACATTAGATTAATAAAAGAGCACATTTTATATAGTTTAATTCTAAATCCACATCAGGGTAGAAAACGGAATACTCGCGGTGCGTGTCTACCGCGGTAGCTACGCGGTGCTACGGCGTAGCTTGCACTGTGCTACGAAGCTACGACTGCGTAGACACCACGCATTAAAATAGGAATTATGTTGTTTGATCTCCAAATATTCAGAGTTATCATAATAATTATACTGAATCTATATATAATTAATGATGATTGTATGTGTGTATTGTGTTTTTACAGTGGAACATCTCCTATCAATATTCTACGGATTAAAAGTGGCATGCGCTTGCGATATCAACAACGTCGCAGAGAACTATTTTCACTTCAATATGCCCTGGATCTTCGACAACACGCCTTATACTGAATGGAAAGCAGTTCTTAGTGAGGTAATAATTCAAGTTTCAAAACTTGTCCATGATTTAATGATAGTACTTTCGTGAGACATATTTCTGCCTTACTCACATATTTACTGCATGTTTGGCCAGCTACAATCTAGTTTAGAACTAGGTCATAGCATATTTTAGAAATCTGATAAAAGTACCAAATTGTATCGACTTTAAAATAGACTTTGACATCTGAATTAATTTCTGTGTTACTTGTCAGGGGTTGGCTAGGAAACACTAACTACCTTTTATACAACCTGTTTTTTTTATATCCCATAACTCTAGGGTTATATTCTGTAGGTAAAAATAATACTAAAACTCCTAGAATAGGTAGTCCAAAAATGCATCGTTTCGGAGATATCATCAATCATAATTAAATTAGGTCAAAAATTGTCACCAGTATGACGAATCTTTACTTTTGCGAGGTTGCCAAACTTCGCAGTAGTGTAGTAAAATAAATAGTAAAATAAAATATGTAGGTATGTTGGTATCGGGGCTTCCCGGCGGCAGCTAGTAAAGGGAAAGCTAAAATGCGACGTTGTCATATTTCACGTAAGGGTGTTTTACATTAATAATCGTGACTTTGCCGAATTATTTTGTATGAAAAATAAAAAAAATAAATAACGAAGGACTGGAACATAACTCATATGCCAGTTGATTCTTTGATATGGCCTCAATCATACACTAGAGTTATGGGATATCAAAAAAAAACACGTTGTATAAAAACAATACTTACACGATCATTCAATACATCTTTTGTTATTATTACATAATTAATTTTATATATTATTTATTTACATGAGCGTAGAATTGAGTAGTTTGTATTTTTTTTTCTTATTTATAATCTTACTCAGTCGACGTCACACGTCATCGCCAGTTGTCACTGAAAACCAGCGCTGGGGCTCTGCATTATGCTGAACGATGGCCGTTTTGAGTGGATGTGACGCATATTCTCCCCCAACTTGTTCTTTTTTTGTATTTTGTGTTCTTTCTCTAAGTCATGTTTACTGCAAATAAACGTATTTTCTTTCTTTCTTTTACATCAAATAGACGTGTAATGCGTATGTAAGTGTTATTTTTAACCACTTTACAAAATAAATATCATTAATCATTTAGGTTATATTTTATGAACATAACTGGATATTAAATAACCTCGATTCTTTAAAAAAAAGAGGAGCCGGTATCATATTTTGCGGAAGGTCAAGTTATCATTCACTGGTGTCGTTTAAGTATGACTACCCAAGTTAGGTTGAAAAAATAGGCCACGGTCCGGTAGCAATGCAAATGGTGTCAAACGTAATCCGAGCGCGCTTGGGTCACCGGCCGTACACAAAAACGTAGGATCATTATAATGTACCAAAGTATTACATAGGAAACCGAAAAGGTACAGTAATTTAATATTTACTCTGTCCGTAGCTTATCATTGATTTAAGAATCTGAAGGCTGAGAATCAGAATAGAATATAGAATACTCTTTATTATGTAAACCATAAAAAATACAGATATGTTGAAATTTTACATAAGGCAACACAATGGGTGGTCTTATCGCTAAAAGCGATATTTGAATCCGCACTTTTTGAACGTAAAAAAGTACAAAAAGGTATCATTTGTAACTTTTAAGGGGGGAGGGTCTACCCCCAAGAAAGCTGTGGCACAACAAACTTGGCAGTTAAAAGCGTTGCTTTCCTAATAAAGCGGACAACGCAACGGTTACACAATAACGGCTGTCAAAATACAGAGCGTTGTTTGACACTTTAATGTCAAATACTGGTCAAAATGACTGATTTTCATGACGGCCAATACAATATGACGGAACCGCTGTCTTAAGAAACCCTAGACTATTGAAATATACGTAATAAAACCTTAATAAAAAAAATAGGCAGTCATGGGGGACTGCCGATAGAAGTAAAAACTTAAAACTGGAATAACAGTGTTTAAAAAAAATTAAAAAAAGTATATTAGTGTATATATGCGTATACATGTACGGCCGCTGCGCGTCGGCAGTATGGCGCAACACGTCATATTATCTTGTCAGTGGGGCGAACCCATACGTTTTGCCCATAGATAATACATTATATTTTGCCCCTACCACAAATTGCTTAAAAAAAAAAAACATTTAATTCAGGTACCAACATAACCCATATTTAAAACATCCTTATATTATTTAATGATACACACAAAATCGCACATAAATATGTACCTACAAACAAGAAATTACAATATAACGAATAATTACAATATAAATAAAATCAACACACAAATTAGATAATCAAATCAAAGCTCGTATTCATTACAGTAGTCTCTTACGAGTACGTGCGACACTATATGAAACGACGCGGCTAAAGAATTTTTCACTTCAATAAACGTAGCATAATAATTTATTTATTATTTATTTATTTATTTCACACCATTAAGTACAACATCTTACAGTATACTCAAGACGATGTTATACCAACCTATTACACTATTTATCCTTACATAATACCTATACTTATACAAAAATTCAACAATAAAAATAAAACTAAAATACTTACTTAATAAAAATTACATTTTCTTTTTCAAATTTGTACGCCTCCTATTAAATTTGTATTAATCTCATATTTATTGCAGCTTTTCAACATACAGTCGACGTTTATATGGAGTCTCAACGATCTTCTTATAATGGTTATAAGTATTTATTTGACGGAACATTTTCTCATACACAACGAACTCTTGAAGAAAGCTGCGGAACAGGTACCGTTTTATGTCAGAATTATTATAAGAGGGTACAGTTCGCGAGGCCTAAGCTGAGCTATGTATTTGCGTGAGTGCACATAGATAGTGTAGGTGTGACGTTGGCCTAAGCTTGGTTTAAACCGGTTTATACAATCGGCCTGAGGCGTGGCCCCTCGCGCGTCGTAACTCCGCCGCGCACCTTCCATACTTCACACTTTGGAAGGAGCTAAATGGTAAGGCATTCAAGCGACAATTAAAAATGTTTCTTTCGCAAAAAGCATATTATAGTGTCTCTGAATTTTTGTTTTTGATTTTTGAGGGAATAATTTTATCTTTTTCCTGACACTAATAATACTAATTACTTATAATATATGACGCTAACATTAAATTTATATGAATATGGAATTTTGACATTATAACATAAAAATAATTTCTAATTTATTAAGTTTCTAATTATAAACTTTGTTAGTGCTTATTCTAGGTAAATTTTCGATTTTTGTTATTGTTAATTATTTTCAATATTAAGGAAATATTTGTACGCCGATACTTACGGCTAAACATGATTGCACTAAAACGATGACTGTAGTATCTTGTATGCTCTTGTATGTATACAATGTTTAAACAAATAAAGAAATCTTATCTTATCTTATCTTCACCTCTTGTCCTGTAATCACTCACACAAATGCAAAGCTCAGCTAAGGCCTCGCGGAAAAAAAATGATTTGCTTAATTATCAAAGTGATTTCGCAAACTATGTATATTTCACTGTATGATCATGAACATCGTTAGTTTATCTAGCGACAATATAATCTATCGAAAAATTGTGAACTACAACAAATTGTAAAAATGTAACGTTTTATTTTTCGATAGTTTGTAATCTATTCATTGAATGGCAAACCGAAAAATTGTGAACTGGTATCAAACTTGCATGCCACGAACGCACCTTGCGCTAATACTAAATTCAAGTAACTATGACCAACTTGGAAGAAGGGTCTTTGTCACAATTCTTTTTTTTTTTTGTTCATGGGGTGGAAAATCCTCATGGATGTCCTACGCCCTGGGGCGGGCGGAGGGGTCTGTCAGACTCTTACTAAAAACCACCCCAGTGTTCCCTTCCCACACTTGCACCGGGAATCTTGGGAGCTAGTATTACTTCCGTGATCCCCGCCTCCGCGGGCTACCTCGAGTCTGGGGGGGGTAAAGTGTTTGACCCCCCCGCGACGTCCTGAAAGGGGCGCGCGTGGAACACTACGCGCCGCCACCTCGGATCCAGTGTGATAGGGGGCGGCGGACGTCCCCAAGTCCGCCGTCCCTGGACCCATTTAGGGGAGCCGGAAGAGGGCATTGTCTGCCCTCTGCCGACGCCCAGTGCACCTGCTGCGGGCCGGGTGAGTGGACGAGATCTCCCGCTCCCTTTCCGCAGCCTCCTTCTGCGACACGACTGTTTCGCAGAAGGACACCACCGCGTCCCAGGACTGCCGAGCATCGACTGGACCATTGCCGGCAGCGACAGGTCACTGCCTACTCCTGAGATGAGGGCACGGTGAGGCTCCTCCCAAGTGGCACACTCTGCCAGCGTATGCCACGCCGTGTCCTCCCGGCAGTCGACGCAGTGGTGACACCGGGCGTACGGCTTTGTCACAATTCTAACCTAACCCATTTGGTCGGAGTGCTCTGGCTTAGTTACTGCGACCAATTCGGCTACCGCCAAGACCTACCAATCAGGGATGGTTCACAATTTTACGGGTGATGAAGTCGAACAGATTATGATCCCTTTCGATAAGTGCAGGTTCGTTCACAATTTGACATTGTTAGATTATAAACTACCAGAAATGAATGTGTTACGGTGCTCACAATCTTACGGTGACATATATTAGGATGGTGATGGTGGATTCTTATTTATTTTGTTAAGTTTTTGAGTGTAAGGCTCCATCAGGCATTAAAGTATGGCAAAAATAAACATATTATTATGCTTATTACTATAACTTGATTATGAGTTTCAAAAGCAAAATTGGAGAGAAAAGTAATTTTATTTTATGAAATATGTAAAATAATTGTGTAATAATTTAAGACTATGTAATTAAAGTAGAAGTATGTAATTTAAGACTTTCATAAATTATTCAACAAACCTATTTCATAAAATAAAATTAGGTACTTTTCTCTCCAATTTTGTTTTTGAAACTAATAAAATGTGTCTCAATAATTTAAGACTATGTAAGTAACATAGACTTAAATTATTGAGACACATTTTACATACCTAAATCAATTAAAAATAAAATTACTTTTCCCTCCAATTTTGTTTTTGAAACTAATAATCTAGAGATAGTTTCCAGGATGGCGTCTTGCCAACACGGAACCGGCTGCGCTTCCTGACTCTCATTATGTTTTTATTTTGTCAAAAATAGTTTCCTTGGTTCTAGCTACAGACTATTGTTTTTAGGGGTATAAAGGACAAAAGTGTGAATTTCATACAATTTTGTCTTTTATATTTTCTCTTTTCTGCATTGTTATGTTATTTATTAATTGTGATAAGTAAATTGGGATAATTATGGGCAAGATTCATGAAGAAGAGATGATGATTTATTGATTGTGATATTGGTGTAAAAACAAGATATCCTCAGCTAGTCTATACATATTCATACGAGATATACATAAGTATGTATGTTCCAATAAAAAATAAACTTTTTAGGCCTTTGTGATATTTTTATGAATTTATTTCTAAAGGATTACCAACTAAATACCTACATACACAGCATTGATCCACAGTCTTTGACATAATTATAGATCTCGCATGTATCTAAGTTATAGGAAAGAACGGCACTATTAAATAAGCGTATTTGTACATTATAATTTTTTTTTAAATAATGTATAAAAAAATAAAGGGTGAATCCAACGATTGTCGATCCTCAATGTATCTAAAAGATAAATTCTGTACCCAGAGTCAGCTTAACATACATATTTTTTACTCCTAGATATACTACAATAAATTACTATTCGCAAAGTCGTTTATGTATCAAAAACCATAACTGTTATATTAAAATGAATACCTTATCCCATTTTCACAAGGAAGATGAAAACAAAATCGCCGAAAACGAATAAATTAATTCGGGTACTGAGCCAACCTAATTACTTAAGATACAGTTATCAAAAAATTTATCGTCAGTGCTATAACTGAGTAGAATCGTTATAATCTAGACGTTCCTCTTTTCTTTTTGAAACTTTTCACACGATCTGGCTGCCGGAATTCTAGCGCCGGAAACTCGGATGAATGTTATTATACCAGCTTATTATTGTCCTACTGAAAGAAAGAAAGAAAATAAATTTCACCAATGTCAGTCAGTATTGTCTAAGATAAACTCAGACCGTCTTATTACAAAAAAATGCTTAAGTACTGTTTTATACCAAGACCACAAGGTCTAGGATTGTTACGGCATTCAAGTTAATATCAGGCTCAAAACGTGTTCTTATTATAAAACGAAGACTTTTCGAGGATCAGTTAGTACCAAAGAAGGTTCATGGTTCCACAGATAAAATCAAAAATGGCATTCTTTCATTCGTTCATTCTGCATCTATTTGAAGCAACGTTTCGTTTCTCTAAATATTGATATTATAATAACACTTGAAATGCATAAATAATTATTAATCAATACAAAAATATGTCATAAATCGTTCTTTGTTTAGGTTACAATAGATTGAACAAGCACAACTTGTACTTTTGACGTGCTTTTTATAATCAAGTTATCATATTTTTTAACACCTCTAGCGTAAAGTGGAGTGAATTACATATGCGCGGCACTCGTAATTTGAGACGAATGTTTATGTTGCGTCCATAAATAATAAATATTAGTATTAGGTGTTGATACTCGTAATATGTGGTTTGTTCCTGAGTTGTGTCTGGTTAAACCGTTGAAGATAAACTTAGTAAAACCCTAAGACGACCCACTGACCAAAACATGGATTTTTAATTAATATTAGGTAAGCAATGCTTTGTATCATCGTATTTCGACTGCCTAACGCGAATGTTCATATTATTATAGGAAATATTACGTCGTACTACGTATGACAATGTCTGTAAAATCGCCGAGAGGTCTCCAGCATAATTATCCAAATCTTCCAAATCCATCAAGTCGATTTGTAAATAAAAAGCCACAAAATAACAATAAACGCTAACCTCAAATAAATTAATACCGAAGTTAGTCCATAGAAAAACTAGGGGTCTCGGCGGACTAACTTTAGTACCATAGCTGGTTCATGAACTAGTGATAAACTTAATTTTATAATAACGTTTTATTTAGTCATGGTGGCAAACCTAGTAATTATCCTAGTACTAAATTTAGATCGTGTTTTGGAATAAGACGGAGAAAGTACATAATATGAATTGAAAACATTTTTTATTAAACATTGTTATTTGCCCGGATTTGAACCAATTGCAACCAAAGTCTGAGTTTATACTTTCTGTCATTATTGTTTACATAGCAAGTATTTTATATACAGGGTGTTTGGCAGAACGTTGAACATACGAAAATGGTGGGTAGGTGGGGTCATCTGCTACTTACTCAGCCCTAATTTATTTGGCCCTGGCCGACTGGGTATTTAAAAAAAAAAAAAAAAGTTTTTTTCTTGTTTCACCACTTTCCTAACTTTAAAGTGTATTTTTTTTATTAAAAATGGGCAATAAAACAGGCAATTTTTTTTTTTTTAATCTTTGATGTTGGCAGATTCTTATAAAATTATTGCTTTGTTCAGATGTTAGCTAGAAAAAAAGTTATGAGTCCTCAAACTTACAGAAAGATGTAAAAAATACTTGAATGTTAATTTCAACTTGCATTTAAAAAAAACAAAAAATGATTGAGGAGTTCCAATTCTAGCAAAACATCCCTAGTGTGTGAGCTTTCTAATGGTATGTAATTTGCTTTTATAAAAAAAAAACTTTAAGAGTTATTTCATAATTTTATCAAGCAGGAAATTTTTGACGAAACTCTACCTTTACGGAAAGTTAAATGTTTTGCGAAATTTAATACTGCAAAGTTGGTAAAAATTATGGATCGACGGCTTGCCAGTAGCAGTGGTGCAAATTGACATTCACTATTCCCTTGAGATGGTTACACAAAGCAGGTAGAAATTTTGTTTCACTCTTGCGCAGTCATAGCGTATTTTTGCTCTCTTTCGCTCTCGTGGCACCGTGACGCGTCAGAATGAATTCTTTTCTTTTATTCAGTCGAGACTTAACTGCCTCTGCGATCTCACGTGCCCGTTACGCTTACGTTTGTTTTTGTTCACTTCGTTTTCTTTTATTGTTATCACTAGTTAAGTTTAAGTTTAAGTTTGTTAAGTTTTTTGTTATTACTGTTACCTGTTGTTATTGGTAAAGAAATGGCTGCTTTTACCAGTGAGGAATACGCGGACATGTTGTTAGCGTATGGAAGCGCTAATACAAATTCGCGTGAAGCGCGAAGAATTTATCAAGAGCGTTATCCCAACCGCCGAGTACCCAGTCATCAGACGTTTGCGAGTACTTACCGACGTTTACGACAAACCGGTAACCTGAACTTACAAGAACCACGAGTGAACGCAGCACGACCCGATGCTACCATTGACGAACAAGTTCTTGCCGAGTTTGACGCGGATCCTACCAAAAGCATTAGACAGATAGCTTCAATACTTGGCTTAAGCATATGGAAAGTGTGGTCTGTTCTCCGGCAAGATGGTAGACATGCTTTTCACTACACTCCAGTGCAAGGTAAGATTAAGCCGTTTATGCACTGCATCTGATACGATTTTGTGGAATGTAGTAAATTATGAGACAGTTCAATTGATCGTTCCATTTAACCTTGATTTCGTCACTTTCTTTATTAGTTGTTTTGCCTCATGTTGTTTTTAGCGCATTCAATTCTAATTTCAAATTAAATTCAATAAACTATTCCTATTCGGCCGCATTCACGTAACAATCAGGCGGCCAGCGCTTACAGGATTCGGATTTCGGATTCGGTTTGCGCAGGTGGTCAGCGTAGGTAAACTTGCCAGCACTTATGGGTCCTTTTTAGAACAAAATTGGAAAGTCGCACGCCCTTTTGTGAATTTGGTCTTACGTCTTTATGGCTAAGCCATAAAGCTAATTAGTGTACTTAAAAATTGAAGATGAAAAATTTGGATAATTGTAGAGTTTGAACTCGGAGGAAGAAAAGATTCAGTATTGAAATCAATTCTTAGACATGTTTTGTTTGTTCTAGGTCTCGATGACAGTGATTTTGGGAGACGTGTGCAATTTTGTCGCCATTTGCTGCATACCGATGTGGACGACGTTAACTTTTTAAAAAGTATTTTGTGGACAGACGAGTCCAAATTTGACAAAGAAGGGATTGTCAATTATCACAATCTTCACCATTGGGCACTTAAAAATCAAAACCCACACGTGAAGAGACAAAGAGGCTTCCAGAGGAGATTCAGTGTGAATGTCTGGGCAGGAGTGATTGGCGATAAGCTAATAGGGCCTCATTATTTGCCCGACAACATCAACGCGAACAACTACTTGGATTTTTTGATAAATGATTTACCACCATTAGTGGAAGAAGTGTTCCAAGTAGACATAAACAGGCCTATTGTCTTTCAACACGATGGTTGCCCAGCTCACTTTAGTCTAGTTGTACGTGAGCATTTGGATAATTGTTTCCCAAATTCGTGGATTGGCAGGGGAGGACCAATTCCCTGGCCTCCGCGATCGCCCGACCTCACTCCGCTCGATTTTCACGTGTGGGGAAGGGCAAAGGAACTAGTTTACACTACAGAAGTAGAAAGTCGGGAAGATTTGATAAATCGAATTAATGCTGCTTTCGAAGTTATGCGACAGGAGATGCTGCTGCGCACAACAACTGTAGAAATCAGACGTAGATGCCGCACCTGTATTGCGAATGAAGGGCGTCAATTTGAACATCTAATATGATTTATTATTTAAATAAATTATTTAAAATTATTTAATTGTTTCATTAACGCACCTAACTGGTACAGCATAATTTCAATCGATCATTTAATTTTTACCAACTTTGCAGTATTAAATTTCGCAAAACATTTAACTTTCCGTAAAGGTAGAGTTTCGTCAAGAATTAATTCTGACGCGTCACGGTGCCACGAAAAAGAGCAAAAATACGCTATGACTGCGCAAGAGTGAAACAAAATTTCTACCTGCTTTGTGTAACCATCTCAAGGGAATAGTGAATGTCAATTTGCACCACTGCTACTGGCAAGCCGTCGATCCATAATTTTTACCAACTTTGCAGTATTAAATTTCGCAAAACATTTAACTTTCCGTAAAGGTAGAGTTTAGTCAAAAATTTCCTACTTGATAAAATTATGAAATAACTCTTAAAGTTTTTTTTTTATAAAAGCAAATTACATACCATTAGAAAGCTCACACACTAGGGATGTTTTGCTAGAATTGGAACTCCTCAATCATTTTTTGTTTTTTTTTAAATGCAAGTTGAAATTAACATTCAAGTATTTTTTACATCTTTCTGTAAGTTTGAGGACTCATAACTTTTTTTCTAGCTAACATCTGAACAAAGCAATAATTTTATAAGAATCTGCCAACATCAAAGATTAAAAACAAAAAAATTGCCTGTTTTATTGCCCATTTTTAATAAAAAAAATACACTTTAAAGTTAGGAAAGTGGTGAAACAAGAAAAAAACTTTTTTTTTTTTTTTTTAAATACCCAGTCGGCCAGGGCCAAATAAATTAGGGCTGAGTAAGTAGCAGATGACCCCACCTACCCACCATTTTCGTATGTTCAACGTTCTGCCAAACACCCTGTATATATTACGAAAGTTTTTTATTTTTCACTTTTTAGTAATGGTGCAACCTCCATTACTAAAAAGTGAAAAATAACAAAATACATTACGGAAAAAAAAACAACCGGCTTAAAAAAAAACCCTGCAATGTGAAAAATAAATACAATTTCGGAATTCGGTGTCATTGGATCTGTATTTTAGTTTTTTGCCTCTGACTTCCGATATTAGAGTTACTAAATATTTTTGGAAATAGATTAGTTTTTTTTTTTGTAAAAAAGGTTTTTTCTATTGTAAGTTTAAAAGCTATCTTACCTACCCCTATTCTTTACCACCGGACAACCCGGCGCCAACTGTCGGACAGCCGGACAGTGTGAAAAGGACCTTAAAAATACTTAAATGTCACGGTTGGAAATTCTAGATTTGATATTTTAAGCCTTGAGACGATTTGACCTAATTCTTTCTCTTTTTGATCCAACTTAAGATAAATTGTTTTATTTGAAATTTCGTTATCTGATAAAAGGACTTAGTTTTGCTTAGTTTGTCGCCCTTTACGCCTAAAACACTGAAGCTTATGAAAGACAGATAGGTAGCCTGGGACCTGGAGAAGAACGTAGGCTACTTTTTATCCTGGATATTTGTACTAAAGAATTATGAAATTCTAACTATACGTAGACGAAGCAGTGGACAACATATACACTTACCGTCAAAACTAAGTACCCAGAGCAACATTTTCATAGAAACGAGGTCATTTTGAAGCCTCGAGATCTGATAGCAGCTCTAGGAGGTCTAGAGCGTCTAAGGCACCCAACTGATTTCGGGAGTTAGACTCCAGGTATTAGCTCATGTTTGTGATTACTACTGCAAAGGTTGGCCTAGTAATAAGAGTGATGCCGGCCGTGGTCGAGTCGATGGCCGGCAGTGAGGAGTCCTGGGACGCGGTGGTGTCCTTCTGCGAAACAGTCGTGTCGCAGAAGGAGGCTGCGGAAAGGGAGCGGGAGATCTCGTCCGCTCACCCGGCCCGCAGCAGGCGCACCGGGCGTCGGCGGAGGGCCGATAACGCCCTCTTCCAGCCCCCATAAATGGGTCCAGGGACGGCGGACTTAGGGACGTCCGCTGCCCCCTATCACATTAGAACCGAGGTGGCGGCGCGTAGTGTTCCACGCGTGCCCCTATCAGACGTCGCGGGGGGGGGGGGGGTCAGAAACCTCACCCCCCCCAGACTTGAGGTGGAGAGGCGGGCCGGCACTAGCCGGGGATTGCGGAAGTAATAACAGATCCCAAGATCCCCGGTGCAAGTGTGGAGGGGAACACTGGGGTGGTTTTTAGTCAGTAAGAGTTTGACAGACCCCTCCGCCCGTCCCAGGGCGGAGGACATCCAAGAGGATTTTCCACCCCGTGAACAAAAAAAGTAATAAGAGTGATGCAAAGGACATAGTTAAGCCTTATTGGAATGCAAGCCAATAAGCCATTTACACCAGAGAGTGTGTAGAGGTCTGAGTGTTCGGTTACCTATACATTTTAATGCTATTTTGAGGTTTTTTGTTTCATGGACAACCCTGGTATGAAATGTCGGTTAAATCAGTTAGGTGCCTTAGGCACTCTACACTTCCTTCGTCCGTGCTTAGTTTTGACGGTAAGTGTATTCGGTTTTAAACTGTAGGAACAAGTCATTGACTAAACTACCCAGGATTCTCGATTAAACCTTTGGGCTGTAACCGGTTTAAGTTTTAGTCGACCAGTAGCCATTTATTTATTTATTTAAACTTCTCGCACACAATAAGGTACAAAGGCGGACTTAATGCCTTAGGAATTCTCTACCAGTCAACCAAGGGTGGTGAAGAGATAAGATGGCGGGTGCTCTGATGGAGAGAAAATAATAATATTAAAAAATATTAAATTCTAACCTATTTATATTACTATTAATATAATAACCATTCATTTAGACCTTAGGCAAATTTCTAATGAGTAGTCAGAATGTCACAGCACTAGATTTCAATGGCGGTCTGTACACGATCTCTCACAAACTAGCACCCTCACCCTTTATCTCGCATGCACACTACGGCTTGCGGTCCCACGAGCAAGCGGGTGGCAAGGAGAAGGCTCCAAAGCGCCGATAGTATCTGCTTTATATTTAGTTCAGTTATTATGCAAAGTTTCTTGATTTAATTTAAAGTATTTTTGCCACCGCCGTATGTACTTCACGGTGTTAAAAAATATGACAACTTGCTCATAAAAAGTACGTCAAAACTACAAGTTGTGCTTGCTCAATATATTGTAAACTAAACAAAGAACTATTTATGACATATTTTTGTATTGATAAATAATGATTTAAGCATTATTATAATATCAATATTTAAAGAAACGGAACGTTACTTCAAACAAAGCCAGTATGAACGAATGAAATACCATTTTTGTTTCTTATCTGTTGATATTATTTATGCCATGGACCTTCTTTGATACTAACAGATCCTCAAATAGTCTAAGTTTTGTAATCGGAACACATTTTGAGCCGGGAATTAACTTTAATAACGTAACAATCCTAGACCTTGTAGTCTTGGTTTAAACCAGTACAGTTTTTTGTAATATGACGGTAGCGGTTTATTGTTCGGTTTTGAGGTAACATTGTAATTTTTTTCTACCAAAAGATTTTAAGGAATGACATTATCTTGCAACTTTAGGCCGTATTCCTGATAGGCTCTCAAGTGAACAGCGCGTATGCTGTGCCAGCGCCCGTGAGCCGGTGAAGGTACAAAATACAGACGCGCCTTCACCGGTTTATTGTATTGAGGTAAAGCTACGTTTTCCTAGAAGAGCGGTGACCGCCACATAGCGTCCGCAATTTAGCGGCGAATGACGCCATTAAAACGTTATTTTTGAAAGTAAGTTGGTATGTTTTCATAAGAGGGCACTTCCTGGACTGTCTATCGTCAACGCGAGCAAGGTCGAAAAGCTTGTTGTTTCATCCAGCTCAAGTGAGAACTACTAACAAGCAAATGAGAACGCGATAACATGGAACGAAAAATTGTGTGCGGAAATTTTATAAAACTTGTTCCAGGAAATAAGTGTTTTTGATTAAGCCTTAAAAGTTTGTGAAATAAATAATTGTTATTTAGAATCTCCATTACATGTGAAAGGTTTTTATGATAATGTTTTCTTTACTTTTACAATTTATCAGTACATTATAAACGGGCAAAGTTTAGGTAAAATTAGTGCAAAAATGCAAAATTTTGCAGGCTTATACCTACTGAATTTGTTTCTAAAAATTTTTATGTTTTGCTTCCATAGAAACCCGGATATAGTGCACAAAATGCCTATTAGTTCAAAAATTTCAAAGAAAGATATGTTACAACACCGTTATCACTCACGTACGAGCGTTTGTATGAAAAGTATGACGGGTTGGCCGCTCTTAGAGAGCGTTTTATGACACCGTAAAGTCAAACCCCATTGCCATCATTTTCATGACAGCCTTCACTGCGGCCGTTATGTGGTGGCGTAGCTTTAGATATATTTTACTTCTACAGTCTGTACACATACATTTTTCATTCCCACAGGAGCACTTCTCCTGCCACGAGTTCCGTACTCAGTACTTGAAGATCGTCCGCTTAGTGAAGCTGATTAATGGCCAGTTCGGTATTTATATCCTGACCTCGTTCGGAAGCAACCTTTACTGGATCTGTACTCAGCTGTTCTATAGCCTTAGGTTAGTTTCAATGTTCTGCACTGAATGAGGGTTTTCATGAAAAATCCGGCCACCGGTTGGCGCCACTTTAAAAAGAGGTCTTTCGTTTCTACAATGAATATAAAATACATGATGATGTTCATTCATTCGTTCATCATTTAGTGAAACTACAGGCGCTTTGACACTTTTGACAGGTGCCCAGATCTGACGTCTCAGTGCTGCCACCTAGTGAACGTCATTTCAGAAAACCCTTATTAAAGTTGTACAAGGATCTTTTGGCGCGTGTCCAAAATCAGAACTAACGCCGCCATCTTATTTTTTCTGTCAATGTCATTTAAGCGCCAAAAGGTCGTTGTGGCACTATAAGCAGTACCGGCACTTAAAAAAGAAGGAAGAATAAAAAAAAATAGTCTTGCTTATAGGTGTAGCTTATCACCGTAATTTGGTTAATGATTGGTTAATAATATCGATATTACGAAAACCGATAATTTAGCGTATAAGGCTGTTTTTGACTGTACCATGAAAATATTTATTAAATTACCTAACTGGGTATATGTCTATCTTTAAATTCACGATGTCAAATAATTGAGAGCGCTGCGTAGTGCGTGTTCAAAGGGCTGACCCCCCGAGGGGGTTATTTGGCCTCATGTGTGCCTAATTTGAATGTTGCGTCTTTCCCAGCCGGACGCAAACCGGACACTTTATTACTTGCACGTTCATGGATTCGGAGGGCGCCAAGTAAGTTAATTTAAAATATTGATTTTTATATGTATAGAAAAAAAACCTGATGATAATATAGTTAATCATTTTACTCAGAAAAAATATAAATAATGTAATTAAATTATATGAATTTCAGTGCGGGTCTCAACAAAGAATACCTGACCCACCCCCTTTGTATGTGGATGTTAAGCGAAAAACGGTATGTTTCTATCCTCTATTTCTCCCAACAACTTAGCTTTGAACTCTGTCTACCCAGTTCCGGGTCCGGGCTCTCTTGAGTTCGAGGCCGGGTTTGTGAACGTCAAAGCATGCTACGGAACACTGAGGGCTTAACAAGTTTATACAAAATTAATGCACGTTAAGCCCTTTTTTTTCGGTGGGATATTATCAGATAACTTCTACCGCTCTGAGCGGAGCTGGGAGGGCGTGTCAGAATTTTACTGACTAAAACCCACCCGTGTTCTCTCCGTTGCCTGTGTGCCAGGGTCACGATATTCCTTTCAGATGAACTCGCAACTCTGGCAGGCATTGGTCCTAACGGAATCCGTCATTTGGTGCTGACATCTCTTTGAGGCGCGCGTGGA
Organism: Tiliacea aurago; assembly: GCA_948098905.1. Classification (NCBI taxonomy): domain Eukaryota; kingdom Metazoa; phylum Arthropoda; class Insecta; order Lepidoptera; family Noctuidae; genus Tiliacea; species Tiliacea aurago. Next base: position 21,629,401 of record OX402578.1, read on the forward strand.
ACACAATGTGCCGTCGACCGGATCTTATCGGACGGCGACCTACCCATCGCTCACCGTCCGCAAGCCCGCGCCTACGGTGGCCGGGAATCGGCCTGCGACTCCCGACGCCCAGAGCGTCTCCTGCGGCGACTAGGGGCGTAAGGGCGCGAATTTTGCCTCACCCTCACGCATTCCGCCTCGTCATTCGCGAGCATTACTGCTCCGCAGAAGAAGGTGACGGCCTCCCATGCACTCTCGCTCCGATCCATGGCCTGAACCAGGGCCGGACGCGAGAGATCGCTGCCGCCGATCGCCTCCGTGAGGACATGGTTGTGCTCCGCCCAAGCCAGGCAGACCTCCACCTTATGCTCCACCGTGTCCTCCGGGCAAGCACGTTAAGCCCTGAAGACTCAAAGTCTGGAAGGACCTTATGCCTATGGATAGGTGTGTTCACTTTCCTCGTCTTCTCTCTTCATTTGCCCTGTACTGTCTTTAATTCTTCCCCAAAAGTTTAATATTTCATGAAATTTGCGTTTTCTGTCAGTACAGTAAGCAAGTAGAAAATCGCAGATTTCATGAAATGGGAAGTTCCTTCTTGTACGAATTTAAATGTCTTTCAGTAGTTAACCGAAAATAGTATATGAATCTATATAACTAATCTATGGTACTCCCGGGAGTAACACGTAAGAGAAGTATCTCTTACGTACGTAAACTTTTTAAATAATGAGACACTTTAAATAAACCGCCATAGTTGCACGTAAGTCCATTAAATTTAATTCCCTTTTAAAAGTAATGCTGTCATGCTATCTAACGGAACGTATCAGCGTTCCGTTAGATAAAGACAGCATACTTACTGCACTTACGTGCAAATGGTGGATAAAATTGTCAAAACGGGCCTATTATTTTTTGACAAGTAGGTATAGTAACATTATAATTTAATAGTGTCTCATTATTTGAAAAGTATAGCTGCAAATTTAAAAGTTTAACTTTGCTTTTCCACAGGGCCTTAAACGGTGTGGAGCATTCAATATATTTTACTTATTCCTTCTCATTCCTGCTGCTACGAACTCTACTTGTATTGCTATTGGCTGCCAGGATACATTCCAATTCTATGGCTCCCCTGTATGTATTGTATGGGATCCCTAGCGCCAGGTTTCATGTTGAGGTGAGTGATTATGCCTTTATAAAAAAAAAAGAATATACGTAGACACTTTCATAGAAACGGGGTTTTTTTTTTACGTCTAGACGAAGTATTATTCATTATGTATGGTACTTACTGCCCTGTTGTATAGGTACCCTTTTTAGATAATCACCGTAATGAACCCAATTTTATAGATGAATTTTATACCTAAAATAGGTACTCTTCATAAATAATCCTATAGTAAAAAAAATGACAGCCAAGGATTAATAATTTAATGGTGGTGTTCTACGAAAAGCCATTTAGTAAGCTTAAATAGTCTGACACCCAGTCTCTGGACACCTAATCAAGGATATGATCAGTAGATTTGCCGTCAAATTATTGTTAGCTACAGTGATTGATTGATTCTAATAACAGCGGCCTAAATTAAAGATCAATGAACTTTCTATAGAAGCTAGACCTGGCATTTATTTTAAGTGTCCAGAAATGAATTGTAGTGAGATTGGATTGTTTTTATGTAGTAAACCAAAACAAACAGCATCCCGTTCGAAAATAATATCTAAATATCCAATATATTTTAAAAATGAGGTTAGAATCAATAAATAACCACCATGACTGATTTCAATTTATTAAATAAATAAAATAAATAAATAAATATTTTTAGGCTTATGGCCTTTGATGGTGTGGTGTCAGGTAAGTGTGAGGAGCTGAAATGCTAAACTCAACTAGACGACTATATATTTTATTCTTCCTTTTACATTAGGTACTTATTTTTCTATATATACGTATGTATTTAATTATAACTATTACAAGTTCTGAGGTCCGACAATCGGCGTGATTTTTTTTTTTTTTTTATGAATGGCATCTCGTAGCAGACCTAGAGAGGTCGTTGCTACTTAACCGGATATTCCTGTGGCTGCCCTAAGGTTTTTAATCTTAAAGCCTCCAGCCAGGGCGCAAATTATATATATTAAAACTAAACGACAGCGCACTAAGGGCACCCCCTGTGGGGTACGGACCTCGGCTCAGGGCGTCGTTGGGGGATCACAAAATTAGTAACAATTTGGGGACGGGCTGGATCAACATTTTGATCATGATTATTATCAGGGGATATTATATTTATTGCTACGGCGCTCTCAGCCTCTAACCGGGCGGCTGGCGCATCGACATTCAAGGGACGGGGGGGAATCGGCGTGAGCTGGGCGCGCGCTTTTTATATCCTCAGCGCTGCGGAGTAGGGACACTGGCCAGGCCCCCCGCACCCTGCGGGGGATGGGCTTTATCAAATACATTCTGACTGAACAGAGTTAGTCGCTTGATACTGTCTTTCATTAGACTTCTAGATACATGGAAATCCCATGTTCAAATCAAATCAAATTACCTACGTTTATTTGTGCATCATATACGTGGATTACATGGACGTTTTTTTATTCAATACCTTGCATGTCTGATTAAGTCAGTTTATGTATACGCATGTTTGACAATAAATTATCTTTATCTTTTATCGGAATTGTAGCTTATTAACCACCAGCCGGTAATTACAGAAACAATTGAAAAGCCATTGTGTCTCGCGCGGATCCACGTTCGATTAGAAGGGTTAAAGCCGTAGCCAACCATTTAAATAGTAGAAAGAGAAAACATACACTGCTGCATGGAACTTTCGGTGCTCAAATGACGTTGACAGAAGGTCGCTCAACAGCGACCTTCTTATTTTACGAAACAGTTGCACAAACTGCACAAATCCTTACCAACGTCCTTGGGCAACTCGGTAGACAAGGAATTTGTATTCAAAGCCCAAAAGAAATGCATCAGAGCAATGTGCCATCTAGATAGTGCTACAAGCTGTCAACAATACTTTACAAAAAAAGTTCTAACATTACCTTCCTTGTACATATACGAATTAAATGTTTTTGTAAAATCGAATCCAAGCTATTATAAGATTGCTTCTAAAAGCTATTATAGACTATTACGTGACAAAATGAGGTTAGACGTAGAAATACCGTACGGGAAAACGGCATTACTCAATAAAAGTATTATTTGTATGGCATCACTGATTTATAATAAATTACCCGATGACATTAAGAAGTTACCTAGTCATCTATACAGGGTGCCCGGTAATTAATGGATAACCTTAAAATGGGTCATGGTACAACTAATGGCCATTCAGAAAAAAAAAACCAAAAAAATTAAAAAACAAGTAGTACCAAAGATATGATTTTTTTAATAATAATCGGTGTTTTTTGTTACCCTATATTACATTTTTGTACACCACGACCACAAATTAAAGAATTCTATCGGTTTTTTAATGTTATAGTAAATTACGTTAACTGAGCTGATAGATAAGCAATAAATAGTATGACTACTATTATACTGTTTTTTTTTAAACGACTTGAATGTTCTGGGGAAAAATATGTGAAAAATATTAATTTTGACAAAGTTTAAGAATCCGTAGCTTAAAAAAAAAGTATGCAAACACAAGTGACCAATTATTTTAAAATATTATGCGCTTAAAGCAGATTTCAAAATGGTATTATTCATTATTGTATCTAATGTAAATTGTGAATTATTGCTATTTGTGTAGCAAAGGTGTGAATTTTGGTTTAACAACAAAATTTGCAATATTGGAATATTTATTTACATTAAATGTACCTGACCATTGCGGTTTAATAAAAACTTTAATAGACGTTAGTAAAGAATAGTAATACTTAAATAAAGTCGCTTTAAAACCAGAAATATTTTAACAAATACAAATTGGGTTTGAAATAAATGTCGTGTGTGTGAGTTGTGTGACCGTCATTCTGGCTACCTTCGCGCACCGCGCACCACCCGTCTTTTGTACATGTTAGACAAAGAGGATATGAGTTAGATGAGTGCGAGCGAGATAGTAAATGTGAAAAAAACCGGTAGGGACTTAGCTAGTTTACTAGTTTAGTAGTTTAGTGCATCACTCGACTTGCTCGACTTCGCATCCGTTTTTTAATAAAATTCTATGGAGTGATGAATCAACACTTAAAAGAGATGGCTACATGAATTTACACAATCTCCATAGCTGGCAACTAGAGAACCCTCGTGCTATGCGTGAAGACAGGTCACAGTACCAATTTAAAATAAATTATTGGACTGGAATATAATATAATAAACTAAACGGAAAAATAATAGGCCCATTTGAATGTAACATACCTGGCCAAAGTTACTTAGAATTCCTTCAAAATGATCTTCCAAACTTATTGCAAGAGGTGCCAGAGGAGGAGAGAGAATCTTATTGGTTGCAAAATGACGGCTGTCCTGCACATTATGCTGTATCTGTTCGTGCATATTTAAATAGCACATACCCAAACAGATGGATTGGCCGACTGGGACCAATCTTGTGGCCCCCACGTTCACCAGATCTAAATCCACTTGTTTTTTTTACTGGGGCTGTCTTAAGGAAGAAATATACGCAAAGCCGATCCGTTCCTTGGAAGATTTACGTAGCCGTGTCCGGGCAGCCGCATCGAAAATAAGTGAACGACGCTACACGCGACTGCTCAGATCATTTATTCGTAGATGTAGAGCCTGTATCAGACGGGGTGGCCAACAATTTGAACATTTATTGTAATTTATAACGAATACAGTGTCATTAATGTCAAATATTGTTTTTTATTAAACCCCAATGGTCAGGTACATTTAATGTAAATAAATTTTCCAATATTGCAAATTTTGTTGTTAAACCAAAATTCACACCTTTTCTACACAAATAGCAATAATTTACAATTTACATTAGATACAATAATGAATAATACCATTTTGAAATCTGCTTTAAGCACATAATATTTTAAAATAATTGGTCACTTGTGTTTGCATACTTTTTTTTTAAGCTACGGATTCTTAAACTTTGTCAAAATGAATATTTTTCACAAATTTTTCCCCAGAACAAACATTCAAGTTGTTTAAAAAAAAACAGTGTAATAGTAGTCATACTCTCAGCTCAGTTAACTTAATTTACTATAACAATAAAAAACCGATAGAATTCTTTAATTTGTGGTCGTGGTGTACAAAAATGCAAAATAGGGTAGCAAAAAACACCGATTATTATTAAAAAAATCATATCTTTGGTACTACTTGTTTTTTCATTTTTTTGGTTTTTTTTTTCTGAATAGCGATTAGTTGTACCATGACCCATTTTAAGATTATCCATTAATTACCGGGCAACCTGTATAAGAAGAAATTATACAAATTCCTAATTAAAAAGTGTTATTATAATGTAAAAGACTACTTCGAAGACATTAGACATTTAGATATTGTATTTTGATTATAGCATATATTTTTAAATTAATTCAACATGATAATAATTACAATTATGTACTATGACATTATTGATTTGATTGACATTACTGTTATAATTTATTAGTTCAGATTTAATTTAATGTGTAATGAAATTGACTATGTATTGTATATTTTCAATGACAATGTAATTTAATAAGAAAACTAATTAAGAATAATTATGTCACAATGTTCCTATATATTAAATTTGCACACCTCGCATGGTTATAATACGGAGTACCATAAGAACCTTTTGTAACATCCTCTGAACCTGTGTTATGCAAACAAATGATTTGATTTGATTTGATACGTTGGTAAGGATTTGTGCAGTTTGCTACCTTATTGGTGCAGTTTGTGCAACTGTTTCTTGAAATATCACTTGAAATGTATTCAGAAAACTGGCCAAGTGCATGTCGGACTTCGCACATTTATGGTTCCGTACCAAATGTGGAATATAAGCCGTCCGAATGGCAGAATTATTCATAAGCTGTAGGTGCGCAAAATCAAGTAGGTTGTAATAGGAAAAATTAGGGAATTTTAAAGAAAAAATCTGATTTACCAATATATGCTTGTTACTAAAATATACGTAATAAAAACACATAACAAACACCAAACATTATCACGAAATTTCAAGTTCATAGGTCAATGGGAAGTTAAAAAATTCATCGGAACATAATTTTCAAAAAAAGCTGACTTTGGTGGCTTCTCATTTCTCTGATAAACAATATTAAAAAAAAAAAACAAAACAAAAAGATTTATAAACAACGATACCCCACTCGATGGGATAGGTCGATTTTTCTTCGCGCCCCCCATTTTCTTTACATATACAAATAAAAAAAAAATACAACAATTAGTATGGCTTTGTGTCAAGAAGATGCTTATACTGTGAAAATTTGAAGACTGTAGCTCCAACCGTTTGGGTCTTAAGGCTTCTACATACCAGCGCGACTTGTCGCGCGACGCGACACGGCACAAAGGCCCCGCGTGTTGCAGGACGAGCGGTGCCTTTGTGTCGCGTCGCGTCGCGCGACAAGTCGCCCCGGTATGTAGAAGCCTTTAAACCTGTGTGACAGACGGACACGTGAGTGAGACAGCAATTGGGTTCCTTTTGGACCCTTCGGGTACCCTTAAAACAAGATGGCAGCGTTAGTTCCGAATTTGGCGACGTGCCTAAATAAACTTGTAGCCCAGTCCTTTACACATATTTTCAAGTCTTCGTAAAAGCATAATTGAGTTCCGTGGAATGAGTTCAATCAATCAATCAATTCATTTATTTGCATACCATAAAGTGTATAAAAGATGTTACATAAGGCTTAAAGCTAAAGTACAGTTATGGACCCTGTTAGGGCACAGCAACATAGTAATAACTTACAATTAAAATTCGAAGATAGTTACGCAATACATTGATATTTATCAGTAACCTACATAATAACTCTTTCGCCGTGTACACAACATGATATGTTTCTCGAAACTCGTGTGATTTAACTCAATATTATTGCAGGTGGAGCGATTTATAGCACAAATAAACAACCTAAAAGTTGCTATGAGCGGACTCGACTTCTTTTATGTTACAAGGACTATGATTTTGACTGTAAGTATATAACTAAAACTATTAGAAAAAAGGTTATAAATACACTATTTGTTTTGAAAAAAAAAAAAAAAAAAAAAACAATTGTAAAAAAGTGTGCCTTATTGTCAGAAAATTACCCAGTTATATGTAGAAAAACAGGCAAGAAACTCCTTGACTACTACTTGTGGCTTTTTCTAAAATAAAAGTAGCCTACGTTACTCCTTATAACATCAGTTATCTGCCAGTGAAAACCGGTCTAGCCGTTCTGGAGATCAGCCGGAACAAACAGACTGACTGACGGACGGATGGACATACAATTTTTTTTTGGAATTTCCGTATTATCTTTCATATGCATTTACTAAAACGCTGTTATTTTGACATTACAAACCAGACGCTTCAATTTTATTTATTTGTACGAGTATAAATGCTTACATGTCGTGACATTTAAAAGTTGAACAGTCATAGGGTGCCTGCCCACGAGCGATTTGTACGGCGATTTTTGTCAGAAAGAAATACATTCACACAAAAATCGCCGAGAAAATGGCCGAAAAAATCGCTCGTGGGCGGGCACCCTTATGTGTATTCTTGTCGGCCTTTTATGTACCTATCTATAATTATTGTTTCAGCTTCTTGGAACGATTGTTACATATGAACTTGTGCTGTTACAGTTCAACAGATAGATGAACAAATATGAAGTAGTGAAGAACATAATTATAATTATATAGTGATTTAAATGTAAGATTGGCTTTAGAAATAAAAGAAGCTTCTATCAGCACCAGCGAGGTAATGGCGTAACTACTTACAGTAGTACCGGGTTTCATTTTGGCAGTATAACAACATTCATTGCGTTATTTACGTTGCTGAGCAGACACATTTTTTGAACATATGAAGCAATGGATGATAGTGTGTAACGCAATTAGGGTGCTGAGCACAAAGAGTTTGTAAAATTCAGAGGCTTGTTTGTTTGTTTTTTTTAAGTACTTATTTTACCTACTGGTTTGTCCAAAGTCAGAACAAATAATATGATAAAGAAAGAAAGAAAAAAGAAAAAATATTTATTGGGACTCAACACAGGATATCACTAAATTAAACTAAAAACACACTCTTAGAAACATAAAAAAACAAAAACAAATTAAAAAAAACGTAAAATTAAAAAAAACAGAGTCCTGTATGAGGCCAAAAGGCTTCAAAGGGTGATGCTAGCATTTCAGCAACACTGAATTATGTATAAGGTACTCATACTATCAAATTAACCTTTTATTAAAATTTCGTGATACAGCTATTCCTAAGTTGCAACTCTTCCGAAAGAGTTGTATCTACATGGCGCCCCTAATTTATAATGCTTTGCCGAATGCAATTACCCAACTACCCCTCCAAAAATTTTGTTCGGCACTACGAAAGTGGCTGTTGCAGGAATGGTTTTACTAAATTCATAAGTTTTTTGTAAAATGTCCCAGTATTTTTTTTTCTTTTGATCTGGCATCAAAATACAGGCAGTAATTATTTAAGTTAAGTAATACTATGTTAAACTTATTGTTTTATTTAATGACATGGTAAAAATAGAAGTGTGTAGTATATATAATATAATAATTAAATAATGTTTAAAATTTTAAAATGAATATGTAAATTGATAATAATTATGCACTTCAAGTATTTGATGTAATTGTAAATTGAATTTGCATACCGTTAAAACGGTGTTAATTTATTAATTGAAATAATATTTAAATTTTAAAATTAATATAATGTAAATAATGTAAACTGAAAATGTATGCACTTCAATGATTGTATGTAGGTAATAATGATTGTAAATTGATTTGCATACCGTTAAAACGGTGAGAAATGTAGCACTATGCAATGATACGAACACCTTTGTAAACATACCATGTTTCTGGCATATAAAATATATTCTATTCTATGCTACAAAAATGAACCGACAATAAAGAAAATTAACAACTCTGGGTTTTTCCCATTTCACTACGCAAACTTAACCCCTCGTTCGCTGCAACATCATTAAAGTAACGAGTACTGAAATTTTTCACCCACTAGGTGCTTTAACCCTGCATTGCTGTGGGCAGACGTTATTCACATCTAACTAATGAATCTACCAGATACCCGTGGGGCAACGCTTTTCTGCTCAAATAAATGACCCAACTAATGTGAGGGAAGTGTGCTTAATTTTTTTTTTCGTGGGCTCTTTTGGAAAAATGGTTGGAAGGCCAGTCTGTAATTGAGATCCTGCGGTAGGTTCCGAGCTTACAGGGACTGGGATGTACTTGAATTAAATGTGCTGATATTACACTGAAAAGATTTTGTACAATCCTAACTACATGTCATTATTGTACTGCCTCGTTGGTCTAGTGGTCGCAAGCACTACTGCTGAGCGTGAGGTCCTGGGTTTGATTCCCAGGTCGGGCAAAATGTTATTGCTTATTACTGTGAGAAAACTGAAACTTGAAATAATTGAAACATTAAGTCTGTGTGACTATAAAAGTACCTACTCGTACAGTTTTCGTGGTGCTAACCATTCGTGTCAGTCTCAGTACCTGTTAATGTATAATTTATTTCGCCTTAGATTTACTTAATGAAGATATAATATAATTACAAAAAAAAAAGATTTTATCTCAAGGATAGCTGAAGCCTGCTGAAGCTGTGATTTTTAAATTTATTGATAAGGTTTGCTAAATAATAGGAAAAAATACATTAAGGACTGGGTTTAAAAAAAAAATTGGCTTTTGCAACATTATATTTTGTGTGGAAGTTGAAAAAAGTGTTTCAGCCACATGAGTAGACCATAATATATGATGATGTCGATGATATTTCTGAATGTTCAAAATCAAAAGTAGTTTCTTGTAAAAAGATTTTTCGGAAAACTTGGTGGGAATATTAGTGATTTTCCATGAATTAATTTTTTTTTTATTTGAATTAATTTATTTGCAATTTTGTTTAAATTGTTTTTCCCTTTCTCACAACCAATTATCAAAATTGATCAAAGTCAGCCGATTTCATGCAAGGCCCCTTAAACGTAACTGGCGAAACGTGGGTGTACCTTCTACAGGTAGACCTCTGTGTAGACCTCTGTCTAACCCTTCGGGGAATACAGGCGTGATGTTATGTTTTGTATTTTTAACCGACATCCGCAAAAGGAGGAGCTTATAATTATGTTCGTCTGTATACAACATGTCCCAGAATTAACGCACAACTTCTCAAAGGGTCATTGTACTCATCATTACTCGTATAAACGACTTTTACTATGGGACCAATCCTGAAATCGCAAAAAAAAAACAGCTGTTCCCTACATTTATGTTCGAATAACTCGTCAAAATGTTGGGAACAGCTGATTTCTTTTCACGAAATCATCTCACAGTAAGCAAGATCATAACATCTTACTTACACATCAACAAAAGTAGATACCCAAAGTCACCAACTTGTAATCTGCCAAAATTGTATTTCTTTAATTTACTTTCACTTTTTCCACATTCTCATTATTTCCAACTTATCACGACTTCATTCAGAATCTCATAAATAGGCCTTGGACGGAATATAAGTCGTTTTTAGGGTTCCGCACCCAAAGGGTGCCACGGGACACAATTTCACGGCCTCCGCTTTCCGTCCGTCCATCCGTCACAGGGCTGTATCTTTTAAACCGTAATAGGTAGACACTAAAAAATATCACAGAGTGTGTAGATACAACTATGGCCGCTATAACAACAAATAATAAAAATAAAATATAGCTAAAATAAGAGGGACATACAGGAAACGTGTTCTTTTTACTAAAGCTTAAGGGTTTTCAATAGGGACGCTCGAACTTTGACAGCGTATAGCGGCCATCTTGGTATAGTGATAGCTGTAAAATTTGGCGGGAATACATATTAAGTCGTGACATTTCACCATGGAACGCTACACGATTCAACAACTCGTAGAAATTGTTAAAATCAATTATCAAAACCAGTGCTTTGTTCGCCTAACGTTCCGTACGTTGCGTCCAATTTATGGCCGTCCTGCAGAGTCCACAATTAGTCGTTGAATTAATAAATTTGAGACAACTGGGTCGGTGATCGATGAAACAGTGCCTGTACGTCAAAGAAACGCAAGATCGTTGGAAAATAATGTTGCCGTTCGAGGCAGTGTGCGAGAAAACCCCAGACAGTCCATTTCGCGTCGTGCGCAAGAGCTGGGTCTTTCTGCGTCATCAACTTGGCGGATTTTGCGTGGAGAACTAGGTTTTCATCCATACAAAGTTCAATTAACTCAAGAGCTAAAACCCAACGACCACAGACAGCGCCGTGTATTCGCTGATTGGGCTTTAGATCATTTGGCGGCTGACCCAGCTTTTGGAAAAAAAATCATCTTCAGTGATTAGGCTCACTTAACACCGCTCGACTACTTTCTGTGGGGCATTTATGCGAAGATGTCGTCCAAAATTGTTCCACCAGGATACACCACCTACAGCGGAGTCGCGGCGGCCAGTTGGCTATAATTATATTTCATAAATAATGTCATCGAATGTACAGACGCCAGCACATCAAGGTACTACAATCTGTCAAATTTCTTTAATAGATTTTCAACTTTATCCCTACAGTATAAGATTCAAGGTTGATTGGGAAAATTTGACAGTTTCAGGTAGCTTGACCTGCTGGCGTCTGTACTTTAAAATAAATAATAATTGTAACAATATCATTTAAACAGGTTGTTTTATTTCATTTTAAAGTTCGAGCGTTCTTATTGGAAAACCCTGTATTAAAAAAAACAGCAGGAGCGTGGCAGGTAGAAGAAGGCGTGAGTTTCTGTATGTATGTATGTGTATTTAAAAAAGCGGCCAAAAAAAAAACAACTTTGTAGTTGATAATTATGTTCTCCCATACATCGACATACGTTACGATCAATTCTCCACCTGCAAATATAACTTTTGTGATCACAAAATAATATTTTTTATATAATAAAACTATACATTAACGATTTTTGGACTTTTTCCTTTACTTGTGCTGTGAGACCTTGCATCTTGCAATAATTCATGAGTTTAGGTCAACGGGAAGTACCATATATAGGTTTTCATTTATTTGCGAGTATCAAAATACGTCGCATAAATCGCCGTATTTTTTTATTGCGTCTACTTAGAAACTTAATTTATTTAGAGTTCCAAGGGTCCGTAAATCTACGTATTTGATATTAATTTCTACTTGATACCTCCACGCGTTCCTGAGAAAAAGGGTCTTGACAGACAAACAGACGGAACACGAAGTGATCCTATAAGGGTTCCGTTTTTTTCCTTTTGAGGTAAGGAACACTAAAAAATTTGTATGGTTGTATATTATACGGTGGACGGAACCCTACGTGGGCGAGTCCAACTCGCACTTGGCTGCTTTTTAATATATTATTACCTACAACAGGAAAAGAGTCTTGTTAACAATTTTCATAAAAATGTAAATAAAAATGATTTCGTGAATGCTCGTTCTAAATCGGCTTATCGTACGCGACAGATTCTTGGGCGTAAATTAAAAATGTTTTTGTGAATTCGCGTACGTAGCTTGTTACGTTATATTGTATGACGGATTGGATTAAGTACTGCGGAGGAGGAATATTTGAGTTTATATTTTGGGTTTAAGTATTTCGTAAAATGTTATGTGAGTTTGTAGGTACTACATAACTTCACGCCTTGTTTCCCCGAAGGGTTATGCAGAGGTACCTGTAGTATACTCACATTTCGCCTGTTATGTTTAAGTCCCATGTAATAGGGAGCAAGCCTATTGCCATCAACCAGGCACAAATTCCGGACTCCAGACTCCGAGCTGCTACTGAGAAATTTCTAATGAAAAGGCCCAATACCACTTTGCCCGACCTGGGAGTCGAACCCAGGACCCCATGCTCAGCAGTAGCGCCAGCGATCACTAGACCAACGAGGCAGTAGACCATCTTTGCATACCAAAACCCCTCCGTGCCTCGGAAAGCACGTTAAGCCGTTGGTCCCGGCTGTTATTTGTAGATCTTTGACAGTCATTACGGGTCGTCAGAAGCCCGAAAGTCTGACAACCAGTCTTACCAAGGGGTATAGGGTTACCCAGTAACTGGGTTATGGAGGTCAGATAGGCAGTCGTTCCACGTAAAATAGTTATTAAAATAAAAACACGTTAAATATTACAACAATGCATAAATACAACATTAAACAGGATCAAATTAAATTCGCTAGCAAAACTCCGCACGATGGGTATCGAAATCTAAAGATAAAATAATTTGATGATTTTTTGTGGGGTCATTGACCGCAGTTAGTGTAGTCACTTGAAATATGGATTTAAAAGTTTGTTTTATTTTTGTGTAAACTTCACAGACGGTTGGTCATCAACAATCATTTCAGCCTAAAGACGGCCACTGCTGGACGTAGGCCTTCCCCAACGGGGAGGTTTGCCATAATCGCCACGCTTGGCAGGCGGGGAAGATGAAGATTTTATTTGAAAAAAAAATGTCCCCTACCAGATATAATGCAGTCTCTAATCTTCAGTTAAATGAGGCACTAAGAAAAAAACAAAATATTATTAAGTTAGCTTGTTAAGTTAGGTTTAGGAACAGAAACCTTTAAGAGTATAATTGTATAGCTTTAGAATTAAGTGCCGAATTTAATATTGGCAATAAACAAATGTGAGGCAGGAGTGCGGTTTTAGCCGGAACCAGGGTCCGGCACTGCCCAGACTGGCTCATGAATGAGGCAGTCTGGGCGTCCATGTAGATTTCCCACTCTTGCCAAAACAAAAAGAAACAAAATTATCACCTTCGTCTTGGACATGTTCATTCTCAAGCCAACTTGAGACGCAGATATATGCCAGTGACGTTGAGTGGTTAGCTTGCCTGTTCTGTACTAAGGTCACGCAACGCGTCGTACGTTCAGCCAGTAATAGGACTCGCCCATCAAAGAGCGCTGTCCCCAATTTGACGCATTATTAATTTATTATACAAAAAACAAAAGGTATTTTAATAAAACGCGTATACTAAATGATCAATAATTAAATTATCTTTAAATTGGTGAAGTTTTCAGAAAAAGACGCTTGGTAGATTTTGCGCCATTCTCAGTTTTTTTTCCGCGATAGACATAACTTTACAAATTAATTTCACTATGAATTATAAACATAATCTAAAATATTCACATATTAAGTTATTGAGAAAATGCTTTAATTTATCATATATTTTTTCAAATCATTAACACTACTCGTTTAGACGTGATCTTCAGTATAAAATCATTAAAAGTCGGTTATCGTCCCCTTAAGTTACAGTAAGTACCAACATCTTATAAAAAATAACATCTAATCTAAAAAATCTAGGAACACAAAACACTCTAGTTACTCTTCCAGGTCACGCAACAAAGGCATCATAGCCTATTTTATTTGATACCCTCTCACTATTATAGCCATAATGATTGCGGTTTTATTTAATACCTCCACACTATAGCCAGAATGATTGCGATCAAACATAACGATAGTAATTTTGGCTATACTCCAAATTCGTGTCTAGTCTGCTTTATTTATTGCAGAATAAAACGGTGGGTTCTGTGGTGAAATAAAATAGTACTGTTTTGTTTTTTAACGACGGAACATCGTATATACATATAGAGACTGCATTGTTGGTGTAGGGGTTGCAAGCGCTACTGCTAAGCGTGAGGACCTGGGGGACTACTCTGAAGCGTTAATCCGAAGTATCGGCCGAATGTTCGGCCGTTTTATAATTTCCATAGTTAATCTTTTTGACTTTGAATCTTTCAATCAATCAATCAACTCAGCCTATAGCAGTCCACTGCTGGACATAGGCCTCTCCCAGGCTGCTCCACAACACCCTGTCCTCCACCTTCCGCATCCAGTACATTACAGACTTAAAGTCACATTTTTGACTTTGGCTTATCTCTTTGATTGTCTTTTTTTTTTCTTCTTTCACCGTAGTCAGCCATAGTTAGCCGTAGTCAAGCAACGGCCGATACTTCGGATTTATGTTCGGAGAAGACCCCTATTTTTTACTTATTTTTTTATTATCGGTGGGAAATTATTAAATAACTTCTCCCGCTCTAGGCCGAGCGGGAGGGCGTCTTAGACTTTTACTGACTAAAACCCACCCGTGTTCCTTCCGTTGCCTGTGTGCCAGGGCCACGATATCCCTTTCGGACAAACTCGCAACCCTGGCAGGCATTGGCCCTAACGGACCCCGTCAGTTGGTGCTGACATCCCTTTGAGGCGCGCGTGAAACACAACGCGCCGTCGACCCGGGCCTGGTCCTTATCGGACGGCGAGCTACCCATCGCTCACCGTCCGCAGGCCCGCGCCTACGGTGGCCGGAAATCAGCTTGCGGGAGAAAACCCCCTGAGTTCGATTCTCAGGTCGGGTATATAGTTATTGGGTTTTCCATCAGGAAATTCTCAGTAGCAGCTGCGGAGTCTGGATTTGTACCCGTTTGATGGCAATAGGTTCCAAAGCAGTGGTGACCCAGTGGTATCGGCCCGACGAGTTGTAGGTCGTGAGTTCGATATTTCGAACCCAAATAGGTATTTTACTTTTTGTATTTAATTTCATCACCACTACTCTCAAAACGGTGAAGGAAAACATTGTAAGGAAACCGGCGTGTCCTAGAACCAAAAATTCGAAGACATGTGACATCTACCAACCCGCACTGGGCCCGCGTGGTGGATTATCGACCACTCCCTCTCACAGAGAGGAGGCCTGTGTCCTAGTAGTGGGAACGTTATAAACTCATTATGCTTATGCTTATGATGGCAATAATCTAGCCTCCCATTACATGGGACTTAAACATAACTGGCGGCATGTGGGTGTACTATAGGTACACCTCTGCCCAACCCTTTGGAGAAACAAGGCGTGATGTTATGTTATTTGTGGAACATCTTAGAACCAAGAGTTCAAACAAAAAAAATAATATGTTGGGGTCAGGTTCCATATTAACCGGATGCAGCTGAATACCCGTATTTTACATGGACCGTCTGCCTATCTGACCTCCACAACCCAGGGACTGGGTAATCCGATACCCCCTGGTAAGCCTGGTTGTCAGACTTATGGCCTTATACCTATCTAACTACTACTACTGGAACTCTGACTACCTTTAACGACTGTCAATGTAATGTAAATTATTTTTCATTAAACTACGTAGTAATATTATCATTAATCACTACAAAACCGATCACAAAGGTCATATTTTTTGCTTCGAACCAAAACAGTGCGAAAATGTTATATGAAATCTCATGGTTGCACAGTTTTTCATGAATGCACTGTTTTTTATTTTTCATTTAGATATAATTTTACCACAGAGGTTTGATGCCTCCCATTAAGTTTAATATAAAAAGTATGCATTAAGTCTTCTACAGACCAGCGACTCGCGACGCGACACAAAGGTTCCGCTCGTCGCGCGACACGCGGGGTCTTTGTGTCGCGTCGCGTGTCGCACCAGTATGTAGAAGCTTTTAGATCAAAAAGATACTGGTTGAAAATAAAAATCGGCTGAATAGTTTTATTCCGCCGATTTTTATTTACAAAAAACTTTGTTTTCATTAACTTGAGTTTTTATTTAGAGTAGGTATATTTTATCACGTTAGGTAGATTGGTAGTTGAAAGAAAAGTAGATTACGCAACTTGCTAAAAAAAAACCCCTTCCCCCTTGGCCCCTTGGCCTTCATCATCTTCATTTCAGCCGAAAGACGTCCACTGCTGGCCATAATCGCCACGCTTAGCAGGCGGGTTAGCGATCGCAGTATGGTGTTAAAGTACGTAGAGAACGCTGCTGCCCATTCTCTAGTAAGACCTTGGCCTTGTACCTTGCTAATCGGATGCGAGTAGCGGAACATGACGCGAGCCAGTTGAATTGAACTACTGCGGTTTCGCTGCTATGGTTTCACGGCGGTGCGCTATCAGCGTGAGGTAAATAAACTTGAATAAAAAGTTGGGTGTTAATATAATTTTAAAATAACACAGGTATGTATTTCGAGTTCTTTTAATTCTTCAAAACGGCATTATTATATTATTGTAAACAGAGAACGAGGAAAGTTGTCCCGACGTAATACAGTTTGTAACTAGTACGGGGGTCAGGGTGAATCGGGTTCGTGACAACCGTGAATTTCTTATTGTGCACTGAGTAAATAATTGTGTAACTAAATATGCTCTTAGTCTTTGGATTTTGTATTGTGATGGCTTTTTTTGGTGAAATAAAGAATTTATTTATTTAATTGGTTATCTAATCTTAGATTCTTAAAAGATAAGTACCTACTAGTGTAAAATTTGTTGTAAGGTATTCTTTTGGCAAATAAAGATTATGTTATGATATAATTACATAATTGATTCCACTTATTTGTAAAGAAAACGTACACATCGACTGGCAGATATTTAAAAATCAAGATAAATGCAAAGAGGATGAGGATGCATGTAGAGGTTCATAAATTAGCGTTTAGGCCACAGGACCCTAAAAAAATCCACGCAGAATAGCCCATATGACGGACAAGTGCGGAAACCAAACACTCTAACATAGAATATAGAAGAAAAAGATTTAAACGTTTTTTTCATAGCTTTGCCTATAGAAAGTAAAAAGTAGACAGGATGTTGACAAAGTTCAGCCTTTTTTACAGACTCTAGAAGGTCGGTCGTTTTACGGTCAGAGACGGTGAAGGTCAAGGTCGACTGTTGACTCAAGTTCCGAACAGATAAACAATTGTTTTTCTTTTTTGTATGCCATGGAGTGTCAAACAAGCTGGCGCTGATACACCTGATTGTAAGTGGCGCCACCTATGTACATCTGCCGATCTATCCTATAAAAATCTCACCGTCAAATCGTAGGTGAAATGAGCTTGAAGTAGGGTTGTCAACTTTTGTTCAAGTAATAAAAGTATATTATGCTCAAAGTGGGAAAATAAACATATTTTAAGTATTTCCATATTTTCTTAAATACATAATAATACATAGTCATAAGCATTTTTATTAACACAACTTTTGTTTATATATCTGTATGTATGTTATAAATATGTATGTATAGGTTAAGGTATTTTTCTATGGGCCTGTGTCGCCTGAAGTAAACGGTATTATTATTATTTAAGTGAATTTGTAATATCTCGGGACCCCGGGGTCCTGGATCTTTGGAAGGTGTACGATGGGCTGAAGCCAACTCGCAGAGGCCAGTTAAGACGCTTTTAATGAGGCACCAACCGACTTTTTTTTTTTTTTTTTTTTTTTTTTTTTTTTTTTTTTTTTTTTATGAATGGCATCTCGTAGCAGACCTAGAGAGGTCGTTGCTACTTAACCGGATATTCCTGTGGCTGCCCTAAGGTTTTTAATCTTAAAGCCTCCAGCCAGGGCGCAAATTATATATATTAAAACTAAACGACAGCGCACTAAGGGCACCCCCTGTGGGGTACGGACCTCGGCTCAGGGCGTCGTTGGGGGATCACAAAATTACTAACAATTTGGGGACGGGCTGGATCAACATTTTGATCATGATTATTATCAGGGGATATTATATTTATTGCTACGGCGCTCTCAGCCTCTAACCGGGCGAATGGCGCATCGACATTCAAGGGACGGGGGGGAGGACTTTTATTACCATTTACTCGGGAAGTTCGCGTGGTACCTCGGCGGCGAGGACGGAAGGTCGGTTTGTGTATTTTGTGCACTGTACTCGTGGCCCTATTGCTTTCCTGAAGGAGAGTGATGGGGTCATCCGGATCTAAGAGAGTGAACACCAACCGACGATTATCCCTGCACGCACATTCAAGTGCACCTAAGGACAACCACCGGTTGGTGTAGGACTATTGCAGGATATGGAAACAAAGATTCATTTATTTATTTAAAAATTACGTAAATAACACCATAACAGCTTAAGATAATGGAGTATGTGTTTGGATGGCTAAAGTGGACTGGTTACCAGAACTATGGAAGGACTATTCATTAGTGCTACTCGCGCAATTCCTCGTTTTAGCACCAATTTTGATGGCTTCAAAAAAAAAATTGCAAGTAGACGAGAAGCAATTATTTTTTTATGTA
The DNA here is from genome assembly GCA_948098905.1 of Tiliacea aurago. Lineage (NCBI taxonomy): Eukaryota > Metazoa > Arthropoda > Insecta > Lepidoptera > Noctuidae > Tiliacea > Tiliacea aurago. Next base: position 21,648,396 of record OX402578.1, read on the forward strand.
TCGAAGCTCTATTTGTGGTGGCCCACCGCTTAGTACTATGTGGCAGGTCTAAATATAACACTAGTATCTAAAAGGTATTCTGATAAAAATATCTAATATAATTATTTACTATGTTCCGAAAAGTGGAGTTTATTAGTTTCATTCTGAAAGGCTAGCTGAATCACCGCGCCCATGCCCAGGCGCATGCAAGATGTTCTAGGTTGTAGATGAAACTTTTTATTAAGGTATAGCTCTGAATACGTATCAGTGAAAGCAGTATATTCATATATACTTTATTTTTTTTGAGCAGTAAACAATATTTTAGAGTGAAAAAAAGTATAATATTGTTTTAAATTTGGTTGGCAACCCTAGCTTGAAGTGAGTCTCGGTTACGAGCCTGTCCGAAAGGGATATCGTAGCTCTGGCACACAGGCATCTGAAGGAACACGGTGGGTTTTAGTCAGTAAAAGTCTGACACTCCCTCTCGCTCCGCCCAGAGCGGGAGAAGTTATTTGATGATTTCCCACCAAAAAAAAAAAAAAAAAAGGCCCGGGTCGACGGCGCGTTGTATTCCACACGCGCCTCAAAGAGATGTCAGCACGAACTAACGGGGTCCGTTAGGGCCGATGCCTGCCAGGGTTGCGAGTTTCTCCGAAAGGGATATCGTTGCCCTGGCACACAGGCTACTGAAGGAACACGGGTGGGTTTTAGTCAGTAAAAGTCTGGCACGCCCTCTCGCTCCGCCCAGAGCGGGAGAAGTTATTTGACAATTTACCACCAAAAAAGGTGGCATCATTTTATTCAGCTGTAATTTTTGTGACGTGACACAAAATTAATCAAGACGAACTGCATGGCCATTCATTAATAAATCAGTTTCCATTTCGTTGTCGTTCTTCCAGGTTCCAGGTAACTGCTTAGAATCGAAAATATACGGAAAACTAAACGGTCGAGAGTTTGGAGGAGCCTGTGGTTAAGAAATAACAACCGCACGGGTCGATCCATCAGGTTAAGCTACGCTTGCCGGGGTTGGTCCTTGGATGGGGAACCATCTTTACACACCGAGACTCCTCCGTGCCTCGAAAAGCATGTAAAGACGTTGGTCCCGGTTGTCATTCGTGGATCTTTGACTGTCGTTACGGGTCGTCAGAAGCCCGAAAGTCTGACAAACAGTCTTACAAAGGGGTATCGTATTACCCGGTAACTGGGTTGTGAAGGTCAGATAGGCAGTCGCTTCATGTAAAGAATACTGGTATTTATTTGCATCCGGTCAGACTGGAAGCCAACCCCAACATAATTGGGAAAAGGCAGGCAGATAGATAGTTTTCTCCTGCACACAGTTTCTTGATTCGTATTGGGTGGTTGGTCAACTTAGATAATACGTATCTATGAGACCAATGTTCAGATGGGTCTATCATATTCGTTCCTTCCTCGTGGTCAAACCTAATGGTCAAACTGATTTGACAACGAGGAATTATGTTCCGGATAGTCAAACTACTTAGTTTAACGAAAAATATCCATCCTTTATAGTTCGTAAATATACTTGGTACAGTCATTAACAAAAATAATTTCCTTCCTCGTGGTCAAACTTAATGGTCAAACTGATTTGACCACGAGGAATTCTGTTCCGGATAGTCAAACTACTTAGTTTAATGAAAAATATCCACCCTTTGTTATAGTTCGTAAATATATGTACTTGTACAGTCATTAACAAAAATAATTAAGTATCTTAGGTTTTTAAAAAGTACCCAACACTTATATCGCCATGCATTAATTGCAGCTGACACTTCATTATGAAATCATCTCAACATATTTGCTCTTAGCGGTGGAGAGATAGTTTTTCATTAAAGATTTTTCTATTTTTGTATTAAGGTTTCAAGTAAACGAGCAACTGTAATTTGATTATGACGTTTCATGGATTTGTATAGTTGGCCGTTCCAACTTTCAACCACATTGTTTGTGCGATGTCGAAAGTCAAATTGTTTATTTCAAATAGGCACATACTCGTATAAGGCACTTTTGAACGTCAATATATACAAAAAAAATAGAATTGATTCTAGTCACCCCTTCCAAAAGGTAATTTCGTATGGAGAAGAATGGGCAAGAAACTCCACCGGTACTCTTTTAAAATCTTGTACAATATTTTTATAGGTACATTAATTATATAATTATATGTGAAGACGATGCACCTAGAATAAAATTACTATACCACAATAGGTAATAAAAAGAGTTAAGCACACATATTTACAAAAATTGCAAAAAATAATAAACGATTTCCTAAAAAATAACAATATCAGTGTGAGTTAAGGTAATCACAGAATTTAACATAAATGTCATAAAGATAATAAATTATACAATTAAAATAGCAACCTGTTTGATTATGTCTGATGGAAACTGACTCAGACGTCACAGTCTCTTTTAAAGTCCAGACATAATCTTGGTCAGGCCATATGAGGACCATGCTGATATGGCCTTTTGAGGAAAAAACTACACAGATTTAAGTGGACCTGACCCGTAGTGCACGCATTTGTCAGTAAACGTGTAGCTCAACTCAGAACAACTCAGAGCTCAACGACGATGAAAATGAATTAGTCTCTCAGCAAGTAATGTCGATATTCCATGCCGTGTGTTTCCATCAAGTAATTTGCATATTGTTACGATTGCAAATTTCTGGATCTGCCATCGGAATAATATCAACGTTTCCATTTCAATATTCTGGATCGAGTTCGCTTATCGTATTTAAGGACAATGATTTCTGAGTCGCATGGATCTTATTAAAATTGGGGACCGTGTTGGTTGACTCTTCTTTAAGAATGGATAAATCTTGCCTTTTCCTTGTCTGTTCTTGAACATACTTCTCCATACGAAACTACCTTTTGGAAGGGGCAACTAGAATCAAACTTATTTTTTTGTAAATTTTGACTCATGTTCCTATTTGAAATAAATAATTTGACTTTGATTTTGAAGTAGCTCTTTTTTCTGAAGACCAGTGTTTTAATACCAAATAACCATGCCTTAGGAGGACTATATTAAAAGCCAACGCGATGTTCTTATGAGTTGCGGTCATGAAACGAGGAAGCGAGACGACACGAGACTCTGTCTCGTGCTAAATATTTGCCACCCCACTCGCATGTTTTAAGATCACGACTGCCTCAGGTCTTGGCTCTTGCCGTGTGGAATAAATTGATGTTGTCATTCGATAAAGGCAGACAGACAGCCGGTGTTAACTATATTGATGGAACTTACTTAAGTAAGATCCAAACAGGGTCTTACGTAGATAAGTTATTAATTAGTCTTGAGGTAATTACTTGTTCTCACTTTACGTTATCTCCTTGTAAATTCCACCAATGTTGGTACTGTTAGCACTCCCTGATACCGTAAACTACAAAGGTACTACTCATGCAATTCACATAAATACGGAAGGGTGACTATTACGTAAGTACTTATAAGGGTATCGAAGTTTTGACAGAGTGAAAATTGCGCATCTACACCGTGGTCATCCGTCCCATCATGACTTATGCATGCGTCGTCTTCGCACACGCAAAGCCAACACCATCTACCTAGGATGCGGACCATCCAGAACCGTTTCCTTAAAAATATCACGGGAGCCTCTTTTCTATGTTCGCAATGTAGATCTACATTTAGACCTCAAAATGCCCACCATCCAGCAGTTCATCAAACGGCCCTCAAAGCGATTTTTTGACTCTGCTATAAAGCACAGCAACCCCCTGATTGCGGCGGCCGCCCGGTACACTGCCTCCCGCATTAGTAAGATTCGCCAACCAAGGTATACACTCACTATTCCCGATGACGCTATTACCCTACCCCAGGAGAGTAGTCCCACCACTAGCACTGTAGCACACAAAAACAAAATCTAACCGCTGTCCTTCCGTCCTTGCCGCTGAGGCCCGCCGCGACGTTCCCGTCCATCCCCGTCCCGACCCTTGCTCGAGCCAGTCTGCACCGCTGAGCCTGTAGCTTTAAATTCGTCCCCTAACGACAATCAAGACCCCCTAAGGCCAAGCTGGATCGGATCAATACTATCCAGCCTGTTCCTTGCTGTCCTCCCCCAGCGATGCCCAAAGCCGAGGTCCGGACCCCACAGGAGGTGCCCTTAGCGTGTAGTCCCTTAGTTTACAAGTTTATGCCCTGCCTGGAGGCCTTAATTTATTGAGACACTCCCAGGAAAGTCCGGTTAAGCAGACGACAACCTCCTAGGTTGACCTGCGAGATGCCATATATAAAAAAAATATAAAAAACAGAACTGAGGAATTGGGTGAAGAAAGATCGTTTTTGTGGGTGTAATGCGTATACACGACAAAGAGGTTTAGATGTAGGCCAAAACATGATGTAGGTCCTAACCTGTCGATCTCATTTTTTCCCACTTTACAACTGAAGGAAAATGCCTCTTTGATCTTATATTTACAAGGAATAATGCCAAAAACATTTTCACGTTAGGCATAATTTTTATAAAACAAAACCGATGTGCTTCGTAGCGTACTTAGCTCTTAAATAATGGGAGAACGCTCAAAGAATTCTCGTATTACACAGGAATGTCATAAAACATAACGTTTTGCCTAAATTTGAAGACGTGAAGTTAGTCTGAAAATAAAAACTCCTTAGTATGGCTAAGAGTTCATGCGAGCCCTTGAGTAGAGGCTAGATTTTATAAGAACCTTGTTGGTCTGACTTTAGGGTCGAAAATTGTAAAACCTGTTAGGCACGGTGGTTTATTATTAGCAGAAGACAGGTGAAATAACATGTCATAGGATCATCATTAGTCCAGTTTGATGGAGAAGGAGATATCTCCACACAATGAATAGCACCATCGTTTTATCGAAACGGAACCATGTTGACAAAATAAGGCCTGACGGCCAAGAATGGTAAGTAATATAAATACTTTATTCAGAGAAATCTTTTGGGATATTTAAAAGCATCAGGTTAAAAGCTTTGCCCTATTCTTAAAGCCCGATTAATTAATCACCTGATACATAATTTTAAAATAAGCAATTAATAAGACAACAATTATTACTTACTAACTTTTAACTAATAGCTAACTTGGGAGGCTATACTAATGATCCCAATCTATTACTTTGGGTCAGTACGTAGCTAAACTCTATAAGATGCTGAAAATCGAATGCCAAACCAGGATAACATAGCGTCTAATTTAAAAATTGGATCCACCAAAGAAAACGTGGATCAATTTTTTTTATTAGATTGAAAAACGAATTTGGAATTTGAAAAAGCGCGCTGCACCAAGCTGTGAAAATCGTTTTAGGATTCAAATACTTAACGTTTCTTATATTTTTAGACAGTTTGCTATAAATATGCTAGTGTACTCTACCCCCTCAGACCAAATAAAAAAGGTAGACGGAGCGTACGCCAACAATACCGTTCAAATAAGTGAAGCATTGATTTCAAGGTTATGATGTCTAGCGCGTTCGGTGTCGCACGTCGCTCTGGAACACGGTCGGCTTCCTATTTCAAATTTGGCTTCCTTTATCCTGCTTCACTCTGAGAGCGCCGCGCTTCTACCTTTTTTATTTAGTCTGAGTCTACCCCTTACAAATGCGGTGAGTGCATCGCTTTAATTGAACAAATAATGTCCGTACCACCACTTTGTAGACTGGGGCTTAAAGCATTCTTACTTTAAACTAGCGCGGCTCTTAAATTGCTATTGTGGGTAGCTATTAGGTCGATAACTAGAGTAACTGCAAAGAAATGCATTGTTACTTGTTAAAACTTGCTTTTAGTCTACCTTTTGTTAAGTTCAATTAAGCTATGTCTACGTATTGGCAACAATTGTATTGGCTTCCGATTAACCTGATTCGTACAATGGCATGCAATAATAAAGCAATAGAAGAAAATACTTCTTCTAAAGTTAAACGGGCTTCGCAATGTTCAGTAACTAACTTTAGCGAGGTAATTGCGTATTACACTTGCGATGGTAATGCCATTCATTTTCACAGTTTAACAACATTCATTGTGTTAGTTACGTTGTCAAGCAGACGATTTTTTAAAACATCTGAAACAATGGATTAGGAATTTCCTTCAAATCCTTCGGATTACGATTGAAAGTGAGTTGGTAAGAACTGTAAAAGAACTCAGTTATCGAAACTGAGTTCTATTACAGTTCTTACCAACTAGCACTAAATTTCCATAAAACTACTACAACAAGCTTTAAAACACGTAAAAAACAAAAAAAATGACAAAACATCCCAAATATTTTTCAAACAAACGAAACCCCGCATTAATAAGTAATGAAAACAAATATTATTATGGGACTGGGACCTACAATATTTATAACAAAATACCTGACAATAATGAAAGATGAAACAATACGCAATTTAAAAAATAAGTTATTTACTAGCCGTTTGGGGTCGAAACGCTCGGGTCATGGGGCCCGAGTGCGCGTCTCCTTTTTAAGGAAATTTCTCGCCGACTGATCGACACTTCACGTGACCAGAGGGCTGGCTCGTTCTTCGGCCAAAGAATTAGCATTGCCATTCAACGTGGCAATGCTGCCAGTCTTCTGGGCACGTTTCCGGATGACAGCGATGCGGACGAGTACTTCGACGCATAAGTGTCTTTTTTACTTTTTATATTTTTCATGTTGTAATTTTTTTTTCGTATATATATGATAATTATATTGGTTATTTAATTATGTGATAGATACGAGTACATGGTGTTCACATATTTACTAGCCGATTAACGAGTTTCTATGACAATGACCTAAATTGATCCTACTGTCTAATTTAAGATAGATAAAATATTGTTATGCAATTTAACGACATACCAACTTATTTAATTGTACCCGTTTTGACTTCATTCATTAATATTTGCATGCCTAATCTAAGGTAGATTGTACAAGGCTCACAATCGTTTTTTAATACCATGTCATATGCCTACAACCAAATAAAAATATACAAATTAAAAACAAACGTCTGAACTACGCAAAATATTTGTCTCGAACAAACTTTACTTAAGTACCGGTGGCGTAGAGCTAAATGTAAATTTTATTGTCCATATATTTTAGGCGGCGTAGTGGCAGACGTCCTTAAGACGAGCTATTACGTACACCACTTTATGAAACCGTTCTTTTAATAAATATTAAGTATTGGTATTAGAGGGGAACTAAAATGATTTCGGTAGAAGATACTTCAAGTCCGACAATCCATAAAAATGAACTCATTTAATTGTCTACTATAGTCCTTTCGTAGTTTAACCCTGACAGCAACCATATTGTATACTTGTCAAAAAATAATAGGCCCGTTTTGACATTTAACTTGAATAGATTTATAGTGAGTAGCGATCACGCGCTTGACCATCGCGACGTAACTAGTGAAGTAACCATACGATTTTTGACAACTTTAATGAGAATAAAGATCACTGTGATTTTGACAGATTCTTGTCAGTGTCAGCATATCAAACAGCAACCAGCGCTAAGGGCTCTGTCTCGCATAGGGTCGCAGCATAAAGCTGAGCGAGAGCCGTTTTGCGTGGATGTGACACATGTTTCTCCCAACCTTTTCTTATTTTTTGTGTTTATTTTCTTTTTGGCGTCATGTTTACCGCAAATAAACGTATTTTCTTTCTATTTTTTCTTTCAACCTGTTGTAACGAGAATAAAGATCATTGTGATTTTCACAGACTTGTCACTGGCAGCAACCCAAAAAACAACCTTAGAGATACAAGAATAAAGATCACTGTGATTTTGACAGACTCTTGTCAGTGCCAGCAAACCAACAGCAACCTTATTGTAACGAGAATAAAGCTCACTGTGATTTTGACAAACTTGTCACTGGCAGCTACCCAAAAACATCCTTATTGTAACAAAAATAAAGATCACTGTGATGCAAAATCAGGGGTAAAATAACAGAACTGTTAAAGGACTGTACTACTACAGAAGCAACGGCGTGTCCGCACGGCAGTCATTATTCCTTGTCAATTTACCTTGCCAGGCCTACTGCTGCGTTCCGAGAGACGAGCAATTGACGAGGGGAGTGAGTGGCCTGCTCAAAGATTTCTTTTCTTTCTTTTGTATAGGATTTTCGTACAATGAGAGGTTAGCGTATACTGGAAATGTTTAGCTTGATGTGTAGCCATGTTCCCCTTTTCTATTTTACGGATGTAATTAGCGACTCTAACATTATGTGAAGGAAATGGCATCCTCTGTTCTTGAAACTATGGAAAGTAATGACCTATTCAATGCAAGAGTTCCATGGTATTTTTCTGAGAAACATATAGGCTGTAGGTCGGTAGGCTAATAATATCTACCTTTTTATTCTCGTCTAGACTCAATTTTATAAGGTTTCTAATACAAATATATTATCTTAGAAGGCGTAATGGTAGACTATAAATAATATCAAGATTACTTGCGCCTGCTTTATGAATACCTGGTACTTTTGTAAAGTAATGGTTGCAGAATAAATCTTGTTGATGAGACCACCTGTTGTTGCTAGCCGTATTGTTTCAAGCTAGTTAGTCTGAATAGGGGCGATTCTATTGTAAATGAAATCTACATTTCATACTTTTTTTGGTTACAATTCTCTCGCAAGTCTGACTGTGGAGGTTTCTTCAGAATTAGTACTAGATTATCTGTTTTATCTTTTTGTTTTGTTGTCTGTATTTTTAATGAAAATGATTATTATTGTTTTTCTTATTTACTTTTGTAATTTGGTGGAATCTGGTTTAATAAAATTGTGCTAGCACATTATGTGCTATGATTATAGCTGATCTTTGCGTTATATTGGTGAACAGGTGCTGCTTGTGGTGACTTGCTGACCATGGTTTTGTTATTGTTATTAATAATTAACTGTTTATTTATTTTACTTCGATGGTGCTAGTTTATCATTTGTGACTTCAAGTTACAGCTACAGATTTATGTAAGCGGGCACGCCCATTATGCCTGGAGGCTTTTATTTAAGTACGTTCTGTTTAAGTTTTTTAGTTTCAATTTTTTATTTCTTATTGACTATAGTTATCGTCGACTTTTTGTTTTGGTTTTGTTTTATGTGTATTGCATAATGCAAATTATTTTACATACTATTGTATAGAATCAAGTTTTATAACTGAACAGACAGCTGTGCTGCTGGAGAGTTTGTTGCGCCACTTCTTCTGACCAGCTAAAGCACTAGGAAGTAGTGAAGGTTGGGCGTTTTTGGGAGACTGTCTTATGTAATTTTTGACGTTCGAAAAGTGCTGATTCTCAGCCTAGTTTGACTTTGAATAAATTACTTTTCATTTGATTTTGGTTAATGAAGAGATCAGCTATGATATTACCTGAGACAGATTAAATGTTCAGCAGATTATAAAAAGAGTCCATAATTCTTCACCACCACCTCATTCTTTATCTCGCTCGCACAGTACTGTTTACGGTCACGCGAGCAAGCGAGACGGGCAAGCAGGAAAGGCTCTAAGGTGCCGATAGTTTAAGTCATTTCTTTTTACAATGAAAATAAAGGTAATAAAAATAAATGAAGAAACATAGTATCTGCTTTATATTTAGTTCAATTATTATGCAAAGTTGCATGGTCTAATTTGAAGTATTTTTTAATACTGGCGGTTTAATCGTGTTTTCGTCAAACAGAGTACTTAACATTAATCCTCAACTTTACCATAAATATTTATTAGTATTATTAATATTTCTTATTACAAGTCTTTTACAGTTCAAGCACTACGGTTATGGAATGCCCTGCCCGTGTCGGTAAGACGTGCTTAAAATTTGTCCACTTTTAAAACTCAGGTAAAAAAACACTTCCTCTTTCCTTAAATAACGTCATTACATAATACAGTTCTACAAATTAGAATAGAATAGAATACTCTTTATTATGGTACCATAATAAAGAGTATTCTATTCTATTCTAATTTCAAAATTAATGTTGCAGTATTTTTGATAAAACAGAGGCTAATTTTAAGCAATTTGAGGTATTTAAAATTGGTCGTTTAGGAAAATAAATAAAAGACAGATTCTCAAGAAGTCAGTGTAGTAGTTGTTAATGTAGGTGCTATCGCAGGCGGCATACCCGATGAAGTGATGTTCAGCGTCGGTGTCGATGATGAATTGAACTGGAACATCACTAGCTCATACGTCACTATGGTGCCGGCTACCTGAGAATAGAAAAAACGATCAGTTCACACACACATGCACACAGATAACACAACATCACGCCTGTAATCCCCGAAGGATTTCGCATAGTGTGTACTTATAGTACCTACAGTCTAAACCCACATTTCGCCGGATAAGTTTCATTACCATGTAATAGGGGGCGAGCCTATTGCCATCAACCGGGCTGCTAAGAAATTCCTGATGGTAAACCCTAATAATACTTTGCCTGACCTGGGAATCGAATCCAGCACCTCATGGTCAGCAGTAGTGCTTGCGACCACTAGACCAACGAGGCAGATCAGTTCACGTACTTTTTTTTTTTTTTGGTGGGAAATTATCAAGTAACTTTTCCTGCTCTGGGCGGAGCGGGAGGGCGTGTCAGACTTTTACTAACTAAAACCTACCCGTGTTCCTTCATTTACCTGTGTGCCAAGGCCACGATATCCCTTTCGGACAAACTGGTAACCATGGCAGGCATTGGCCCTATCGGACCCCGTCAGTTGGTGCTGACATTTCTTTGGGGCGCGTGTGGAACACAACGCACCGTCAACCCGCGACCGTCAACCGTAGAGTTCACGTTATTAGTTTGAGGCTATTGTGATCATTACATGCAATAAAACGTTGCAAAAAAATTGCATCCTTTTTAGAAGTCAGTTAAAAAATAAAACAGAAAACAACACAAATACTTACCACTTGTAAGTTACATATTTATTTAAGTATGTAAACAAATATTTGACGTATTGAAAAGCAACAAAAGTGTCTGAAAATAATGAAATAAACAAAAACAAAACGTACTCGTTTTTTAATTTTCAAAAGTAAACATTTTGCAATGTTATATTTTAAACAAAAGTTGCGGTTTGATACAAATCTAACTAACCGTAGCATTCACTTCCAAAGCTTGCCTCTAAAACAAACAAACAACAGTAAAAACACTTTAAAAAAGAAAAAACTCACAGTCAAAAGTAATCCTCTAGTTACCGAGAAGAACTGTAGGCCACTTAACGCCACTTTATCCCCGTTGACCTGGTCTAAAAACCTCTGCACCTGTGAAACAGAATTATTAATGTTTTAAAAACCTTAGAATTTATCGTCGTTTTTCCTGTTGTAGCATTTTATCATAAGGTCGAATCGAAGCCTAGCTAAAAAAAAAAAAAAAATCATTTAGTTTGGACCAAGCACTTGTACACATTTTATAAACCTGCCAAACTGCGTGACAGTTTGTCGGCAGGATTAGCGCTCGTCTTAAAATATTTAGTTTAAACAATAAAATAGTATACTTCTTCATCTAAGAAGGTAGATAGATACAGGTAGTTTTTAACTGGTTCAGTGATCGATTAATTACTGCCACATGCTATCTCAACTGTTTTAAAACCACTATACAGAGACTCGCAAACTGTAACCATGAATTCAACACAATCATGATTCTAGACGGGGGTCTAGGGTAGAAATTTTTCGACGGTTATCAAAAAAGCAGGCAAAGTGCGTATCGTCTTTTATTTTTCTCGTCTGCCCCCCATAAGTGACCCTCATATTCATTTACGTTACAATTCCGTGTTTGGGTCACAGAAATTCATATGTTTACCGAATTTCAACTTAATCGGTCCAGTAGATTCGAAGCAAATTGGCTGTGACAGGTGGATAGTCAGACAGACACGAGTGATCCGAGTGATCCCGAGTACGCAACCCTAAAAAAATTCAGTTGTTCCATAGAAAATTGCAAAACCTACGCGGTCAAAATGTAAGGAACAGCAAATTTTTTTTTATAACCGACGAAAAATATCAACGCAGCGGGAAATCCAGGATCATGTACGTAAAGAATGGCAGGGACATCGACGCGCAACCTGTTACCATGGGGTTACAGGTTGCGCGTCGATGTCCTTGCCACCCTATAGAATGTATCGAACTTCTTCTTTTCTAGCGACAACCAGCAATGATATTATCATGCACGCAAAGATGAGGCAGTCAGCAAGGTTGGTAGCAGACCAGAGGCCAATTCCCGTTATTAAAATTGTTTAAAATTTTGTCGCACGACAGTCGATGTCAAGAACTTGTCAAAAATTTAGGAAAAATGGACGTATTTTTGGCAAGGGCTTGTGGTTGAGTTGTAACAGCCGCACGGGTCGATCGATCAGGTTAAGCTACGCTTGCCGTGGTTGATCCGTGGTTGGGTGGCCTTCTTTACATAACAAGAATCCCCCGTGCCTCGGAAAGCACGTTGAGCCATTGGTCCTGTCATTCGCGGATCCTTGACAGTCATTACGGGTCGTCAGAAGCCCGAAAGTCTGACAACCAGTCTTACCAAGGGGTATTTACCATTACCCAGTAACTGGGTTCTGGAGGTCAGGTAGGCAGTCGTTCCATTTAAAATACTGGTATTCAGCTGCATCAGGTTAGACTGGAATCCACCAAACTTAATTGGGAAAAGGCTGGGCAGCTGATGAGACGTATTTTTGGCAGATTGACACAGGAGATGCGAATATACAGTCGACTACAAAGAGATTATACCCCCTAAAGTTACAAATACTAACGAAGTATGTACCAGGGGCGACGGTTTCATACAACCCCATTCCTACCGGCTTCCCCTCGGAACGACAAGTAGAGTTACCACACAAAACTCCACACCACACCCACACAAAAATTTAATAAGTAAATCATGAGATAAATAACACGTACCTATATATAATCTATCCTAAATCATGAACACAGTTAACTAAGAATTTCGACGAATTAAGATGGCGTTAAACTAAGAAAAGTAAAGGAATGACTAAACATTTTTTTGAGGTAATCAATTTTGATGTTGTTTTGAGTTTATGTGAACTGAACATTTTTTTTCTTCGGCTTCCCGCTAATGTAAGAAAGAGCTTCGCTACTGGTATGTACACTTCTTTCAATGGGTGCAAACATAAATCTGTCATATATAATGTCTACAAGTATTTGTAACAAACAATGACAACATCATCAAAGGATATATATTTATGTAACTTTAAAATGTATACATCTCTTTGTAGTCGACTGTACTTAAAAATACGTCGTAAATAGCAGTACTTTAGTATAATTATAAGTCATACAACTCAAGCTCTTATGCACTAGCAGTACTTGCTACTCTTAGGTGGGTGAAATCTTCATAGCTCTCATGTAAACATTTTTAACCGTCAGTTTCTTTGTCGGACAAGCTGAGAGTCGGATATCGACGCCGATAAGCAAACTCTTCACAGCAACCGACCCACTTTTCTATTTATCAGTTCATCGTTTCTTTAACAGGCTACTACAAAAATTATGCAAGTACTGCTGCAGGGCCAAGATTTGTTATTTCTTAGAAGAGTTTAATTTTTTTAGGAATTTGCTTATTGACCAAGTGCACAACTGCGATTGCACATTCGTCTACCTCCTCTACCCTTATATCTTTAAACTTAAAACTGTATAATACTAGCTGCGCCCCGCGGTTTCACCCACATAAGTCTCGATCCCATGGGAAAGCCACCCTTAACACTTAGGGGTATAAAAAATAGATAGTAGCCGATTCTCAGACCTACTGAATATGCATATAAAATTTCATAAAAATCGGTCAAGCCGTTTCGGAGGAGTATGGTAACTAACATTGTGACACGAGAATTTTATATATAAGATTGATTAAATCAAATTATAGACAGAAATACAATTAAAGATACCAAAAGTGCTGATTATGTTATCTTTGTTTTTGTTTGTTTATTTTTTTATAAAACGTTGCCCCACACTAGGAACTTCTCCTGTATTGTGGGTGCGTTTACAAACATTTAAATTCACATACACAAACAGCCAGAACCGGAACAACTACTTGTAGGTCATACAAATATTGATTCCGTGCGGGAATCGAACCCGCGACACGCAGCGCAGCAGTCAATCGCTTAACTAACACACACACACTCTTCACGCTGTTACTGTCACATTGTACCTTATTACGGAACATCTCACACCCGAATTTTTCAATTTTGTAAATGTGAGTACCATGGAGCCGTTTAATATGATATCATGTACATGTGGACTTAAAAAAGCGTGGCAGGTGAGAGTATGTCATGCTCACTTAAAAATGTCTCGCTGATGGTGGCGCGTGTGTTGGATCATTCGGTTGCCTACAAAATGGTTGAGCTGGATGCTGCTGATCCACGCGTCATGTTCGTGAACGGGCGGCGTTAGTTGAGACTGGTCTTCTCTTAACTGCCAGGGCTTATATTTTGTAATCTTTTAATCTTATATTTTGTATTGTTTTTTAAATAAGTTTTTTTTTTTACATTGTTCTCACATATAGAAGCAACAAGAATAATGTACCCAGGATTTTATAATATCTTGATTTAAAAGAGTGTCCTTGGTTACTTACCTGTTCTTCTCCATAGAGATCTACGTTTTGGAATGGGCAAATAGCTTCAACTTGACTCTGACTAATTGACCGACTCTTTGACAATTCAAAAGAGCCTGTAATAGGTTTAATTGAAATAAATGTTTTGAGTTTGGGTTGATGCGGCTGTTCCCGTGGGCCATTTACACGACGCCGCCGCGCCACACTGCACGATATTTTTCGGTATCCAAATCATTCTTACGGTTAAAACCAAATGCGGTATGAAACTGCCGCTTGATCCGAAAGTCAATATCAATCGATTCGAATTGATTGACGGCACAGTTGGCGCAATGGTTAAGCGATTGACTGCTGCGCTGCGTGTCGCGGGTTCGATTCCCGCACGGAACAAATATGTATGACCTACAAGTAGTTGTTCCGGGTCTGGCTGTTTGTGTATGTGAGTTTCAATGTTTGTAAACGCTCCCACAATACAGGAGCAATTCCTAGTGTGGGACAACGTTAAAAAAAAAAAAGAAAAAAAAAATAGCCTAGCCTTTTAAAAACTATGTTGGGGTCGGCTTCCAGTTTAGACTGGATGCAGCTGCATACCTGTATTTTGTATGAAGCGACTGCCTATTATGTCCTCCACAATCCAGTAACTGGGTAATACGATAAGACTACCCCTACCCCTACCCTTTGGTAAGACTAGTTGTCAAACTTTCGGGCTTCTAACGACTGTCAAAGATCAACGAATGACAGCCGGGACCAACGGCTTAACCTGCTTTCTTAGGCATGGAAGAGTGTCGGTATGTAAAGATGGTCATCCATCTAAGGACCAACTGCTGAGGCTGATACTATAGCCAAGTGATCCCAAAGTCACACAGCAAAGTAACGTTAGCTTTATGTTGTCTTTTTTTTTCTTTGCTTTTATTCTCAGTTAGTTTTTTAATCATGGTCTGGCAGTTTGAGTCATTTATGCGGCCTACTCAAATGTCTTTTCATTGGTATTGTTCGTCGCATCGTTAAGCTCCTTAAGTTCTGAGTAGAGCTGCACGATTACTGACAAATGCGTGCACTGATTGGACAGGTTCACTCTATCTGTGTGGTTCTTTCATCAAAATACCATTTCAGACACCAATCTACATGGCCTTCACATGATCTGACCAAGATTATGTCTGGACTTTAAAAGAGTCTGTGACATCTGAATTTATTTCGTCCTTTCTTCTCAGAGTAGTCAAATAGGAAACACCGACCTCATCTAGTTTTTAAAATTGACGTGTAAAAGTGTTTGTACGAACCTACTGAAATAAACATCATTTAACATTAGAAACAGAACTAGAAGTAGGTATAACAACTTTGTCACCCCGTATCGGGCCTTGTATGAACCACCAAATTTTTACCTCAACACAATAAACCGGTGAAGGCACATCATAAAGCACGGGCGCTGGTACTGCAGAAGCGCTGTTCACTTGAGAGGCTATCAGGGATACTGCTACCGATCGCGACAGCAGGTACACCAGAGAGAAGAGGAAGTATGTCGCAGCTTCATGGCCGCCTAGTGGACCGGACTTGGGGACGGTGATTCTAGAAACGAGAAAACATGCATAAGTACAGCTACATTTGTTTGTGAGATTCTGGTTGGCGATCATTTTATCTATACAGCGTGTTACGGAAGGGGTATTACATATCAAAGGCACGGATTCTTTTGGTGATAACGAACTACATGGCAACATTTTTTTAATAATTCACACATGTTAAGAAACATTTAACTAATAAAAATAAAATATTTCCAATTAAATTCTAAACATCACTAGACCAAGTTAGCTGATCGGTACGCATTTTAATCCATTCGTTTGATCCCGCCGCCAATCATGCCGCCCGCGCCGCCACGTGTCGGTGCGGAGCTGCGTCGCAGAGCTGTGGCAGATGTGTGTCTGTACTAGACGCACAGACACAGATAATGGATAAAGACCCTCGTAGTGCCGTGACACGTTTGTTATGATTTAAATTTAATAAACTATAGAAATAAAAAATACAAAAATGTTCAAAGTTATTCTTTTTGAGCTGAAATTTTGTACAGAGATTCTGAACCAGATGCACTCTTCACCCGATTTTTATGGATATACCCTTTCCGTAACACGCTGTATAAAAAGATCCATAGGAAATCACTTTTTATTTACTACGTTGATAGCCTAAAAAAGTCGTTGTGCAAGTTATGGAGGTAATCGTGCCTACTTGAATCTGTATTTTTTCTATCAGGATGTTTGGTGTGGAGAAAATGTGTAGTTACATTGAGGCAGTAAAATGTTTTAAAACTTACTTTTTTGCTTTGTTACCGATGCATTCTCCGGTACCTTTTAGACCATCTCTGAAACCAAAACGTTTACGTTATATGTATGTTGTGGCATGTTTCCTCCCTCGACCAAAAAATTGTGGGACGCGTCTTCATGGATGGCACTATTTGTTCCAGATTGTTATTTTGTCCTAATGCAAATAAAATACCTGTTCTCATTCTGATAAGAAATATGGTAAATATGGTGTTGCTAGCTGCGCGGCCAGATCGACTATCGGTACATCGAGGTGCTGAAGTGTCTGTACAAAAACGCCACTATGTCAGTCCGACTCCAGGACCGGACCTCGAAACCTATCCTTCTGCAGCGAGATGTGAGGCAGGGAGACGTTATCTCCCCGACACTGTTCACCGCTGCACTGGAGGATGTCTTCAAGGTTCTGGACTGGAAAGGGCAAGGCATGAACATCAATAGCGAGTACATCACTCACCTTCGTTTTGCCGACGATATGATTGTCATGGCTGAGACTATGGAATACCTCAGTACAATGCTCGATGATCTCAGTAGAGCTTCCGAAAGAGTGGATCTTAATTAAAATGAACATGGATAAGACAAAGGTCATGTGAAATGCCCATGTAACACCCACTCTCATGAAGATCGGAGAGCTACACTCGAAGTTGTGGACGAGTATGTTTACCTCGGACAAACTGTCCAGTTAGGTAGGTCCAACTTCGAGAAAGAGGTCAATCCGTCGAATCCACCTCGGCTAGGAATAATTGCCAAGCTTAAGTGGCAGTGGGCAGGGCAAATTGCTCGCAGAACTGATGGCCGATGGGGCCGAAAGGTTCTGGAGTGGCGACTGCGTACTGGAAGACGTAGTGTTGGAAGGCCTCCTACAAGGTGGACCGATGACTTTGTGAAGGCTGCAGGTATCCGATGGATGTGGGAAGCACAGAACCGGTCGAAGCGGCGGTGCTTGGGGGAGGCCTGTCCAGCAGTGGACGTCTTTCGGCTGAACTGATGAGTTGCGCGGTAAACTCTGCTTGCGCGATGCAGAATTTTGCGTGACGTCAGTGTGACGCGTAGTTCGCATGTTGATGCGGCCACACGATATATACATCATTTATCGCCATGCTGGCTTACTGCCTGTTAGCAATTTCAGAATATTGGTCTTAGATATGTATCCAACCGATCTTGTTAGGTACTTAAAACTCACTCTAACGTATTGAAGAGCTGCAAACAGATGAAGAACAAGTTGTTAGCGAAGGATATGAAGACCACGCCGCTGATGACGCTGTCCACCTTGCGTACGATCTGCGTTGCTCTACAGTAGTCCTCCCGAGTTACCCTCCAGAAAATCTCTGGTAAATACTGGAAGTATAAAGATATAGTACTGAGATACCAATTTCCTTTACACGCGCAAAAATAAATATTTGTGCAATTAATTGTTTTAGGACATGTATAGAAAAAAAAAACAAGATGGCGGCTTTGGTTCTGATGTTGGCCACGCGCTAAAAGATCTTTGTACAGCTATAGAATATACGAGGTTCTTTAAATTTAACGTCTATACTACTGGCGGACTAAGGGGCAGGGGCGGGGCGGTTCACCCCGGGCCCAATCCTGAGTGGCCCAAATCTCCAGAAATACGTTTAAATAAAATCCCAAATGAGGCCAAAGTATGTTCAGTTAGTAAAAGGCAGTTTGTAGTTAGGGGCCCATATGCTAAATAATGGGGGCTAAAGTTATCGAGCTCGCTTTGCTCGTTCTTGCGACTATACGTTCTTTTTAGGGTTCCGTACCAAAATGGCATTTTTCTCAGACTTCTCTGCGTAACTCGACAAAGGAAAACCTATTTATGTACTTATGAATAGTCAAAAGAAAACCTTACCTATCCGGGCCAGGGTGCTAAATTTTGCAAGCTCGTTTCGTTCGCTCTTGCTTGCAGAAAAGCTTGAAAATGTAGGACACATTTTCAAGCTTTTCTGTATAAGTCCACAAAGTAATTCTTATTTCTGCTTATATGTTCAAAATAAAATTTAAACTATGCATGGTACATTAGATTTGGAGAAATTATTCATCTGATGCTCTAGCTTTTCTGCTGGCGCATAGTATCTCCTATTTCTGTATCAATGGTCAAAAGAACACCTAACCTTTTCGAGGCAGCGTGCTAAATATTTTGACGTTACATCCTTGGCCCCATTTAGTTTTGTCGCCCCGGGCTCCCGATAGGCTTAGTCAGCCACTGGTCTATATATTACACGGTGCAATTTATTGTGTTTATAGTGACATACCATAAGTTGTAGCAACAATAAAAAGTTGCACCGTTTAAACAGAGTTTAGACTAGCACAGACAAAGTAAAAAAATTAAAATAACAATATTTAAAAAAAATGAGTCTCGAACGAGTTTAAAATCTGCCTAAGCATTGTGCTTCGATATTTAAAAATAAGTGTAGCATTGGTATTCGTATGGGGCCCGCTGCGATGCCTCGTTGGACCGTGTATAAAGGTTGAAAATAGTACAACACCTCCACGGGCGACCAAATCGCGCCAAAGTCTCGGCGTGCCATCAAATTCAATAGAAATTCTATTCTCTAGACGGCGATAATTTGAAGCCACAGCTTGACTATCGCCGTGATTCTTTAGACCGTGGAAATGGCGCCCAAATCACAACAAAAAAAAACAAATGACAAAACATTAGAAAAAAACTGCGGATAAGCCAGCAACAACAACTTGACTTTAAGGTAGTGAGACGTTTTATGTTTTGAATGAAATATACCGAATAAACGACAAAAATGAACGAAAAGTGAAGGGTCTGATATCGACTTCACCTAGGTAGGTACCTAACATTACCTATTTTTGCTTGGTTTCAAAGTTGCCGTGGGAATAGCGCCCCCTGGCGACGTAACCACTCACTTACTTTCAACGAGAAACTTCGCTAAGTCCCTGATAAGAGTATTACACTGTCTGACTGCAGCGACATTAAGTGGCAAGTCCAATGGACTTGACTTGTGAGGTTTGTGTGAGGCTTTATGAGTAATAGTCGTAGTTTACGAGAAAATTGTGGTTCATAATCTTAAATTGGAAGATAATAATTTTATCTTCCAATTTAAGATTATGAACCACAATTTTGGAGCTTAAATATCAGCTACTTGGAGTTATTTATTCTAAATTGGAAGAAAATACGATGTAGTATCTGAAAAGGTGCGTTCACATTGACGATAGAGCAGGCTACAGATTATGTCAAATAAGTTTGTGATAGATTGACCGACAGACAATGCCACAGCCTAGGTTGTGCATTGTCTGTGAGTAGTTATAGACCGGTAAATAAAAAAACAGAGTAATGTTGTTTAGATACCTACTGTAGAAGCTCACTAAGAAAGGATTAAAATAACTAATAAAGGAGGCAATGGAGTATTGAAACTTGTACGCAAACGAATTCACGAGTAAGCCAGTAATAAAATTGTATACATAAGCTGCTGCCTTGCGTTAACAGAATCAACATCTGCATGAACCATAAAGTTTTACTTTATTTTTTACGTAGATTACACATAATTCAGCGCTGAATTTTTGCATTTGTTCAGAAAGTACACCAATGCACTGCGGCCCGCATGATTATATTATTGTACGTATGCCGGAATGCCAAGTTTGCATTTATTGCTGGAATGTGCCCGCGGCTGCACGGCTGCAGTCCGTAGTATGAGTGCATACCTTTACAAATTGTATTTCAAATAATACAATTTGGACTTTTAAAATAATGAAAAAAAAATTAAATCAAATATTTGGATTATTTCACCTTGCCCCCCCAATCTGTCCCACCAATGGGTAAAAATGGAAATGTTCACAATTTTGGCGTCCACTGTGCCCCACTAATTGATTTTCATGGAGCAAATTACACTCGCCATAACTATGAGTTGACTAGGGCTGCCACTGTTTGAATTTGGCGTTAAAAATAAAACATTCAATAAAAAAGTTACACGATCATTTGCTAATCTGTGAATTCAAAGTAATACGGAAGCAATATGTTAATAGATCTCAATGATACCTACTCACTTTAATAGTTGATTCATTGTAGAAAATATATCATAGATAGAAATTTCTCTGAATTCTATGCTTGACGTTGACACGAAAAATGGATATTTATTTAATTAAAATATGTTTTTTTTATTAAATATTTTAATTTTAACACATTTTAATTCGAACAGTGACAGCCCCAGTGGGACAAATTCAACTCATAGTTGTTGCGAGTATAATTTGCCCCACTAAAATCAATTAGTGGGGCACAGTGGACACCAAAATTGTGAACATTCCACTTTGTCTCACTGGTGGGACAGATTGGTGGAGCAAAGTGGAATAACCCAAATATTTTCAGTTTCTTTGAAGTTTTGAATTTACCTTGCCTTGTGCTGCCAGCAGCTTTTTGTTGACCTGGTCCAGTCTTGATGTCAAGTAGTAGCTCATGCATATCACGAACAAGTCGGAGAAGTTCCATATAAATGTTGATTGGAAGTGGAGGAACTGAAACGAAGCAAGACTTTAAAGCTTAAATAAAACGAAAATTGGGAATATCTCAAAAATGGATACACAGGTTAAAACTATCGCATTGACCTATCTCATCTTTAAGAGTGTGGTAAAGCAGCAGTTTTAAATCAATAGTGGTGGTTCACAAGTTATATTTTATTTTAGTTTTGTTTTTAAGCAAACCGACGATGCTTACTTAAACATCGTAACTGTTCTCATTATTTCAGCCGAAAGACGTCCACTGCTGGATATAGGCCTCCCTCAAAAGCAGGGGGGGGGGGGTCGCAGTATGGTGTTAAAATGCATAGAGAACGCTGCTGCCCATTCTCTAGTAAGTCCCTTAGTCGCCTTTTACGACACCCACGGGAAGAAATGGGGTGGTGCTATTCTTTACGTCCGGCACCACATGGACAACACACCCGTAACAGTTCTATGACTATCAAAATAATGTTTTCTTCACCTGAGTAATAACGCCCAAAGCGATAGAATACGGCAAATAGTTGAAGACCCAAGGGTAGAAGTGTGTGACGAAGCCTTCATAGGTCTCCAGTTTGGAGAAACAAGCTGATGCACCTGCGAATGCTGACAGAAGAGACAGGATGTGTTCTACTGCAATAAAAACGTCATCATCACGCCGGGCCAGGAAAAATAATTATTTGAAATGAAAAAAGTCATATTTTTAAAACATATTTATTAGGTACCTCTGCCAAACTGCAAAGCAGTTTGTTGGTCAAAGTCAAATTATTTATTTCAAATAGGCACCTAAGAGGCACTTTTGAACGTCTAAATTTTCTATGAATCCTTAACTGTTATTATAAAGGTTTTCGAACTTATTTTTCATTAATTATTTTATATTTTGTTAAAAAATCAATGTTGAACTTAAAGTGATGAAGCAATCTTTGAAGCTAATAACAACTGTATCAAAGCTAATTTTTATCTTTGGAAATAAAAATTAACCGGTTTCAAGCCCTGCTTTTAAGTATTCTCTGCAACGAGGATTTTACAAAATATATCAAAAAGGTACATAGGTATTTTATTTAAAAAAGAGTTTTTTGTGATATACCTGTTTACATCGACTGGAAGGCTATCAAAAATAGTTGGGACTAAAAAAATTCTACACCTTCGACCATGATAATTATTACAAGTAATAAATCTTTTCATGTTATTTTCGGTGGTTGGAAATAGCTGTGTAAATATTAAGAAAGGCATCTGTTTGTTTGTATGCCATTTTATTGTATTTTTTTTTTGTAAATAGCATACATTTTTTTTTTGTGTTTTTTGTGGATCATGTGGTCTGCAGTCAAGATTTTTATTTATTCATTTATTATTCCTTTGAGATCTTGTGTATATTTAATTAATTAATTATTATGAAATACAATCCTTAGAGCAGAGAGGCGCTAGCACGAACTTTTTTTTATCTAAGTGTACAAATAAATCAAATTTAAGTGTCTTTTAAATTATAATGTCAAAATAACAGCTTTTTACTAAATGCATATGAAATTATATACAGCAATTAAAACAAATAAAAAAAAAAAATGTTCTGTCTGTTTGTCTGTTCCGGCTAATTTCCGTTCAACCGATTTTGATGGGACTTTAACTGGTAGATAGTTGATGTTATACGGAGTAACTTAGGAAACTTTGAACACTAGGGCTACTTATAAGGAGTAATTTAGACTACTTTGAAAAAGCTACGTGGGCTGCAGCTAGTCGAAAATAAAACTATCCTACGTTACGTTACGTTTATTCCGCTCGTTAATGAATGAATATATCGTGGTTTGACCAGACTCGATTACTCGAATGAAACCAAAGATTCACACTAGCCCCTGGAACCTTATGATTCATGGGGCTACAGAGACCATTGCATATCAAAGCGTAGACCGGAGGGCGCGATAATGGTAGGGAAGACCTGCCTTTAAGATATGGAAGGATTATTGCGTTGTTAAGATTCAAAATTCTACTCACATAAAGCCAGTATCAGAACCACAGCACAAGTAATATTACACTTTCTAGTTAGCCTGCAATCAAAGTTGGGGTCCATGTGCTCGGCCTTAGCAATGTGCTGGACCAGCTGAGGCCAGCGTCGGGCTACTTGGAAGAACATCGACATCGTTATACAGGTCGTCACGTAGAAGATTACTGGCGCTGGAAGGAGAAAAACGTATAAAGGTCGTAAGGTAAAAGAGGAAAGAGCACTACCAAAGTTTTGCTTTCTGGATAAGTTCGCATTTTTTTTTTCTATTGGGTTTGTAACAAGAATTTGACAGCACGCTAAAAGGATGGAGGAGATGTCAGCACCAACTGACGGGGTCCGATAGGGCCAATGCCTGCCAGGGTTGCGAGTTTGTCTGAATGTGATATCGTGGCCCTGGCACACAGGCAACGGCAGGAAAAATGGGTTTTAGTCAGTAAAAGTCTGACACGCCCTCAGCTCCGCCCAGAGCTGGAGAAATTATTTAATAAATTCTCATCCAAAAAAAAAAAACGGTAGAAGGATGAGAGGATGGAGGATAGGGAGGGTGGTGGTGGGAGGATGTAATTGCTTTGTAAAAACACGAGCGTACAGTACAAATTGGAGTTTATAAGGTAAGGTGTTAAGTATTGTAATGACCTTCATGTTTTGCCATGGATAATTGTGTATTAAGTAAAAGTTGCATTTTACACACGAAAACGTGTAAACGAGTACTTAGGCCTAACACTGTTGTATAGTTCAAGAATGTGAAGATTATTTTAAATGTTCTTTAATTATTTTACAGATAGATTTTTATTAGTTTGTGTATTAAAACGTTTGTTAACTAATTCAATTAGGAACCTCATTTTAAGTTTTAATGTTTGTCAATTTGTTTGTAAGATAGATATTTGTTTTATTTTTTACTTTCTATAATTCAGTCACCTACGACCGAGCCCGCACTGCGATTAAAAATCGCGCGAAATTTATATCGCAATTCTGTATAGAGAGTATGAAAACTCCGTTTATTGACACAAAAGCAAATAAAAACAAAAAGATTTTAACACTTTTTAGGATCCTTATAGGACCACTCGTGTGTCTGTCTGTCCGTTCGTCACAGCTGATTTGCTCCGAATCTACTGGACCGAGTTGAAATTTGGTACACATATGAACTTCTGTGACCCAAATACGGACGTGTTACGTAAATAAATTAATATTGAATATGGAGGTGACTTTTGGGGGGCAAATTAGAAAATTAAAAAAAAAGTTTTGTTGACTGTACCGTGTGACATATCAAATGAAAGGACACGTTTTAAAGATCACATACATATATTTTTTTAATAAAAAAAAAATACTTTTGAAATTATTTAAGAAAATAGATGAAAAATGACCGAATGATCTTATCACTGAAACTACTGAGACCAAAATTTTGAAAAAAATATAGATAATAGTTCTTTACTTATAGATTATAGGAAAACTTAGGGGGATTATGATTTTCAACTACAATGTTAAGTTTGTTCTTGGCATAAATTCATCCCAACTACGGAACCCTTCACTGTGCGTGGTCCGACACGCACTTGGCTGGTTTTTTTTTTAATGTAGAGCTTTTGCCCGCGGTTTCGCTCGCGTGGATGTCGGAAATAATCTCACGTTCACGCATATTCTATGTCCTAAAAGAGGTCATGGTCTATCCGTGTGCATCTAAAACCATTCAGCCGTTAAGGCATGAATAAGTAAGAGACATAGCTTGCAGAGTATGCACGCTGAAGTGGCAGTGGGCTGGCCATGTTTGTCAAAGGACCAATGGCCGGTGGACCAGACGAGTCCGAGAGTGGAGACCGCGTATCGGCAAGCGTTAGTGTGGGGCACCCCATACTGAACAAAAGGGTTACTATCAGAATATCCACGTTGCAAATAGACCACATCGCCTTAACGACTTAATATTAAAACGCCACGGTTACTAAATAGACATTAAGGCGACTATAACCGACTTTTAATGATTTTATACTGAAGATCACGTCTAAACGAGTAACGTTAATGATTTGAAAAAAATATATGATAAATTAGAGCATTTTCTCAATAAATTAATGTGTGAATATTTTGGATTATGTTCATATTACATATTGAAATTAATTTGTAAAGTTGTGACTAACGCGGATAAAAAACTGAGAACGGCGCAAAATCTACCAAGCGTATTTTTCTGAAACCTACACCAATTTAAAGATAATTTAATTATTGATCTTTTAGTATACGCGTTTTATTAAAATACTTTTTGTTTTGTGTTTAATAAATTAATAATGCGTGAAATTGCGGACAGAGCTCCTTGATGGGCGAGTCTTATTACTGGCTGAACGTACGACGCGTTGCGTGAGCTCAGTACAGAACACGCAAGCTAACCAGTCAAGGTCACTGGCATATATCTGCGTCTTATCGCTAAACGTCTTAGTAGCAAAACGTCTGGATATCAAAATGTCGTAATTCAAAATACTCTAGTAGCAAATCGTCTTTATATTAAAGGCCATAGTTACTAAATAGACATGAACGCTAAACGCCTCAGACTAACTAAGATACATTTTCTCTTAATTGGCATTAAAATGTTTGGAATCATTATTTACTATAAACAAAATAGCATATTTGCCAGAACAAATTCATTTTATTTATAACGACAATGTGACATGTGCAGAATAATCACCGGTCTTTGTTACATCATACACGCTTTATTTGATTTTACTTCTTCACTTTTGTATATCTAATAATAATTTAGATTCATGGTAACAAGCAACTTGTTAGCATTATATCATTCTTAAACTGGCCAACATTTCAGCTAAATTAAATAACTACCCGTAATTAAACGAATTCATTAATTATTAGACGGAACTATGATCATTTAACAAAGTTCTCCTAGCTTGAGAATATAAATTTAAATAAAAATGCTTGTATTTGAAAACCAACGAGTATACAATTAAATCTTGCTAAAATATAATTACAACTGAAGTTATTTTCACAGTTTATAATACTGTATTCGCTAAGAAAAATGGATATTTAAAATTAGACCTCCGCGAGGGCTCCCGGCATCCCATATGCGACTTGAGTGGACCCTCCAGGAGGGCTCCCGGCACTGAACGTGTTAAAAAGGTGGCTGGGACAGACTGGATGCGCAAGGCACAGGACAGGATGTTGTGGCGCATCCTGGGAGAGGCCTATGTCCAGCAGTGGTTATATACTGGGTCAATTAATGATGGAATTCAAATTAGAAGTTGCAAAAGATGATTGCGAAATTGAGCTAGGTGTTGGGGAAGATGTCAATGCTATTGATGCGAGAGTGGCTTTCATTATAAGTTCTCATCAAACGGTTCAATGGCGCTGATCACCCGTTTTTAATTTTATAGTTTTTAGCACGTCTGCAGAGTTAAAAGTTTATTAACACAAAATACCATCCATCCATAGTATGGATGTTGAGTTTACTTACAAGTGGCGGTTAGGGTAACATTGGACTTGACCAGTTTGTTGATACAGAGCACTGTCATGAATATCTGACCGATGAGCGACAATAGCGAGTATACACACTTCCATGAAGTCTTCACAAACCTGGAACAAAGTCATCATGAAATTAACTACATCAAGCAAATTGTTTCTTGTATATCCTTATATTTTAATTACTTTGAAGCACATAATGTCCCCATTTCTTCCCGTGGGTGTCGTAAAAGGCGACTAAGGGACTAGCTAGAGAATGGGCAGCAGCGTTCTCTATGCATTTTAACACCATACTGCGATCGCCAACCCGCCTGCCAAGCGTGGCGATTATGGCAAACCCCCCCTTTGGGGGAGGTCTATGTCCAGCAGTGGACGTCTTTCGGCTGAAATGATGATTATGATGATGACATAATGTCTATTTCACATCATTTTCCTGCCAACAAACATTTGACAACGGGCAGTAATATTGGTGGCCAATCTGCCGCTCAAAATACTTCGTGTTGGTTTTGAGCAGCTCAAAAGAATACAGTTGTATCGAAGGGGTTTCACTATAATTATAAATTGTCTGCCGTAACCTGACCAGTTACCACATGTCCCAAAGTTGTATGTCGTAAGTTCACTCAATGTTCTATTCAAAAAGTTTCTTACCAACTTTAACACAAGGTCTAATCTTACTTGACATTACTGGCGACATTGGTGAATACGCCAACAAAGGGAAGCAGGGAGAACACCTGGCCAATAATGAGGGTTGCTCTCAGTGCCTCCGGGAAGGTTGTGATGCTCTTCTTAGACTTAGGCTTGGTTACTACGTCCACCTTGTTCTCTGAAAGGAGAAAATATTAACCTGATTATTATAGCTAGGAATTAGGCTCGCCCCCTATTACATGGAACCTAAAAAATCACTGCTGAAATGTGAATGTACGGGGTATATCTCTGCCTAACCCTTCGGAGAAACCAGCCGTGATTGTATGTGTTATGTTATAATTATACCGTTGTTTTTTTTTTCATTCGAAAATATCAAATAATTTCTCCCGCTTTGGGCGGAGTGGGAGGACGTATCAGACTTTTACTGACTAAAACCCCGTGTTCCTTCAGTTGCCTGGGTGCCAGGGCCATCACGGTATCTCTTTCGGACAAACCCGCAACCCTGGCAGGCATTGGCCCTAGCGGACCTCATCAGTTTGTCACTGCTGACATCTCTTTGAGGCGCGCGTGGAACACAACGCGCCGTCGACTCGGACCTGCAGTGCTATTCTGTAACCATCTCACCGTGAGAATTTAGATGAAGTGAGCGTGGAGTGAACTGCCAGTGTCATCCCTCCTGATGCTTGGGATGGACCAAGGATAAAATTAACAATCATAATCGAGATTTTGAACAGAAACTCCATTTTGTGTTTTTTGCTATTTTATTTAAGAACCCCTTAAATAGTAATGTTAAGACACATAAATACTAGCTTTGAAATAATATAAAATGATCAATAGAATTAGCATAAAAATATTACTATACTCGTAATCTCGATTATGATTGTAAATGTAATCCTTGGTCAATCCCTTTAGTATCAGTGGAATGACACTGACAGCTCACTCCACGCAAGAATTCACGGTGAGATTTTTACAGAATCGACAAGCTGGTCCTTATCAGACGGCAAGCTATGTTACCTAAGACTCCAACAGAGTTGGGAAAAGGCTAGGCAGAAATACATCCTCAATAAGGTAGATGAGGACCTGGTTCGCTTTTAAGACCTAATAATACCCCGCAAAACAAATAAACAAAGTACGTACTGCCTATTAAAAGAAGAGGTGGCATGTTGAACGCCGAAAACCGCAAAACACACTCCACATTGCAATAGTTCAGAACAATACCACTGTCAGTACCTACCTACCTGTTTGTCAGCATACCTTACGTTATAATTTATAAATCCTTCGTATTATCGAAATATCTCCCTACTACTGTCATAACATACTGTCATATAATGCTACGGTAACATAGTCGCGATTTTTTTTTTGGGTGGGAAATTATAAAATAAAAGAAAGAAAAATATTTTATTGGGACACGCACAAGAAATACAATAGCGTTTAAAACTAACATTATACAACAAACACAATCAAGACTTGTGCGATGCCAAAAAGGCCCCTATCTCAGCATAATAAATACCACAGCGCTGGTATTCTGATAGGAAATAACTTCTCCCGCTCTGGAAGGCGCGGGAGTGAATGTCAGACTCTTACTGACTAAAATCCACCCGTGTTCCTTCAGTTGCCTGTGTGCCAGGGCCACGATATCCTTTTCGGACAAACTCGCAACCCTGGCAGACATTGTCGCGATAAAGCGAACTAAAAACAAAAAAAACAGATTTTTATCTTTATCTTATCTTTAAACTTCTCGCGCTCTCTGTTTATAGCGAAACGTCGAGCGGTGTGCGAGAGAGAGCGCGCAAAGTGTAGTTCGCCTTATCGCGACAATGTGCCCGTAGCATTATAGATTCTCCAACCATTATGGTAATGTTGTTCTACACCCGAAGCATATACTTAAGAGATACATGTTTTGTTTTTGTAAACACAAGCTAAGCGTTCTGTAGCCTGTTGTGCTTGTAACTTGTTATTAGAAGCCGAAACTGAACGTGCCGTTTTGGGAAAGGGGTGGAGGGTGACACAGTATAGTTATTATCTCACTGAATACAGTAGGCCAAGATTATGTAAGGCCCCACACCGACCGCAACTGACGACCGACGTATAGCCATCCTTACCGATGACCGACGGCCGAATGCTTTTACACACGGGCGCGGTGTCGCTCACACGCCGCCTGCGACGGACAGTTGCGACGGCGGCAACGAACGTTTTGGTAACCGGCAGCCTGTCGTTCGTCCGTCGTGACGTCACCGCACGCTGTCAGTAATGTCTGACGTTTTAAAGAAACCCTAGCCTAATGATTTTCTTTAGTAAAGAGCGAGTAAGTAACTGGTTATTAAATGGGAAAAAAACTAAGTGCATAAGATTTTCGTTACCAAATGTCAAAAGTAGTAATTGTGAGATAATATTGAATCAAGAGAAACTAGAATTCGTCGATAAAACTGTTTTTCTGGGGATCACGCTCGACTCAAGGCTTCAATGGGGTCCTCATATAATATCCCTTGCAGGACGGCTAAGTTCGGCGGCTTATGCTGTGAGAAAAATCCGTCAATTTACTGATGTAGATACCGCGAGGCTGGTCTATTTTAGTTACTTTCATAGTATTATGTCATACGGTATTTTACTATGGGGACGGGCTGCAGACATCGAGTCTATTTTTATTCTGCAGAAAAGAGCCATCAGAGCCATATATAATTTCCGCAGGCGCGATTCTCTTAGGGAAATGTTTAAGGATATTAACATCATGACGGTGCCTTGTCAATATATCTATGAAAACATCATGTACGTAAGAAAAAATTTACATCTTTTTAGTAAAAGAGGCGAAAGACATAATTATAGTACTAGAAGTAGGGATTTATTAGCTCAACCAGGTTTCAGACTGGCAAAAGTAGACTCGTCTTTCATGGGGTACTGTTTAAAATGTTATAATATAATTCCTCCCCACATACTTCAACTGAATGAGACGAAATTCAAATCTTGTATAAAACGCACACTATGCAAGCAGGCATACTATAATTTGGGGGATTACATCGCTGATAAAAATGCTTGGCTCAATGCTGGTCCAGCTCCACAACCTCAACTAATTGATTAACATTTGAAAATACTGTTGGAGCTGCTGAAGATTTCAAAAACTATCTTTGCTTTGTATAAATTCAATCTCTTAGTATTATATAATTGCATAGAACATGTGTGAGCACTATGTACTTACTATAAAGCTACCATTTACTGAGTACTTCTTTCATTGACTTGAATGTGCAATGGCGGCTGAGAGTATGTCATGCTCACTGTAATGTCTCGCTGATGGTGGCGGGTGTGTTGGATCATTTAGCTCCCTTCAAAATGGTTGAGTTGAATGGTGCTAATCCATGCGTCATGTTCGTGAACGGGCGCCATCAGTAGGGACTGGTCATCTCTTAGCGGCCTTGGCTTATTTTAATTTAAGTTTTGAATTGTTTTTTTTTTATATTTTTGTTACGGACGCCTTTGACGTTTTGCATCGTTCTCACATGTTTAATTTCAACACGAATGATGTAACCAATATTTTGTAACCATATGTTAATTTAAAAGAGTGTCCGTGGAGTTTCTTGCCCGTTCTTCTCCATAGGTACCTACTAAGCTTTGGAATGGGCAACTAACTAGCTTCATTTTGATGACTGACCGACCCCCTTGACAATTCAAAAGTGCCTGTAATTGGTTTATTTGAAATAAATGCTTTGAGTTTGAGTTGAGTTTGAGTTATTTTGGCTCAAATTGTAGACTCCTCGACCGACCACTAAACTATTTAGTTATGAGTAGTAAGTTACTTAGTTTAATATTACTTAGTTAGTCGAGAGCTTATTTATAGAGAGAGAGCTAGATAAATAGCTTCTCGCATTCTTCAAACTTTTTCGAACTTTATCAGGAACATTTTGCAAGTCTTGCATGCACTTATGAAGCATTTTGACCGGCTTTTCCATATTCTTAGTCATCGACGGTTTGAAATTTCAAATGCCCTATTTAAATGTACAAAGGGCAAAGACGTTAATCTACTGTGAAAGTACGATATACTGTGGTGATGGCGTGATATACAGGGTGCACGAAACTGTTAATACGTTATCGGTAACGTGTCAGTTATTGTTTAATAAACATGTTCAACTTTGTTATTTCAACCTATCGTTTTGTTTTTTTATAGATGCCATGTCTTGATAATTTAACAATTCTAGTAGCAGTTTAACAAATTCCTTTTTAATGATTCTACAATTTACTATTTTCTGATGATTGTACACTTGTTTGTACACTTGCAGTATGAGGCATACAGTAATTATTGTGTATTTATAATGTGTATAGGTCCTAATCGTAATGAAAATAAAAAACTTTTTACAAAAAAATTATAACCGACTAAAGAATAATGTACTGAATCCATGGTAAACGGATTCGCGTCGATGTCCCTTCCACCCTATTTACAACATTATTTTTAGTATATGCGAAACCTGAATATAGTTTGTTCAGAATAAGGAACTGAATCGATTTCAATAATTTTTACACCATGTTTTTTTTTTCAAAAATATTTAAGTGTGATGGAAAATGTTATCACCATTTAATTACTTACAATACAATCGCTGTACGATTAGGTACCTATTACAAAATTATTATCAATGAGCGCAAGAGAGTCCTGGAGACGCGAGGGCGCTGTTAGCATGTTTTTGTACGGACAACCCGGTAACATAACGACCATATAACTTTGTGATTTTTCATGATACAGTTTTGATGTTTTGTACATAGATTCTTTACAAAATACTAGACACGTGTTTCGGGTTTCGCATATACTAAAAATAATGTTGTATAATTTATAAATTCGATCGTCACCCAAAGAACGTCGTTTAGAACGTCGTCGTCGTCGTCGTCTCAGTCATCTGAAATATCTTTTCCAGCTGACCCATAACCTTTAAGCTAAAACACACTAAGCTGCTACGATACAATCAGATGTTAGTCCTTCTTCAGACGAACTCTTTGATAAGTTGTGTTGCCGACTAGCACTCGTAGCCAGCTGCTTGGCATCTTAATAATATTAAAGATAGGTTTAATTTTCTGGTCGAAGATACAAAATTTCACATGAAAAAACTGTCGACTTAGGTCATAAAATATGGTTTAGTAACCTAGACGAACGAATGATTTTTTTATGGCATCTTGCAGGTCACCTTAGGAGGAAACCGATCTTAACCGGAGTTTCCTGTGGGTCCCTCAATAAATTAAGGCCTCCAGCCAGGAGGGCATGAAACTTAGAAACTAAGCGACTACACGCTTAGGTCACCCCCTGTGGGGTACAGATCTCGGCTTAAGGCGTCACTGGGGGAGGACAGCAAAGGACAGGCTGGATCGGATTAAGACGAACTAATGACATACTCGTAGCCATTTAACTTTATACAGGAATTATACAGACGTTTTTAACAAACCTAGTCTTGTTTTTTATAAAAATAAAATGGTACTTACTTTTAACGGGTATCCAAAAGTTCATGTTTTTTCTGAAGCTCGTTTGTCCCATGTTGGCTTCTGTTAGTTTTGAAAGATACTCGTGTTTCTGAATACTCGTATTTGCTGCTATCATAGTAGTGGTCACTAATGGACTGCTCGTTTACTAGTGTCGTGACAACGGAATAGGGATCCTCACGGTGTTTGAAATGTAATTTTTTTTTTTCTATACTGATTTCTACAGTTGATTAATGTGTTTTGATGTAGATAGGACAGTATTTTTAAAAGATGTTGTTTGTTATACATAGTTATATGAACTTGGTTATTTGTTTTTTTGTGAATGGTCTTGTTAATTTGTGATTTTCAATAATGATATTATTAATAAGTTTATAAGTGCCTATTAAAGAAGACACTTTGACGTCAAATAAAATGACTTGCGAGTCAGTATTTACCATCAGTCATTTGCATTTTTTTTAAAGGACACAACACACATATCAACTCAGAAAGGGAACGCCACCGTATCAACTCGGGCCATTCAGTATTCTTTATATGAAATTCCCTACTGCAACGCACACTAATCGGTATCGTAACGGAATCGCCTCGCCTCGGGACAAGCTCACGGACCGCGGTACGGTGCGTGGTCAACATGCAGTTCCCCCGCTTACGGCTCGTCGTCCGCGCGCTTACGTCTCTCCGTACCCGAGCCCCTCTCACCCCTTCCGTAGCCTGCCTGCAGCACACTACTATTGGCACACGTGCTGTAACAAGCCAGGTCAACGAGTGGTCGGCGAGCCGTAAGCGCGCGGACGTCGAGCCGTAGCCGAGTCGACATATCGGAGCTGCTGATCCGCTTTGGTTACGGGCTTACGTTAGGTTGACGGCGAGGCGAAAGGCGATACGGTGACGATCCCTTTCCGAGTTGATGATGTGTACTGTGTCCTTAAAAGTGTGGAAAGTAATTATTGCCTGGAAATCTTGTCAGGAGTTTCCATCATCTACCAACCATTTGTAAATAATTAATTGAATACGGAACCACCACAAACAATTTGATTACAAAAAGATCAGTAATTAGATTAACTTTAGTGCCGCAATTCAAGTTTACAACAGATTATGGTTACTAGTTACTAGTTGACGAATACCAGTGATGTTTAATAGGTCACTTTGACATGAAAATAAGTGGGTTACTGTTTAACTGCGTGGACGTTAGGGGAGTAAATAAATTAGAACCTTCAGTTGACATTAGAATTGATTAAATTAACGGATAAGATGGTAATGATAGCAAGTTTGTGTTGATTTATGATTGAACTTTGAAAAGTTATCGATTAGAACTTGTGAGTTGTCGGACGGTAGATCAAAAGATATAGGAAAGTTTTAATTAGGTATTAATTATTGCTATTGGAGATGTTCTATTTCAATATTATTTCAAACAACTCTGCTAAGTTTCCTAATTTAAATTTGCGTCTTTGATGAAATTCAAAATTGATTTAGCATTTCAGCTGTAACAAATATTTATTTAAATGTAACTAAATGAGATGAGTACGTATTCGTTATTGGTACGATATCAGAGTCTTATATTGTACCTCCTTTAAGAATATCCCGACTGAAAATATGTAATATCATCGATATTTATTAGTATTATCTTGCTTCCAAGTTGACCTATATTTTGAGAAAAACAATCGATCCTGAAGAAGACCTTGCTACTATTCATCTTATTAGGAATTGATAAATGCATTGAACGGGACCGCGTGCGATGCATTAGAATTGCAACAAGAAACGTTATCCATGTTATGAATCTTCTATATCTCTTGGCATTTAGAAACAAGGTCAATATTTTTCAAGGGTAGATACAGTCATGTGCTCAGATTAGATCAGTAATAGTACATTACTCCAGTGGCCAGCAAAAGAGTTGGTGGAGATTGTCGTTTTTTTTATTCTTTTGCCATAGTCATTATCGGATTTATCTACGGAGTAGACCCCCTGGTCGAACAAAAAGTGATTAGGTACTTTTATCACGAATTCTTGAGTATAACACCTTTTTTTTTTTTTGGGTGGTTCTCCCTCTCTGTGGGCGGAGCGGGAGGGCGTGTCAGACTTTTACTGACTAAAACCCACCCGTGTTCCTTCCGTTGCCTGTGTGCCAGGGCCACGATATTCGGACAAACTCGCAACCCTGGCAGGCATTGGTCCTAACGGACCCCGTCGGTTGGTGCTGACATCTATTTGAGGCGCGCGTGGAACACAACGCTTTGTCGACCCGGGCCTGGTCCTTATCGGACGGCGAGCTACCCATCGCTCACCGTCCGCAAGCCCGCGTCTACGGTGGCCGGAAATCGGCTTGCGACTCCCGACGAAAAAATATTCCTATAAATAATTCTATTATTATCTATACATCGTTTGTATTACAAATCAGCAAAAAAAAATGCATGAATTTACATAGAGTTCTTATAACACTGTACAACACTATGGCTTCAGAACCTTTTATAGAGGATTCCTATCATGGCTGTAGTCGCAACTGTACATACTTAGGTATTAAAACACTCATGTGATACTAATATCACTCACATTCGTGTTTTAATACCCCTTTTAGTTTGCTAGTTAGTTGCATAAATAACTATAATATTTTAATCCATTATTAATTTAGTAACTATTAAACGTTTCTTGGAAATACCTTATGTAGGTATTTCCAAGAAACGTTAAATAGTAATGGAATAACATCTAACAATAACATTTCTTGGAATCATATGTATCAACGTAGGCGAAGTAAAAGGAGTATGTAAGGAGCGTAGCAAGTGGCGTTCTATAGTTTCTGCCTACCCCCGTGGGAAAAAGGAGTATGTAAGGAGCGTAGCAAGTGGCGTTCTATAGTTTCTGCCTACCCCCGTGGGAAAAAGGAGTATGTAAGGAGCGTAGCAAGTGGCGTTCTATAGTTTCTGCCTACCCCCGTGGGAAAAAGGAGTATGTAAGGAGCGTAGCAAGTGGCGTTCTATAGTTTCTGCCTACCCCCGTGGGAAAAAGGAGTATGTAAAGAGCGTAGCAAGTCGCGTTCTATAGTTTCTGCCTACCCCCGTGGGAAAAAGGAGTATGTAAGGAGCGTAGCAAGTGGCGTTCTATAGTTTCTGCCTACCCCCGTGGGAAAAAGGAGTATGTAAGGAGCGTAGCAAGTGGCGTTCTATAGTTTCTGCCTACCCCCGTGGGAAAAAGGAGTATGTAAGGAGCGTAGCAAGTGGCGTTCTATAGTTTCTGCCTACCCCCGTGGGAAAAAGGAGTATGTAAGGAGCGTAGCAAGTGGCGTTCTATAGTTTCTGCCTACCCCCGTGGGAAAAAGGAGTATGTAAGGAGCGTAGCAAGTGGCGTTCTATAGTTTCTGCCTACCCCCGTGGGAAAAAGGAGTATGTAAGGAGCGTAGCAAGTGGCGTTCTATAGTTTCTGCCTACCCCCGTGGGAAAAAGGAGTATGTAAGGAGCGTAGCAAGTGGCGTTCTATAGTTTCTGCCTACCCCCGTGGGAAGAAGGCGTGAGTTTATATATGTATGCCACCACTGCATTGTCATCATCATCATTTCAGCCGAAAGACGTCCACAGCTGGACATAGGCCACGCTTGGCAGGCGGGTTGGCGATCGCAGTATGGTCTTAAAATGCATAGAGAACCTAATTTAGGTAGGTACTAAATTAGGTTGATCATGCTATATTTTTTTTGTGTATTCATTTTGAATTTATTTTTAATTTTTGCTGTTCCTTTATCGATACTGAACCTACCCCTAAGCTATGGCATGCAGTTTTTGTAATAAGAACGTAACAGTGGTTGAAATACCGTTCTTTACACAAAACTGAAAACTTAGTTCGGTACTAAGTTGTCAGTTTTGTGTTAGGAACTGTACCATAGTCGGAATAAAGTTCGAAATTCAATAATGGCTCCATGTTTTAAACCTGGGTCTGAAGATAAACCTTGTTTTGTAATAAGGGGGTTTTAGTTTTAAAATCTTTATTAAAGGACATCCAATTTATAATTTTTTCTTCACCAAATGGACTCCTAATACTATCTTAGCTCAAGATATAAATTGCCCGATCGCCGCCGAATCGGCGAGTGATGGACGTTGTGCTTCAGAATACGTTCGTACTGACCTGTGTGAACACAGAAGCTGGTCATCTTTAAGATGCTGTATAAGGCCGGCAGTAAAAGTCACGTTACCCCCCGTACTAGTGGATACTGTATTACAGTGGGTATACCACAAGCAAATAAATTTTCAACAAAATTTTAAATTTTTAGCAAAAAAAGCATACGACATTCACATAATAAGCACGTTCAATTATTGCCATTCAAGAATTGCATGCAAGTATTTACACGCGTGTTATTTCCATAAAATAGCACACAATAATTGAATTTCCCAAATATGTTGGGGTCGGCTTCTAGTCTAACCAGATGCAACTAAATACCAGTATTTTACATGGAGCGACTGCCTATCTGACCCAACCCATTAACTGGGTAATACGATACTCCTTGGTAAGAAGACTGGTTGTCAGACTTTCGTGCTTTTGACGACCGTAACGACTGTTACTGATCCACGAATGACAGCCGGGACCACCGGCTTAAGCACGCAGGAGGACTCGGTATGTAAAGATGGTCACCCATCCACGGACCGACCGCGGCAAGCGTAGCTTAAACTGATCGATCGACCCGTGCGGCTGTTGTGTACTTAGCCACGAGCTCCTCAAAAACTATACCTACATCATCACTCTCAATTCCAGAAAATACCGAAAATACCGAAATTAAATATGATTCCAATAAATAATTTTCCAACGAACTCCTAATTCCATTGTTAACGAAATTGTAAAGTGTACTCAAGAATAAATGACACAGTAGCACCTTTACCATTGGATACAAAATAAACAATACTAATTTGGAGCTGTGCCGATAATAATACACTGTCGAGTCTAGGGCGGGGGGCATAATTTATAGGGCTAACACGCGAACTTACAGTATACTTAGAAATTATAAGTGACAATTTATTGTAGTATAAAGTATGTAGGTATTTCCAAGAAACGTTAAACAGTAATGGAATAACATTTAACAATAACATTTCTTGGAATCATATGTATCAACGTAGGCGAAGTAATTTTTGCTGAGTTCCTTTATCGATACTGAACCTACCCCTAAGCTATGGCATGCAGTTTCTTTAACACCCTGTATATTGTAATGTCAACAGTACCTAACCTAAAATGGTGCAAATAAATAAAATACCATAAGTTGAAGCAACAATAAAAAGTTGCCCCGTTTAAACACTGTTACGTTGCTGTTTATTGCTTCAATTTTATTGTATGCCACAGGCATGAAACTTGCATCGTGTAAATGAATGAAAAGCTTAGTTAGTGAAGATTAAGTTTAGTATGAAACTACCTATATGGGCCAGTGCTACATTCTTACAAAGATTCTTTCTCTATGGACTTTAAAACCACTAATCTCATTCAGATGATATTCGTGCTCGTCTCCCCGCATTGAGGATTATTTCAGACTCCTGTACTATGTTCAGACTTAGCTGTAGTATGTATTCTGAAATATTGGGATTAGTTGTCGTTTTTAGACCCTCCTGATTTTAGCTGTATTTTTTTTTCTAAAAACTGGTAATGTAATGGTGGGTACATGGGTACATAATTATGTGAAACGTATCATGAATGTAACATTCGTTTAAACGAGTATGCAGTCCAAATATGTGCAATGCAACATGAAATGTAACACACGTTGAAACAAATTCAATACCTCGAACCTAGTATCAACCTCGAACGTAGATGCCATTTCATTCACTATTTTTGTCATAAAATTATGTCTATCATTCCGCAGGGTACCTCTTTTCCAAATTGGACCGACAGTAATCTCGATACTTCTAGGAAGAAAAATGTGCATTATTTTAATGTAGACTCGCAGTGGGCCCCTATTTTACCCTCACTATATGGACAAAGCTTATTTAACTAAAAGTAACCACCAAAGTCAAGTTCAGATGATTTATTTGAAATATGCACAAAAAAGCCACTTTGAACGTTAACATTTCCAACAAAATAGATATGATTCTACGTAGTTTCCCCTCTTCACTCAAGACTAAAAGACTACCAGGTTATACCTAGCTATCGAGACAAGGAACATGATGATAGTTCACGGACCAATTAGCAACGAACTAAACTATACTACTAAATGTGTAATATTATTTGAATAAGTACCTTTTTCTTGATCTACATTGTATTTAGACACGTTTAGTTTTAAAATCTTTATTAAAGGACTTTTAATTTACAAATTTTTCTTCACCAACTGGTCTCCTAATACTATCTTTGCTCAAGATTAAAGAAATTCAGCAGCATCTGGCTACACAATCGCCGCCGAATCGGCGAGTGATGGACATTGTGCTTCAGAATACGTTCGTAGTGACCTGTGTAAACACAGAAGCTGGTCATTTTCTTTATTTTTGAAGTCATTACTATAAGAATAACCCCGTGGCCATGAATTAAACGCTCAAGCGATACGCGTCTTGCGACGGTGACTGCGGGGAAAACAAATGATCTTTCATTTGTTTTCCCCGCAGTCACTGTTGCAGTTGTTTAAAGCATACCACGAGTCGAGAGCGACGCGCGACGGTTTGGCGCATATAACTGGCATGACAGAAACAGGTCACGAGCGATCTGATGCAGGAGTGAATGAAATGTGCTAGCTAACAGCGTGGCGGCCACGGCTCCAGAGCGGGTGTACCCAGCGAGCGCAGTCTAACAAGTCCACGCCGTCGCCACAGACTGGTCGTGGCATGGTATTAAGTCGCGCGCGCTTATCGCTTGACGCAAATCACGTCACATCGCCCGAGGCCATGAACAGTACTCCGAGTGTAAGCTTACAAGTGAGTAAACGTAACTAGCGCGTTTGCGTTAAGATTTTTATTCTCACTCTTATACTCTTAGCGTTATGATCTATCGGTTAAATTTAACGCAAACGAAATAGTTACGTTTACTCTTTTGCAAACTTACACTTGGGGTACAGGACCTGAGGGAAACCATGGTTTTCGTAGTGGCTATGTCTGTCTGCTACATAATATGCGCGTAGCTCTTTTTTAGAACTAATTCTATTAGTAGTTTAGAACAACAACTAAGTGCAAAATACAATAGATATATGTCCTTGTAAGGCTGCGTTCATTGAGTAGCAGTCAAGGAATTTGCTGGAGCTAGCGTTTAAGGATCCTATTTATCGGGACAGTTGCGGTAGCATCGCCGTCAATTGGCTCCCGAAACTATATTGTGAAGATTGTTACTCTCAAGCAAACCGCTCTTCCTGAACACAACTTTGGATGATCAATCAATCAAAATCAATAAAAAATATTTTTATTTCTTGTATTCCCGTTGTCCCCGATCGCCGTGTCCCCGTTCTACGGGGACAGCGGTACTTCAATTAAATATTTAAAAATACTTCCCGTTGTCCCCGTGGTTTGGTTTTACATTCAAAATTATGTTTCTGGCACTCGCCGGCCGCTGCCGCGGCACCGCTCGCTACGCTCGCTCGGCTCGTGCGTTGTGTGGTCACAGTTCTAACCTAACCTAACCTAGCTGTTTCGATTTAAAAAAGGTTTACTTCGTACGATAAGGGGACAACGGGAAATAAATTTAATCACGTCCCGCTGTCCCCGTGACGGGGATATGGCAAACGGGGACAACGGGAATACACTTTTTATTTCACATAAGCCTACATGGGCACTTATGAAACGTCAGAAGCTAGGTGAACAGTTCCAATTGGTCTTTTCCTATGGAGAAGAGCTACTAAGAGAAACTCCACGGTTATTCTTAAAAAAATAAATTGGTGGATGGTGAATGAAAGAAACAATAAAAATAATGCATGTTTTGTTATTAACCCAACATTCATCTAACTAATTTCCAGCCTATAAACAAACTTCTTTGATTATTATATTTGGCCGAAAAACACCATGAAAAGAGCTACATTCATGCTGATGTTTTCACAAAATGATGAAAAAAAATGAATAAAATGATAAGGGGTGGTATTTCTTCTGATTTCGGGCCTTATAATAATTTTGTTGCACGACATGCAATAAAACTAGGCCTAGACAATATAAACAGAGCACTTTGTGCATAGTACACAGAGCTCATTGTGTTCTGCTAATATTCTTATTAATAGTTTGATCCTACAGCAACACTCTAAGTTACCCCTTACAACAACCAGGCGTAGAAAAGATTTAGTGTATTGTGTTCCTAGAACCAAAACGGTATTTGCTAGCAAATTTTTTGACCACATCGGGCCTTATTTGTATAATAAGTTGTCTAGGAGTTTGAGGTTACGTGATTTGTCAATCTATAATTGCAAAAAGATTTTAAATGAATTTCTACTTCAGATTAATTATGTTAACACAGAAAAGCTATTAGTAAGCCTATCATAAATACAAACACAAAGCTCGTATTCACACATATTCAGTCACATACACCAATTACAGCAACACACAACATCATACAAACATCAACACAACAACTTGTTTATAACAATTTTTTTTCTAAATATTTTACATATACATAATAATTTTTAGTTTTACCCACCTTACGAATGTATTATTTAACACCGAACACCTGCTAAATGTCTTAAAATATTATGTTCACTATAAAGTGCTGATACGTGTCTGATTGTTGGAGAACGAGGAAGACTGACCTACCGTGATACAATTTTATTAGTACGGAGGTCAGTGTGAATTACTGTCAAGCAGCCATAATATTTGTACGCACGACATGAGATCTTAAGTTTTGTATTTTATTTTTTTAATTTTCTCTTTATAAGTATTTGTTATTTTTATGGTTGTTATTGCGATGCTGGAAATAAAGTTTATTTTATTTTTGTTTATTCCCACAAGAGGAATCAACGCTCATAAGGAGAGTGTGAAATAAAAACCAGAAATATTGCCATTTTTTTTTATAAAAAACCTATTTTAGAACCAAAAAGCTAATTTTCTGAAGCTATTCTTTTCAATTATCGTTGACCGATAATCATCATGTTTCGTTGTTGATCTGTAAATGGAATAAGAATTACATTTCTGCTGACTTTTTTAACGGTTTGATGATGAAAACAAAGAGTGAGATGGTAAAGTATTTTCATAGCTCTTTTTTTTTGGGTGGCAAATTATCGAATAACTTCTCCCGCTCTGGGCTGAGCGGGAAGGCGTGTCAGACTTTTACTGACTAAAACCCACCCGTATTCCTTCATTTGCCTGTGTGCCAGGGCCACGATATCCCTTTCGGACAAACTCGCAACCCTGGCAGGCATTGGCCCTAGCGGACCCCGTCAGTTGGTGCTGACAACTCTTTGAGGCGCGCGTGGAATACGACGCGCCGTCGACCCGGGCCTGGTCGTTATCGGATGGTGAGCTACCCATCGCTCACCGTCCGCGGCCCGCGTC
This sequence comes from Tiliacea aurago, assembly GCA_948098905.1. Taxonomy (NCBI): domain Eukaryota; kingdom Metazoa; phylum Arthropoda; class Insecta; order Lepidoptera; family Noctuidae; genus Tiliacea; species Tiliacea aurago. Next base: position 21,690,520 of record OX402578.1, read on the forward strand.
TACGGTGGCCGGAAATCGGCTTGCGACTCCCGACGCCCGGGGCGTCTCCTGCGGCGACTAGGAGCGCGAGGGCGCGAACCTTGCCTCTCCCTCACGCGTTCCGCCTCCCCCTTCGCAAGGACGAGTATCTGCAGGTAGTCACTACCAGATCCAAGTCTCTCTGCAGGCGATGCTAAACTCGCTGCACTACAGTGAAATGAGAAAGTGGGACAGCGAATATCTTGTGTGCTCTTTCCACTAATTAAACACCATATGGCCCTTAAACATATAATCTATACTCCATTGGTTTAGGTAGTTAAATAAAGGTAAACAAATCATAAAAAGGGTTTTTATAGATGACACTTTCTTGTTTAAAAATATGTTGTAACTTTTAACCAAATTATATTTATTTTTGATTTGTACAATAGTTTCCTCTTTTGTTACTGTATGTTAAACTTCATTATTTATTCTTAAACTACTATTTGTATAAGTAATTGCTTGAGCACATTTTTTGTTAAATTCTTTAATATTTTGTAATCTGTCTATTGTAAAGAGCCCAAAATGGCAGGTTCTCTAAACGTCAATGAAATAAAACGGTGCTAAATTGAAGAGTACAACTGTGACGTGGCATAACAACTGAAGTGACAGGTATTACGTTTAGTCGGTTACTTGACAGCTCTCTCGTCATGTGTTTTTTTTTGTTTACCTTTATATAACTACCTAAACCAACGGAGTATAAATATTAAGTCTGTATCCCCGAAGGGGTAGGTAGGTAGGTAGACGTGCTGGTTTGAGTGCGTCAGTGTGGCCCGCTTCTATAAAGATATTCTAGTATCTACTGTAATTATAATAACATTATTCGAGTGGTACCGATCCCATCTTCGTCATCTAAAGACAGCCATCTTAGTTCGTTGTGGATGTTTTCCAAGTTGTCTATATTATTCATCTTTTCCTCCCTTAGTTGCGCTTCTGACAACTGGAACGGAGAAATAAAAAATATTTTGTATTTATTTTAATTTAAAAGTTTGAAGTATGAACTTAACTGTCAGTTATAATCGGTTGATCATCAATCCATTTACACGGTGCAAGTTTATTGCCTGTGGCATAACATAAGGGACTTACTGGCACCATCTATAATAAAAACATGTATAATATTGTTGCACGATACGGGCAAGTTAGTTGCCGTTCAAAACTGGTAAACAGCACGTAGGATAAAATTGCACGTAACTCTAGTTTTACAAGTACGAACGAATGAAATAAGTTTAAAAAATCTTGAGAAGACATTCAATAAAACTTTAATGAAATATTTGGCACCGCCAAACCGATCGAATGATCAAGGATGTGGAACTCTGTATTAGGACGAGGCAAAACTTGCATAAAATAATCGCCTTGCAATACAGTTTATTGCCTTGGTGTAAGTCACATGCAGTTTTATTGAACGGCAAAACTTGCATTCAATTATTATAATTATGCAATTTTATGGAAATCGCACGCGTGTAAACGCTTGCATGCAATTATTGAATGGCAATAAAATTGAGCGTGCTATAGCCATGCGATTATTGCTCTTGAACGTTCCAGAATCTTGCACCGTGTAAATGGAGCTTTACAGTTTAGTAATGTCGGAATTTTTGATCAATTGTTTCTCAATGAAGATTTTGCTGTCATCTTGTGCATGGATGGTAGGTACAAGCAATTTTGCAATAACTTCTTGTTACCAGTTACCTAATCGCCAATTTCACGGATGTGTGGAATGATGTGAATGATGTGTGATGCAATGTAGCTGTGGACTGCTTGAATGAAAAATATTTTGATCTATGATTTATTGAGTTTTACAATACTAATGCATATTTTTTATAACATATCACAGTTTTAACATTACTTGCACTGCTTTTATTTCTTAAGACGCAGATATTTGCCAGTGACCTTGAGTGGTTAGCTTGCGTGTTCTGTACTGAGCTCACGCAACGCGTCGTACGTTCAGCCAGTAATAGGACTCGCCCATCAAGGAGCGCTGTCCCCAATTTGACGCATTATTAATTTATTATACACAAAAAAAAGGTATTTTAATAAAACGCGTATATTAAAAGATCAATTATTAAATTATAGATAAATTGGTGAAGGTTTCAGAAAAATACGCTTGGTAGATTTTGCGCCGTTCTCACTTTTTTATCCGCATTAGACATAACTTTACAAATTAATTTCTCTATGTAATAGAAACATAATCTAAAATATTCACATATAAAGTTATTGAGAAAATGCTCTAATTTAACATATATTTTTTTTCAAATCATTAACACTGCTCTTTTAGACGTGATCTACAGTATAAAATCATTAAAAGTGGGTTATCGTCGCCTTAATGAACTAAAGTTGTTTTATCGTTGGGGTATATTAAACGCACTGATGTATGCCTCTAACAGTGTTATGAATGTAAAGGTAACCCGGCATCTGCTATGTGAGGCACATGTGCCTGTTGTTTTTTTAAGTCAGATGACCGCGTGAGTAAGATAACTTGACCTAAAAGTTAATCTACTCGAATACAATACCAAAGTTTCAGCACACTTTGGCATCTAATAATAAGATCAATAAAAGGTTTGTATCTCGTTACATTTTAGAACCTTTTGATACCTACTCTAATATGTCATCAGAATTGCTCTGTACAAGAAGAAAATAATGATAATCATCATTTACCTCGAACCTACGATCAACAACATCTTCTTTATCTCGTATATCTCTGGTCCTTCTATAATTCAGGTTTGTCTGTGCATCCGCACCGTATCGTCTTCTACTATATGGGCTGAAGTAAGGATTCAGTGGTCTTACTTCTCTCCGTCTTAGATTACCAATAATCATGTGATTGTTATCATTATAATAAAAATCTTGAAACTGAGAATAAACCATTGCTATTTGCACAGTCAAAAAACCACATACGAAAAACGGACGAACCATTTTGTAAATGGAACGTGAAGTTGGTTGAAAATGTCACGTGATAGTAATTTACTTAATTTGACTATGGAACGTATTGGTCAGACACAAATTAACAGTGTTGCAATGCAGACGTGTTTATAATAAGTTGCCGCAAACTTAAAAGGAAAATATAAATAAAAAAAACCAATGATAATATCAGGCTAACAAATATTTTATTTCAATATTATGATTGTAATTTTTATTGAGTTGAAAAACTTTACGACACACTTTTCAATTTTATATTTAAATAAAACCAATGGTTTTGAGTTAGGTAATAAATACATACATTCAGGAAAAAACACCAGTTTTTGACGAAGAGTTATCGCGGACTAAACGGATAATAGAAGAGACAATAAGTCATTTTTTTGATTGATTCTCTTGTATTCTATGGTTATTTTTTCTTGGTAGGTACATAACTTGATTTAAATATCTTAAATATTGTAGTTCATCAAAAAAGAATATACATTACCGTATCTTATTCGTGTTGTTTCAATGTATCTTATGAGAGTTTGTCCAATGTCGATGATTGCACACAACTTGTGTGAGTTGGTTGTTTAACTATACACAACGTTGTCAAGTTGTCTAACTTTAAAGTCTTATTACGATGTGAGCTACTGAGTAATAGAGCCTGTAATTACTAAAGGCAGGGCTGGATTAAAATATGTGTATTAATCAGCAAGTAAATTTATTCTGCCCGTTTCTTATTAATTCCAACTCACTAGCGACAGTTAAATGAAAGTATTGTAGCAGTGGTGGCCCAGTGGTTTACCCCCGATTTACCCAGACTGGCGTTTTATTTTGTGAAAAATTATTTCATCACTACTGCTCTCAAATCGGTGAAGGAAAACATCGTGAGGAAACCGGCAAGACCTAGAACCAAAACTTTGTACGCATGACGTGACATCGAACAACCCGCACTGGGCCCGCGTGGTAGATTACAGCCCACTCGAGATCCCTCTCGAAGAGGCTTATTTAGCTTTTTTTAATTTTGAGGTTTATTTCTGTCGCTGTTTAGTTGCTTATTACCACGGAGAGATGTCAGATGTTACACATCAAATGCGTGATTTTTTTTGGGTGTGATGTGAATCTTCAAATAATTTCTCCCACTCTGGGCGGAGCGGGCGGGCGTTCCTTCAGTTGCCTGTGTGCCAGGGCCACGATATCATTGTCTTGCTCTTTTTTTATATTTTTATTTTTCTTAAGTTACTTTGAGTATGTTTAGTTTAATTTGTGATCTTCCTGTGCCGTCCCAATAATTATTTATTTTTCTTTATTTCTTTAAATGTTTTCATGAAAACGTACCTGAGCAGGTCCTGGATGCTTGTTTAATAATATCTGAGCACTAATAAGCTGTTTGTTGAGTAGTGTTTATTATCCTCGAGGGTTACTGTGAGAATACAATATGTATGTCTAGACTAAAGTGTTTACACTGTTCTAAATAAAATTAATGTTTGGCTTGTTGCAGTTTTGGTATCGTACTTATTATATTTTCAAAGGTGGGTATTTAACTTGAAGGCTCAATATTGGGTCCTTTCCTCTTTTTAGTATATATTAATGATCTTCCCCATTTATTCAAAAACCAACCACAAATGGTGTTATTTGCTGACGACACTTCCTCTTAATCTTTAAGATAAATAGACGGGCATCAAATCTTGACGACGTAAATAACGCCCTACTGCAGGTCCAAAATTGGTTCACTGCTAATAATTTAGTATTAAATGGGAAAAAAAACTAAATGCATAAGATTTGTTTTACCGAATGTTAAAAGTAGTGATTGTGACATAGTATTGAATAAAGAGAAACTGGAATTCGTCGATAAAACTGTTTTCCTTGGGATCACGCTCGACTCAAGGCTGCAATGGGGTCCTCATTTAACATCTCTTGCAGGACGGCTAAGTTCAGCAGCGCATGCTGTGAGAAAAATCCGTCAATTCACTAATGTAGATACCGCGAGGCTAGTCTATTTCAGTTACTTTCATAGTATTATGTATTACGGTATTTTACTATGGGGACGGGCTGCAGATATCGAGTCTATTTTTATTCTGCAGAAAAGAGCCATCAGAGCAATATATGGCCTCCGCAGGCGCGATTCTCTAAGGGAACTGATTAAAGATATCAACATCATGACGGTACCTTGTCAATATATCTATGAAAACATCATGTACGTACGAAAAAATTTAAATAGTTTCAGTAAAAGAGGTGAAAGACACAATTATGGGACTAGAAATAGGGATGAATTAGTTCAACCAGGTTTCAGACTGGCTAAAGTAGACTCATCCTTCATGGGGTACTGTTTAAAATGCTACAATAAAATACCTCCCCACATAGTCCAACTAAATGAAACGAAATTTAAATATTTTATAAAACGCACACTATGTAGCCAAGCATATTATAAGTTGGGGGATTACATTGCTGACAAAAATGCTTGGATTAACGCTGGTCCTGCTCCACAAGGGCGCATAAACTAATTGAATAGCATTCAAATCTATTGTTGGAGCGGCTGAAGATTGTAAATACTATCTTTATATTGTATAAATTCAATCTATTAGTATTGTATAATTGCATAGCACATGTGTGAGCACTATGTACCTACCATTTTCTGAGTACGTCTTTTATTGACTTGAATGTGCCATGGCGGCTGAGAGTGTCATGCTCACTAAAATGTCTAGCTGATGGTGGCGTATGTGTTGGATCATTAAGTTCCCTTCAAAATGGTTGAGCTAAATGGTACTGATCCATGCGTCATGTTCGTGAACGGGCGCCGTCAGTAGGGACTGGTCATTTCTTAGCTGCCACGGCTTATTTTAACTTAGTATTTTAGTTGTTTTTTATATTTTTATTACGGACGCTTTTAACGTGCACGTCTTTCTACATTGTTCTCACATGTATAATTTCAACATAAATTATGTAATCAATACTATGTAACAATATTTTGATTTAAAAGAGTGTCCGTGGAGTTTCTTGCCCATTCTTCTCCATAGGAACCTACTACGCTTTGGAATGGGCAACTAGCTTCATCTGACTGACTGACCCCTTGACAATTCAAAAGTGCCTATAATAGGTTTATTTGAAATAAATGCTTTGAGTTTTGAGTTTGAGTTTGAAGTGCTATAATAATAATACCATTTATTTCAGGCGACACAGGCCCATGGAAAAATACCTTTACCTAAACATACATATTGTATAAACAAAAACTTGTGTTAATAAAAAACTTTTTACAAAAAAAAATAACTGACTTCCAAAAAACATAGTAGTGTTTTTTTGGAAGTCAGTTATTTTTTTTGTAAAAAGTTTTTTATTTTTCACTTTTTAGTGGGTCAGTTTTTAATTTATCTAAGTTGTAATAGCCTATTGTCAACAGTTCACCACCTTTTACAAAATATTGCTTTTCCCGATGCTGGGACGTTAATTGTTGAAGAGTTCTTCTGGTAAGAACCAGGAGAACTGCCACTCACCATATGCATTGTGACGAGCATAAATTGCTTAGCAACCATATTAAAGTACCTAATCGAATCGCCCGTTCCGTTGAGGAGTTCCCTGAACTGTCCTTCGTCTTCATCATCAGATCTACTCCAGACCTTTATTAAATTGTAGTGGTTTAAAATACTTAATGAAAAAACTTACAAACGCACTAGTGGAGTGACGTCACGGATGTCAATCAAGGTCTAAGCTCTCTGTTTACTTCTCGCGAAATAAATAAAAATACAAGTTTGTTTTGCATAAATATATTGTAAAAGTACATGTGTATGTCCAACTTACAAGCAACAATATTTTCCAGTGTTTTTGTGCTGTGTTTAATAAAATATACTCTAAAATCTTTTTATCGATCACCAAGAATATCTACCTATGTACCTGACACACGAAGGAAAATAAACAGTGTTTTATTCGTGAACGGGAATCAAACTGTGACCAAGCTTTAGTGTGTGCGCACCTTTACGTCAATACTGTTCTCAGCTTATGGTGTCTATCAGTACCATACACACCGTGAATACTCCCATAAACGTGTTTCTCAAAATAGCGCCATCTGTTGCCTTGGCGGTGTACTACTTGGACTAATCGATTACACAAATACACAAGTTCAACATGGCTAAGTGCGGTGGCTGTGGCAAGTTTCTATCGTCGACAGAGGCCGCCAATTGCAATTTATGTAGGTCTTGGTACCATCGAGCATGTGTGGGCATACAGAATACCGGCCCTTTAACGACCCCATGGCACTGTCCTGAATGTACTAAGGACCTGGTAAGGGACAACCAGGCTGAAACACCGGTAAGGGCGCGTACGCCAGCGCCATCTGGACACGAGGAAAGCCTCGTTAACTTGATGGATACCAGCCCCATAAACAGCACAGCCCTAGACGCTACACAGGAGCTCAACCTCAACCTAGACATTCTCAGGGCAGAGCTAAACGTATTTAAGGAGGAATTTTTGAAGACGGTGCGAAATGAATTTCAGCTGCTCCGTGATGATCTGTCCGAGCTAAGATCCTCTCTCAACGCAACTAATGATAGGATGAGTAATCTGCAGGAGAGAGTGGCTGTGTTAGAAAATAAACACACTCTGCCCCAGGTATCGTCGGAGGTAAATGATCTGATATCACAACTGCGGAGCGATATTAACGACCGAGATCAGGAGCTGCTCGCAAATGATATACAGATCACCAACATACCGGAGACCAGTGGTGAAAACCCAATACACACGGTGATGTTGGTTGCGTCTATGATTGGCGTCAAACTCAAAGCGCGCGACATAGTGAGCGCCGACCGTGTCGGAGGCAGGCGCATTAACGCGACACAGGCGACGGCGCCAGTGGAGACCCGCCCCCGCTTCCTCGTCGTGCGCCTTGCACGCCGCGACCTGCGTGACGAGCTGCTGGAGGGTGCGCGTGTGCGTCGCGGCATGACTACTGCGGACCTGGATTTGCCGGGCCCTGCGACGCGCTTTTTCATCAACGAGCGCCTTACGAAGATAAATCGAGAGTTGTTTCGGAGCGCCCGTGAAGCCGGCAGTCGCCTCGGTTGGCAATTCGTATGGGCAAAAAGAGGCCGTATTCTCGCCCGGTACAAACCCGGAGACGCCACTTGCCACATCCGCTGTGAGGTTGACTTACAGCGCATCTTCGGACCGACACCGGGTAACGGCGGCAATAGCACACTATAAAATTACCTTTTCGTTTGTTTTTATTTGTTTTGTTACACTTAATACTTGTCTAGTTAAGCTCATATTATTTTCTTATACTCGTACTGTCCTGATTGTCAAAGTAAGTTAAGGTGTGTGTCTTGCGGCGCACCTCTGTCAACTACACGTAAACCAGTTTTATTGCACCACATATATTTATCTACACAATAGATTTATTACAAAACTAATATTTAATTTTACAAGCTTATTATTTACAAAACTTTTATTTACATATCACAGCTTAAAACCTATATTTCATTTTAATTTAATTATATTAATTATTTCCATTTTTACAATTGAACTAAAACTAATAATATTTTATGAAATTAGAATGGAAACTACTGAATGCGCACTGATAGTATTGTTAAATAACGGAATTATTTTATATTATTATAATGATGACTAAAGGAGAAACGTTCCTTAAAATTGGTTTTCTTAATGCTGGTTCATTGGGTACAGGTCATGATAACTTGGTAGGTGCACTCGACAGGCATTGTTTTGACATTATGGCTATTAACGAGACTTGGTTGCGTCCGGGCGAAGAGGGGCGCGCTCCGGTGGTGCCGGGCTACCGTCTGCGTCACACACCGCGGCCAGCGAGTGTGCGCTCGGGTCGTGGTGGGGGCGTCGGCTTTTATCTGCGGCGGGGTTTGAGCGCGCGTACTTGGACTGGTGCGATCGATCCAAGGTTCGAATCGGTTGAACAAATGTGGTTAACGATCTCATTGAACGGCAAAAAGATTGCTATAGGTACAGCCTATCGACCGCCATGGCATGACCTTGTCCTTTTCCTAGATGCCATAACGGATTCTATTAGTTCATTGGGAAATTGTGACCACTACATAGTACTTGGCGACTTCAATGTTAATTTGTTAGACACGAACGGGATAAAAACTAAAAATATTCATGAGTTTTTGAATTGCCTTAGTCTTTCACAGTTGGTCACAACTCCTACTCACTTTACAGCATCCAGTGAAACTCTCATAGATCTCCTATGTACTGACCTGAGAGCAAGAAATACAGTTGTAGAACCTTTGGGTTCAATCAATGGCCATTCTATGATAGTTGGTGAATTCCACATTAAGCGTGACAAGTTTAAACCATACTTGGTAAAATTTCGGCCGCTTAAAAATGTGTGCACGGAAAGCTTTAATTTACATTTATCGTTTTTAAATCTTGAAGTTATTTCGTCGCTTGACAACGTTAATGATATGGTGCATGTTTTTAATACCCATGTCATTTCCTTGTTTGATGTTTACGCACCGATCAAGACGTGTACTGTAAAGGAAAAGTCGTATCCGTGGATTACAGATACAATCAAAGCTATGATACGTTTACGTGACGACGCACTTAGTAGTTATAGGAAAACGAAAGCCGACTCAAAAAAAATATATTACAAAGAGCTAAAACACTTAGTAATTAGTTCGTTGTACAGTGAAAAAGTAGCATATTTTAAGCACAACATAAACAATAGAATAAAGGATCCTAAACTATTATGGAAAAACCTAAAATCCACTTTAATAACAACTTTTTAGTTGTCCCCGGTAACCCCGTGGCAAGCACATCACTTATGAACTATTATGAAAATCATAGACATGGTGAAGAAATTTTCGCAATCACTCCAGTGGATGAGAACGACATCTCTCGTGTTATCTCCAACTTTAAAAGTAACGCTGAAGGTTACGACAACATTACTCTGGATATGATTAACATGACTCTGCCACACACGTTGAATGTTGTAACGGCCATAATAAACCGCTCCCTATTGACGTCTACGTTCCCCGACCTATGGAAAATTGCCTCCGTTAGGCCCTTGCCAAAAAACTCAAATCCGTCTACTTTAAAAGACCTACGCCCTATAAGTATATTACCTTGTTTATCCAAAGTATTAGAAAAAGTCGTTAGCCGCCAATTAACGCTGTTTTTGGAAAAAAATAACGTTCTACCTGATTTACAATCTGGTTTTAGAAAACAGCGCAGTACATCTACTGCTTTACTGGATGTTACTGATAATATATTATCTGCCCAAGATAAGGGTATGTGCTCATTACTGGTTTTACTCGACTTTTCCCGGGCATTTGATGCAATAAATATCCCGCTATTATTAGCGAAGTTAAATTACTATGGTTTCGACCCTAGCGCTACGCAATGGTTCCGCAGCTATCTAAGTAATAGGGAGCAACTTGTTGACTTGCGTTTGGGTGACGGCACTACCCTTAGATCAAGACCTATTTCTGTAGATAGAGGAGTCCCGCAGGGCTCCATATTGGGCCCCATTCTCTTTATTTTGTATTGTGCGGATATTATAAAATGTCTCCATAGATGCAAGTACCATATTTATGCCGACGATGTCCAACTTTATATATCATTTAGACCAGACGAGTACGATAATGCCATTAAGGACCTTAACGATGATCTTCAAAGAATCGCCGCCTGGTCTGAGGAGAACTGCTTGTCGTTAAATCCAACAAAAACGAAATATATGGTATTTGGCACAAGACAGCAGTTGGCTCGGTTACCAGTGACATTTGACTTGAAACTTATGGGTGAACCAATTGAGCGAGTGAATGAAGCGCGAAATCTAGGTATTATTATGGATAAAGACCTTCGTTTTGAGAAACACGTAGCAGACTCGGTTAGAAACTGTTTCTATCGCCTTAAGGTTTTATACAATGTGAGGCCTTTTTTATCCGAAAGACTGCGGGAACAGCTAGTGGAAACTCTGGTTCTGTCTAGGTTGAACTATGCTGACACGGTTTACGGCCCGCGCCTATTAGCTCGTACCGACCGCCTCATCCAAAGGGTACAAAACGCCTGTGCTCGTTTTTGTTACAATATCCCTCGCAGAAGCCATGTAACACCTTTTCTAAACAAGCACTTTACACTAAAAATGAAGTCCAGACGCAAACTACACTTGGCTTGCCTTCTGTTCGGTGTGGTTAAATATCAGAAACCAGACTACCTATTCAACAAGCTAAGCTGGGTTACGAGTAGACGAGAATGCGGGAGAAGGCAATGCTCACAACAACTCTCGACACAGTCTCAGGGTTCAGCCGCTTTTAGGGGTAGCTTTCGTTATGCGGCTTCCAAAGTATGGAATAACCTCCCACCACCGATTAGAGTAATTAACAGCATAGACACTTTTAGACGACGCTTACGGCAGTACCTTATAGAAGCGCAACGGGAGCTGGACATGGTGGCACTAAATGTCTCAATTATATGATGTGTGTGGGTACCTACCAACTTCGGTATGTGTTAGTGTTTCTGTGTCTGTCGGTGAAAGTTGCACGAAAATGCAAATAGCCGCTGTTATATATATTACATGTTATGTTAGATTTCATTGCTGGGAATTGCTCTTGCTCATGCTCACGCTCGGCTCTGCTCACTGGCTCATGTCTAGTATGTCCTCGGCCCGGAGGTTGTTGCGATATTCACGGCATCGCTGCATCTTATTCGCAGATGTGAGACCTGTTAAAATAAAAGACTACACATTTAATTAAACATTTATCTCCAACTTATGCATTGCTGAACTCATGCGTTGCTGTTCAATTTACCCAATGTGCCTGGCATACTTGCACGCGGCTGAGACGTACGATGTCTGGATGGCGCCATTTCACCCATCCTTCACCAAGCTCTGTGCAGATTGTGGTTTTCCTTCCCCATAAAGAAGCATAATGACTGTAGAAGGGGAAACGAGAAATTAAAAGTGGGTAGGTATCGTCACATTATAAAGATTTCATTAAGATTTCATAACGACTTATAATACTAATAATGACTAGCGCTTACCTTTCATATATATTATTTCATATATATTATGTTTTATCTTTCGTTTATGTACGCTTGTCTGCTCTTTTCCACTTTCACCAACAATGTTTAGATGACTTATTTAAACTATTCAATATAACCACAGTATTTAGTCAATCTCAATACCTAGCATGGCTAAGAAAAGTATAAAAAACACATAAAGTTGCAAATTGTTCGTAAATAGTCCGTCGCGCTCGGTTGCTTGCAGCGTATTGTGCGATTATGCGATGAAGTGCATGGATTAATAATGAGTCAATGTGTTGGAACATGGAAGTTTGGCATCATTATTATTTTTTTTTTTTTTAAACAGGTTTTTTGTTCGACTTGTTTCGAAGGATTTATTTACTTAGATATTAACAAGGTCCTGATGTGTCCTTCTCATTTATTTATTAGTGTTTTTTTTGTTTTGTTTTTTTGCAGTTTTCACTATAATCACACTATATTATTTTTTATCTGACACAAATTTATTTTATTTATTTATTTATGTATGCAGTATAGAACTGATTCACATCCGTCACCTCATACTTCAGGTCCAGTTGAAAACCAGCGTCAGGCACCAGTTGTCTGGCATTTATGCTGAACTGGGCCTTTTTGGCGCAGCCGTGAGGCACACTTAGCCGCTAATTTCTTACATCGCACTTTACACTATTTACTTGTTTTTTATTTTTTATTTTTACATGCTGTACTTATGTTATATTGTGTGCCTTAGTCTGTGCTGAATAAATGTATTTTCTTTCTTCTTTCTTAGTCGCCCCTACGATTTTTTAAGAAAGTTCCCCTTGATTTCTCTGGTCTGCCATCATCAAACCCTGACTTCCGTATCATGGGACCACCTTTGAAATATCTCTTTCCAACAAAAAAAGAATCATCAAAATCGGTTCATAAACGACGAAGTTAGGCGCGAACAAACATAAAAAAAAAGCATTTATACGTTCGAATTGAGTAACCAACTTTTTTATAAGTCGGTTAAAAAAGGCTTAAGACTATGTTAGTAGCACTTCACTTTGCACTAGATTGTGCTGTCCTGTGGAACTTGTCCGCGGAAGCGACGGAACACCACGTCTTGCGGCCAAAAGTCTTCCATGACGCGGGGCAGATAACATTTCGGAACACGCACGACGAACGCTTTGGAACTACGCCACGCTTGCTACGCTATGGTCGCATGATATCACTACATATTATAAAACAACGTCCCCCCGCCACGTCTGTCTGTCTGAACGCGATAAACTCAAAAATTGCTAAACGGATTTTCATACGGTTCTCACCAATTGACGGAGTCATTCATGAGGAACGTTTAGGTGTATAATTCATTAAGATTTTGTGTAAATTAGCTGAAATATGACATGACGATGATTGTTAAAGATGTCAAAAAAAAAATGTCGACTGGGAGTTTTACTAGCTTGCGCGTGACGGTAGTACGTTTCCGTGGGATAATTTCCGTCCTTCCGATCTTCACGCGAGCGAAGCCGCGGGCAAAAGCTAGTGTAAAATATGGTGGTAAGTTAACAAGCAATGGTCCACACATTGCTTGTTAACTTAAGTTTTTGCCGTTATCAATATCGAGCAAAAAATCACGTTTGTTGTATGAGAACCCCCTTAAATATTTATTTTATTTGGTTTTAAGGTTCCGTACCCAAAGGGTAAAACGGGAACCCTATTACTAAAGCTCCGCCGTCTGTCTGTCTGTTTGTCTGTCCGTCTGTCACCAGGCTGTATCTGATGAACCGTGATAGCTAGACAGTTGAAATTTTCACAGATGATGTATTTCTGTTGCCGCTATAACAACAAATACTAAAAAATAGAATAAAATAAATATTTAAGGGGGCTCCCATACAATAACCGTGATTTTTCCCTCGTTTTTGCTCTGTATTGATAACGGCAACAAGTAGACGCTTGAAATATTCACAGAATATGTAGATATATATAGATTTTAAAATAAATAATTAAATTAAAATAAAATAAATATTTAAGGGGGCTCCCATACAACAAACGTGTTTTTTTGCCATTTTTATAGATAATGGTACGGAACCCGTCCGACTCGCACTTGGCCGGTTTTATTTTGTATTTGTTGTTATAGCGGTAACAGAAATACATCATCTATGAAAATTTCAACTGTCTAACTATCACGGTTCATGAGATACAGCCTGGTGACAGACGGACAGACAGACAGACAGACGGACTGACAGCGGAGTCTTAATAATAGGGTCCCGTTTTACCCTTTGAATACGGAACCCTAAAAACCTACCTATGTAGTTCATAAAAAAGTTGCGAATCGTATCTGTAAATCGAATTCTGTAAATCGGTTAAAAAAACACTTATAAATGTCAATAATATGTTTTAAAACTAGATGAGTTTGTTGTTTCCTAACCGGCTAATCTGAGATTAAAGACCGAAATAAACTCAGAGGTAAGACTCTCCATAATCTTGGTCAGACCATATGAGTACCTTGAAATATGAAGTCTGAGATGGTCTTATGAGGAAAGAACACACAGATTTGAGTGAACCTGAAAAACAGATCAACATTGACAAGAATAGAAAACTTGTGAATTCTAAAAAAAACGTCATAATTTATAAACAACAATACATTTATTTAATTATTTATTAATAGGTGAGCTTAAGTTGTTTACACTTTTCCTTTCATTTAAAAGTACACACTATACATTTATTAGTGCAACAATTACTTACAGGCTAACACCACATGCACTATATATTTAGATTAAAAAAAAAAACAATGAAGAAAGAAAGCATAAATCTAAAAATATAAAAACCAAAATCAATAATCGAATTAAATTCATTTAAATAATAAAAAATTAGTATACATTATTTAAAATAATAGAATATTAAATAGATTGATTTTTTACATAATCATATAACAATGGCATACGTCTAACAAACACATGTATAATAGATGTTTGTTCTCACATAACAACAGTTTATACAAATTTAAAACAACACGAGCTATTTACGTAGCACGCGATACATTCATTGTTGTGATTACTATCTGTTTTGAATAGTTCCAGGAGTTTAGTAAGGTAGGAAATTAACATATTGCAATTAACATATTGTAATTAATTAATATAATGCTTGCACTTACTAGAGAATAGCCAGCAGTGTTCCCTATACATTTTAACACCATACTGACAATGAAACCCGCCTGCATAGCGTGGCGATTATGGCAAACCCTCCTTTGCGGGAGGCCTATGTCCAGCAGTAGACGTCTTTCGGATAAAATGATGAATTCGTGCACTGACTGGACAGGTCCACTCAATCTGTGTGGTTCTATCCTCAAAAGACCATCTCAGACTTATGGCGGTTACATGATCTGACCAAGATTATGTCTGGACTGGAATTAAAAATTGCAGTTAGAGAAGTATATTTTTCAACTACAATGTTAAGTTTGTTTTTGGGAGAAATTCATTCCAACTACGGAACCCATAATTGTGCGTGGTCAGACACGCACTTGGCCGGGTTTTTGTACATTGTTTCTTTTCAGATCAACTGTTGTTTCAGAAAATCGAATTAAAACTTCTTTGTAAAAAAAGCACGTCGCGCCTTTTATAGGGTTAACCAGAATTTTAATGTAGCCCTATTTTTCTTCGATGTCTATCCCCATTTATTAGCTAGTGAGCCGGTCATAATTCTGATAAATTGTTATTTTAACTACTGATAGATAGATAGATAACACATTAAAAGGATTAAAAAAGAAAAAAAAGGCAAACAAAAGAAGAACATACATATCCGCTTAAAATAAACAAACATGGCCGCTAAGTGTCATCATCAAATCGAGATGGCGTCCGAGTGCCAGGTCAGATTACATAATCAACGTGGGTGGTCCCCGAGCTCCAGATATTTGAAAACTAGATCCGAAACAGTACTTTACGGCATTAAAAAAAAAAAAACGCCGTAAAGTGCTGTAAAATTGGTGTTGTGACAAAGTGTTATGCGCTGAGTGAAATTAAGTAAGTATGGGTCCCGCTTACGCCAACTTAAATTAAGTATTCAATAGTAGGTACAGTTTTGCATTGGGAAACTTTCTTGTTCGTTAATGTGTTGATTGTGTTTTGATTATTTATAAATTACTGCTACCACACATAACATTTCTTCTCCCTTTTATAACTCGAACGGGTTAAATTAAGAGGTACCATGTTTTATGGGGGCGAGCGTATTGCCTTAAGGGGAAAGCGCCAGCGTAGCCCGCGAAATTATTATTATTTTACGTTAATTTTGCAAAATATGATACGCGAGTACATTTTCAGAAATATAATCATTTGATTAAAGAACTAGCCTCAAATGTCTCTGTCCTCAACTGTCAAGATTTCATTAAATAGGGTAATTTAAACCCTTTATACCGGTTACAAATCCAGACGAAGAACTACTGAGAAATTCATAATAAAAAAACCCAAAATAACTCTTGGTACTTTTGCCATAACTTAAAATAAACAAATAGTTTGAAAATTCTAGTAGTTAATAACCTACAAGTTGTGTTTTCCAAAATCATGATTATTAGGAATTCTGTAACCATTTTTCTTCCGGTCTGCCATTTATGTGCAGTTGCACATTAATAACAAACAGCTTTTGTCCAAGTGTTGCATACAGCCGACTTTGTCCGTGAAAGGAATAAATTACTCTTCAAATGTAGCTGAAATTGAGCTGAAAGTTGATACCTAAAAGAAATGTAGATTTGCTGCTTTGTAGTAAGAATAACATAATCTGCTTTGTTCTCCACTGTAATATAATATGCTTTTGAGAATTTTATTTGGCACTGAGTAACTAAATATTTTGTTCGCTCGAGGTTTCTGTATTAGGTACTACTAGGGCACAGTGAAAACTTCTTTAAGCGCGTTGAGCACTTTTTGGGTGAACATAAATCATGGAACTCGCGTCATCGTCACCGAACGCTTTCCATGAGCTTTAAGTATACTGTTTTCACTTCTATCGGCAGTCCCCAAAGACTGCCCCGTTTTTTTAATATAATTTTATATATTTTTTTATGTTTTTAAATATTGTGTTTTTTATATTTAGGGAACTTAGTATATTAGTTATTATTTTTAGATGTTATTATATGTACTACTTACATTTTTTTTTACGTTTTTTTACGTTTTTCATAGTTTTAAATTGTAAGTTTATTTTGAGACCGGGCATCGCATTAAGTATACACCTGTAATGATAGTTGTAAGGGCGATTTTAATAAATAAATAAATAAAAAACTACTTTCAACTAATATTATAAATGTGAAAGTGAGTTTGTTTGTTACGCTTTCCCGCTAAAAAGGCTGAATGGATTTGGATGAAATTTGGCACATGGGTAGACCATGACCTGGAGAAGGACATAGGCTACTTTTTATCCTGGATCGCAGATGAAGTTACGGGCAACAGCTAGTAATATCATAAATGGGAAAATTTGTAAGCTTGGATTTTTGTATGTTTGATACTCTATCGTGCAAAAACGGCTTAACGGATTTGGATGGTTTATTTTTTTGTTTTTTATTTATGCATAGGTACAATCTTAATATAATTATGTTCATATTTGTTTTGTACCATTAAACCAGAAATGGTTTGTATTGGTAAAATTTGGCACTTTTTATCTCGGTAGTAAGTTCCCGTGGGATAGTTTCCAACCTACCCGGGGACGAAGCCGCGGGCATAAGCTAGAAATAAAATACTCTGTTACTAAATAATTATTGTTGGTTACTTACCAACAATAATTATTTAGTAACAGAGTATTTTATTGCTTGCTCAAAAATTATTTTATTATACCAAAAATTTCTAATGTAAAAATAAATAATATATTAACTTTTCCAGGCATCGATATTGTCTTCTTCAAACTTATTAATAAATTCCAAGTAAGTAAATAAATAAATACGCATTTTAGTTGGAGTTTGACGTTCGTATAGAGCAAACAAGTCCTGCTCGAGACTGGAAAGTTCTGGAATAAATTGTAACAAACTTCTGTAACGAGCAGCTATGTAAGTACTAATGGAACTCATTTACATACGCAATTGTACAAGGTACATAATATTTTTATGTTTTATCGATAAACTTGGGTAGAACGTTTCAAAATATGTACTTGTTGGACGAAATACAGAGGTGTTTTAAGAAGTATCGTTTGACATACTCTAGGTTCGTGTAAAATTACTCTCTCTTTATTATTCTGTCTTGGTCGACAGTAAGAATAGCAAGTACTTTTTTCGCAAACGTATTCAAGTTTTTTTTTATTTTTCGGTTTAAAGGCATTTATTTCTCAAAGAACAAATTACATTTCACTTAAAGAGAAAAGACAATGAGTAATGGTGAGCCCACCTCTCTATAGAAATAAAGATACTCATGAATGAATAGGTATTTTTATGCAGAATTAAACTTAGTATTACGACTAAGGTTAAGAGGTCGTTGTGTGGAGATTGATCAAGCATTCGTAATGCAAAAAATAAAAAATAAATTACAAAAAATAAAAAAACGTCTTCCAAAAATAACATTACGAAGTGAAAAATAACTTTAATTTCGGAAGTCGGTGTCTTTGGATCTGTATTTTAGTTTTTTCCCACCGACTTCCGAAATTAAAGTTATTTTTCACTTTGTACTTTTATTTTTGGAAGTCGGTTATTTTTTTGTTGTAAAAAGTTTTTTATTTTTCACTTTTTAGTGGGCCAGTTTTTAATTTATCTAAGTTACAATAGCCTAATGTTAACTGCTCATCACCTTTTATAAAATATTGCTTTTCCCGATGCTGAGACGTTGATTGTTGGGGAGCTCTCTTGGTAAGAACCAGGAGAACTGCCACTCACCATATGCATAGTGACGAGCATAAGTTGCTTAGCAACCACATTAAAGTACCTAATCGAATCGCAACCCGTTAAATACTTATTATTATATTATTCCGGTGGCCATCTGTGGTCTCCATCATCAGTTCCACTTCACCAAATGGTGCTTTCCTAGAGCAAATAAATGAGTTACTATAAAAAAGACCCAAATCGCTATAGGTTTGCCTATAAAATTTGAGGGTTTGCCTCGATTTCCGTGGGATCTCGTCATCCGATTCTGATTTGGTGGCAATGGGACCACCTCGGGAGTATACCATTTCAAAAAAAAAATAAAAAATAAAATCGGTATATAATATTGACGGAGAAATCAGTGAACAAACATTAAAAAAAAACATATAACCTCTTCCTTTTTGGAAGTCGGTTAAAAAAGTGTCAAAGAGCTATAAGAAGCAAATAGAGATAAATCGTCCATTATTTAGGAAATATAAAATACCAACTCTACCATGTATTTATATATTAGAATCCTGTATATTTGTTTTCAAACTTATGAGACTTTTTCAGCAAGCGACAAGCTACTATGCCCCACGATCTATAACCGAGGACGAATCTCACATTTACAGGGACCAATATTATAGCTATATGATGTGCATAAAATTGTTTGAATATTAAGTGCATACCAAACTCCATAAAAACGCTACCATTTTCTAGATTTAAAAATAATTTGACGAGGTTTTTAATTAAAAAAAATGCTTTTAGTGTGCATGAGTTTTTAGATTATACATTGTAAGTTTTGTAAACTGCACGGTCGTTTTAAATTATTATTGTTATTATATTAGTGTGGCGAATCTCTCCTATTAATGACATGATTACTATTGACATTTATGATTAATATTTTTTCATTGATAAATTGACATTTATTTAATTCAATAATACAATGTTTTAATGGGATTATATTTTTAATGACTGCATGATTATGGTAAATTAATTTAAATAAAATAATTATGTAGCTTTATTTTATATTTGCACGCCGAAATTAAAGGCAGAATAAGAGAACAATTTTGTACGTTTTAACAACCTTCTGTACCGTGTATGACAGCCGGGACCAACGTCTTAACGTGCTTTCCGAGATACGGAGGAGTCTCGGTATGTAACGATGGTCACCAATCCACGGACCAACCGTGGCAAGCGTAGCTAAACCTGATGGATCGACCCATGCGGATGTTATTGCTTAGCCCCTCTTAGGCCCGTATTTATAGAGCGTTACTCAGTACTCAAGCATTACTTAAGACTAGTTTCAACCAATCCAATGGCTTGAATCTAGTCTTAAGTAATGCTTGAGTACTGAGTAATGCTGTATAAATACGGGCCTTAGGATCGAATGTGACTTGAGAAAAATATACGGTGAAACTCTTGGCTTCTGAAAGCCTATCCAATAGGTATCAGACTACTTAGTTTTCATTCTGTCAGTAAAATACATTTTTTTTTTCCATTGGTGTTTGTAAACAAGTAATTCTTTGTATACGACACTATATTAGAGCCAGGGTCAATATTGGCGAGTCTGGGTCCACTTGGACCCTTTTATACGACGTCTAGACTTGTTTGAAGTTTACTCAACCTTAAACTGATCAATACAGGAGACTGGTTTCTTGCGAACTTAGATAGTTTGGTTTTATTGGTATGTTGTTACGTACTGTAATTTATTCAAAACTATGTTTGTATGTCTACGTTTGGAAATACAAGGAAAAGCAGATCCCGAGTATAAAAAAACTGAAATTAAATAAATCAGGTAGGTACGTAATTAAAGTTTTCGTACGGGTCCATCAGTTGTGAACTCTTCTGAAAGATTCAAGATTTTAATAAGACCTTTATTTAGCCTTTGATTTCCTATGATAACTAGTATTTGATTTATATAAGGCAAAGGCTAAGTAAGCATCAAATACTAGATAGCCTGAGAGATGCAAAATATTTGACATCAAATTCCGGACCAAACAATTTATTTAAGAGACGTTGGTTGCATAGTGGCAGATGCTCCAACAAAACCAAATGACATGGTTACTTAATGAAAGAGTCCCGGGGAGGGACTGTAAATGCGTTTTTTCAGTAGATCCCTCACTATCATATTCAATCTGCCAATATGCAGCGCTGAGCTCAATTGATCTTTTTAGGGTTCCGTAGTAAACAAGGAACCCTTATAGTTTCGCCATGTCCGTCTGTCTGTCTGTCCGTCCGTCCGTCTGTCCCCAGCTTAGCTCAGAGACGCTAAGTCCTAGAAAACTGTAATTTGGCATGGGTATACAAATTAATCACGCTGAAAAAATGGTTTTAGGGTACCTCCCTTACACGTGAAATGGGGATGATATTTTTTTTTCTCGTCTATTCCATGGTGTGGGGTATCGTTGGATAGGCCGTTCAAAAATATTGTGGGTTTGGCAAAACCATTTTTCAATTAAGGGATCCGTTTGCGTAATATTAAGCTTTAAAGTGCTATTTTTTGTTAGAGTCAAGTGTCCCCCCCCCCCCTGCCAGCTAAATGGTTGGTTTTGGATATGTGAAAAAATTCATGGCAATAGTATATATAACGAAATTAAAAGGAAAACTATCACAGCTAAGTAGGCTTCACAAGTTAACGAGTAATAGTCGACCAACTTAAATTTGCAGTTGGAGAATTGACCGTAACGTATATCGATGTATGGGAGAGCATGTTTTTCAACTACAATGTTAAGTTTGTTTTTGGGATAAATTCATCCCAACTACGGAACCCTTCATTGTGCGTGGTCCGACATGCACTTGGCCGGTTTTTTTAATTGACCTCAGTGCTGCATATATTGGCCGATTGGTAACAATTCATCATCATTTCAGTCGAAAGACGTCCACTGCCGGACATAGGCCTCCCCCAAGCACCGCCACTTCGACCGGTTCTGTGCTTCCTGCATCCAGCGGATACCTGCGGCGTTCACAAGGTCATTGGTAACAATTAAAAACATTAATCACCATTATATGTCTGTAGCGTCCTCTTGTAGCAAATATTTTTAATAATCATGGTACAAGTTTACCATTACATCAACCAGGGGGACTAAAATGGACGCTTTGGCAGAACCATAATATGATCTGCGTACAATTCATATCCCACAATTCATCTGTTTGACAGTTTTGTATGAAGTTTCGTAAAATGGTCCACAAAATAAGGATTGGTGTATTGAAGTCTAGTGTCAAATAGCAGCTGTCAAACATGAATTGCGGGATGTACGAGTATGAATTGTACGATACAGGTCTTATTATGATTCTGCAAAAACGTCAGTTTTAGGCCCCCTGATGATATTATTAGATTAAAGATAGATACGCATTTCTTAGAATTTGTGTAAATAATAAAAATATAATTCTAACATTAAATAATTTACTGAATTCTGAATAACATCACAATTATTAAAAACTTAATTCAAGTTGTTAATAATTGTGATGAGCAGTGGTGCCAACTGTAAACGACAGAAGAACGCTTAGGTTTACGGTTGGCAATATGAGGTCTTTTAATTAGAGACTTGGAGCTAACTCCACCTATTTAACAAATTCGTAAAGTTAATTAAAGAAACCTGATGAGTCGCACAAGGAAGGGTGCCAGTGTAAAAATAAAACGTTCCACGATTATGTCGAACTGAAGACGCTGTGATTATTAATTTGAGTAATTTGAATATACACACGTTGTGTGGTCCATGTGCATCGGAATTTCACCATGTATTTTCTTTGACAGGGTCCTTAGAATATTTTAAGAATAATAAATAAAATGTGGGCGTTCAAGCAAGAAGGGTAATACTGTTCTCGGCATTTAGTTTCCGAGTTATACGAAGTTTTGTAAAGTTGGGTGAAAAAAATCCATTTCGCGATTTGAATTGATTATTAATGTTAAACAACTTCAAATAGTTTTTCTCAAATCAAGCCTTTTCAGAGTTTCAGCTTCAAATTTCTGATAAAAAAAATTTGCTAGTTTTTAAATATTTTTTAAATTCGTATTATCAATTGACTATTCTAGATACCGAATCTAGTCTTAACTCAACACCCCTTACTGGACCCTTTTTGCTTGGACGCCCACAAATGGTCATCTCTTCTTAAGCTTTATTGCTCACGCCAGCTCAAGTTGTTCAACTTGAAAGACATCAGGTTCCGAATGTAACTGTCCACGTCATGTTAATACTACCAAATACAACCACCCAGACTGACGATACTGGATGTGACAGCATACCTCAGGATTGTTGGTTATTAAGGGCAATTTAGCCCTCATTAAGAGGGTAAGTTGTGTACATCTCTTTGTAAAGTCATCGGGAAGATCATGCTAAGTAACTGGCTGTATTTAATATGTGATTAAAGCTAATTGAGAACACCATGAGAAAGAGAAATTTATTTTAATCAAAACCTCATGCGAATAAATCCCTGATAGTCTCATGCATACTTTAAGTTTTTATTTTCCTACTCACCAGCTTACCCCCTTTGGGTAAGCTGGTGTAGTAAGTAGGAAAAGAAAAACTTACCATACAATATGAAGGCTATGATTAGGTAAGATAGGCATGATTGAACGGTGGTTTCAGCTATGCTGCATCGCGGCAGCAAGATAAGTAAATTGTCTGCTTAGAATATAAAACTAGAATTGTAGTATGGTATGCCACAAGGCATCATATTAGGAACTAAATCCAACCGCCATGAGGTTGAATAATAGAAATATATAAGTAGCCGTAGCTACTTATTTAAAAAAATTATAAGGAAGTTAATTAGGGCAATAACTCAGAATAAATGATGAGTGTAGAGACACAACCTGAAATTTAAACAAGACGATGGCAGTTAAAGTGTCCATTTGAATTAGCATGGTTAATGGTGCCCGCACATTCGCGTAAATGACGCCGAGTTCAACCCTAAGTTTAAAGCAAATTTTTATGGGTCTTGTGATATTTAAGTTTATGTGAAAGTCTTTCAATTTAGTAAGGTTTAAGTGCTAGATGTGTGTAAAACAAACTAACTGACGACAGATTTTGGTATCCAACATATAGGATAATAATTATGATATGAAAGTAAGGAGAGTGTTCTGATCTCGTAACATCAACCGGACAGCATTACAGTGATACGGTTTAAAGGCCAGCATACCTAATTACTAGAGAATGGGCAGCTGCGTTCTCTATGCTTTTTAACATCATACTGCTATCGCCAACCCGCCTGCCAAGCGTGACGATTATGGCAAATCCCTCTCTATTTGGGGGAGGCCTATGTCCAGCAGTGGACGTCTTTTGGCTGAAATGATGATGATGATGATACCTAGGCATATGTTGATCATAGGCATAGTATACGTAATTTCATTGGGTATTAAAATGAACATGGACAAGACAAAGGTCATGTCAAATGCCCATGTAACACCCACTCTCATGTAGATCGGAGACGCTACACTCGAAGTTTTGGACGAGTATGTTTACCTCGGACAAACTGTCCAGTTAGGTAGGTCCAACTTCGAGAAAGAGGTCAATGGTTGAATCCGACTCGGCTGCGCAGGGTTCGGGAAGCTACGCAACATCTTCTCGTCCCACATACCAGTGTCTCAAGACGAAAGTTATCCGTGTTGCCAGTAATGGACCTATGGCACTGAAAGGTGGTCACCCCTAATGGGCCGCATTAGAAGTCTAAAAGTCATCTAATGGGCAATATACAGGGCTCTTTCTTTCTTTCTTGGAGCTTTCCTACGTGATCGAATCAGAAATGAAGAGATCAGCAGGAGAACCAAGTAAACTGACATAGCCCGAAGAATTGCCAAACTTAAGAGGCAGTGAGCATATTGCTCGCAGAACAGATGGCAGATGGAGCCGAAAGGTTCTGGAGTGACGACCACGTACCGGAAGACAGCGATGGAAGGCTTCCCACAAGATGGACCAACGACCTTGTGAAGGCCGCAAAAATCCGCTGGATACGGCAAGCACAGAACCGATCGGAGTGGCGGTGCTTGGGGGAGGCCTATGTCTTGCAGTTCCGGCTGAAAATATGATGATGATGACGTAATTTCAGCTTTTTCCCTGGGATGGCAACACGTTTGCGATGCCTCTGGTTATGCAAATGTGTAAAAAAGGGACTACGTTCTTCAGTATGGATTTTTTTGTGTTATTGGATATCGTAATCCATACTTAATAAACTTAATACATATTATATAGGTACAACATTATTTTTATAATATATGCGAAACCTGAATATAGTTTCGATTTCAATAATTTTTACGCCATACTTTGGCATACTTTGGCAAAATATAATTTGTCCCCAAAATTATAAATGCCAAAGTAACTCTGCCTGTCTCTCTGATACCTTTTTACTCCTAAACCACTAAACTGATCGTTGTGAAATTTGACAAAAAGGTAGTTAGTAGGATACCTGGAGAAGAACATAGGCTACTTTTTTTTTGACTTCGTCTGAAGTCGCGGGAAACAGCTAGCATCCAATAACTAAAAAAAAAGAGCCCAATTCTCTAGCAGAAACCAGAGCCCAGCCAATGCCCGAGGTTATCAAGTCTGCCAGGGTGTTTCCATCCTGCCAAGGGCCAATGTAGTTAAGTGTTAATTAAGGCCACGTACCGAAACCTCAAAGCCTGCAAGCATCTGAATTAATAAATTCAATCTACTTCCGTAATAACGTGAGCTTCTTGGATCATTGCGAGGTGAAAAGGAATTGTGATTTCTTTAACAAAAAGTCTGAAGATGTGTATGATGTGAAATGTTATTGATGGAGATGAGTTAAGGGGACGATAACCGACTTTAATTATTTTATACTGAAGATCACAAAACGAGTAGTGTTAATGATTTGAAAAAATATATGATAAATTAGAGCATTTTCTCAATAAGTTAATATATTTTAGATTATGTTTATATTACATAGAGTAATTAATTTGTAAAGTTATGTCTAACGCGGATAAAAGCTGAGAATGACGCAAAATCTACCATGCGTATTTTTCTGAAACCTTCACCAATTTAAAGATAATTTAATTATTGATATTTTAGTATACGCGTTTTATTAAACCACCTCTTGTTTTGTGTATAATAAATTAATATTGCGTCAAATTGGGGACAGTGCTCCTTGATGGGCGAGTCCTATTACTGGCTGAACGTACAACGCGTCGCGTGAGCTCAGTACAGAATACGCAAGCTAACCACTCAAGGTCACTGTTATGTATCTGCGTCTTAAGTGCGTGTGTGGCGGCTTGCATATTAATTTATTAGTCTAGAGTAAACGATACTAAAAGTATGATTGTGCAAAGTAAGTAGTTAATTAAAGTCCATTTGCAGGATATTCTCACTTACATTATGTCTTTTAATGAAAACAGTACCGAAGTATTTTTTAAATAATAGTTATAAGATAAACATGTCGGATCGTCAGGATTTACTCAGTTATCACAAAAAATCATCACCACAATAACTAAGCATAACGAATCGAGTACAGTTTCGCGACGTCTTAACTCCGATGCGATCAGACCAGACACTGAATCTTGAATGTCCTCCTCGCCATCAGCTCAAAACATCACGACTCTGTAGAAGCGCGCTAGAGATGGAAGTAGATCACGCGATGTCGCCAGTAGTAGCGCGATTGATTTGTTACGTGTCCATAGTAATGACCGGATCTGAGATACACATACATTGCCGTCTTGCTATGGGGTAGGCAGAAACACCACTGAACGCCACCGCTAAAATTCAGTGAAAACTAAACAATATATTACACACTGTTACCCTGTATGTATTTTACAAGAATTTCAGCAAAAGCTATACAATTACAGTCTAGTAGATGAGCATATAAATGGTTGACTGGTAGAAAATGCCTCGGGCATTAAGTTCGCCTTTTTCTTCCCAGCTAAAGCACTAGGAAGTGGTGAAGGGTGGGCGTTTTTGGGGGACTGTCTCATGTAATTTTGACGTTCGAAAAGTGCTGATTCTCAGCCTAGTTTGAATAAATGACTTTTGATTTTGATTTTGATTTTATAGGGTATTTTTTTACTTGTGCATAAAGTTTTAATAAATAAAAATAAATAAATGGTAAAAAACATAAACATCTATTATTGTTTATTTTGGTCTTAAATCGCAAATTAGAATGGATTATTTTCTGCTATGATGATGTCTTCTTTGTGACTTCTCTCGTGTAATTATAATTATTTTTGCATAAAATTTTTTCGAGTAATTGATAGGAATGACGTTTTTTTATTACTCCGTGTTTAGGGTAGACGAACTGTTTATACTGTAGATTTAGTTGGAACGATACTCTACGGACCAACTTTGTTCACTATATTTTGTTTTTTTGCATTCCATTTTTCCAGTAATTGATAGGAATGACGTTTCTATAATACTCCGTGTTTAGGGTAGACGAACTGTATAACTGTAGATTTAGTTCCAACGATACTCTACGGACCAACTTTGGCCACTATATTTTGGTTTCGTAACGTACTAGTAACTTTCTTATGACAGTTTTCAATTTAGAACATTTCAAAAGAAGTTATTTTTAGACCCAAAGGAGAGGAAAGATCAAACTGTTTTTCTTTTATGTTTGTTCAAAGTTATGCAGGTAGGTTTAAGAGCACTTACACCTTACGGCTTTTCATACAAACTTTCAAGCCCTTGTTTTTCGAAATGATTGAACCGATTTTAATTAAACTTCATAGGTTAGTTAAGTTTAAATAAGACATTTCAAAAATGTTCTTTACTAACTTTTTAGACCTTTGTATCCTACTTATGCATAAGAAGTTTCATTAAAATCTGTTCCGTCATTTCGAAAAACAAGGGCTCGAAAGTTTGTATGAAATGCTGTAAGGTGTAAATGCAAGGTTAAAAATAATCAACTTTGTCAAAATTGATGCAAGATTTTATAAAACGGTTTGGTGAATTTGAATGTTGAAATATCGCAATTTCTAGGTGAGAGGACACGTTTTATTAAAATAATTTACTGTTTTAATGTCCGGACGAGCGCCATTTTATTTCAATTCGTGAGATTGAGCGTGCTGATGTAGAGTCAGTAGTGTAGTGTTATTGTATAATACCAGTCTCAAAAAAAATCTAATCAGTCCACTGCTGGACATAGGCCTCTCCCAGGCTGTGCCACAACACCCTGTCCTCCGCCTTCCGCATCCAGTCTGACCCAGCCATCTTCTTAAGGTCGTCGGTCCATCTAGCTGGGGGGCGGGCGTCCCACACTACGCTTGCCGATACGTGGTGTCCATTCCAGGACTCGTCTGCTCCATCGGCCATCGGTCCTTCGACAAACATGGCCAGCCCACTACCGGTACATATCAGTCTATTATTGTCCTACTGCAAGAGAAAAGCCCCTTCTCATAAAAAGAAGGTTAGAGCATTGATCACAACGCTTGTTCAAGATGGGTTGGCGATTTCAAACACATAGTAACTATTAATCCACGGGCTTGTGGCTAAATAATAACAGCCCCACGAGTCAATCGATCAGGTTAAGCTACGCTTGCCGCCGACAGAATCTAACTGATTGCTATTTTAACTGTATAATTTATTATTTTTATGACATTTATTTTACATTCAGTGATTACCTTAAACTCACACACAGATATTATTTTTTTTTAGGAAAACGTTTTATTTTTTCATTTATAATGCTTGTAAATATGTGAGCATCATGTAGGTGCATCGTCTTCACATATAATTATATAATTGATGTACCTATACAAAATATTGTAAAACATTTTAAAAGAGTAACGGTGGAGTTTCTTGCCCATTCTTCTCCATACGAAGCTACCTTTTGGAAGGGGCGACTAGAATCAATTCTATTTTATTGGTAAATTTTGACGCTGAAAACTGCCATTTATGTGCCTATTTGAAATAAATAATTTGACTTTGACTTTGGCTTTCTCGGAAAGCACGTGAAGCCGTTGGTCCCGGCTGTCATTAGTAGATCTTTGACTGTCGTTACGGGTCGTCAGATGCCCGAAAGTCTGACAACCAGTCATCTTACCCAGGGGTATCGTATTGCCAGTAACTGGGTGGTGGAGGTCAGATAGGAGGTCGCTCCATGTAAAATACTGATATTCTGCTGCATCCGGATAGACCCCAACATAGTTGGGAAAAAGCTAGGTAGATGGGTAACTCTAAATCCAGCTGTCCTCGCGATGTTTTCCTTCACGGATGTCAGTTCTGTCCAAGATCAACTCAGAAAGTACATGTAAATTGAAATTGTATCTACTGCCTTGGAATAATATCAATTTATCTTAGGCCCGTATAAATAAACGTTCCCCAATGACGTACTCATGTGCGTATTTATTTGATACGCCATTATTACGATATCAGCATCTCAAGATCATTACTAATTAATAAACACATGAAAACAGTATCTCAGTTACCAAGATCAGCTCCTCAAGGAGCTGTACTTGATGAACGAATACGCCACAGTGAGCGAAGTTTAGAATGACGTTCATCACATTTCGTTCATGATAAGTCGTAAGATTTATTGAAATACTTTTATTTTGTTAAAACTAGAAGGTAATTAGGTAATTTTATTTGATTTATAAGATACCTACTTTAAAAGCTTATTTATTAAACTTTATGCAACTAAAGAAGTACGTAATATGTACGTTATACTTAAAAGTATTAATTTAATAAATTGTTAAATGTATTTACCTACAATATTGACGTATCTACCTAGGTAGGTTACTCACCTGAAATGATGCTGTAGCATAAAACTGTAAAGTGGAAGACCTCTGTTACTGTATTTCAGCAATGAGTCTTTTATTAATGTTAATATAAACAACACTGACTCTTGAACAAATCTGAATCGTTTATTAAAATTTTTCCTTGGTAATTCAAAAGGATTCGAGGCATCCCTTATATAGATTTTTGGTAGGTAAACGATATCGCAAAGCCATATAATATCGTGATAGTACTCTATTTCATCATATTAATTAATTTCACCCAAAATATTTTCAAACTCCATATTTAGCGCCACTAATCACGACCTCAAGTCACGGACTGCCTACACTCAGATGTAAGCATCTCGAGTACACACACCTATTGTATATATAGGTGTCGATTTTCGTTTATTAATCAGTCCATCACTCGGCTGATAACGTAAACCCAAGCCGTAACTTGAGTACATCAATTATTATGTTTATTAATACGATCATGACCTCAAGACTGTTATCAAGTGCGAGCTCTTGGGCTGAGTAACGTTTATTAATACGGGCCTTAGACTGTTTGCAAAACTTACTCAGACGTATTTGTAAACTCTCGTTGTTGTTGCTGACTGTACCCGCCAAGACAATACTTCAAGATAAAACTATTTAAATCGTGTTAGAATGTTGAAGTCCTGCCTCATTTCTACGGTTTACGAGATGTCTTGGGCATAGAATAAGTGTGAACAATGATAGATAGGATAGTGTTTAGCTTGCTGTGTGTCCGTTGTAATAGCGTTATTTATTTTCGGCCCATTTTGTGTATTGTAGTTAGTTGTTTTTGATGTGAAACATCTATAGGCGCACGTAAAACCGATTGCTGGCGGGGCGACGCATGCCGCGTGGCGATTCACCGCTCACTCCGCGCGCGCGGTCCCTCCACTACGCGACCCTGACCTTTGTTAACCGACTTCGCAAAAAGGCCTCCTCCTTTTTCTCAAGTCGTCTGTTTTTTTTTTTTTTTTTTTCGATGTTTGTTTGATTTCGATGTTTCACATCTGCCAGGCGTCCCGTGATGGCTCACATTTTTTTTTAAATTCTAATAGTGCTGTTAACTTCTCTCTCGCTGTAAGGTACCACACTCGTGCCCAGTGCAGATTTGTAGAAGTCACATGTCTTCAAATATTTGGTTCTATGACATGCCGGTTTCCTCATGATATTTTCCTTCACCATTTTGAGAGCAGTGGTTATGAAATAAATTACACATGTAAAGTAGCCTGGGTTCGAACCTACGAACTACAACTCGTAAGTTGGGGTCATTTCCGCTGGACCACCACAGCTGCTCTAGCATACATTCAAAAATCATTTATTTGCATAAATAAGGTACAGAAGGTTGGTAAAACGTACAAAATTGTTCTCTTATTCTGCCTTTAATTTCGGCGTGCAAATACAAAATAAAGCTACATATTTTTTCTACAACAATTTACCATAATCATGCAGTCATTAAACAGATAATCTCATTAAAACCATTGTATTATTGAATAAAATAAATATAAATTTATCAATGAAAAAATTATAAAAATAATAATCATAAATGTCAATAATAATCATGTCAATAATAGGAGAGGTTCGCCACACAATAATAATTTAAAGTGACTATAATCTAAAACATTATAATCTAAAAACTCATGTACACTATAAAAGCATTTTTCAATTAAAAACCTCGTCAAATGATTTTTAAATCTAGAAAATAGTAGGCATTATATTGGCACGGTATGGCATTAACTTACATGTTTGTCATCCTGGCTAAAATTATGCCTTGGTAGGTAGTTTTCGAGGCTGTTTTATAAGCCACCCGAGATAAACTGACCTATCTGCTTAATCACAAAAGATCAGACAAGACAAGACATCAGAAAAGATCTACCTTTACATTTTCTTGTCACGTATGAGAGGCTAGGAAAGTTTATAGTTGTCAGTAATACTTAAACCAAGGGGTATCTCCCAGGTGGAATCCATTACTTTTGGATATTTTTCACGTTTCAATAGTTTGAGAGCCTACTGAAACTCAATTTTAGCTTCTTCTGAAATTGACGAGAGCTTTGGGAATTGCAAAAACTGGCCAAGTGCGAGTCGGACTCGCGCACGAAGGGTTCCTAACCATTATCTATAAAAATGGCAAAAAAAATCACGTTTGTTGTATGGCAGCCCCCCTTGAATATTTGTTTTATTTTAATTTAATTATTTATTTTGATAGTGAATATATAACTAAATATTTTGTGAATATTTCAAGCGTCTACTTGTTGCCGTTATCAATATAGAGCAAAAACGAGCAAATAAATCACGTTTGTTGTATGGGAGCCCCCTTAAATATTTATTTTATTGATGAATCTGTTTTTTAGTATTTGTTGATATAGCGGCAACAGAAATAAATCATCAGTGAAAATGTCAACTATCTAACTATCACGGTTTATGAGATATATCCTGGTGACAGACAGACGGACAGACAGACAGACAGACGGACAGACAGACAGACGGCGGAGCTTTAGTAATAGGGTTCCCGTTTTACCCTTTGGGTACGGAACCCTAAAAACCGTGTAAGCAGGAGAAACACAATATTTGGTAATTTTTTCAAGGCTATGTAGTAACGGAGGTCTTTTTAGCGGAAGCAAAGGTGGATGCGGAGGTTAGAGGAGGCGGAAGCGGAGGAGGGGAAAAAGATCAATAATTATTTCAATCATTTCATTCACGAAAGTTAGTGCTAGTTTTATTGTTAACGTAAAATATAACACAAACTGGCCAACTCAAATAAAATAAACGATAACATAAAAAAATTAAAATGACCGTAAATTATTGTCGGTCGTAAGATCATGTTTGTATAATATCTTTGCAACTAATATTTTGATCACCTCACGATGCACGGGTGACCATAAAATGCGTGGGACTTGTTTATTGTGAAAACGTACTTATTGCCTTCTACAATTTAAGATCACCGAGTGCAGAAAAAAAAATAGAAAGAGCTAAATAAAATTTCCAAAAGTAAAGTGTTTATAAACCAGATCACGTTTAGAATCATTCGGAATAAAAAAAATGGTATAGTCAGCGTCGTTTATTGTTCCTATTGCTGGGGACACAGGCCTCCTCTCTTCGGAAGGGAATGGGCTGTGATCCACCACGCGGGCCCAGTGCGGGTTGGTAGATGTCACATGTCTTAGAATTTTTCGTTCTAGGACATGCCGGTTTCTTTACGATGTTTTCCTGCACCGTTTTGAGACCAGTGGTGATGAAATTATTTACACAAAGTATAGCGCCTGCCTGACAACTAGTAGGGCAGGGGCGACACCACTGAGCCACCACTGCTATCAATTTTTTTTTAAAAGAGGCTGGTAATTTATTCCAAGAACAAACTTAACATTGTAGTTGAATAACATGTTATCCTATACATTCCAACTTTGTTGTTGACTTAAAATGTACTGTCGTATAAAATACAGGTAGGTAATGTAGTTTTCGGTCTCAGATGAACGTCCAACCTGTAGTTTTCGGTCTCAGATGGACGTCCACACCGCTCCAGTAAAGTTGGAACTACTCACATTTGTCTCAGTAGCGTTATAATTATGTAAAGTTATGTAAACTATA
The DNA here is from genome assembly GCA_948098905.1 of Tiliacea aurago. Classification (NCBI taxonomy): domain Eukaryota; kingdom Metazoa; phylum Arthropoda; class Insecta; order Lepidoptera; family Noctuidae; genus Tiliacea; species Tiliacea aurago. Next base: position 21,723,453 of record OX402578.1, read on the forward strand.
CTTTGTCATGTAAAAGCTCCCACGGGAGGCTGTAGTTTGCACAATAGACGTCCCACACCATCGCTCATATTAAGAATTTTAATTTGTTAAAACGTTTTAGACTCGCTCTTTTATGAGAGCCTAGAATGTTCAAAGCATTATTAATGTATGAATTCTAGTTTATCGTTTGGTGGAAAAATATTTTCTATTTTTTATGTACCCTTTGTATATTCAAAATTTGTTGTTTAGGGTAATATCACTTTTCACAATCTATCTAGTAGATTTTTTGAAAGCATCAGCAACGTCTTTTTTATTTTAGAAACATCAACAATCTTGTTTAAGTACGGAAACTGATATGACCGTAGTCATTCCGCTTTTAGTGTGTGTGTTTAATTGCTTATATTTATTCGCAAACAACCAAATTGCAAAAAATAAATAAACAAGACGTGCTTTATACTTAGGGGTAATAAATCCTTCAATAACTTGGAAATAGCTCTTGTGAGAACTTTAACACCTGGCATTACCAGTCTTAATTACCGTTAATAAAAAACCAAATACATTAAAATATTAAAACTCAAGAGTGTCTTAGGGCCTCGTTGATCTAGTGGTCGCAAGCGCTGCTACAATGCTGTACGGAGTATGAGGTCCTAGCTTCGATTCCCGGGTCGAGCAAAGTGTCACTGGGGTTGGCCATCTAGAATTTCTCAGTGGCAGCCCAGAGTCTGGATTTGTGCACAGTTGATGGCAAAATGGTCGTCCCTTATAACATGGAACTTTAGGCGGAGATTTCGGAAAATGGTCAAAAATGGTTTTTTAAAGCAGTGTATCTCTTAAACCGTAAATAATTTATCCAAAACAAAAACAGTATGATATTTTTAAGACTTTTGTGCATACGGTGATAGATCTCAAAAAATAATTAAATACATCAAAAATCTTCAAAGACAACTGTTAATTATTTTTAAAAGCAGTTTATCCTCTCGTTATCAGTTATAATTGTAATTAAAAGTATACCATAAAATTGCAAATGCCAAACTGCATCCGGCGATGGATTAATTTTTATTAATTAGTTAATATCTAATTTTATACGATTTTATTTGTATTTTTACGCCATACGTTGTGTCATCGCGCATCTCTTTCTTTTGTATGCAATGTGACAGTGACAGTGGTTTACCTGCTATCGGCGTCTTAAACATAACTGGCAAAACGTGGGTACATTGCTGCCTAACCCGTCGGGAAACACAGGCGTGATGTAATGTTATGTTGTAACTGAAGAGTTTTATCAACGTAACCTACCTTTACTCCGACAGATATCTTCAGTAATAAATAATAATAAAATCGTTCAATGTCAGGTATCGTTCTCAGGTTCGTGACGTAATTCGAGCAATTTAAGTGGAACAAGAATACTGAGGGCGTTACCCCTCAGATAGATTTAAGTACGAACATAAATCAAACCTACATTTGGGTCGGGATCGAGACAACGCTTAGAGCCCAGTCTTCAAAGTAGTTACATTTAAATGTAGAAAAGTATGATCTTTTATATTTATTTAACATTATTGAATGTGAATTTCCAAAAATCTTTCCTTAGTGCTAACTTGCTATAAAAGGAAATCTTGGGCGCAATTTTATGTTTATATGCTGTGCATTGTCTGTTATATTACAGTAATATAATCATATTGAATAAATGAATGCTCTGTAAAATTTACTTCGAACTTCACTCAAGTGATTGCAGCACGAAGACTGCTCATAATATAATAAAAGTGAACTCATTTTTTTTTTAATACATTGGGGATTCTCTCTTTAAAACTATTCGAATTTCGAAGTAATGTTTGGAGAGCTGCACTTACTGGCTGGGTTATGCTTGCTTATTGCCACTCGAAACAATGCTATGTAAGAAAAATATGTCCACCTTTATCTCATGTTTAAAACCCCAAAGTATGGTCACCATACATCTCAGTGGTGGACATAATAGATTTATATATCCCTCTCACAGGTTTATGGTTGACATTGCCAAGGTCCTTGTTATTCTCAAAACAAAGCAAACTGTGGGACAATAATTATAGCCCTTTTCAGGACAACCTTAAAATTTTCGAAAACGATTGTATCGCAAACATCCTTTTCAGGGTTTCTTGTAAAAACTTAAAAAAAATTGAAGTAAGGTTCCTTTAACCCTTCGATGGGTATTGTATTTTGTGAATTGATTATTCATCTTTTGAAATGTTTTAAATTATGTTTACTTTTAATTTTATTTTGTGAAGATTCGAACCTTTTCCTTAGTTTGTTTTCTCGTTTATTGTTTCTTAAAGGCTTTAGCAAAGTGCTATAAAAAAATCCGGAAAAAAAGGTGTACAATTTTTTTTGAATACATCTCTATTTTAGTTAGAAGCTTGAAAGTTTGACAAGCAGTCTTACCAAGTAGTATCGTGTTACCCAGTAACTGTGTGATACAGGTCCATAGGCGGTCCGGTTAGACTGGAAGCCGACCCCAATATTGTTGGGAAAAGGTTATGCAGATGATAACTATAGTATTTTATTCGTAGGTGTAGTAAAACAATACAAAGCATTTCGTTACGAGAAGTTAGAGAATAGCAATAGGGTCGCCCCCTATTACATAGGACTTAAACATAAAAATGTTAATGTTGGTGAAATGTGGGTATACTATAAATCAAAATCAAAATATTTTATTTCACATAAACCTACATGGGCACTTATGAAATGTCAGAAGCTAGGTGCACGGTTCCAATTGGTCGTTTCCTTTGGAGAAGAGCCGGCAAGAAACTACACGGTTACTCTTTTAAAAATAATTGGCTTTTACAATGTTTTCAAACCACAGTTTTAATAGGTAAGTATGAGATGACAGTACAGGCCCGGCAAAAGTACCAGGTACTTAACAAATTAGAAAATGGTCTACAAATCTACAGTCTATTAAGCCTACAACGTGCTCACAATAACAAAAAAATAAAAAATAAACTCATACATATTATAAGGAATATAAAAAAAAACCAGCCACGTAACTGTCTTCAAAATAGAAAGAAAAAGATCCAATAAATCATATACTAAAGTTTAATTTTGCTTGTAGGTGTGACTGTTTCAGAGTATTCATACAAATTAACATAAAAATAGGGAGCCTCCTCTTAATTGAGACTTGTTACAGTTGTAATGGCAATCGTGTCATTTGGTTTAAATTGATTTTTACTATTTTTTAGTTTGTTGACTTTTTTTTTGTATTTTGTTGATTTTTTTTTTGTATTTTGTTGATTTTTTTTTGTATTTTGTGAATGTGAGAACGTTGTAGGCTAATAGACAGTAGATTTGTAGACCATTTTCTATTTTGTTCAGTATCTTGTAATTGGTGACAGGGCTACACTGTCGTCCCATACCTATTAACACTGTAATTTGAAAACATTCTAAAAGCCAATTATTTTTAAAAGAGTAACCGTGGAGTTTCTTGCTGGCTCTTCTCCATAGGAAACGACCAATTGGAACCGTACCTAGCTTCTGACGTTACTTATATGCCCATGTAGGTTTATGTGAAATAAAATATTTTGATTTTAAAGTCGTAAAAACGTGCGAAGTAGGGGTGGGTCTTTAGTATTTCATAAAAAATAAGGTGATTAAGAGCGTTTACGACGTACGGCATTTCATACAAACTTACAAGCCCTTGTTTTTCTAAATAACCGAACCGATTTTAATGAAACTTCATACGCATATGCAGGATACAAAGGACTAAAAAGTTAGTTAAAAACATTTTCGAAAAATAGTGCTACAGCCGAACTAGACCGAGTTTAAATCTTCAATAGAAACGGAGATTTCCGGTTATCTGTTTTTAAATAAGACATTCGAAAATGTTCTTAACTACTTTTTAGAATTTTGTATCCTGCTTATGCGTATGAAGTTTCATTAAAATCGGTTCAGTCATTTCGAAAAACAAGGGCTTGAAAGTTTGTATGAAATGCCGTAAGGTGTAAACGCTCTTAAGTTCGAGCAAGATAATACGTTTTTTTCTTTATTTAAAACAAAAGATCAACAAGTGAGATTAACAGCCATTCTTCAAACGTATCTTTAACTCCATCAAGACTATTTCAATTTACTGTAATCTGTCTGTAAGCCAAACTCATTTGAAGAAATATTTGCAAATGAGTTAACTGGCAACTTTCGTCAGAACGTTCTCTTTAATCAGAGCTTGGAATTTCAATTTGTTCAAGATTTTCTTGATCTTGATATAATTTAGTTTCTGTAGGGTTCAAAGAAATATATTCATAAGTAAGTGGAATCAATTTCAAGTGCCTTGCAGATTTAATTTTCGAAGAAACTGGTTGATATTTAAAGTGAAAACTGAAAACCTAAGTAATTTATTCTTTTGTAAAACCACTTGGCAAATCATAAGATTCTTTGTTGGTATTTTTATCAAATAATCACATTGTACTAAGTTTACTGATTCATCATTTTACTTAATCCGACATTTAGTATATTATTGACTAGCTGCGTCCCGCGGTTATACCCGCATGTGTCTCGATCCCGTGAGAATATCGGGATAAAAAGTATCCTTTGTCCTAACCCAGGTCATACTTGACCCATGCTCCTAATCTCATCCAAATCCGTTCAGCCGTTTTAGCGTGAAGACGTAACAAACAAACAAAGAAACAAACAAACTCATTTTCGCGTTTATAATATTAGTTAAGATAAATGAAAATATGTTTTCACTACTAATAGTCAAGTGGGATACCGACTCCAGTATAAGCATTCATGTGCACTCCTCGAATCTGAATGTTCTAAGTATTAAACATAGGAGGCCAAAGATTACAATGTTAGAGTCTCAAAAAACCGAATAAGCAGGTCGTATCGAGGTGACGGTTCACATGCTATCGGCTCCTGCTCGAGCTCTGATAAGCTCCCAATTCCATTCGCCTCTCGCCTGAAAGCTACTCTTGCTTGGTTTCGACTGAGATTTTAGAAATCAGTGGTATTGGAGAAGGCACTTACATTTATGATAACGAAAAATGGACTTTTAAATTGACAACGTAGGACACATGCATAACTTTTTGCTGTCGACGGAGTGTGGCTTAGCAGTGTAGCAATGTGTAGCCGCGTAGCGATGCCTAGTAGCGTTGCGATACGTAGCAGCGTGCAGCGTAGCGATGCGTAGTACCGTAGCCATGCGTAGTAGCGTAGACAAGCGGCGTAGGTGCGGTGCGTAGCAGCGTAGCGATGTCTAGTACCGTAACCATACGTAGTATTAGCGTTAAGACGGATATATATGCCAGTGATCTTGAGTGGTTAGCTTGCGTATTCTGTACTGAGCTCACGCAACGCGTCGTACGTTCCGCCAGTAATAGGACTCGCCCATCAAGGAGCGCTGCTCCCAATTTGACGCATTATTCATTTATTATACACAAACCAAAAGGTATTTTAATAAAACGCGTATACTTAAAGATCAATAATTAAATTATCTTTAAATTGGGTGAAGGTTTCAGAAAAATACGCTTGGTAGATTTTGCGCCATTCTCAGTTTTTTATCCGCGTTCGACATAACTTTACAAATTAATTTCACTATGTAATACTAGAATATTCACATATTAAGTTATTGAGAAAATGCTCTAATTTAACATATATGACGACGTCAGCGACGGCGGAGCGATAGGGTTGTCACCATCTTGATTCAGTGGTAAAGGGTCCATTTCGTTGATGACGTTGAATTATAACACGAAGTGTAAATATAACCTCACTTTTAATCAGAAAAACTAGATAGATAATAACAAGTGATAATAATTTAACTAGGCAAACCACCAGTTTCGTTTTGGAGAAGTGACTTGGTCCGCGTCTCGATGCGAAGTGCCCGTTCGACAATCCCCACCTTCCAAAACGACTCTGTCCACGTGCCGCCATTACAAAATAACGTCACGGCGTTTGCCCCTCTACTACATTAATCAATTGAGCAACTTTTTTATTAAAACAATATCGTTCCACGACATATTTTTTTTTTCAAATCATTAACACTACTCGTTTAGACGTGATATAAAAGTGAGACTTTTAATGAGTATAAAATCATTAAAAGTCGGTTATCGTCGCCTTAACAAGCGGCGTAGCATCGCAGCGGTACGTAGCAGCGTAGCAATGCGTAGTAGCGTAGCAATATCTAAAAGCGTATCAACGTGTAGTAGCGTATTATATTTTATCGTAGTATTCGTCACGTTTATTCAAAGAATTTCGCATAAACACATTAACTAACCACATCCAAACATTTATATGTTCATAGTTCTAGTCCCAACTATTTTCCAGCGCGCTAGTCTAAGTTATTTTCTCGAGAGCATGTCGGCGAGATTATTCGCCCTCAGTGGAGTATAGTCTAGTCTAGGAGCTCGTATTATTTCATTTGCATAATGTGCGCTTATAAGGTTTGGACGCAGTTCCTTTGTGTGTCGACTATTCATGACCGGTGGACAGACTTTTCAGTCGTTTATGAAAGAAATGTTATGTTCTATGAATATGAAATTCATAAAGTAGCTTTAAAGAATGACCCACTGAACCTGTATATACACGAAGTAAGAGACATCGACGCGCAAACTGTTAGGTACTATGAATGCATAAATATGATTCTAGACGCCCCAATGGGTAGCTCACCGTCCGATAAGGACCAGGCCCGGGTCGACGGCGCGTTGTATTCCACGCGCGCCTCAAAGAGTTGTCAGCACCAACTGACGGGGTCCGTTAGGGCCGATGCCTGCCAGGGTTGCGAGTTTGTCCGAAAGGGATATCGTGACCCTGGCACACAGGCAAATGAAGGAATACAGGTGCGGGGCGGGTTTAGTCAGTAAAAGTCTGACACGCTCCGCTCAGAGCGGGAGAAGTTATTTCATAATTTCCTACCCAAAACAAAACAAAAAAAAAAAACACGCTCCAAGGTAGAAAATTAAAAAAAAAAATTGCAGTTTCATACAAACGAGCAATACATACACCGTTGAAATGTATGGAACAGTTGATATTTTTTTCATAACCGATGAATATTATCAACGTGTATCTTAAAACATTTACTGAATTCCTGGTAACATTTTGCGCGTCGATGTCCCTTATACCCTGTACGTATGTCATATTGTAAAGCACACTTAATGTTAAATGTATAACTAAATGTAAATGTCGTTGACATTGATTCCAATTGAACACGGCAGGACATTGTGGTTTCGTGAGTCTGAGTGGTACACGGTTTGAGAAGAGTATTCTCCCCGCAAGTCTAGTTTAAGCTCCTTAATTAAGAAGGTACTATGTGTGTTTCTTGTAGAGCCCATTTTTTGTAAATATTTTAATGGCCTGGTTGCTTGAACTTTTAGCCAAGTCTTTATTTAGTTACAAAACTTGTTTAATAATTGATTAAATGAATTATATTCAATACATGATGATGATATCCCCGCCCGCTCCCCTTGAGTTTCAGTAAATATGTGGCACTTTACTGAGACCTCACGCGGACTTCTTGAGAGAACTTGAAGAGATGTTGCACTGTTTTGTGCAACATCGCTTCAAGTTCTCTCAAGATTTGCCTACACTAATGCAAGTTCACAAACACTTAATGGTTAAATAACCCTCCTTTTTGCTTCGCCGTAGTCGGGTAATAAAGAAGCTTGTAGAGCCCAGAGATCTTCTGATAAAGACGACGGTAGTTTAACAATACAGCCTTTTATTCCCCACTACAGAGCAAAAGCGTCGGGTTCTCACCCGCGGTTTACGTTTAAAATTACAATAATTTTATTAAATAATTATCTTATTTTTATTATATTGGTTATTTCACTCATCTATTTTTATTTTATTTATTTCTTTAATCTATCCGTGACATCACAGCGGGCCCGTCAGAATACCAGCGCTGCGACACTTTCTTTTAAGTACCGCAGCATCATGCTGAGATATGGGCCTTTTGGCCTCGTACAGGACTTTCTGTTTTTAACCGACTTCCAAAAAGGAGAAGGTTTATGTTCGGCTGTATGTTTTTTTTATTGTTACTTTGTTTTTTTTTTGTTTTGTATTTTAAGTTTCTATTGTGTTTTATTTTAATTTGTGATCTGTGCGAGTCCTAATAAATGCTTTTTCATTCTTTCTCATGCAGAGAGGGGTTGAGCATTGATCACCATGCTTGCTCAAGGCGGATTCACGATTTTAGTCTTTTTAAATATTAATTATAAGTCCAACTCCAAAGCGATAATCTGAAGTATCGCCCGAATGTTTGGCCGTTTCTTGACTTTCAAAATTTCCTTTTTGACTTTGAATCCTTACCCGACTTCAAGTCACATATTTGACTTTGACTTATCTCTTTGACTGTCGTTTTTTTTTCATTCACGTCCGTCAGTCATAGTCAGCGGTAGTCAGGAAACGGCCGAACATTCGGCCGATACATCGGTTTTAACTTCGGAGTAGACCCCAGGTTTCCTCAAGATGTTCTTCACCGATGTTAGTGATGTCTAAGAGAAAGTTCGGGTAGTTTTATCATCATCATCATTTCACCCGAAAGACGTCCACTGCTGGACATAGGCCTCCCCTAAAGGGGGCGTTTGCCATAATCACCAAGCTTGGCAGGCGGGTTGGCGATCGCAGTATGGTGTTAAAATGCATAGAGAACGCTGCTGCCCATTCTCTAGTAAGTCCCTTAGTCGCCTTTTACGACACCCACGGGAAGAAATGGGATGGTGCTATTCTTTACGTCCGGCATCAAACGGACAACGGGAAGTTTAAAAGGTGACAATCTTCCTGAAAAGCTGGTCGGTCATGAAGGTTCTCCTAACCTAACCTCTCTAAAAAACTCTTAAAGGACACAATGTTCCGTCTTCCGCCGTTGACTCTAGCCTTCTTCAGACTCCCAGCTTGTTCGTATAGAAATAAATAAGAAAAACAACCGACTTAAGTCCTTAACAAAAGAGTGGTTTATTTTATACAACAACACCAGAAGTGCACTCGCTGTTACTTGTTAGTGCTTCCCGGGCAAAGTTTCTCTCTGCGAATACGCTAATTACACTACTTTGCCTATCTAGTTTTTATAAAGTATAAAAAACAATCAAAAATACAACTTGTTTGTTAAAATAACAAGGCTTTTCTTCTTTTTTAGCGTTCCGTAAACAAAAGGAAAAAACGGAACTCTTATAGGATCAATCGTGTGTCTCTCTGTCCGCCGGTCACAGCCGATTTGCTCCGAATCTACTGGACCGATTGAGTTGAAATTTGGTACACATGTGGACTTCTGTGATCCAAACACGGAGGTGTAACGTAAATAAATGAATTATGAACTGGGTCACTTTAGGGGGCAAAGTAGAAAAAATTAAAAATAAAATGCAAACTGTACCGTGCGATACATCAAATGAAAGGGCTTGTAGTAAAGATTTAAGATATTTTTTTTATAATTGTAAAATATTTACTTTTAAAATTATTTACGAATTTAGATGAAAATTTACCATTACCCCCATAACTCCGAAACTACTGAGCCTGAAATATTGAAAAAAACAGAAAATAGTTCTATTCTTATAGATTACAGGAAAACCTATAAGAAGTCTGTTATCTTAAAATAGCATGGTAAATCACTCAATATTGTGCGTGCAAACTTACATCTGCAGTTAGAATGTATGAGGGAACATTTTTTCAACTACAATGTTAAGTTTGTTTTTGGGATAAATTCATTCCAACTACGGAACTCTGCATTGTGCGTGGTCCAATACGCACTTGGCCGTTTTTTTTCTTTCTATTTTAGTTTTAATAATGGTCTGGAATTTTCAGTACTTTATGCGGCCTACCCAAATATCCTTTCTTGGGTATTGTTCCTCGAGCTCAACCTTCTTAAGTCCTGAGTTTAGCTACAGGATTACTGATAAATGCTTGCACTGACTGGACAGGTCCACTCAAATTTGTGTGATTCTTTCCTCAAAAGACGAAGAATGAAGAATCTACATGGTCCTCACATGATCAGACCAAGATTATTTATTTATTTAAGGAAAAACAAACAGTAGCACAATACGATATAGTAATTATATCTATCTTAATTTTATATGTTAAGCAATTATGCTACCCACTACGTTCTCCACAGATTACAATGGAAAGTATTTAAAAACTAGCTAGTAACACATACAATACATTAATACGAGTAAAATGTTCAGTTCAGTTGTTTTTACTCGTAGTTACAATAAAATTTTATATTTATTTATTAACCTAGAAATTATATCTGGATTTTTAAATTGAAAAAAAAAAGAATACAATGTAGGTAAATTGTGTGCGTACATTATTAAACATTACTTCATTATAACATACTTTGCTGATCCTTTAGGGTTGCTTGGATTTGCTTCCTAATTGCATTTTTACTAAGAAAAAGTTTGTCGATTAAATTAAACTCATTGTTATATGTCTCAACCAACCGATGAAGTGGTGAGCCAGTGTTGGATTTACAGAGGCGAGTAGCAAATAGACGTCGAGTGCGTACCTCACGCACATGAACTGTTCGAGGAACCAGGTAACAAAGACTCCTAAGTCCGGACAATCAAAATGATTGCGGCACACATTAAACAGAGTCATAACTTCCAGAAGTTTCCGCCTTGATTTTAAGGTCAGAAGATCATACTTTTTAAACTCAAACTCAAACTCAAAGCATTTATTTCAATTAAACCAATTACAGGCACTTTTGAATTGTCAAAGAGTCGGTCCGTTAGTCAGAAAGTTGAAGCTATATGCCCATTCCAAAACGTAGATCTCTATGGAGAACAATAGGCAAGAAACTCCAAGGACACTCTTTTAAATCAAGATATTACAAAATCCTGGGTACATTATTCTTGTCGCTTCTATATGTGAGAACAATGTAAAAATATAAATTATTTAAAAAACAATATAAAATATCACAAATAAGCCCTGGCAGATAGGAGAAGACCAGTCACAACTGACGGCGCCCGTTCACGAGCATGACGCGTGGATCAGCACCATCCAGCTCAACCATTTTGTAGGGAACCGAATGATCCAACACACGCGCCACCATCAGCGAGACATTTAAGTGAGCATGACATACTCTTAACTCCCAAACTTTTTTAAGTCAACATACATCATAACATAATAAACGGCTCCATGGTACTCACATTTACAAAAATTTAAAAAAATGCTTTTAAATTATACAAAACTATAGCTTGCAATGCATTTCAAAGATAAATAAAATTTTACTAGCAAAAGGATAAACATAATTACCTATTGAAGTATTCAACAACAAAAACTTGATTAAGTACATTTTATATAATAAATATGATTGTAATGTCAGAACATAAAAAAGGGGGGAAGCATCTCTTCCAAATATTATAATTTTAACAAGTGAGCCCAAGTGGTTGTGGAGCAGGACCAGCATTAAGCCAAGCATTTTTATCTACGATATAATCATCCAACCTATAATATGCTTGTCTACATAGTGTGCGTTTAATGCATGTTTTAAATTTCTTCTCGTTTAGTTGAAGAATATCGAGTGGTATTTTATTATAACATTTTACACAATACCCCATAAAAGAAGTGTGTACTTTTGAAAATCTGAAACGTGGTTGATCTAATTTGTTCCTATTTCTAGTATTAAAATTATGCCTGTCGCCTGTTAAGAAGTAAATGGTAAGACAATTTATTCCGATAACATCTATAATTCATTGCACGAAGGTATTTACGTTGTACTAGTTCTAATTGTTCACAATATTTTACGTAAAAAGGGTTCCAAATAGGTACTGCACACTCTAACTGTGGCCTAATTATTGATTTGTATAAGTGCAAAAAGGTGGAAGGTCGACGAAAGTCCCTGGAAGACCTCATGACAAAACTAAACATTTGGTAGGCTTTGTTAAAATTTTTATCAATATGAGCATCCAGATGGAGCTTCGAATCTAGCAGAACACCAAGATCGCGGAGAAAACCCACTTTACTAATTGGCGTATAGGCAAGATGATAGTCGAACTCAGTAATAATTTACTTTTTGGTAAATGTTATAACGTGACACTTTGGAAGACTGAGGTAAAGCTTATTGGAAGAGCAGTAGCTAGAGAAACGGTCTAAATCCTGCTGGAAGTTAACACAATCGTTTTTATCAGAAATAATTTTATAGACCTTTAAATCGTCCGCGTAGATAAGAAATTTTAAATTTTGAAAACAGTCTTTTATGTCATTAATGTATAAAATAAATAATAAAGGCCCTAAAATAGAACCTTGTGGTACACCGGAGGTGACCTGAAAAGAGCCCGATTCAAAGCTATTAACAACCACCTTCTGTGTTCTGTTAGTTATGTAAGATATAAACCACCGTACAAGATCCCCTCTGATTCCATTGTACGCAATTTTATTAAGTAGTAGTGTGTGGTCAAGTTTAATGATAATAAAAAAATTTAGATTATGTCTGGACTTTAAAAAAGATTTTTACCCCTGAGTTTGTTTCGTCATTTCTTCTCACGGGTAGTCAGATAGGAAATGTCAACTCCATCTAGCTTATAGTTTTTAGGGTTCCGTAGCCAAATAGCAAAAAACAGAACCCTTATGGATTCGTTATGTCTGTCTGTCTGTCCGTCCATATGTCACAGCCACTTTTTTCCGAAACTATAAGAACTATACTGTTGAAACTTGTTAAGTAGATGTATTCTGTGAACCGCATTATGATTTTCACACAAAAATAGAAAAAAAAACCAATAAATTTTGGGGGTTCCCCAATTTAGAACTGAAACTCAATTTTTTTTTCATCTAACCCATACGTGTGGAGTATGTATGGATAGGTCTTCAAAAATGAATATTGAGGTTTCTAATATCATTTTTTTCTAAACTGAATAGTTTGCGCGAGACACACTTCCAAAATAAGAGAATGATAAACCTAAAAAAAAAATATGATGTACATTACCATGTAAACTTCCACCGAAAATTAGATTGAATGAGATCTAGTAAGTAGTTTTTTTTAATACGTCATAAATCGTGAACCGCAATTTACCTTTCATTCAACAATTTACAAGAACTTTTATATTATCTTACTTGCTGCTACGGAACACTTCATGGGCGAGTCCGACTCGCACTTGGCCGCTTTTTTAATATGTCGTGCTAAAGTGATTCCGATATCCTATTAACAGAATAACCAATTGAATTTAATTTCTGTAATCAATTACTGCTAAACCACAGATTTAATCACATCCAACGCCGCGTCGATAAGAAATGAAAACAAAATTTTAAAATATTATTTTCACTGCGTAAACATTATTACTTTAAAAGCAGTGTCCCCACTGCCGGTGGGCGTGAAATTGTAAATAATGTTCTAGCAATTTCTGAAATGGATGGTTCTCTTCAATATCCTAGGGTGGTTGTCCCAAAGGAGGTAAACAGAGTGTACTTTTGTTTAATTCCGTCAATGATTATGATACGGGTAGTAATATTTCTATAGACAGTGTTAGGGGTTGACATTTATTTATTTTAGAGGTATGTACACGATCCTATGAGCCCAAAGCATCTTTCATAAGGAGATTTTACACAGTTACTCGTATTGCTTTTTTTTACAATAAAATAAATAAAGAACTAAACATAAATATTATTTAACCGCTCAACAAATCTTTATGTAAGAAGAACGGTTCAAAATTACTTAGTTTGTGTGCCCGTTGAGCAGTGCATGGCATTCAGCCGTAGATTGAGTATCATCAGCTTCGGTGCATAACTACCTAATTGGCCTTTCATATGAGGAAACAGAGAACCTGTGCATTGTTTCGAGACAGATAGTGCTTTTGTCAAACAATCAATTTTTATTTTATTTATCGGACGTATTTACACTACCCATCACCCCAACACCTTCCACTACTCTACACCTACACAAAATTACACGCACATACACACAGACACACACATTCATTTTTGTATGGTTTTAGTTTTTCTGTTTTTCTTTTTCTTGTTTAAGATCAATCAATGATGCATCTTTTTGCATGTCTTTTGGGCTAATATTTATTATTGTCTGTTTTGAGGGGTCTGGCGCTGTATGCCGAGATACAGACCTCGTCCTAGTTTGGCTACAGACGCTCACATGTTATATACTCCCCATTACTAGCCTATAAGTTTGTGTAATCCGCTGTATTATTTTTGGTGAAATAAATTAAATTATTATTATTATTATTTGATACGTCTTGTTTTGAAAAGAGGGAAGAGTATGCTTAGATGGTTTGGTCATGTTGAGAGGATGAATGACAAGCGACTAACAAAAGGTATTTACAAGGCAGAGGTGAGTGGAAACGCCGAAAGCGGACACCCTAGAAGGACATTAATAAAGACTATATTGGTGAAGTTCTTTGAAAAAGATCAGGTGCGTAGTACTCGCAACCGGCGTGCATGTAAATGTATTAACGTTAACGAAGCAAAAGGAGTATGTAAGGATCGTAGCAGGTGGCGTTCTGTAATTTCTACCTACCCCCATGGGAAGAAGGGTTGTGGTTATGTTTTAAGTATGTCAGTATGTCTTGTTTTCAGTAATATTAAAGTAAAATTTAAATTTACCTTGAATTTTTTTAGGGTTCCGTACCAAAATGGTAAAAAGGAATCCTTATGGTGAGACTAAGTCTCTCTGTCTGCCTGTCTGTCACACCTGGACATCTGAAGAACTACTAATGCTATCAACTTGAAATTAAGAATAGTTTTAGATGACGTATGCCCAACTATTTTAGAAATAAGAAAAAAAAAACTTTTTTGCAAAGGGACTGAAAGGGGGTCTTAAAATTTTGAAGTACTAGGAACTAGGGCATGTGGGGTATCATATAAAAGAACGCTATTTGCACATTCTCAAACTATTTGTTTTTTAGGCAGCATAGTTTCCGACTTTTGATGAAAAATGTAAAAAAAATACCGTCCGCCACTTATCTCCGAAGTTTGCATAGATAAAAATCTGAAATTATTCTATGTGATAGAAGTTTATGTAAAGATTACAGGAAAAATAAAACAATGTCTCTAAATAGCACAGTTTTTCAGAAATAATCAACATCATATATACGTACGGAACCCACGGTGCGCGAGTCCGACTCACTCATGACCGGTTTTTCTTATATACTCGTAAAAGGCCTTTGTTCATGAAAAATCCTATGGAATGTTTTGATTTATCGTATACCTCAAAAACAAAGCGCCAAAAATATTAAAATAGATTATTCACTCACTTATCTGAAACACGTGAAGTGACAACGTTTAATATACGTGTATTAAAAGCGTACGAATGGAATATTTGCGATAAAAATTCAGCGTTATTCAACAAGTAAGCCGCCGATAGAATATTAATGTCAGCTTCAACATTACTCGCATTTGAATAGGTTGTGGTTCAGAGTCGTTTTGATATACTGTTATTTTTAGTCTGCGGCATCCTGATGTTATAAGCACTAACTATAACTAAATATTTTTAAGATATCTTTAGTCTATCTGATGCGTTTATTTGGAATGCTTAGGATAAGAACGAAAAACGTCAATTAAACAAACGCCACATAAGGCTGATTTCAATGTGTTATTTCTGTGAGTTCTAGTATAATGGGATCTAAAACGTTAGGCGTCGTTCACTCTACCCCGTGCAACACAGCCGGACAGTGTGAACAACTTCTCAAATCTACAGGGTCAAATTATATTAGCTAGCGAAACTCCGCAGACGTGATGGGTATCGATATCTAGACATGAACAAACAAAAAATAAATAAATTAGATGAGTGTTTTTTGGGTCCTTAGATCGCAGTTAGTGTAGTCACTTGAAAAATCTGTTTTTTTTTTGTGTATACTTCACGGGCGTGATGGGTCATCATTCATCATCATATCAGCCGAAAGACGTCCACTGCTGGACATAGACCTCCCCCAAGCACCTCCACTTCGACCGGTTCTGTGCTTCCCGCATCCAGCGGATATCTGCGGCCTTCACAAGGTCACGATGATGATGATTGACAAGGTCGTGATGGGTACCGATATCTAAACATGATAAAACAAAAGAAAACAGATTTTCTCAACCCATACAACAACAACAAACCACAATACAACAAACAAAAACAACAAAAAACAAACAACACAACAACAACAACAAACAAAAAACAACAACAACACAACAAAAATACTAACAAAGCGGTCCGTTGACCCAAAAAAAAACCATCAAATGTGTTTTTATTTTCAACCGACTTCCAAAAAGGAGGAGGTTCTCAACTCGACTATGTTTTTTTTGTTTTTTTTTTTTTTTGTATATTTGTTACGCGATTACTCCGTCAATTATGAACCGATTTTGAAAATTTATATTCAAACCTATAGTGATTTGGGTATTTTTTATAGTAACTCGTGCATTTGCTCTCCGAAACACCATTTGGTTGAAGTGGAACTGATGATGGAGACCACAGATGGCCACCGGAATAATAATGAGTACCTATTTAACGGGTTGCGATTGAGCAATTTATGCTCGTCACTATGCATAATGGTGAGTGGTAGTTCTCCTGGTTCTTACCAGGAGAACTCCTCAACATTCAACGTCCCAGCATCGGAAAATTCAATATTTTGTAAAAGGTGATAAGCAGTTAACATTAGGCTATTTTAACTTAGATAAATTCAAAACTGACCCACTAAAAAGTGAAAAATAAAAACTTTTTACAAAAAAATAATAACCGACTACCAAACATAACACTACAAAGTGAAAAATAACTTTAATTTCGGAAGTCGGTGGCCAAAAACTCAAATACAGATCCAAAGACACCGACTTCCGAAATTTAAGTTATTTTTCACTTTGTAGTGTTATGTTTGGTAGTCGGTTATTATTTTTTTGTAAAAAGTTTTATTTTGTCGTGTTTAGACATCGATACCCATCACGTCTGCGGAGTTTCGCTAGCTAATTTAATTTGACCCTGTATATCTATCTATTTATACATAACTAATATTGCTATTTCTTCCCGTGGGTGTCGTAAAAGGCGACTAAGGGACTTACTAGAGAATGGGTAGCAGCGCGCAGCGTTCTCTATGCATTTTTTTTTAAACTACACCCCCTCCCCCTTTTGGGGGAGGCCTATGGCTGTAATGAGATACATAATATAGTAAAATCGTATTGAAATAATATTTGGCACACAGAAAGGTCCTTTATTGATACATAAACTTTTAATCTCGGTAGTACGTTCCCGTGGAATGTCCACGCAGGCGAAGGCGCAAAAACTAGTCTCTAATAAAAAAGTATTTCTCGGTTTGTTCTCGAAAAATATCTGTCTAAATCTGACATCACGAAAAGCCACATTTTAATGATATTCCCGTTCTTAGCTATTCCCCCACATAAGGATTCGTTTCCACAGAGTAAATACAAAGGTAGGTACTTACATCGAAAACAAAAGAATTTTAATCTGTTAAGTATTTATTTGTGTAAATTGTTGAGGTTTTTTCCCTTTACAACGACCCAGTTTGGGAACTTGCCAACAATTTCAATTGAGTGTAGACATCGTGTGGACGATCATTTTGTTTTGGATACATGTAATGTGCAGTTTTAAAGTTATAATATCTACTGTTTAAAAATTAAAAATAAGTAAAAAACCACATTGATGCCCACCGAGATTCGACCGGGTTGAAGGTCACGAGATTTCATGGAATCCAAACTCGACCCATGAACTCCATAAATTCCCACGACCAGTATTACCTACTGACCACTGCTGTCCCTTGCTGAAGTGGACTTCAATCGTCAGTCAATGATGAGGATAGTAATGCTTTGTGCCGATACGAGAGAAAATCTTAATTATTTGCCATATTTTTCCTCCTTCTGCGCAAACACATAGAATATTTATTACACATCTGTTGGCACGTGCCCTTTGCAGCATATACAGCGTGTTACGGAAAGGGTATATCCATACAAACCAGGTGAAGAGTGCATCTGGTTCAGAACCTGTGTACAAAATTTCAGGAAGAATAATTTTGAAAATGTTTGATTTTTTTTTATTTCTATAGTTTATTAAATTTTAATCATAACAAACGTGTCACCGTACTACGAGGGTCATTATCCATTATCTGTGTCTATGCGCCTAGTACACACACACACCTGCCACAGCTCTGCGACACCGCGCCGCACCGACACGCGGCGGCGCGGCAGGCACGATTGGCGGCGGGATCAAACGAATGGATTAAAACGTGTACCGATCAGCTGACTTGGTCTAGTGATTAGATTTTTATTAGTTAAATGCATTCTTAATTCTATAATTAACAAAGGTATTATTTAAAAAATGTTGCCATGTAGTTTGGTATCACTAAAAGAATCCGTGCCTTTGATATATATATACCCTTTCCGTAACACGCTGTATATAATTATGCATTTATAAATATTAATAGGGGCACAGACGTTAATAAGAGAAGCGTGTAGTCTCGTTTAGGCGAATAACTTTCATCATAATAATTATGATAAGCCAAAAGTAAAACATAGTAATTATTACTAGTACAAACTGTGCTTGAAGCAGTTATCCTAAATTAAATGCTGACAGTTCGCTGAAAATTATCACCATCTTTAATGATAAATAAATGATAAATGAATACCTATTTAAGAGTGGAACCCTCTACCTGCGTCTGTGTTTCCGAACGCATACAACCCTAATCTCTTCAAAGTTAGAGTGAACAGGCTTCTTCTGGGTAAGCTCACTCCATCGTCGACTTTGTCTCTGTCACCTCTGCCCTAGACTAGGTCAAGAGCAAACCCATCCTAAAAAAAAAAAAAAGTAGTTTTTCGTGTTTGTGTGACTACGTTGTTAACCTACGTAACGAATTTTGATGCGGTTTACAACATCATTGTAGTTCCGTGTGGTGCCGGACGTAAAGAATTAGCACCATCCTTTTTCTTCCCGTGGGAGTCGTAAAAGGCGACTAAGGGACTTACTAGAGAATGGGCAGCAGCGTACTCTATGCATTTTAACACCATACTACGATCGCCACCCGCCTGCCAAGCATGGCGATTATGGCAAACCCCCCCTTTGGGGTAGGCCTATGTCCAGCAGTGGACGTCTTTCGGCTAAAATGATGATTGAATGATGACACCATCATTTAAAGTAGTTATTCCGGAAGGTTTATGTAAAATACATAATTTAATAAAAAGATGTTATTAAAATCTTTGAGAATTAAATCCATGAGATTACTCCGAACCAGTTTGGTTTATGGCAGGTCAAGGAACAACTTTTGCAAAGTGCCAATTACGTGAGAAATACAGACGTGCACACAAGAACTTGCACATGGTGTTCATTGATTTGGAGAAAGCGTATAATAGGGTACCTCGGGAGGAAGTCTGAAAGTGATACCGGTTACTGAAAACTCAAGGCTTCTACATACCAGCGCGACTTGTCGCGCGACGCGACACGGCACAAAGGCCCCGCGTGTCGCTGGACGAGCGGTGCCTTTGTGTCGTGTCGCGTCGCTCGACAAGTCGCCCCGGTATGTAGAAGCCTTCATGCGGAAATCGGTTGTCATGGGCAAGTGATGCTGAGGAATGACGAAAATGTTGTGAGGAAAGTTTTGAGTATGAATGTATGATGGCTACGAGTATAAGAGTAGGGGAAGATCAAAAAAAAGGTGGGTGGACTGTGTGAAAGATGATTTGGCTAGGAAAGGGGTGACTGCCGAGATGGCGACTAGTATAGAAGTATGGAATGTCACAAAGTGGCAATTGACGTTGAGTTACGATATGACTGAAGATTTAGTACATGGATCATTTGCTTAACCTTTAAGTAGTTAATAAAGTAATATTATTGATATATAATAATATATATAATGACGAGAACCTTGTGAAAGCTGAGAAAGAGAAACAAATTAAATATCTCGACTTAGCACACGAGGTTGTTGACATGTGGAATGTGAGCTCGGCTATCATTGTGCCGATTGTCGTATCGGCCAATGGCCTGATGGCCAAGAGCCTCGATCAACATCTCTCGAGGCTCTCGTTAGGTGGTTGGATCAAGGGCCTAATTCAGAAGGCAGTACTCCTCGATACGGCTCCTATCGTGAGGAGGTTCCTATCTCTGGAGCCCTAACCACCGTTAGCTTGGACCCTGCTCCCGCTACCGGCGGACAACTATTTTTTATATTTTTTAATGTTTGTAATATGTAAATCATTAAATATATAATATAATATGTATAATAATATTATTTATAATAAAATTTATAAATAAATTTACACAGACTTACCATACACACAAGTTTTCACAATATTTTATCTCTCTCAATACATACACATCATTATAGGTACTTTAATAGGCCACATCGTCCGTTTGGTGCTGGACGTAAAGATTAGCACCATCCCATTTCTTCCTGTGGGTGTCGTAAAAAGCGACTAAGGGACTTACTAGAGAATGGGCAGCAGCGTTCTCTATGCATTTTTTTTTAAACCATACTGCGATTGCCAACCCGCCTGCCAAGCGTGTTGAATATGGAACCCCCCCCCCTTTTTGGGGGAGGCCTATGTCAGTGGAAGTCTTTCGGCTGAAATGATGATGATGAATAAATAGGTCGGACGAGCACAGTATATTATTAGCATAGTATTATTATTAAGATAACTACTTACTAGAAAATGCACCTACTAATAATTATGTTCAAATTATAGGCGAGGGCGCTGGTACCCTAAATACAAGTAAAATCTTACTCTAGGTGCCAGAGTTTATCGAAAACGCTCTTTCTCTTAGTTGTAACGCTACATAGTGTTTAGCTAAGTGTTTTTGTGCAATTGAAGGTAATAAACAACTTTTTTTTTTTTGACCATATAAGTCGGAGTACGGACGAGTAACGAATCAAGCCCGCCACCGCCGGTGACATCGCGTGATCTACCCACACCTCTGGCGCGCTTCTACAGAGTCGTGATGTTTTGAGCCGATGGCGAGGAGGACATTCAAGATTCAGGGTCTGGTCTGATCGCATCGGAGTTATGACGTCGCGGAACTGTACTCGATTCGTTATGCTCGGTTATAGTGGTGATTATAATTGGTAGTGATTGTGTTAATTTGTAATTTCAAGTATCATGGTGTCAATTTGTGATTTCAATAACCGCTGTGTATCGCACCCAGTGTGTTTTCATTGCACGAAACCCAACTTCTGCCCACATGATGACCGAATCTAACTGAGTAAATCCTGACGCTCCGACATATATTATATTACGTGTAACACCTGTTTATCAACAATATTCTAACAAATAAATAATTACTTACTTACTTACTATAAATATTGCGCCGATTGAAAATAAATTAAGATATGGGCAGGAGAATGATAGTAATGACATCTTGATGTTTTGTCAAGGAAGCAGAGGCGCGTCGCTAGTTACTCTATAAATCATAGTTTCTACTTTCGTCCTGATGGGCTCACTAAAAACGCGACCACCCTCTATACCTTTACTTTTACCTACTAAATTTAAACGACTTCGTTCTTCATAGATACGGCAGAATTCGAAAACATCAAAAGGAGCAAATTACCATAGATGAATATTTGCTCTATGATTTTGTCTACGGAATACTCAGTCTGTTTTGAAACACAGATTGAAGCAAGTGATTTCGACATATCAAAACGGAGGAAGGTTTTTCAGCATATTTTTGTTCTAAAAGAGTAGCTTATGAAAATAAAAATAAGATAATATTCTCTATTTTTAACCGACTTCACAAATAAGGAGGTTCTCAAGTCGTCTGTATTTCTTTTTTTTTATGTTTTTTACCTCAAAACTCCGTCGTTTATGAACCGATTTGGATCATTCTTTTTTAGCACGTGAAAACGTAGTAGAAAAAATCATCATACGTTTTAAAAACACTCAATCAATCTGCCTCATTCCCAACTATCTTGGGGTTGGCTTCCAGACTAACCAGATGCAGCTGAATAGCAGTATTTGACAGAAAGCGTCTGCCTATCTGGCCTCCACAACTCAGTAACTGGGTAATACGATACCCATTGGTAAGACTGGTTGTCTGACTTTCGGGCTTATGACAACCTCTAACGACTGTCATAGATCCACGAAAGAAAGCCCTGAACCAACGGCTTAACGTGCTTTCCGATGCAAGGAGGAGTCTCGGTATGTACCTAATGATGGTCACCTATAAATGTATGGTGGCATATAAATGTTTTTTTTTTGTTTCTTTCTTTCTTTCTTTTCTTTGTCCACAAACCAACCCCGGTAAGCATAGCTTAACCTGATGAATTGACCCCTGCGGCTGATATTACTTAGCCACGAGCTCCGCACTGCACAAGCACTGTTTAAAAACATTATAATATAATAATCTTCTATACTACTACTACTAGCCGGGGCTCGCGGAAGTAATACTCGATCCCAATAGCCCCATAGCCCCGGTGCAAGTGTGGGAAGGGAACACTGGGGTGGTTTTTAGTCAGTAAGAGTCTGACAGACCCCTCATCGGAGGACATCTATGAGGATTTTTTAATGTACTGAAAAAAAAAAAAGAAAAGAAGTGGTTAGCCTTTGTTACAAGAGACAGTGCCCTTTCCCGGAGGAATATACTAGAATACTATTGAATACTTATGCAATAAGATTAACCAAGGGGAAATAAAAAAAATGCGGGGCAGTCTTTGGGGACTGCCGATAGAAGTGAAAACAGTATACGTATAGCCTTGGAAAGCGTTCGGTGACGATGACGTGAATTCCATGATTTTTGTTCCCCAAAAAGAGCTCAACGCGCCTAAAGAAGTTTTCACTTCAAAAAAGACTAAAGTAATACAAATGAATAAAAATAAAAACCGGTCAAGAGCGAGTCGGACTCATGGACCACTTCAAATATTGACGACCCCTTCAAATATTGCTTCAGTCCCTTATGCAAAAAATATATATTAAAAAAAAAAAAAACTTTTTTGCAAAATAGTTGGGCAAACATCATCTAAAACTATTCTAAATTTCAAGTTGATAGTATTAGTAGCTCTTGAGATATCCAAGTGTGACAGACGGATAGACTTAGTCTCACCAAAATGGTAAAAAAGAAACCTCGTTTTTACCATTTTGGTAAGGAATTCCTAAAATTGGTTAGAAAAAGCCTGTAATGGTGATTGTGTGTACTGTAGGTGAATTATTATAATGATTACTTATTTTACTGCTGTCATGACATACATTGAAAGTGTCTGGAACAAATGTCTTCCATGTATGTTGTATGGGGCGTTGATAGCTGCGCCACAGTATTTTACTTTTGCAGCTATCTTCGTGTCTTTTGTTAAGTTATACCTAAATTGTTCCAAATAAATAAATAAATAATAGAAAGTTATGAAGTATGGATTCTTATATTTCTTACATAATATAACATCACCCCTCTAGAAGAGGAAGAGGAGTGTTGTACGACATTTTGCAGTTTCAAGTTAATTTAGGTAAATTGGGGCAAGCCTCCCAAAGGACACCCAAAGGGCAATGGAGAGGGCTAAAACTAATCAAATCTATACGAATAATCAAGAGTTAGTTTTTTGTTTGTTTGAACGCTTTTCACGTTCAAATATGTAAATAGTACACCAAAGACTACCTGCAGTATTGTCTCTCTTTCCCCCTCAGGACTCTCAGGAGCCGAGTAAAAAAAGGCAGAAAGAACGCTAAGCTAAAACGAACTATTAGCGCGGGGAGGCGATGCACTGCGATGGAGTAGGTCGGGGGGACAAGCAATATCACACAGATGAATTCGAGGGCAGAAGCTAGTCACAAAATATAATAATCACACTTAATACAAATACGATTTTGAGCTTTAAAATCACTCAAATTCACAGAACCTGAAAAGGTAAGGCAAAACATTCAAAAAGTGCAAAACAAATTCAAATTCTATCTATCTGTTCGTCCAGACGTTTGCCAGACATATCATTGAGACGCTAACAACAGGTAAACCGCTGTCACTGTCAAACTGCATACAAAAAAAAGAGAAGCGCGATGACACAACGCTTGTAATTTATTACAAAACTTGAAGCAATTATTTATTTACTCAAAAATGAGTTGAGTAATCGAAAATAAAAAAACAACCAAGTTCTGAATACAAATAAGACATTCTTGTTATTAATTAAATACCAACCGTACATTGATATTTAATACAGATATTTTGGATTGAAACTCAAAGTAAAGGGTTAGTTTACCGTTAATTTGTATCGAGATTGTTTTTCTAAACGTGTTTTGGTAACAACCAAGTTCTGAGAAATATGTTAAAAAATAACATATATTTGTTCCGCTACCACAAACTATATCTAGATTTGGCAATTTTTTTGTATAAGACAAGCCTACTTTTATCATTAGCCTCTTGTCAGCGCCTTAACTAGACAATTAGTAGAAAGGGGTAGAAAACTCTTTGTAAGGGATTTAAAATGAAAATGAATAACCCAATTTGGCTAATTCTTTATTTTTTTCCTTTAGAATTTAAGTATTTGAGGTCGTGATGCTTTCTGTTGACGAATATTTAAATGACAGATTTTGATTTTTTTTTTTTGTTTATGTCCGGATAGATAAATCCCATCTGTTCTTATAGGATAAGTGACATTTTATATAATTTTGTTAATTTTGATTATTGTTGTATTAATGAATTGATGCCATTATTTTTTATTTTATTTTGTATTCTTTGCTTCTTTTTACTTTATTTAATTTGACATTTAGTGATTGTACCGACTTTTTGATGTTATAAAATGTATTTGTTTTAAAACCTTTTATATTTTGTATGCCTTTTGGTGGGACACAGCTTGGATCTTATGTATTTTAACACCTTCTCTATGTACCCTGTGTTCACGAAATAAATTAATTTGAATTTGAATTTGTTTCTCTCGAGGTCAAGTGACGTCGGAATGTTTTTTTGTTTTTTTTTTCGGGGTGAAGATGGTGGTTTTTAGACTACTGGAAGAAAGAACTCGTTGTTCATCTTGCATCTGCTGGGATGTACTATGTGTAGCACTGTAAAAGAAAATTGGACATAATTTAGGCGAGTTTTTTGTCAGCTCTTGGTCAGTCAATATTGAGGTTAACCGTTTTCGATCCTTCGATAGGATAGAAAACGCGAACTTGCGAACTTTTTTTATATTTAAACTATGAATTTAAAGGATTTCGTTTAGGGGGGTGACTGGTACTTTTTGACAAAAATATAGACACGTACCTCCTACATAAATAAAAACAATAAGTTAAGTAATTAGTAGTAAGTTAAACCAACAAACATTAAAAGCCTAAAATCACGTCAAATTCAACATGAAATAAGCCGCTAAACTGAACTACATCCATGTTAACTACTCCTCAAACAAACATCTTAAGATTGAATAAGGCCGGTACGCACGCACCCCCAACCTATAGTAACCCCCGGATTACACGACACGATCCCATGTAGATGTCGCCAGTGTGTACACGACCTAATCCACTAACAACATGTATTATGAGGATGTAAACTGTGTTAGCAATATTACTTAATGGTGTTGTGTTACAAAATCGGGCTGGATTTAACGTTAAATGTTACATTATACAGCGTGTTACGGAAAGAGTATCCTAACTATATAATTATATTATAAATGCGAAAGTAAGTTTGTTTGTTACCTTTTCTCGCCTAAACTACTGAACCGATCATCCTGAATTTTTGCATATATGTTGTCAGGTGTACAGAAACGGACATAGGGTACCTTTCATCCCAAAAAAAAGTACTGTTCCCGAGGAAAACAACAATAAAATTCCTATGATAATAGATGGTGCCACGTGTCATTTGAATCATGATTGAATTATATTATTATACGAACTTTAGTAGCGTGTTAAGAGTTTTTTGCCGCCAAACGCCAAACAACAAGCAGAGTACAACCCGAATTGATTGACAAATTCTAAATTAACGCGAGCAAAGCCGCGGGCATAAGCTAGTATCCATATAAACCGGGTGAAGAGTGCATCTGGTTCAGAATATCTGTACAAAATTTCAGCTCAAAAAGAATAACTTTGAAAATATTTGTAATTTTTTTATTTCTTTAGTTTATTAAATTTAAATCATAACAAACGTGTCACCGCATTACGAGGGTCATTATCCATTATCTCTGTCTGTGCGACTAGTATACATACACACCTGCCACAGCTCTGCGACACGGCACCGCACCGACACGCGGCTGCGCGGGCGGCACGATTGTCGGCGGGATCAAACGATTGGATTAAAACGTGTACCGATCAGTCCACTGCTGGACATAGGCCTCTCCCAGGCTGCGCCACAACACCCTGTCCTCCACCTTCCGCATCCAGGCTGACATGGTCTAGTAATGTGTAGAATTCAATTGGAAACATTTGATTTTTATTAGTTAAATGTTTCTTAACTTTATAATTAGGGTAGTTAATAATAAAAAAAAAATTGCTATGTAGTTTGTTATCACCAAAAGAATCCGTGCCTTTGATATGTATATACTCTTTCCATAACACGCTGTATTCATAATTGGGATTAGAGGCTGCTAAAGGGTTCAACAGCGTATCTATCCATACTCCATCCTTATGGAAACTTATATTTAATTATTATTAATCATAACTAATATTATAAATGCGAAAGTAAGTTCGTTTGTTTGTTAGGCTTTCACGCTAAAACGCCTAAACGGACTTAGATAAAATTTCGCATATGGGTAGAACATGAACTGGATTAGGACTTAAATACTTTTTATTCCGATATTAGGGTGGGGGGGACAGGATACTTTGTATCCCAGTAATATGTTCCCGTGGGATAATGTCCGAACTCCACGCGCGTGAATCCCAAGCTACTCAGATATAATTAGATAGTAAAGCTTAGATCAAAAGGTCAAAATGTACGAATTGATTAAAGTGATTCGACAGACCTTTTGTATCCCTTTATATGTAACACGGCTCATACAAGTTCAGTGGTCCTTCTATAGAAATTTGATATCGTCTTTATAGGACATAAGTAGTGGGTAGTACATTTACCGCCGACTACAGCAAAATGATTGCTTTAAGTAATTAGGTACTTGATTTCATGTTGATTTGATGTCATTTGATTTCACATAAACCTACATGGGCACTTATGAAACTTCGGAAGCTAGGTGCACGGTTCTAATTGGTCGTTTCCTATGGAGAAGAGCCAGCAAGAAACTCCACGGTTACTCTTTTAAAAATAATTGGATTTTACAATGTTTTCAAATTACAGTGTTAATAGGTATGGGACGACAGTGTAGCCCTGTCACCAATTACAAGATACTGAACAAAATAGAAAATGGTCTACAAATCTACAGTCTATTTATTTATTTAATACTTTAAGCACACAAATGTACAGAGGTGGACTTAATGCCATAGGCATTTTCTACCAGTCAACCTTTGGGTGATGCAGAGACAAGCAGTGGTAGGTGCAATAACGAAAATTGTGACATCAATATTTATTTCAATATAAGGATATACATACATATACCAATTTAAACTTTAAATATAATATACATACCTAATTATACATAAATATAAGACCAAATAAATACACATAAATACACGAATATACTATTAACCAAACAAATAATGCGAATGTGCTCGCGAAATTTAACTTTAAAGGATAATCGGTTGGTTGCCATCCTTATTTCCTGGGGGAGCGCATTCCACAGAGAGATAGACTGAATGAAGAAGGAAGAGTGAATGAAGTCAGTGCGGTGAGTGGGACATTGAAGAAGACGATTGTGTGAAGAACGTAGATTTTTATTGTATTAAGCCTAAGTAAGTAGCCTTGTGGCTAAGTTATAACAGCTGCATGGCTCGATCGATCAGGTTAAGCTACGCTAGCTTTCCATACCGAGACCCCGCCGTTGTTTGGAAAGCATATTAAGCCATTGGTCCCGGCTGGCATTTGTAGATCTTTGGCAGTTGTTACGGGTCGCCAGTAGCCCGAAAGTCTGACAACCTGTCTTATCAAGGGCTATCGTGTTACCCAGTAACTGGGTTGTGGAGGTCAGATAGGCAGTCGCTCCATGTAAAATACTGGTGTTCAACTGCATCTGGTTAGACTGGAAGCTGACCCCAACACAGTTGGGAAAAGGCTGGGCTATAGATATTATAGATAAGAGAAAAAAATGCGAGCTAACTAAGATACATTTTCTCTTAGTTGGCATTAAAATGTTTGGAATCACTATTTATTTATTTACTTTAAACAAGATAGCATATTTACCAAAACAAAATCATTTTATTTATATCGACAATGTAACATGTACAGAATAATCACCGGTCTTTGTTACATCATACATGCTTTGTTTGATTTTACTTCTTCACTTTTTTAAATCAAATAATAATCTTAGTTGATGGTAACAAGCAACTTGTTAGCATTACATAATTCTTAAAAACTGACCAACATTTGAGTTAAATCAAATAACTACCCGTAATTAAACTAACTAATTTCTTACTTGACGGAACTATGATAATTTAACAAAGTTCTCCTAGCTTCAGAAGTCAAGATCTTGTTAGGCTCGTATGGAGTCAAGATGCGTGATCACATTAAACAAGATGTTTGTTAAAGCAAACACTTATTTTTTTCAGTGCACGCAAAATCCTGCATTGCCCAAGCAGAGTTTACCGCGCGACTAGCATAATATACAACATCCTGACATCAACCGTCGGGCAATTGCCCACCAGACACGTCACCCGTCTGGTCGGAGGATTCTCCCTTTTCAATAGAGGATGAGTGAACTTTACACCCTGTTCCTCATACCTCTAAACTGGTGACCCCGAGTATAAACGTCAGGGCCGCCTTCGTGCAACTACTTCATCGTGACGTCATCATCATCATCACTTCCTCAAGCTTGCTTTGCTTCACCCTGTTCCTCATGCCTCTAAACTACCAATCAGATTTTAGACCATTTTTTTTTTGGGTAGGAAATTATCAAATAACTTCTCCCGCTCTGGGCGGAGCGGGAGGGTGTATCAGACTTTCACTGACTAAAACCCACCCGTGTTCCTTCATTTTCCTGTGTGCCAGGGCCACGATATCCCTTTCGGACAAACTCACAACCCTGGCAGGCAAACGGACCCTGTCAGTTCGTGCTGACATCTCGCGCGCGCGTGGAACACAGTACGCCATCGACCCGGGCCTGGTCCTTATCAGACGGCCAGCCACCCATCGCTCACCGTCCGCGCCTACGGTGGCCGGGAATCGGCCTGCGACTCCCGACACCCGAGGCGTCTCCCGCGGCGACTAGGGGCGTGAGGGCGCGATTTTTTTCTCTCCCTCATGCGTGCTGCCTCCTGCTTCGTGAGCATTACTGCTTCGCAGAAGGAGGTGATCAGATTTTAGACCATGACTTGGAAATTAGACCATGACCTGGGTTAGCACTTAGCATATAGGATACTTTTTATCCCGGCAATATTATGTTCCCGTCGGATAATTTCCGATCTTCTGAAGTAAGTCTTAAGTTCTTTACAAAATTAGTTACCAATTCTAACAACTACCTTTTAAACTTGATAGTTTAAAAGGTAGATTGATATCCAGCAGTAATAATTAATATTTCCATCGAAACACTCAGAATATTTAAAAGATACTTGAAATTCCGTCGAATCAACGCCACCAAAGGTAATTTTCGAACTTTTCCTTTCAAATTCACCTTTTCGACTTTTCATTCTGAGTACTTAAAATTGTGCTGAATTGGGCTTTTTGAGGGTTCTTTAGTTCTCAAACAGTGAATTTCTTAACACAATGAATTTTTAAGAGCATCGCAATGAACCACTTGGTAGCGAGTTCAGAACTGAAGTGCTTAGGATGTATCTATGTATGTATGTATATGCGTTGCTTTCAACGCATTTCAATTGTTTTAGAGAAAGTGTCAGTATTTGAGATTTTGAAGAGGTTTCTTTATTTGTTTGCGTGTAAAAAGTTCTATTTAGAAAGAGAAATTGATGAGTAGGATTGCCACCCGTACTATATTATATCGTACTATACTTCTTATACACCACATAATTCATCATTTCAGCTGAAAGACGTCCACTGCTTGCCACTGCACGTTCCGTTTGGTGCCGGACGTAAAGAATAGCACCATCCTATTTCTTCCTGTGGGTGTCGTAAAAGGCGACTAAGGGACTTACTAGAGAATGGGCAGCAGCGTTCTCTATGCATTTTTAAAACCATACTGCGATCGCCAACCCGCCTGCCAAGCGTGGCGATTATGGAAAATCCCCCCCTTTTTTGGGGGAGGCTTATGTGCAGCAGTGGACGTCTTTCGGCTGAGATGATGATGATGACGTCCACTGCTCGACGTAGGCCTGCCCACTGCCACTTAAAAACTTGGCAATTCTTCGGGGTATGTCGGTAACCTTGGTTCGCCTGCGGTTGCACTTCGGACTACATAATTATTATCACATTAGACACCTAAGAATGTCAACCTGCAAATAACTGACCGACTCGCGAGCAATTAACTTAAATCACTTCATCGCGCGTTGCTCAAGAGTATTTTTTACAATTTCTATGCAATGAGCTGTGGATTGTGGTATACGAGTATCACCTGTAAGGTAATTTTGTTAGATTTCAAATGATAACAAAAAGATTTAAAATTTATTATTTTTTCTACCTAAATTTAGAGTATTATTGCAATAGGTCGAAGTTGTGGACGTCTAAATGAATAAGAAGTAATATGAAAAGATACATTTTTATTTACAATTTTTATGTTATTACCCCTTAATATTTTGTGTTACACCCCCTGGCCCTAATGAGTAATGACTGCCTGTACACGGTTTTTCATTGACCGAATGAGTTTCCTGATGGAATGCTGTGGGTTTTCCTGGCACTGTTCGACTAAAGCAGTTTTCAGGTCTACTATTGACGCTGGAGCTGGACATCTTCCACGTACCCACCTTTTCAGCTCGTCCCATATATGTTCAATCAGATTTAAGTCAGGGCTGAGGGCTGGCCAGTCTATTGTGGGAATCCCGACATCTACAAGGTACTGTCTAGTCACAGCAGCGGCGTGGCAGCGGGAATTATCGTGCATTAGCAGGAAATCTTCGCCCGATTAATAAACCCGGCGGCGTTAGGGAGCACATGGCCTAGCGAAATGTCGTTGATGTATCTTTCTGCGGTTAGCCCTCCCCGACCTCCACCAGGTACGAATAACAATTCCGTTTTTGCTTCAATAGATATCCCTGCCCACATCATACAAGACCCATCCCCATATGCCACTGTTTCCGTAAAACAGCATTGTGCGAATCGCTCTCCCGGTCTCCTATAGACTTTCTGCCCACGGTCGCTACCATGCAGGCACATCCTGGATTCGTCCGAGAACAGGACTCGCCTCCATTGCTCGATGTTGGTGGACTGGAGACAATTCAGAGCCCGTGGCTGGATTTTTCGGGGTCAAGCTCGCTTCTTTGAGTCTTCGCTTCACTGTCCACTCGCTGACAGTCCTACCTTGAACTTCTCTGAGCTGCTGCTGGACGTCCACGCCGGTCAGTTATCGATTTCGGAGAGAAGAGGTGACAATAAATCAGTCATCTCTCAGCGAAGTGCATCGCTGTCGTCCAGATCCTGGTCTCCGGACTAAGTTTCTAGTCTCCCTGAACCTTTTGTATACCTTCGAGATACAAGACTGGCTCTAATGAAGCTGTCTAGCGATAGTACGCTGAGACAATCCTTGCTGGATTTGGATGACGATTTGAGCGGCTTCTATAGATGTGGTTTCCATTTTCTTTTAGTTTCAGTATTCTCAGTGACGTGAAATATTAGACAGATGATCAATTTTCATAAACGCCCCTTTTTTATAGGGTTTCAGGACTACCAAACAATATGGTGTTTTGTTTTAAAAATGTATGGTTTTTGTTTTACGTTCCATGACATAGGGTGAATAATCTTTGGTAAGGCTTTTGGTATATTAAAGAGGTTGAAAGCTAATAAAATGGACTTTCGAATGATATGCCTCAATCCATAGTTCATTGCATAGAAGTTGTAAAAATTTGTTTCGAGCAGTGGACGAAGAAGTGATTCCAGTTTATTGCTCGCGGGTGTATTTCAGTCAATATTAGTAAAAAAAAGTACAAAGTACTATTTATTATAAAAAAATAATATAATACGAAAAATACTATATTTTTATCGCTAATTCAACTGTTGCTACTAATTAATTGGCTTACCTAACCAATGTCAATTTCTGAATTTAAAGATGAAAATTGAATTTTAACAGCTCGAGAGTATACTAGATTTTTTGAATTTAGTTAATAAATTAAACATAAATTAATGTTAATAATTTGTATTTAGAAATAATTATGGATGAAATAATTTTAAAGGTAAGCAAAGAACAGGTGTTTCAATCTAAAAACACTTCTGAAACATGGAAAGATACAAATTTATCAAATATATTTAAAATCATTGGCTTTCTTCTTTTCATTGCTGCAACTTCCGCTTTACGGAAATATTTTTTTTCGTCATGAATCTTTATTAGAGATGAGAAAGAAATGGAGCATCTGTCAATCTAATAATAAAATTAAAAGATTTGTTAATTTATTTTATTAAGGACCTAAACTGCTCAGATTCTTATAATTATTAAAAAAAAAAATATTATATAAAATCTTGATAGCCAAAGCGCAGAGTAATAACAAATACAAATGGAAAATTAAATAATGATTAAAAATAAATGTGCACTATTTTTTATTCCAAAATTGTACAAACGTACTATATTTTTACAAGTTTTTGAGAAAAATACTATTTCTTTTCTTTAAATAAAAGGTGGCAAGCCTAAATGAGAATGAGATATTTTGAGTCCAGCGTGATGTGTAAAAAATATGCCTTTGCACAAATGACTTTGTATTTGCAGCGTGATTTTGGATAAATAATATGCTTTTTTTATTTATTGGTATTTTCGGAAAGTAAGTTTATTCCGTCTTTCTGCCTTTCTGTGCCCTTTGGGCGGGCAAACGAATAAACCAATACTTTGGTTAGGAGACAGGTTAATTTTAATCCTGGTAGTACGTTCCACCTCCACGCGGGCAGACCAGCAGGCAAAAGCTAGTAAGGCCACACTTACACAAATTCTCCTTACAAACAGCCCTCCTCGCGTGGCACATGTTGACAAAGAATTGGAATCCCTTCTTATATCTGCTAAACATCATGCAGACCGGCTCCAGGTCAGTCTCGGGAAGGTCCTGGCAAACATGGTTACATTCCTCGTTCCCTGGTGCGTTCTCTTTTAGAAGGTCTGATAGTTTTGGTGCTGCTGATGCTATAACCAATGGAAGATGTATTAAGGCGACGATAACCGACTTTTAATGATTTTATACTGAAGATCACGTCTAAAAGAGTAGTGTTAATGATTTGAAAAAAATATATGTTAAATTATAGCATTTTTTCAATGATTTAATATGTGAATATTTTAGATTATGTTCATATTACATTGTGAAATGAATTTGTAAAGTTATGATTAACGCGGATAAAAAACTGTGAATGGCGCAAAATCTACCAAGCGTATTTTTCTGAAGCCTTCACCAATTTAAAGATAATTTAATTATTAATCTTTTAGTATACACGTTTTTATAAAACATCTGTTGTTTTGTGTATAATAAATTAATAATGCGTCAAATTGGGGACGAGTCCTATTACTGGCTGAACGTACGACGCGTTGCGTGAGCTCAATACAGAACACGCAAGGTAACCACTCAAGGTCACTGGCATATATCTGGGTCTTAAGCGTAGTTTAAAGATCAACATGAACAGATGATGCTGACTTGACATATACACGAAACAATCGTATCAGTTTAAACGGTTCGTTTCAGAGAGTGGTCGCTTCGGACGTCGTAGATCGTACTTGAGGCCGTAATAGCCTTATACGATACACACAGCTAAACACGTTATGCGTTTTTCTAGCCGGGCGGTGGCAAGACTGAAAATGTCTGGGTATCCTTTAGAACAAAGGACTTCAACCCGCGGTCCGCGGTGGCTTCTTTGGCGACCCTGGCAATAGTTTTGGCGAAATAAAATGTATTTATTAGTATTCATGTCTAGAAATGAAAACAAAATACACAGACAGAGTACCTACACTAACGCGTGTGAAAACAGCAGTAAACAGTTAGAGAATTGCAACACCCACTATATCTGCCAATATTGATAAATTAGTTAAGAGTAAACAATGTCAAAAATCTCATTGATTGAATTTTATTATAATCATTTCCTGTTTCTAGCCTTGTATAATTGTAAAATAAATATGTGCAATTATAGTTTTTTTTAATTACTTACCTATAAGTTTAAAATCGAATATAATCAATTTGCCTTAGGTATGTTGCAGCCTGCCGCCGCGAACCAAAATCAAAGTATTCTCGGCCCTTAACTTCAAAAAGTTTGGAATACCCTGCTTTAGAATATAAATTTGGGGTTACTTTTAAAAACCTGATCAATTTATGGAGTAGGTACGAAATTCCAAATAGGAAAAAATAGTTGTTAATGACGCTGGCCCCATAGGATTGAAATCAAATATCAAATCAAATCAAATATTTTATTGGAACAAAAACATAATATAACGAAAATACACGTGTTCTAAGCTGTTTACTGCTTTATCTATTTAAATAAAGTAAATATTTTGTTATAATAGGAATCACGTATGCTCTTGTTCCTTAATTCACGGCGACACCTACCTATTGTTTTAAATTAAATCATAAATATTTTTATGGCTATTTATTGAAACTTGGCTTTCGGGTCGGGTTAACTTAATTATCACCCATTCATGTCCAGCAAAAATGTTTGTAAGTAATAAGAGTTAAGTATTTTAGACTTATTTTGAGCAACCAGATTTATGTTTAGATATTTTCTGAATTCAACTTTCCAAAATAGCATGATATTAACTTTAGCTAGTGTGTTCTTGGTACTAGAATAATTACTGTTTACCGCAAAAACTAACCAAAATACAACATAGTCTTACCAAATAAGCAAAAGAAACTGAGAGTAGTTGGTAAAAACATGCCAACAATAGAACATCAACATTCAATTTAAAATTCAATTTTATTTTATTCTTTTTTTTATTTATGAAAATAACTTTGTTATTTGTAAAACATAACGAGTTTCTTTGAATCGTTCCATTTTTAAACCTATTTTCAATCAAAGCAGTTATTCAACGTTTAATTGGAATTTAGAACTATGGTATTTCAAAATTGGAACCATTATTGGAACTGATTACAATGTGTTCTTATTTTAAAAGCAACAATAATTGAAAGTTTATTAATTAAAATACTTTGTTATAAGTTAATCGATTAAGTAGAACGCTTGCTTGATTATGAGATTTCTATTTATGTTTGTCGTTTTATTTGTCGTCATTGCTGAATTGTAGAAGTACCAATTCGTACGTCACTATGGTTCCTGCGACCTGAAACAAATTGAAATTTTTCTATTATAACCCTAATTACTTATTAAACAAAAAAAAAAAAAAAAAAACTTAGACTTTAAAATGAATACCTACCTACTTAGGTAGTAACAGGTTTTTTAGTTAATATTGACAATGTTATTTCTCCTATAGAAATAACATTGTCAATATTAATTAAAAACCCTGTTACTACCTAGGTAGGTAGGTATTCATTTTAAAGTCTATAAATGATTGATTAAAACTATTATGTTTTCACACACAATGAATGATGATGACTGCATCGTTGGTTCTGGGTTCAATTCCCAGGTCGGGAAAGTGTTATTGAGTTTTTCCTTCTGAAATTTATCAGTAGCAGCCCGGAATCTGGATTTATGCCCAGTTGATGGCAATAGGATCTCCCCCTTTTACATGGGACTTAAACTGGCCCAACTGGCGAAATGTCGGTTTACTATTAGGTACACCTCTGCCTAAACCTTGGGGAAAAAAGGTGATTTTGCTCGACCTGGGAATCGAACCCAGGCTGTCTTGCTCAGCGACCACTAGACAACGAGGAAGCCTTTATAATAATTTGGATTTTTTGGAGATATTATTTAGGTTTGTCTATTGCTTTTTTTGACTTTGGATGCATTTGCCTTTTTTTGGAGCCAAAATGTGTTGGTTAAATCATAGGAGTAAAATTATAAATCATGTAGTATGAAGACAGGAATTTGCTAGCGCAGAAGGTGCTGAATGGCTCAGCAATTAGTTGCTGCATAATTTGGCGCGATTTTGAATGCTACATAGAACTAATATTTCTTTTCTTTTCTTTCTTTTTTTTTTAAACGTTGCCCCACACTAGGAATTTCTCCTGTATTGTGGGTGCGTTTACATACATTTAAATTCACATACACAAACAGCCAGACCCGGAACAACTACTTGTAGGTCATACAAATATTTGTTCCGTGCGGGAATCGAACCAGCGACACGCAGCGCAGCAGTCAATGGCTTAACTAACTGCGCCAACCGTGCGTTTCTAAGAACTACAGAGATAATATTAATCGAATAGCGAATTTGTATGCAAGAATAAAAAAACAGCAGTAAAGTAAGCACCTATTCCTATTTTGATTTGTAGGGGATCTACTCCGAAGATAAATCCGAAGTATCAGCCGAATATTTGGCCGTTTCCTGACTACGGCCGACAATGGCTGACTACGGCAAAAAAAAACGACAGACAATAAGATACTTAAGTCAAAGTCAAAAATGTGCCTTGAATTCGGGTAAGGACTCAAAGTCAATCAAAAAAGGATACTTTGGAAGTCTAGAAATGGCCGAACATTCGGCCGATACTTCGAATTATCGCTTCGGAGTAGACTTACTTGGTTTCCATACGTGAAGGAAGGGTGTTTTGGGGACATATAGGTAATTTTGACGTTCGAAAGGTGCTGATTCTCACCCTATTTGAATAAACGACTTCTTTTTTTTACCTACTTCATTTTCGTGTGACCACTGACAATCAGCGCTGTGCTGTGGGTCGCCATAGCACAGTATCATGCTGAGAGGAACCTCTTGTCACGGTCACGATGTGCAGCTGCCGACTATTTATATTCTGTCCTCATAATTATAGATCTATTTTTTATTAGTCGAGTTAATTTAACCTTTTTGTATGTACCTTCGTGTTTTTGGGACGTCATTGCTGGACATAGGCCTCCCCCAAAGGGGGGTTTGCCATAATCGCCACGCTTGGCAGGCGGATTGGCGATCGCAGTATGGTGTTAAAATGCGTAGAGAACGCTGCTGCCCATTCTCTAATAAGTCCCTTCGTCGCCTTTTACGACACCCATGGGAAGAAATGGGGCGGTGCTATTCTTTACGTCCGGCACCACGCAGACAAGATTTTTTGGGACAACTCAACCTATTTTTCTTCCTTCTTTTAGAATAATTCGTTTAAATTCAATTATTTAAAGTAAGCGAATAGATCCTAAAATAATTATTCTGAATATTTTATCAAGTCAATTTCCTGTGTATCCTTATTATTTCCTCATAATTATTATTTTGAAGTATAAGAATAATTCAATTCCATATTTTGAGTTCCTAAAATAAGTACCTACTTCACCATTTTGTCGCTTCCTACGCAAAAAAGATAAGACTGGCCATCATTTAATTTTATTTGCATGATTATTATAAATTCAAATGAAGAATTCTGACTTTCGAAATTAAAGCAGTGATTTGTTTTTTCATTAATTCAAATTCCGTTTAATAAAAATGTTTATGAAAATTAAATTTTCACATTATTTTGTAGTTAGATTGATATTTGAAACATTGCATAATGGAAATAAATTTAATCATTTAATTCCCATAACTAGCACATCCACCAAAAGTCATACCTACTTATTTTGAGTACCTAATACATTTTATTGAATAGGTTTCTAAATAAATTATGATTCCATATTTATTTTAAACAAAAGCCGATCGGTACGTGTTATTTTACTGTAAACTGTGTTTTGTTAAAAATAACACCAATATAGGTAAGTACCAAGAAAAACATTAAAAACTATGCTCAAGCAGAAATACAAAATAAAAACCGGCCAAGTGCGTGTCGGACCACGCACAATGTAGGGTTCCGGAGTTAGGATGAATTTATCCCAAAAACAAACTTAACTTTGTTTTTCAACCACAAAGTTGAAAAACATGTTCTCCCATACATCGATATACGAGACGGTCAATTTTCCAATTGGAAATTTAAGTTTGTAATTGCAAAAAAATATTTTTTTAAGCGATACAACTAGGTATAAATTGTAGATTTTCGGACATTTCCCTATACTTGTGCTGTGAGACCTTGCTTCCGAATTCATGATTCAAGGTCAACGGAAAGTACCTTATAGGTTTTGATTTGTTTGCGAGTATCAAAATATGTCGCATAAATTGCCATATCTTTTTATTGCGTTGACTTGGAAACTTATTTTTGTAGAGTTTCAAGGGACCATAAACCTACGTATTTGATATTAATTTCAACTTGATACCTCCACGCGTTCCTGAGAAAAAGGGTCTTGAAAGACTGACAGACAGACAGACGGACAACGGAATGATCCTATATAAGGGTTCAGTTTTTCCTTTTGAAGTAGGGAACCCTAAAATTTGTATTATGTTACGTTATTTTTGATTTTATTATACCACTTTGTCGACGTGATTAATATGTATACCCATGCCAAATTGCAGCTTTCTAGTACTAAAAGTCTCTGGGTTAAGCCGCGGAAAGACAGACAGACAAACAGACAGACCGACCGACAGACGGACATGGCAAAACTATAAGGGTTCCTTGTTGACTAAGGAACCCTAAAAACTTAAAAAATAATTTAATACCAAATAAAAAATATGAAACAAAATAGTCGCCTCACGGCAAAACATTCACATGTTACGCCGACCCCAAATAAATTAGAATGGTAAGAGAATGGTGATGATCTCCGGCAACTACCTACTTATTTAGGTAGCATGGCAAAACTATATGGGTTCCTTGTTGACTAAGGAACCCCAAAAAGGTAAAAATAATTTAATACCAAATAAAAAATATAAAACAAAATAAAAGCCTCCAGGCACAACGTTCACATGTTGCGCCGACCCCAAATAAATCAGAATGGTGATGATCACCGGCAACTACCTACTCACAGACAGACAGACCGATCGACAGACGGACATGGCGAAACTATAAGGGTTCCTTGTTGACTAAGCAAACCCTACAAAGGTAAAAATAATTTAATACCAAATAAAAAATAGAAAACAAAATAAAAGCCTTCAGGCACAACAGTCACATGTTGCGCCGACCCCAAATAAATTAGAATGGTAAGAGAATGGTGATGATCACCGGCAACTATCTACTCACAGACAGACAGACAGACCGATCGACAGATGGACATGGCGAAACTATAAGGGTTCTTTGTTGACTAAGGTACCCTAAAAACGTAAAAGGAATTGAAGACCAAATAAAAAATATAAAACAAAATAAAAGCCTTCAGGCACAACATTCACATGTTGCGCCGACCCCAAATAAATTAGAATGGTGATGATCACCGGCAACTATACCTACTTATTTATGTAAACGTAACAGTAACTGATGTTGTACTCACCGTGAGGACCATATCTCTAGTGATATAAAAGAAGTGCAGCCCACTGATTGCAACGATTTCGCCGGTGATTTGGTTCTGGAACCTTTCAACCTAAGGAACAAGCCAAAGGGAATTAAAACAAGCGAAATCATTATAAAAACGTTTTTCAGGTTTCAAGGAATTTTATGTAATTTGTCATATTTTTCTACTCCTCCACCTCCACCAGGTACCTAAATCACTTATTATTTTAAAATATTTAGGAAAACATACTTTTACGATGTTTGTAACTAAGTGAGCACCATGTATCTATCACATAATTAAATGATCTGTCATTGCATCATTTTTAATTAAATTACCTACTATACCAATAGGTAAATCTATTGGTATAGTAGATAATTTAATTCTAGGTGCTGGTCTTCACAAAATATTGTAAAACATTTTAAAAAGGAGTAACAGTGGAGTTGCTTGCCCATTCTTCTCCATACAAAACTACCTTTTGCAACTAGAATCAAGTTCAGTTTTTTTGTAAATTATGACGTTCAAAAGTGCCTCTTAATATGTGCCTATTTGAAATAAATAATTTGTCTTTGACTTTAAATAATAAAGCTCAGGGGGCCTAAAATGGACGCTTTGGCAGAATCATAATGATGAATTGCGGGATATGAATCATAATATTATGATCTGCGTATAATTCATATCCCGCAATTCATCTGTTTGACAGTGTTGTATGGAGTTTCGTAAAATGGTCCAGAAATTATGAACTGCTTTAATGAAGTCTAATGTCAAATAGCAGCTGTCAAACAGATGAATTGCGGGATGTATGAATTGTACGCAGATCATATTATGATTCTACCAAAGCGTCCATTTTAGGCCCCCTGGGCCCTGGTCTGAACTGAAGCGGGAGAGTGAGCGGGATGCGGGACGAAATTTGCTCGCGCCGATTGTGTCAAATAACTTGTATGGAGTTGTAAAAACTGGCGCCAGTAGTCGCGTGACTTGCTAGTCATTAAAACAATCGACGTACGCAGTCGTGTCCCGCATTCCGCTCGCTCACCCACTTCAGTTTGACCAAAGCTTAATAACTATACGATAGATGGACAGTTTTCTTTTCTTGCTGAATTACAGAAGGCAGCGATAGTCATAAGATAAGAATAGATATTAATCACAGAATACCATAAATATTCTCTCTACTCATTAAAAAAAGACACTAACCTCTTTACTATAAGACGTCGTAGGCACTGTATACAGGGCAGGAAGAGGTAGCAATGAGGATGTGTTCACACCCGAAGCCACTAGCGCCACCGTCAGGAAGCGGGTGCAGAGGTAAACCGTCGAGTACATCAGGTACGCAGGGTACACGTAGATACGGAATACGCTGAGAAAACCGTCAGTCAATTTGAACTAAGAGCAGCTGAGCATACTTCACTGCGTAAATAAATTGTTTTAGTACCCACCTGTTCTCGTGCCCAGGACATAATTTATTCATGAGTTGCGCTGAGTTGACTCCATTCCTAAAAAATAGACCGTATTAAAAAATATTAATTTATAAAAGTGGTCCAGAATTCCTTCACACACACTTCCTTTTTCTTCCTTATTGCTACATATTTGTGCGGGTCGGTACTTTGGATTCGGAAGTATTTGATTAACAACAAAGCCGAACCGAAGCAATTATTACATAGGTAATATAT
Source organism: Tiliacea aurago (assembly GCA_948098905.1). NCBI lineage: Eukaryota > Metazoa > Arthropoda > Insecta > Lepidoptera > Noctuidae > Tiliacea > Tiliacea aurago. The sequence continues at coordinate 21,764,388 of OX402578.1, forward strand.
TTGATTTTGCTCCCCGGCTATGCCGATTAACGCCAACCCGCACCGTAATTGCGTAACGCAGTTTGAATCGGAATAGGAATGATTTTGAATTATATTGCTAATCCCTTGCTCTATCTACAATCTATTATAATTATGTTCGAAAATTTTGTCGGCTCAACAACATAGATAACGCAATGAAGTTGTTGAACTGTCAAATTGAAACCGATTCCTACTGATATAGTGTGTTACGCAATGAGCCCGCCGAACATGGTTGTAGCGTACGCCTTACTCTGCCAGGGTTACGAGTCTGCCAGGGTTACGAGCCTGTCCGAAAGGGATATCGTGGCTCTGGCACATAGGCATTTGAAGGAACACGGTGCGTTTTAGTCAGTAAAACTCTGACACTCCCTCTCGCTCCGCCCAGAGCGGGAGAAGTTATTTGATGATTTCCCACCCAAAAAAAAAAAAAAAAAGCGTACGCCTTACTAAATTCCATATATTTTATCACCAAATAAGTTTCCAAACACACTTTTATTTTTGAACATGCATATAAGTACTTACGCAAGTACATTGTAAAGCTGCAAACATATGAAGAACAGGTCATTTGCGAATGTTACAAGCACAATGCCACTGAAAACATCGTCAAATACTTTGACCAAGTTAGTCGCTCGCGTGTAGTCCTCCCTTAAAGCACCCCATGTTGTTGTTGGTACATAATTCTGAAGAAAAAACTCATTGCACTAAGCGTTTCTTAATGAACAGTTTCTAAAATTAAATAAAATGTCAGTTACCACATTATAAGTTTAATTTAAAAAAATCACGCGATGGACGAGGGGATATCTCCTCGTCCGTCGCGTGATTTTGGTATTAATAATTGATATTTAAAACTCGAAATTAAAAATGTTAAGGAAAGTTGGAAGAGTTGTTTAAGATTTTTTTTTAAAGCGGCAATATCCGTGTCGAACTCGCACACAAAGGGTTCCGTACCACCGTACAATATTTATACACTAAATATCTTTTTGAATAGGTACTTTCATAAGAAAAACCGCCAAGTAAAAGAAAGAAACAAAGAATAATATTTTATTTGGGACACGCACAAGAAATACAAAAAATTGCATTTAAAACCACATATTACGGTGTCGGACCACCCACAATGAAGGGTTCCATATAGGGGATTAATTTATCCTAAGAACAAACTATAAACCTTGTAGTTCAAAAACATGTTCCCTCATTCATTCCAACTGCAAATGTAGTTTGTACGCACAATATTGAGAGATTAACCTATATATAATTTATAAGTAAAGAACTCATTTATAACTTTTTTTAAATTTTAGGCTCAGTTTATAGGTTCGGAGCATACTCGTAACTCCGAAAATAATTTTAAAAGTATTTATTTCAGATTATAAAAAAAACATATAAAAGTATAGTAGTACGAGTAGAAAGTGTAGTGTAGTATTTAAAATCCTTACAACAAGCACATATGACATATCACACGGTACTGTTTGCAAAACATTGTTAAAATTTTCTAATTTTCCACGTTACACGTCCGTGTTTGGGTCACAAAAGTTCTTAAGTGTACCAAATTTCAACTTAATCAGTCTAGTACATTCGGAGCAAATCGGCTGTGACAGCCGGACAGACACACGAGTGATCCTATAAGGGTTTCGTTTTTTACTTTTGAGTTACGGAACCCTAAAAAACACGTTTCTTGTTTCACCCCCGTTTAATTTTTAACTTTACTTTTATTATTTGTTGTTACGGCTGCCATAGCTATGAAAAGGGTGCCTTAGTAATAGGGTCTCGTTGGCGCTCTTTGGGTACGGACCATAAAAACAACTTTATATTCTTGTAAACAAGTATTTTAGGATTGTTTACGTTGTAACGCAAATAAGTTGAGTTTACATCTCAGCGCATGAAAACTTTTACATGTTGGTTAATCGGTAAGTTGGCAGAACTGATGGCCGATGGGGCCGAAAGGTTCTGGAGTGGCGACCGCGTACCGGAAGACGTAGCGTTAGAAGGCCTCCTACAAGGTGGACCGATGACCTTGTGAAGGCCGCAGGTATCCGCTGGATGCGGGAAGCATAGAACCGGTCGAAGTGGCGGTGCTTGGGGGAGGCCTATGTCCAGCAGTGGACGTCTTTCGGCTGAAATAATGAATGATGAATTGGTTAAATTGATACGTACCTTGCTAGCCGTCAAAGCAATCCTTTTGTTGATCTGTTCCAATATTGAAGTCAAATACAAACTCATGCACACAATGAATATGTCTGCGTAGTTCCAAGTGGCTGTTGCTACTAAATTCAGGTACTGAAAACAATTCGTGTACCGTTAAAATAAACCAGCTAATCTATTTAGGTAATAAAATTCCCCACGGCATTAATAAACCGCTGTGTCTAGCTAGAAACGTGAAATTTTACAAAAAAATCCTTGTAATAAAAAAGAAAATAATGTGTAAATGTATTTTCTTTCTTTCTTTCTTATCTTTTCTTTCATAATGATAACTTTTGAAAATGAGATTAAATTAATCGAAGCGGTCGAACAAACGAATTATAATAATGCTTTATTTTAATATTTAATGCAATAAATTATTGATTAATGTACGTGTTTATCATGTTCAATCATCAATTAATGTATTGTATCATGTACCTATTATATTGAAATATTTAGAATCTATAACTTAATAACTTAATTTAATCATTTGATAAATACAATTTGCAATGCAGAAATTAATATTGTGTCACGAAATTTTAATGCATGCGCCACCAACCAGTGTTTTACATGTTAGCAAATAAATAAATTATGCCGAGTTTGCCCTAAGACAGTGCCGACATATAGCGTCCGCAATTTACCGTCGAATGACGTCACTGGAACGTTATAAATGAATGTAAGTTGGTGTGTTTCCCTAGGCAGCGTTTTTTGACACGGTTAAGTCAAACCCCGGTGCTATCATTTTCATGAGGGCCGTCATCACGACGGTTATGTGGCGGCCACCGATGTCGTAGGAAACCAAAACTATAGTATGAGAAACATACCTGAACAATAATTGCCAACCATTCAACGTACGGTACTTTCAAATCATACAGCCAGGGAGATGTGACCTTAACATATACCTCTCCAACGTCAGCTACATGCCCAGAGCATTCCACTATTTTCGTTATCCTTGATACTGTTAACATGATGTGTTCCACTGAAATATACATAATTTTATACTTTATAATAATAATATTGTACATCAGGACTCGGCTCGCATTGAGGTTCTTCTCTCTGGAGCACTGAGCGCCGCCGTGAACTGGCAGCTTGGACCCTGTTCCCGATACCGGTAGGGTACTATTTTTATTTTTTTATATTTAAAAATATAATTTATGTGTATGTTTATAATGAAATAAAAGAATAATAATAATAATATTATAAAGAAAAAAGATTTGATTTTCCGTTTGTGATGGATAAACTCAAAAACTACGTATCTGATTAAAAAAAAAAAATCACCAATAGAAAGCTTCATTATCAGCGAGTAACATAGGCTGTTTTTTATTTAAAAAAATTTATAGATCCATACGAAAATTAAAATAATTTAACAAATTAGTCAATCGAGAAGATGATGACTTTCGTATCATGATAATATTAATAGTTTCACAATCAAGGTTAATTGTGTGCATGTAAATTCCTCTTTAAATTATTCGAATCGGACTTTTCATTTATTTTAGAAGTTACGACGCGACATAAAATGGGTATAAGTGCTAAAAGTAAGAAAATTGCCGCGGTGTGAGCGTCTATTCGTTACCTACACATTTTATTCTTTGTAAACTAGAAACAATTGAAAAGGTCTTCTTGACAATGCATCCGCGTTGCCATGAGATTTCCCGCTGCGATGTTCGACCACAAAGTCGTATTCCTGCAGTAGCTCAATCCATCTCGCAACTTGTCCTTCTGGATTTTTGAACTGCAATAGCCATTTCAGTGCAGCATGGTCAGTTCGTAATAGTTTGTAGTAAATAATAAAGTTTGTAATAATATACAACATTATTTTTAGTATATGCGAAACCTGAATATAGTTTGTTCATAATCAAGAACTGAATCGATTTCAATAATTTTTAGATCATGTTATATTTTGTCCCAAAAATATTTAAGTGTGATGGAAAATGTTATCACCATTTAATTAATTACAATACAATCGCCGTACGGTTAGGTACTTACTGCCAAATTATTATCAATGAGCGCAAGACGTCCCTGGAGACGCGGGGGCTCCGTTAGCATGTTTTTGTATGGACAACCCGGTAACATAACAACCTTATAACTTTGTGATTTTTCATGATACAGTTTTGAAATTTTGTACATAGATTCTTTACATAAAAATACTAGACACGTGTTTCGGGTTTCGCATATACACTAATGTTGTATAATAAATAAAAATATATTTTAAACGGGATGGAGAGAGTGTTGAACTTTGTACGAGAAAATACCACATCCACGCGGACGAAGTCGCGGGCGAAATGCTAGTGGGTATACAGCATGCCGCTTTAGTGGCGACATTAATTTAATATACCTAAACGGTATCGCGTTTTCTTTTTATGAAGATATTTTAATTTTATTAAACGTCATTATTTTATTGATTTACTAACGATTATCTAAAATAGCATTTTGGAATTTGCGGGAATCGGATCATAACATCGCATCAATGAAATTAAAACGATTAAGAGACCGGCGATGGATGCGTAGTTCATACAAACGTAATACCAAAATAATTTGTAAATCAAGTATATCTAACATATTCTTAAGGTAGTGTGTCTTTATTCCGATTGGAATACAGAATATCTAAGTTCCCAAATATACAACATTCGTTTTTGTTTATACTAAGCCCGAAAAGGGGTCATTGTACTCATCATTTTGAACAATTTTTTCTATGGGACCAACCTTGAAATCGCGAAAAAAAATCAGCTGTTCCCTACATTTGTGTTCAGTTAAATCGACAAAATGTATGGAACAGCTGATTTTTATTTCGCGATTTGAATGGATTTTTTTGAATTGACACTGATTTAACAAGAGTTATGAGAAAAATAGGGTTTCTATAGAAATTTTAAATTCCTCATATCTCGTCTTTATATCATTGTCCTTTCAAAATATATATGTATTTGGGAACATAGATATTCTGTAATCTAATCGAAATAAATACACACTACCTTAATAACTCAATGACGTGTAAACAACGATACCCTACTCGATGGAGTAGGTCAACATTTTTTTCGCGCCCCCCTTTAGCAGTATGGGACCCCCTTAAAAAAAATTAAAAATATTTGATGACCATTTGTATGACTTAGGGTAAACAAGATGCTTATACTGTGAAAATTTGAAGACTGGCTCTAACCGTTTGGCTGTGAAACCTGTGTGACAGACGACATACGGACACGTGAGTGCACAGCAATAGGGCTCCATTTGGACCCTTCGGGTAACGGAACCCTACAAAAGGGGCTGCGCAGGAAATAACAGATTTTGATCTATTTTGTTCATTGGTTGTAAGCAAGGAAAAAAAAATTGAAACAAAATTGTTTGTGATTTGAAAACAAAGAAAGAAAAATATTAAAATAAAGAAAAATTGTATATTCTGCACAAACAAGACACACTTTCAGAAATTAAATAAAAATTGACAAAATACATACTCTAATACAAAGTAGCCAATTACAGTCATATTTCAAAAGTTGGGTTCTTTGTTTTGCGTGTGGCTGAAAGGGATGATTGCAGTCTCCAAACGCGTTTTACCGATCGATGAATTTCATTGGTCGCTACGCTACGGGGATTCCCCACAGACGGTGCAGCAACTGCGTTATCGACTTATGACTTTCGTTAGTAATTACCCCGCCTGCGGGAAGTCCCCGGATGCTTTATATTGACCCAGTTATCGACGAATCAAAATGAGCTATTAAGCAATGAGATGGTTAGCCAAAACTAACAGTGGTTTAGGAATTCAGACTGAGATTGCGTTCTATGGCTTTATATTTATAGTATACCTACTTACTTAATTTTCGTAGTACTAGCAACCGGCGTGCGCGTATTACCGTATGTATGAACGTAGGAGAAGCAAAACCGAGTAGGTACATAAGTAAGGACCGTTATGTAATTGAGCGCCACCTGCTAGGTGCGTTCTATAGTTTCTGCCTACCCCCATGGGAAGAAAGCGTGAGTTTATGCATGTATGTATGTAGGTACTTAATTTTATGCACACGTCAAAATGTTTTTAACATTATAATTTTGATATTATATCTCCATTAGGAAAAAAAGTCTTAAAATTATAAGAACTTACTTAAAGCCATTCCAACATACACACCGCAGGCTACGTTGCATCTCTTAACAATATTAGGATGAATATACTCATCGAGTCGAGAATTGATCAGCTGTTTCATCAAAGTCGGCCATTTTGGAGCGACCCTTATGAATGAAATCGTAGTACAGCAAGTCGTCGTGTAGAATGTAACGAAAGCTGGGAATGTCAAACGAAAATCAATAAAAAACGTAACTAAATTAAGTTATAGTTTCGGAAATCATGTAAAAGTCTTCTTCATCGTTCCCTCAATGCTGAGGATCGCGACCACATACGACGCGTTTCCAAGCTATGCGGTCTTCAGCAGTGTGGAGCGCTCGGTAAATGTTACCTCCAACAGCCTTCTTGATTGCGTCGGACCATCTTGCTGGTGCTCTGCCTTGAGCGCGTTTTCCTAACACCCGGCCCAGTATCATAGGCCTTTCCAGACCATGCCTATGGGAACGCATAATATGTCCGAAAAAGCTGAGGGCACGCTCCTGACACATTGTAGAGAGTCGCTTGGTAATACTGAGTTGGTACTACTTGGTACTTGTGACGATTAGAGTATTGTTGGCGGTCCTTAAACTGGAAAATTCACAAGTCAAGGGGGGGGGGGAGGGGCAAAGCTTACCCAGAGAGCTTTGCTTACCATTGCTGATGTAAATCTATGCTTATGTAAACATTGGTTTATATTTTTTTAATCTGTTCATGTTTCTTTATTGTTATTCATGAGTCTAGAAATAAGGAGTTTATAGATCATATAGGAACTTAAAACAAACAGCCAGTCGATGCTCAAAAAGGCTCGACTGGCTGTTCACAATGGTGTGCTAGTGCCTACGCTTATGACATGTATGGAAGTGAATGTTGGGTGTGGCAAAAGAAGCATGAAAGTAGAATAAATGCTGTGGAAATGCGTTCCTTGCGAAGCATGGCTGGCGTGACTATGAATGATAGGCTGAAAAATGAGGTGATAAGGCAACGGTGCAGTTTTAAAGAAGATGTAGTGACAAAGATTGAAAAGAGTATGCTTAGATGGTTTGGTCATGTGGAGAGGATGAGTGAAAGGCGACTAACAAAAGGTATTTATAAAGCAGAGGTGAGTGGAAACGCCGGAAGAGGACGCCCTAGAAGGACATATAGTGACCAAACTGGTGATGTTCTTTAGAAAGGTCAGGTGCATAGTACTCGCAACCGGCGTGCGTGTATGACTAGATGTATGAACGTAGGCGAAGCAAAAGGAGTATGTAAGGAGCGTAGCAAGTGGCTTTTTATAGTTTCTGCCTACCCCCATGAGAAGAAGGCGTGAGTTTATGTATGTATGTAGGAACTTAATGCCCATTTAAGTAATTCCCCTATTGTGCCTAAACATGCTTTTCGCTTTCGAGCTTAGACAAGTAGGGTTGTCATATTTGTTCAAAACAGAATCTTATAAATTTTGCAGAAAAAGTAAATAAATAAATATTAATCACTATACAAACCTCGTCTCTCATGTTATCAAAAATAAGCAAAGTAAAGACCCCCCCACCCCCCTTTGGTGCTTAAGTAATTCTTGAATGGCCCCATAATAATAGAAACCGATGAAGAATATTTTAGAAGTACTTAGGTATGTAAGTATATTCTTTTATTGTATGTTTTTATTTAAATTAGTGAATAGTTTTTATATATTTTTTTAAGTATTTTTTTTTCTCTTCTACTCTTACACTCGTCTATATCTCTTTGTCTACTTTCCTATTGCTAATCACGAAATCATCGTCTTTGTACTTACATATTTTTCTGTTCCATTCTTCTTGTCTGTTTATATGAGTGTAAAGACGCCAGCACATCTAACTACTACAATCTGTCAAATTTCTTTAAAAGATTTTCAAGTTTATCGTTATAACATAAGGTTCAAGGTTGATTGGGAAAATTTGACAATTTCGGGAAGCTTGATCTGCAGGCGTCTGTACTTAAACTGCTAAATAAATAAAATAACACAATAAAATCAGCTAAAACGTTGGCTGATAGGTGGCACTCTCCGATCTTGGGGCGGTGGGTACGACTGCATGCAGTCAAGTAGGCATTCCCCAGGATCGGCGTGCCTCACACAGCTTAGAAATATTTGTACTAAAACTAGTTTTATAAGTTTACACTGTTACTAACATACTTATATGGAGCATGGCTCTGAAATAAACGATATATTATTATTATTATTAAAACGGACCAGAATTAAAAGACTTACCTAGTGCAGTGATATTATTAGGAACCTTGTGCAGTCTGTAGAGACACAACACTGTTCCAATGGTTTGAGCAATGGCCATAGTTAGTGCGAGCATAAACTTCAATGAGCATTTAGTGAATCTGAAATATACACGATTAATGCTAACACGGAAATGTCTACATGTAAAGTTTGGGAAATTAATTGTTTAGTAAATTGACTACATTCTAATTGACGTCATTCTTTGACAGTTGAATGTATATAAAACAGCAAATTGACGTGTTTCAATTTGATAAACAATTAATTGTCCTGACTGTACTTAACGATGAGATTTTTTTTGGCTTATGATGGGTTTAGCCAATATATTATTAATATTTTAATGTATAATAATTTTATTATTATTATTATATTGTTATTATTATTTTGTTCATTAGTTTTTCTATAAAAGGTTACGCAATTCCTTTTATCTTAAAACCGTATACAAATTGGTACACATAATTATGTATTTCCCATAAAGTAAATGTTCTCGTCTCTAATCAGATACCAACATCCTATATTTACATACCTAATTATTTATTATGTGATTTTACCTCATTTTAGACACATCCTTTTGTAGTATTCCTGTCACGGGATTCAATCCAATAAATTGGCCCCATAGAATGACTCCTCTCATGGCTTTTTGGAACGATTTGAATTGGTCTTTGATCTTATTTTTTCCGTCATCGTCTGGTTTGGCTAAAAGGAACGTATTGTTATTAGGAGCTTAATAAAAATAAAACTTTAACACAACCAAAGTAAAGTTATGACAAACATTCATTCAAAGAACTGAATTAGATTGTTCTAAAGTTCTTTCAAAACGTGGGTACGCAACTTACAGCTTGACTTCTTTAATGAATACCGCCATCATTCTCAATTAATCAAAGTCAAAGTCAATTTTTTTATTTCAAATAGGCCCATATAAGGCACTTTTGAACGTCAATATTTACAAAAAATAGAATTGATTCTAGTCGCCCCTTCCAAAAGGTGCGTATGGAGCAGAATGGGCAAGAAACTCCATCATTAATCTTTTAAAATCTTGTACAATATTTTATATAGGTACATTAATTATATGTGAAGACGATGCACCTAGAATAAAATTACTATGCCACAAAAGGTAATAAAAAGAGTTAAGAATGAAGCAATGACAGATAAATTAATTATGTGATAGATACATGGTACTCACATATTTACAAAAATTGTAAAAATAAATATACGGTTTCCTAAAAAATAACAATATCAGTGTGAGTTAAGGCAATCACAGAATTTAAAATAAATGTCATAAAAATTATACATTAAACAATTTAAAAAAAAGCAGCCTGTTTGATTTTGTCTAGACTCTAGATTGTCCTATGGAGCAGGACCAGCATGTTTCCAAGCATTCTATCTTGGATATAATCCTCTAATTTGTAATATGCTCGTTTACAAAGAGTTCTTATAATATGAGTTTTAAATTTTCTTTCATTTAGTTGCAATATATCACAAGGTATTTTATTGTAACATTTAACACAGTACCCCATAAAAGATGTATGTACTTTAGATAATCTGAAAAATGGTTGATCTATTTCATCATATTAGTTAGTGTGGATCATACAATCAATCCAGCGCCGTGTGGTGCCGGATGTAAAGAATAGCACCATCCTATTTCATCCCGTGAGTGTCGTAAAAGGCGACTAAGGGACTTACTAGAGAATGGGCAGCAGCGTTTCTATGCATTTTAACACCATACTGCGATCACCAACCCGCCTGCCAAGCGTGGCGATTATGGCAAACCCAATGAAACTTTGGGGGAGGCCTATGTCCAGCAGTGGACGTCTGTCGGTTGAAATGATGATGATGATGATGATGATACAATCAATCACCAGCCTTTTCCCAACTATGTTATGGTCAGCTTCCAGTCTAACTAGATGCAGGTGAATACCAGTATTTTACATGGAGCGACTGCTAATCTGACCTCCACAACCCAGTAACTGGGTAATACGATACCATTTGGTAAGACTGGTTGTCAGACTTTCGAGCTTTTGACGACCCGGCCAAAGATCCACGAATGACAGCCGGGATCAACGTCTTAACGTGCTTTTCGAGGCACGGAGGAGTCTCGGTGTGTAAAGATGGTCACCCATCCACGGACCAACCCCGGCAAGCGTAGCTTAAGCTAGATCACTTTTTTTATGGGTGGGAAATTATCAAATAACTTCTCCCGCTCTGGGCGGAGCGGGAGGGCGTGTCAGACTTTTACTGACTAAAACCCACCCGTGTTCCTTCCGTTGCCTGTGTGCCAGGGCCACGATATCCCTTTCGGACAAAGTCACAACCCTGGCAGGCATTGGCCCTATCGGACCCCGTCAGTTGGTGCTGACATGTCTTTGAGGCGCGCGTGGAACACAACGCACCGTCGTTCATGGCTTGGTCCTTATCGGACGGGCTACCCATCGCTCACCGTCCGCAGGCCCACGCTTAAGGTGGCCGGAAATCGGCTTGCGACTCCCGACGCCCGGGGCGTTTCCTGCGGCGACTAGGGGCGTGAAGGCGCCTACCCTGCCCCTCCCTCACGCGTTCCGCCTCCTCCTTCGCGAGCATTACTGCTGCGGTTGTAAATACTTAGCCAAGAGCTCCTCCGTTAGTGTGGATCAAACGTATGTACAGAATTCAGGTGATTCTTCTCAGTCGGCAATTTCGGACAATGCGATTACGGTCATCACAATGGATATAAAGTAAAAATTCTTAATTCTCTAATCTTATCGAATCAACATTAAAAAACATGCGGGGCTGTCTATGGGGACTGCCGATAGAAGTGAAAACTAAGTAACTTGTGAATTATATCGTCGAGCTATTAGATTATTTTTTTTGTTCACCCAAAAACTACACATAAATACAACATGTCCCGGAATTAACGCACAATCTCCTAAGGGGTCATTGTACTCATCATTATGAACAACTTTTAAAAGGGGACCAAACCTGAAATCTCGAAAAAAAAAAAACAGCTGTTCCCTACATTTTATGTTCGAATAACTCGTCAAAATGTAGGGAACAGCTGAATTTTTTTCGCGATTTCAGGTTTGGTCCCATACTAAAAGTTGTTCATAATGATGAGGACAATGACCCCTTAAGAGGTAGTGCGTTAATTCTGGGGCATGTTGTATACACAGTATACATATTATAGCTCATGGAAAGCGTTCGGTGACGATGACGCGAGTTCCATGATTTTTGTTCAACCAAAAAGTGCTCAACGCGCTTAAAGAAGTTTCTACTTAAAAAAAAAAAACTCACTGTCATCCGAAATCCAATGCTTAGTGCTCCTCTCTTTGGATTCACTGTAAATTAATAAAAGATGAATGAGATCACATGACATTACATAATCAGCCTATAGGTAATGTTCCCACTGCTGGGACACAGGCCTCCTCTTTCTGTGACAGGGAGTGGGCCATAATCCACCACGTGGGCCCAGTGCGAGTTGATAGATGTCATCTTCAGGTTCATCACGATGTTTTCCTCACCGTTTTGAAAGCAATAATCATTCCTTGAAGCATAAAAATATAACGAACCGCTGCATACTTACTCATTCAACTGATTCTCTTGCAGAAGTCTGAAATTGATAATTTCTAATTCCTTTGAAATGTCTGTAAATAAATCAATATTTTGTTAGATTTAAATAGGCCTTTTTCGGTCTGAAAGGATCTTTTCTTTGATTATGTTTGGGTTTGAATTTGATTCCTGATTTTATGAGCAAAAATTTGGAATACTAAAAAGAGAACTGGTCACGATTCGAGGTCACGGTTTGTCTAGTGTTACGATTTAACCTTCATAAATCTATGAAGATCACTTTTCGTTAAATCACTACGAGCCATTCATTTCTTATTTTCGCCACTACGTCCAGACGCACGAACGCACGTGCTACCAACGTTACTTACGTTGGTAGCACACCTCTGCCGCGAAACCATAGAGCAGCGAAACCGCAGTAGTAGAATTGTATCGGCTCGCGTCATGTTCTGCTACTCGAATCGGATACGAGTAGTGGAACATGACGCGAGCCAGTTGAATTGAACTAATGCGGTTTCGCTGCTATGGTTTCGCGGCGGAGGTGTGCTATCAGCGTATAGTCGCCACCACATCAAGCTACCACAAACTGTCAAATTTTCTCATTCGATTTTGAACTTAACCCCCAACATTTTAAGATTTAAAATCAAAACGTGAATTTGAACGATTTTAAAATTGAGAATACTCCTTTTGCCCATAATATTTACTGACTTCATCTACAAAAATAAATAAAATTTAATTGCTGTTTGTAATGACAAAATAACAGCTTTTTACTAAATGCTTAAGAAACTATACGGTAACATTTTTGTCTGTCTGCCAGTTTGTTCCGGCTTATCTCTGAAACGGGTGGACCGATTTTGACGGGACATTTACAGGCAGATAGCTTTCATTATATGGTTTATTACTTTATTTTAGAAAAGCCACGCTGGCGAAGCCACGGGCAGCAGCTATTTCATATCTTGATCTCGTGATCCTTATTTGTGCTTATCGAAAAAACTTGAACCAAATGCTAAGTACGACAGTTGTAATTAGGATCAAAAAACGTTCGATTTTACATTATATTTACGTCAGGCGTTCGCGCTAGGGTCTCAGTCCAGTTTGTCCTTGACATCTTTCTCAGTTCAGTCCGTCTAGCTAAGGATATCTTATGTTACTTTTAATGAAAGAATATTATTATCATAACAAAAATAAATAAAATGTATCATACCAAAATGCTTGCCACCAAAATCAGTACCTTTCATTTTAAATACCATCTAAGTACTGCAACAAACAAGGTTAATATAACTGTTTAACTTTAACCTAACCCTACAATTTGGAGCCCACTTGTTTCCATGTTACTTTATTCAAAATGATTAATGTGTGTCATCGGAATATGAATATTTTATGACGCTGTCACTTTTAGAATAACACGGGGTGATGTTTGAGTTACAGTTTTGGGACACATCAAGTAAAGGCGGATTCGAAGTTTTAGAAATTGTTGTTTTGCTTTTCAGATATTTTTGCTGATAAAAGTGGGTACTTATGGGATCTTCTTTCGTATGGGTAAAGACTCCCCGAAACGAGCAATCACAATTGATAATTTTTAAGTGATACACATTGATGCGCAAATTGATCGACTACCGAATGCAATTGAAGATCGCTTCAATTGTATGCCATCGATTTGTATTGTAGTAATACCTATTGTCACGATTGACAAAAGGTATTACTACAATAAAAATTGATGGCAATTGATCAATTGCAACAAATTTATCGTTTCGGGGACCCCTATTGGGCATGAATACTAAGTGTATGAGAAAAGTTCAAGCAGTAATAAACATGCCATACACACACAACCTATTCAAGACTCTTCCTAACTTATATTTTGAAAAATAATCCAGTCGTAAGAAAAAGTCCGTGGCTGTTAAAATAGTATATTGTTGCACCGAGCGCTAAGTGAGTTTTTAATGCACGTGTGTTTGCGAGGGCACTAATTTAGCACGAGTGCATTAATTACTCAGTTTAGCAAGGTGCGTAATTTACTTTTCTTTCAACTACCAATCTAGCTACTGTGATAAAATATACCTACTCTAAATAAAAACTCAAGTTAATGAAAACAAAGTTTTTGACCACGTCGGTTTTATTCAGCCGATTTTAATTTTCAGCCATACTGGCTGAAAATTAAAATCGGCTGAATAAAACCGACGCGAATAAAACTTAGCTGTTTTTTTTTACGAGAGTTCAGTTTTGGTCCCATAGTAAAAGTTGTTCATAATGAAGAGTACAATGACTCCTTAAGAGGTTATTGACGTTTTAAAAATAACTCTGTATATTTGGGAACATAGATATTCTGTAATCCAATCGAAATAAATACACACTACTACTATAAGAATATGTTTGATTTACCAATTATTTTGGTATTACATTTGTATGAATTATACGCATGCTACGCCGGGACCCTGAGGAGCACATGAAGCTGTTAGGACGCACCAAATATTAACATTAACATTTAACTTATACCTAGGTTAAATAAATGAAGTTAAAATTATATTGCATCGTATGCAGCTAATAGGAGCTATCAATTTCACAACATTAATTACCACTATTAATGCTTATACTCTTTCTGACATATTTTTAATTTATTATATCTAAAGTCATTTCAAATTTATAGTAACATTGCTATTATTAAAAACAAATATACATATATACAAAATATGTTGTGCTTTATTTTAGCTTCTTATCTTTTATAAACGCTAATAACTATCTTCTAAAAGTAATGAGTTAAGTCTATATGTTCAGTGTTTTTGTGGATCCTTTATGTTCAGATAAGTTACTGTATAGTGTATAGTATATAAGTAGATATATATCTCTAGTCTAGTCTTGTTGATCGAAATTGGCTGCAAGGGCATTTCACACATTATTCCAATAACTTTCAATGCTGTTTGATCTTGAACCAAACCAATACTTACATATTTAATATCGAAAACTACAGACAAACGTAAATAAGTGACTGCTTCTACCCAACACCTAAATAAAAAAGCGTCAACGACATACAAAGAAGGTCTTTTCACGACACCCAATAACACCCTTATTCAGCGAATATAAACATGATCGTGTGCAAACGAAACCACCCTTCGTAGTTTTCCCCGAAATGAAAATAATACGACAAAAAATATTCTGTCTTACAATTGTGACTTTCACCCGAAATGCCACAGAACAAAAAATTTACTCACAAACTAACATACATTTTTTACAGAGCATCAAAGTTTTTGTCTTATATTTTGTCAGCCTGTGGTGTAGACTCACAATAGGGGATAAGGTTTGAAAAGAAAATGTTTCATCAGCTGCTTTTGTTTTCTTCAGTTTCAATCTGGGTGTTTGGATCTAACCAATTGATGTCACTTTTATTAGTAGGTACTTTTTTGTGTCCAGGTAGTCTTTTCTGTGAAAATCTCGTATAGTGGCGGCATCAACATCGCCGCATGCGAACTACGCGTCACACTGACGTCACGCAAAATCCTGCATCACGCAAGCAGAGTTTACCGCGCGATTGGGAGGTATTATATGTATACAACGTCCCGACATCAATCGTCGGACAGTTGCTCACCAGACACAACACCCATCTGGTCGGAGGATTCTCCCTTTTCTATGGACGATGAGTGATCTTTACACCCTGTTCCTCATACCTCTATATTGCTATACTGAGTATTAATTTCTACATACGTTTGGAGTGGAGGTGACCTGTCATTCCACCTGCTGCTAGGGATTGACATTATTGACAGCTCATTTCAATGTCACTTCAAACTCACTTTACTTAAGTTTTAACGGTGTGATTTTTTAAGAATAGATCGGCTGAAGTCGTCAGATGGGCAAGAGTGTGTTAAGGTGTTCTGTTCTAACTGTATAGTTTAGTTGCTGTGGCGGCATTTGCAACGCCACATGCAAACTACGCATCAAACTGACGTCACGCAAAATCCTGCATCGCGCAAGCAGAGTTTACCGCGCAACTAGAATATATTATACAACGTCCCGACATCAACCGTCGGGCAGTTGCCCACCAGACACAACACCCTTCTGGTCGGAGGATCCTCACTTTTCTATAGAGGATCAGTGAATTACACCCTGTTCCTCATTCCTCTATATTGCTATACTGAGTATTAATTTCTACATACGTTTAATACTTTATGTTGGATTCAGTCTTCAACGTATTGTTTTCTTTGAAATAGAACTGAACCCCTGTGATCATTCAGTTCTATGCGCATATAGTTTATTATTTTGTTAAGGGTTGATCCCAAAACTCTGCCCAGGCCTACCCATAAAACCCTGTAGGTACGTCTATAGAGTCATCCCAAAACTACCCTAGTTTAATTCACAAACTTCAAAACCATGCTAATTTCTAAGCAAAGTATAAGGCATCCATTGCTTTACTTAACATAATACAGTATGTATCTGATACTTGTGGACACATTAGAGAATGTGGTACAGACCATCACTAAACAAAAGATTTATTTAACAAAAGCTTCTTTCGCATTGCATGAAAAATATACAACAAAATACCTATTGACATTCTGAGCACTAAGGAACTACCAATATTTAAAAAGAAATTACGAAACTTGGCTTAACACACAATCCAAGATTTCTTGAATTATTGATTGATTTGTTGACCATATAATAATTTCACTGTATTTTGATATTTTGACATTTATAATACATAACTACATTTGACATCCTAATTAATATTATAAATGCGAAAGTAAGTTTGTTTGTTTGTTTGTTACCTTTTTCCGCCTGAACCACAAAACCGATCATCCTGAAATTTTGTATATACGTGGTCAGTTGTACAGAAACGGACATAAGGTACCTTTCATTCCGAAAAAAACAATAACGTTCTTATGATAATAGATGGCGCCAATCATGATTGAATTATATAGAAACTTTAATAGTGTGTTAAGAGTTTTTTGCCACCTAACGCCAAACCACAAGCAGTGTTCAACCCGAATTGATTGTCAAATTCTAAATTAACGCGAGAGTATAATAATTTTAAATTTAATGACAATACATAATAATTATTGTATGCCTATTTAGGCAAGACATATTTGAACACAAATTTATTGTTAAGACTTTTGAACAACATATGCCCACAATAAAGATATTATGAATTATTATTTTGAACAACTTTCTCCATGGGACTAAAAGGAAATTGTTTGGCTTGGTATGGGCATGTTACTAAAAGAGTTATGAATATAAATGTTGATGGGTGGAGAGGGAGAGAAAGGCCACAGAAAAGATGGCTTGATTATGTGAGGAATGATATGAAAGAGAAGGGAATGAATGATAGCGTGACGGCTGACAGGGGAGAACGGAAGAAGAAAACTTGTTGTGCCGACCCCAAGTAACATGGAAAAAGAAGAAAAGAAAGAAAAATAATTTTATTCGTCCCAGAAACACGTGCATACGAAAACATAAACTATACACAACACGGGACAACACACAACAAAAGACACACAAACAGGACAAGACATGGGACAAGCTTGAGCAGGAAGATGATGATAATTTTGTTTTACTTTCTTCATTGTGTGTTTATTGTAGTTTGTGATATTCCTGTGCGAATCACAATAAATACTTTTTCATTTCTCATACTCGGAAAGTAGTGTTGTTAGATCCGAGTAGCGGGTGGAAGACTCTGCTCCCCACCCTTGGGCGGGAAAGACTCATAGTAACTGCTTCCCCCTCGAGGGCGGTAATGAATTTTAAAAATAGAACTAAATTTGGTAGGGAGTCAGCTACGGAAAATTTTACATAATTAAAACATATATCGACTAAAATAAAAAATAAAAAGCTGCGGTCTTGTGAGTGTAAAAAAGCCTTTAACGGGACGGCCCGCGATGGTGACGTGGTGTGTTCCATGTTCAAAATTTTAATATACTATATAATTTAGCGGGATACTAACTCTGTAATCTTTATAAGTTTTTATAAGTTTTCTTATTTCATAATCAACAGGTTTTAACAAATAAGTCGTCGCCTTCTTTTAAGTATAGAGATACCTGTAACAGAAGACCTCCCTCTTCCATAACTATGTGTACAGATACAAAGCCTGTTAATAACAGAATTTAACAAAGTAGGTAAAAAAGAAAAACAAAACTAGAACTAGAGAATTCAAAGCTGCAGCGAGATTCGAAATCTCGTTTTTAGAATAGAATAGAACGGTACCTACTCTTTAATAGTACACCATAAACATAGACTAATATTTGATTAATTAATAAAAATGAGTTCAAGCGATTCTGAAATGTTGACCCCCGATTCGGTTAAAGACGAAGCAAATACAGTAATCAAAAATCTTTTGCACGAAATTTCAAAGTAAATATATTTAAATACATACGAGTACAATGATTTTATGAAGTGGCGAGCAAACAAGAAAAACTAAAAAAAATTACTTTCCTTGTATTCGCAATGAAAAGTAGTCTTTAACACGGGTGAAAGTCACCAATTCCTACTCAGACTATTGCCGCCCTTGCTACGCTGAGGCGTCTTAATACCTCGCATGGGAATTGATTTCTTTCGACCCTTGTATAACAATATACTATTTCTTTAAAAAAAAATACTTGACCCAAATGTATCAGATAATATTTTGTTCGCGATTACGATCTGTTGGAGAAAGTTGTTCAGTTTGATAGTCTGTACCGCACCCTTAAGTTTTTCTTGTATAAACTAGAACCCCCTTATTACAAAACAAGGTTTATCTTCAGACCCAGGTTTAAAATATGGAGCCATTATTGAATTTCGAACTTTATTCCGACTATGGTAAAGTTCCTAAACACAAAACTGACAACTTCGTACGGAACTAAGTTTTCAGTTTTTTATAAAGAACGGTATTTCAATCACTGTTACGTTCTTATTACAAAAACTGACTCCATGGTTTAAGCCATGTCAAAATTTAAATCTTGTTTGGTAATAAGGCGGGAAGAGTCGATAACGTGTCCTGGAAGTCCATAGCAACAACACAACATGCGAGGTCTATTCAAGGTCCAGATATTTGCATAAACTGTGCCGTTTGATATTGAAATGTAAAATGAAGTCCGGACTTTGGAGTTCGGCCCACATTGATGTTATAGACGTGCATTTCGATGCGGAGGGTAGATGAGAATTTTCGTGTTGTTTTAGTGGGTTATGAATAAAATATATCCGATTTTAGATATTTATCTGCTCTGCTGACCTCGTCTGGTGTCGTGTTGATTCTGGCTGTGAAGGAGGTCATGTCATGAAAACTAAGCCAGCCAGCAAGATCAGTATCATTGTCATCATTTCAATAACCAATGACGTCCACTGCTGGACAAAGACCTCTTCCAAGCATCGCCACTTCGACCAGTTCCGTGCTACTCCCATCCAGCGGATTCCTGTTGCCTTCACAAGGTCTTGTATTATTTATCGACGACAGTCCATTGTTTTTTGGGTAACTGTATCATTTTATTTGTTTTTTTAAACACCATTATATTATGATTTTTTGTTTAAATAAATATCTAATTGTTTTTAATATTATTATCTACACATCTATCTGTTTTTTATTTAAATATTAACACACACTATAAACTAATTTACATCCGTAAGACGTCCTCGTAACATATGGTCCAGTTGAAAACCACACAATACTTACTATTTTAAGTATTTTATGTTTTTTGTGTGAATATTGTGTGCGACACCTGTGACAAATAAATTTATTTTATTTCTTTCTTTCCTTCTTTCATCAGTTTCAGTGGATTTTTACTTTTACAAGCTGTTTTTATGAGTTACCACGTACGCTACAGACCATTCTCTGTCACCTTTTACGACAGCCTCAAATAGAAAAGGGGCATGCATTCTTCACCTTAGGTCTTGCCACAAAACAAAAAATAAGATACAAAAAGATATAATGTACATATACTTATTGATATTTGCCTCCTAAGATTTTCTAAATTTTCTATATAGTTCGTTAACCTTACAGAACATAAACTTCAAAATGATAATTTATCTACAGAACGCTTTTCAGTTTTCATCAGATTCATAAAATGTTTGGATTTATGAAACTCCACAGACTTGTTGAGTCGATATTTAAACATGATGAAACATGTATTGTAGTTACTTCAACATACTTTCTAAACTCAAACTTGAAGTAACTGCAATACACGGGGTCGTAGACCCCAAAAGAAATCATACTTTTTTTACGTTTCATTATTTATAAATATCAAATCATGTCTGCAGAGTTTCGCTAGCTAATTTGACCATTTAGATATTAATTTTATTTAGCCTTACTTTTATTCACCGCAAAAATAAATCGCACTAATAATAAAAAGGCGAGTTTGTGAGTGTGTGTGTTTGTTACTTCTTCACGCACAAAATTTTATCAAAATTGGTTCAGCCGTTTAACAGCTGAACCAATTTTGATAAAATTTTGTGCGGAGGTAGCTAAAACCCTGGATTAACATATAGGCTACTTTTTATACCGATATTCCTACGGGATCGAGACTTACGCGGGTGTAACTGCGGGGCACAGCTAGAACTTACATATGTGGAGAAAACGGAAAACATCCCCGCATCACAAACCCCGTCAGTAATGATTTGTTTTCCTTGCGACACAAACATCGATATATCAAACAGTATGATATTTATTAACTTACGTATTGTAAATGACGAACAAATATTTATTAAGGACATTGAGAGAAGCTGGATGGAGTGTTTGAAAGGGAATGACTTGGCTTGTTCTGAAAAAATGTTAAGTAGACTTGTGAGACTTTATTTTATAGGACCGCATACACAAGAACAGAGGAAGTCTGCTTAGCGGCAGAAATAAATAGGACTTCTACTGCTGTAAAGCATAACATCACAACAACTTTAACATAATGTTACACATACTTAACATTTTATGCTACCTTTAAGTTTCCTTAAAAATCATCATCATCATTTCAGCCGAAAGACGTCCACTGCTGGACACAGGCCTCCCCCAATGGGAGGGGTTTGCCATAATCGCCACGCTTGGCAGGCGGTTTGGCGATCGCAGTATGGCGTTACAATACATAATACAGACCTAATTTTGGTCCATATTTTGTTAGTTTTACATTAATTATCTTAAAAAACTATGTAAGTCATGAAACGTTCAATTAATTAACATTTTAAGGTTGATTCTTTACTTAGACATCAGAATCGGATCTTCGATGCTGAGACCGTGTCGGGTGACGTTACCGTCCACTTCACTGGAAAGGAAGTTGCATCGGTGATATCGGGAATGAAAAGAGGTAAGTCACCCGGTCACGATGGTCTTAGCATCGAACATCTGAAACATGGCTTACACCTGCCGCGAGTTTTGGCCATGTTTTTTAACCTTTGTGTTAGTCACTGTTATTTACCTGATGACCTTATATTCACTACGGTAGTGCCTATTGTTAAAAATAAAACCGGAGATGCCTCTGACATTTCCAATTACAGGCCTATATCTTTGGCGACTGTTATAGCCAAGGTGCTGGACAGTCTGCTTGACAAACAGTTATCGAAGCATATTCTATTAAATGACAGTCAGTTCGGCTTTAGACCAGGGCTCTCCACAGAGAGTGCTATTTTATGCCTCAAGCAGACTGTACAGTACTATACTGATAGAAAAACGCCTGTGTTTGCCTGTTTTCTGGATTTGTCAAAGGCATTCGATCGCGTTAATTATGAAGCACTGCTGCACTGTGGCGTAAGCTACAAGAAGAAACTGCCATGCCTAGTGACATCATGAGATTGTTTAAATATTGGTATAATCAACATAACAGTGTGAAGTGGGAGAGGTCTTTCTCTGATGTGTATCGGTTGGAGTGCGGGGTGAGGCAGGGGGGACTGAGCTGACCTCAACTTTTCAATCTGTACATGAATCGGCTGATCGTTGAGCTCAGCAACACTAATATCGGTTGTCATATTGATGGAGTTTGTGTTAATAGCATCAGTTATGCTGACGATATGGTGATGCTGAGCCCATCGATCGGTGCTTTGAGGCAACTGGTGTCAATCTGTGAAGCATACGCGATAGCTCAAGGACTCAAGGACAACTCCAATAAGAGCGAAATAATGGTTTTTAAAGCAGGTGCTATAGGTTACCCAACTATACCAGAGATATCGCTCTGCGGAGCTCCCTTAAATAGAGTGAACAATTTTAAGTACTTGGGTCATTGGGTTACCGATGAGCTGAAGGATAACAAGGACATTGACATTGAACGTAGATCGCTGTCGGTACGCTGAAACATGCTGGTTTGCGCGATGTACAGAGGCGGTCAAGATTACTTTATTTTGTTGTTGCAGTCTGTGGACTAGTTATAGTTTGGGTGCATATAGCGATCTACGTGTCCAGTATAATAACGCACTCAGGATACAGTTGAGGCTGCCGTGGCGATGTAGCGCGTCACGGATGTTTGCGGAAAGGCATATAGATGGTTTAGCGCTTCTCTGCTTGCTCGTCTCCGCGGCAGTACCAACACTATCTTGAGTTTTTTCGCAGATAGATGGGAGTCTCCAATGCTGCGACATTGGATGAAACTCCACACGTAATAAAACTTGTATGTCTACTAACACTAGTTTTTAAGATCATTGTTACTAACACTATGGGCGTTGCCTGAAATAAATGATATAATAATAAAAAAATTATAATTAATGCGCTAGTAACAAAATCCAAATAAATAATCGAAAAGAAATTAAAATGAAAATAAATAAATGCATACAGTCGTAATTAAATCTTGTCGTATTACAGTTTGTCTTATTATTTATAAATTAAAACGAATAAAATAAAATAAACCAATTTTATAAAAAATCTTCCCTGATGAATTTTTTACTTTGATATGATGTAGCTTACAGATAAGACATGTCGTTGTATTCAAAGACCCTCTGCGACTTGAGGTAGAGAGTCAGCCGCCACCGCCCCTGCTGACTGGTTGCATCTTGTACAGTTGGCGCCAACCTAAGCTTTCTTCCTCTTGCGTTTCTGTACCCATGATTTAGTAATATATTTATTCAAAAGAGTGTCCATGGAGTTTCTTGGCCGTTCTTCTCCATAGAGATCTACGTTTTGGGACGAGCAACGAGCTTCAACTTTCTGATCACTGACCGACTTCTTGACAATTAAAAGTGCCTGTACCTAAATGGTTTAATTGAAATAATTGGATTTGAGTTTATTTTTTAATAAATTCATAATTTTACGATAATAATAATAATATTATAAATATCTCGACTTAGCACACGAGGTTGTTGACATGTGGAATGTGAGCTCGGCTATCATTGTGCCGATTGTCGTATCGGCCAATGGCCTGATGGAAGAGAGCCTCGATCAAAATCTCTCGAGACTCTCGTTAGGTGGTTGGATCAAGGCCCTGATTCAGAAGGCAGTACTCCTCGACACGGCTCGCATCGTGAGGAGGTTCCTATCTCTGGAGACCTAACCACCGATAGCTTGGACCCTGCTCCCACTACCGGCGGAAAACTATTTTTTAAATGTTTTTATATTCTAATATTTATAACTATAATTTATATGTATATCATTAAATAACGGAAATAATTATATGTACAAATATATGTATGATACTGATGTTATTGATACTGGCGTGGCGTGCCATGCTATCCGGCCTGTGCTCCTACTGCAGGTAGGCCATGCTGTTCGAGGCAGTCGACACATTCACTGCATAATTTACATCAAATTCAACCAGGAAAAAAATGCAAATGTAGTATAAATACTAACCAATTAGCTATTATTTTTACCCCTACAGCTCATAAAGCTGCAATATTTAACTCAGCAAAATTACAATTTTATTTTCTTAGACTGCGTTACTTCCGTAGTAATTTACGACTGAGTTTGAAGGCTCGAAAGGAGAATTTTCTTTACAATGCGACGGCCGAGTATTTTCTGAAATGTGCCCAAATGGACAATGACTTTTTTAATTGTAGCTTTGCCAGCAATTAAGAAATGT
The DNA here is from genome assembly GCA_948098905.1 of Tiliacea aurago. Taxonomy (NCBI): domain Eukaryota; kingdom Metazoa; phylum Arthropoda; class Insecta; order Lepidoptera; family Noctuidae; genus Tiliacea; species Tiliacea aurago. Next base: position 21,788,368 of record OX402578.1, read on the forward strand.
ATATTGAGTTTTCTTCAATGGAGTGCTGTTAAGTGAGTTTGCGTTTGTTAATGTTTGGAGGTAAGCAGCACACCCCTTCTATATCTATAACATACTAGCTGACCTCACTGACGTAGTTCTGTCCAAAAAAGTCGTGTTCTGTGCTATACGCTCGTTGAGCCCCGAGGCCCGAGATATCGATAAGTGTGTACAAAAATCGTTAAATAAAAAACATGCGGGCAGTCTTTGGGGACTGCAGATAAAAGTGAAAACAGTATACATGTAGCCCATGGAAATCGTTCGGTGACGATGACGCGAGTTCCATTATTTTTGCTCACCCAAAAAGTGCTTAACGCACCTAAAGAAGTTTTCACTTCAATAAAAGTAATAGTTTTTTTAACACATTTGCTCAAAAAATGCATGTACGAATCCTACATTGCCAAACCTGAAATCGCGAAAAAAAATCTGCTGATTCCTACATTTATGTTCGAATAACTCGTCAAAATGTAGGGAACAGCTGATTATTTTTTCGCGATTTCGGGTATGGTCCCATAGTAAAAGTTGTTCATAATGATGAGTACAATGGCCCCTTAAGAGGTTGTGCGTTATTTCTGGGACATGTTGTATACTTTGTTGTAGATTTTAGAGCTTATGTATTTCTTATAGTGGAGCAAGATTTGAAACCGCCCAAAAGTTAAGTAGTGTATTTCGAGATTAAAAAGATTAAAGTAAAATAAAATCAAATGTCAACATTCTCAATCTCATGTCAAGTTAATAAAGTTGTCTACAAATAGCTCAACTCCATTAATTTTACTTCGAAAATAAATGTTAGTCTTTGTAAACAATTTGATTGATCGACTTTTAATATTAGGCTGGAAGATTAAGTTGTAAACATGTTAATTTTCAAGTTCAATATTGATGAACCGATAATAATAAACTTGATCAAATCGAGAAATTGTTTTAGTTAAATACGTTTTGGTAAATTGGTCCATTTTTCATTATCGAAAATGTTAAACTGACAATTTTTTTTCTAATTTGGATGGATAGTTCATTCATTTACAAATATGGTTAAATACAAATAATAATCTTTCTACATTTTAAAAATTAAAGTCGCTTTTCATGTCTGTGTGTGCGCAACAGACGCAACAGATTTTATGCATTTGTTCCGGAAGGTTTATGTATACAGGGGGAGCATCGCCGTGTCCTCACGGAGGCGATCGGCGGCGGCGATCTCTCGCTTCCAGCCCTGGTTCAGGCCATGGTTCGGAGCGAGAGTGCATGGGAGGCCCTCACCTCCTTTTGCGAAGCAGTAATGCTCGCGAAGGAGGAGGCGGAACGCGTTAGGGAGAGGCAAGGTTCGCCGCCCATGCGCCCCTAGTCGCCGCAGGAGACGCCACGGGCGTTGGGAGTCGCAAGCCGATTTCCGGCGGCCACCGTAGGCGCGGGCTTGCGGACGGTGAGCGATGGGTAGCTCGCCGTCCGATAAGGACCAGGCCCGGGTCGACGGCGCGTCGTGTTCCACGCACGCCTCAAAGAGATGTCAGCATCAACTGACGGGGTCCATTAAGACCAATGCCTGCCAGGGTTGCGAGTTTGTCCGAAAGGGATATCGTGAGCCTGGCACACAGGCAACGGAAGGAACACGGGTGGGTTTTAGTCAGTAAAAGTCTGACACGCCCTCCCGCTCCGCCCAGAGCGGGAGAAGTTATTTGATAATTACGCACCCAAAAAAAAAGTGGGTCTACTCTGAAGTGATGATCCGAAGTACCGGCCAAATGTTCGGCCGTTTCTTGACTTCCAAAGTTTCCTTTTTGAAGTAAAACTTCTTTACGCACCCTTGACTTGGGGAGTAAGCTGGTGAATGCTTGCCGAGAGCGTTACGGAAGCGAGCGAACGGAAGTTGAAAGGGAGATATAAGTTAGTAAAGATAGAAAGAGAGAGAGTTACGTTTCGTATATTACTGTAGGGGCAAGAGAGAGAGAGAGGTTTGAGCACACATTTTCTTTCTGTCTTTCTCTCATAGCCAGTTGCGTTTCGTATATCTAAGACACAGTGCAGGCCTATTGTTGTAAGTAAGTATAATTAGTATTACTATTTGTAATTTTTACTTCAGTCGTGTGGTCACTCGTTTTTTTTACTTTGAGTCCTTACCCTCGACTTTTAATACATAATTATTATAAATGCGCAAGTGAGTTTATTACGCTTTCACGCTAAAACGGCTGAACGGATTTGGAAAATTTGGTACATGGGTAGACCATGGAGAAAGTCATAGGCTACTTTTCATTCTGGATCGCAGACGAAATCGCAGGCAACAGCTAGACTTTCATAATAATAAAGATATCTTGATGTTTTGTTAAGTCGTAAAACCCGAGCGAATCAGGGGCGGGTCGCTAGTTAATTATAAATGTATTGGTATTTAGTCGATTTGACTATGCGAAAATGAATTGATTCTTACTTTCTGATAATGGCAACACTGTCAGTACTGTCAGTACTGTCACTCAATGTTTGATATAAAACCGACAACCGCATTCCTTTGGTTCCCCTTTTTGTATTTGCTGCGATAAGAATCAGACATAATTCCTTCCCTGTGAAACGTTCAATATAATTGACCGTTATTTAAATTCAAAGTGCTTCTTTCTTTCTAAAACGTTGCCCCACTCTAGGGATTGCACCTGTATTGTGGGTGCGTTTACAAACATTTAAACTCACATACACAAACAGCCAGACCCGGAACAGCTACTTGTAGGTCATACAAATATTTGTTACAAATGTTTGTTTTGTTGTTTGTTTGTACTGCTTTTTATTTACGCCTATAACCTAATTTCCTACAAAATGTTTAACAGTATTGACAGTTTTGAGAATACATACATTATAGCGTGTTTCCAGACTAACATTCTTCATCTTGTTACAATACATCATACATTCAACACAGCTACATTTCTCACATCTGTCAACATTGTACTTAGCTTTTATCAATACACACCCTCTACAGTAAAAAGAGCGTGAAGATGAATTAGGTTGTAGATAACAATGGAAGCATTTTAATGGCATTTTTACGTGACCTACTGTACCAGCGGTGCTCAATCTTTTTTAAGATAAAGTCAAATAGTAGATTGTTATACAAGGGGCTAAAATGACCCATTATATACGAGATAGTTTTATTCCCGAGCTTTAGCGAGGGATTAAATAGAAACCGAGTTATAATGGGTTTTTAGCGCTTTTCACTACGATTGCGAAAAAATAAAATATGGATTATTGACATAAACACAATGACGGACTTTTAAAGCAGGAGTAGTGAAAAAGATTTTATTTTGCTGGAAACTACGCAAAACACAGTTAAGATAATGAAAGCAATAGTATCATCCATCTTGAATGGCCGTTTTTATGGTTTTCCGTGGCAGTCTTAGTATAGTGGATATTATATAGTTTATTAGAAAGAGTCATCATAGCAGCTGTTTTCATCAGTCATCATTGCTCTTTCGGTTAAAATCAAGTTAGTGTTTTGCTAAACAATTTTTTTTTTGTATTTCAGGTTATGGGCGAGGTTATTACAAGGCAGGTGTGAGTGGAAACGCCAGGAGGGCCGGGACGCCAGGAAACCATAGAAGGACATAATACCAATTTTTTTTTTGGGTGGGAAATTAACAAATAAGTAACTACCGCTCTGGGCGGAGCGGGAACGCGTGTCAGGCTTTTACTGACTAAAACCCACCAGTGTTCCTACATTTGCTTGTGTGCCAGGGCCACGATATCATTTTCAGACAAACTCGCAACCCTGGCAGGCATTGGCTCTAATGGACCCCGTCAATTCGTGCTGACATCTCTTTGAGGCGCGCGTGGAACACAACGCGCCGTCGACCCGGGCCTGGTCCTTGTCGGACGGTGAGCTAGAAGGACATATACCTAGTGATCTTATTGGTGATGTTCTTCAGAAAGGACAAGTGGGTAATACTCGCAACCAGCGAGCGTGCATGTATGACCAAATGTATGAACGAAAACGAATCAAAAGGTGTGTATAATCATAGCAGGTGGCGTCCTGTAGTTGCTGCCTACTTCCTATAGAAAGAAGGATTTGTAGCGGCATCAACATCGCCACATGCGAACAACGCGTCATTCTGACGTCACGCAAAATCCTGCATCACGCAAGCAGAGTTTACCGTGCAACTAGCCTATACGTATACAACATCCCGACATAAACCGTCGGGCAGTTGCACACCAGACACAACACCCGTCTGGTCGGAGGATCCTCCCTTTTTAACAGAGGATGAGTGAACTTTACACCCTGTTCCTCATGCCTCTAAAGATTGAATTTAAATAAACACTAAGCGTCACACTAAGGGATACATGAGGCATCCCGGCCGAAGCTTGAGAATCGCTGCTATTTAGCGAAACATTGTAATTTTACTGACTTATTTGTTGCGACACTAACTCGCGACTATAAACCGGCGGAGTCAATCAAAAATTGTATTTTATTATGTAATCAAGAGGAATACTGCATGAAATATACGAGCTTTAATGTGTGAGCTGAACGAGAAAAGTGAGCAATAAAATCCCACTGCTGGGACACAGGCCTCTTCTCTGTGAGGGAGTGTGCCAAAATTCACCACGCGGGCCCGGTGCGTGTTGGTAGATGTCATATATCTTCGGTTTTTTTAGTTTCCTCACGATGTTTTCCTTTACCGTTTTGAGAGCAGTGGTGATGAAATAATTTACACAAAGTAAAGAGCTTGTCTGGGTTCGAACCCACGACCGTAAGTCGAGCCCTAAGACCTAAGTTGAGCCGAGATAAGACAGCGCTCCTAACAGCTTATCATGGGTATGTCGCCTCCACTTTGCGATATGGCCTTATATTTTGGGGCAATGCTACTAAGGTTGAGGAGGTATTATTAGCACAGAAAAAATGTATTCGAGCTATATGTAAAATAAAACGAACAGACTCATGCAAGCCACATTTCCAAAATTTAAAAATATTGACTGTACCATCACCCTATGTCTACTCGTATGAAGCCTGTATCTTTGTAAAAAACAATAATGTATTTGTATAAATCTGTCGAAACGGCGCTCAAAAAAGTTGCACCCGCTGCGCACTAAAACCAAATTTCTATACTATAGTGTATATGCAATGGCACCAAAATTGTATAATGAATTACAAGATCAAATATACAATTTGACAAGCAACAACTTAAATGAGTTTAAACATAAGCTTTTTAAATGATTGAGTGACAAGGCATACTATTCTGTTAGTGAATATCTTAATGAAAAATTAAAATAATATTTATCTATTTGTATATCTGTCTGTATAATTAAAATGTTGCTTCCATATGATAATAATATTCTGTATTGACATTTTTTGTTTAATTTTATTGTTGTAGATTATTATTGTAAGTATACCAAATTGTGACTATAATACTTATTTGTTTTTGTGCATTTATTATTAATTTTGACTATTAGTGTTGGGCATGAAATTGTGACAGGTAGAATACTTATTTTGACTTTATTTTATTTTACATTTTCCTTTTGTTAAAATGTGACATTTGATTACGCAAACAATTTTGTATGCCTTCTGGCGGGACGTAGTATGCATCAAAATTTTATTTTAAACATCTATATAATTTTTTACCCTATGTTCACAAAATGAATAAATTAATTTGAATTTGAGCCCCTTACCACTCCGCTCTATGATAATTATGATGCACTCGGGCATTATTATGATGCACTCTTGCATTATTATGACACATTAATATCAACAGCAACCACACCCTAAAAACCACTTCTTATAAAACTCGTGGGCGAAGATCGACGCTTTTGAAATGTGGTGTTGGAGACGGATGCTGAGAATACCATGGACCGCACGACGTACCAACATATCCATCCTAGGGGAGCTCGGAATAACCACAAGGCTGTCCGCCACCTGTTTTCAGCGAATCCTTAAATATTTTGGTCACACCGCTCGGAGAAACCCTGACAGCTTAGAGAAGCTGTTGTAGTTGGCCAGGTCGACGGGAAGAGACCACGCGGGCGCTCACCTACCCAGTGGTCTGACCTTGTAAAAAAGCTCACAGGCCAACCATTATCCAAGGCTATTAAGACCGCTGAGGACAGAACCACTTGGAAGAGCATAGTGCATCGAGTGGTCAACAGTTCAGATTAAGCACGTCCTTCAGAAATGAAGTTAACGACTAAGAAAAAGATAAAACTCGCCTGGGCATATTTACAGCCAGGGTAAAATAGCTGTAGTTTTGTCTCTGTCATAAGGTCAAAACTAGCTTATATTCTTTTCATGTAATAAGCTCCCGTTCTGTCAAATGTCATCAAAATTTGTTTAGCAGTTTGACCGTGAAAACTTACCAAACAGACTAACAAAAAACAAAATGAGGCGGAAGCATCACGAGTGAAAATCATTTTGTACCATGAACGATATGATATGACATTTATTTCAGGGGTTGATTAAATAACAAAGGTAACAGAATAAAAGTAAACAACATTTATAATTTTTTGTTCTTAAACCTGTCCTTATACACCTGTAATATTTTCAACTATTGTGGCTACGGATGTGCCATTATAGTAAGTATCTGGCGATACGGAGTACTGTAGTAACACTATTTCGTAAGTTATTATTGAGCCCACTACCTGAAAGTATGGAAAACTGATTAGATAAATGCTGACAGGGTTTTTTTTTCTTGTCCACAACTGGGAAGCTCTTGGCCTTCATCTCACCTGATGATAAGTGATAATAAGGCCAAAGTTGGAAGCGAGCTTCACCCGGAATCCTCAACCACAGAGGAACTGGCTATTTTATCTCTAACTGCCGAGACACAACAATCCTGTTAACATTGTTGATATGGCGACAGACTTAGATAAGATGGTGGTAGCTAGTCAGGCGTACTTAGAACAAGCTATACCACCCATCACATCAAGCCGAGCAAATTTTGTTCCCGCTGGGAATCGAACCCGGGTTCTCTAGGTCTGAGATAGGTGGTCTCAGCACTAGACCACAGTCATATATGAGTTGTGGTTAACTTACTTTTAGAATCATATTCCTGGTTACGTAAAAGAACTTTCCAGTTAATCCGACGTTAGTATGATTTAGTTGCAACTGAAAACGACGGACCTGTGGACAAAGTAAGGGTAAAGGGTAAGGATAAGTAAGTAAAATTCAACCTCGTGTCATGAGATTGAATTTTAATGGTCACAATTTATTTTGAAAGTAATTCTTCGTTTCATCCGGCCCGAAGGACCATGAATGACCTGATGATGTCAGCCAGGGCTTAAGAAAGATGATGGTAATTATAGATGGTACAAATCTGAATTGATCCATGACATCGTTTTGGACGTTAATTGAAGAGTCGAGGTGTAAAAGCCAATTCAATGAACAAAAAAACCGGCCAAGTGCGAGTCGGACTCGCGCACGAAGTGTTGTGAAAACACGTTTGTTGTATGGGAGCCCCCCCTTCAATATTTGTTTTATTTTAATTTAATTATCTATTTTTAAAGTTAATATTATATTTACATATTTTGTGAATATTTCAAGCGTCTACCTGTTGCCGTTAGCAATATAGAGCAAAAACGACCAAAAAAATCACGTTTGTTGTATGTGAGCCTATATTTATTTTATTCTATTTTTTCTGCGACAACAGAAATACATCATATGTGAAAATTTCAACTTTCTAGCTATCACGGTTCATGAGATACAGCCTGGTGACAGACGGACAGACAGACGGACAGAAAGACAGACAGACAGACGGCGGAGCCTTAGTAATAGGGTTCCCATTTTACCCTTTGGGTACGGAACCCTAAAAACGACTAAATTATTATAAAAAAGTAAAGATTCTCACTTCAATATCATAAACTGAAGAAGGTATATCATAAACGGAGTATATAGGTTCAAGACCTGCACAGTGCACGTTGGAAGCAAATAGTGATAACATCAGGGCTCGAAGGACGAGGAAGATGACTGAGTACAAGTAGTAGAGAAGATAGTATGGAGATGACAGAGCTCTGAAAACAAATGAATTTAGAAATATTTGATTTCGTAACGACTATTATTAGTTAATTAAGCTACAGTTTTGTTCAAGAGCGGTAACCGCCACATAACGGCCGCAATGACGGCTTTCATGAAAATGGTAGCGGAATTTGACTTTAAGGTGTCAAAAAACGCTCTCTAGACAAACACACCAACTTACTTTCGTAAATACCGTTACAGTGACAATATTCAACGGTAGAATGCGGCCGCTATGTGGTGGCCACCGCAGTCTTAGGAAACCCTAGGTTCAGTAAACATGTCGTTGGTCAAATGTAATGGCTGGCTACAGATACTTGCGGCAGCAAGGTTTAACCGATGAGTTGCAAAAGTTTGAATAGAATTGTTTGTAAAATTACCATCTCCCAAGATGGTTTTCATTACATTTGTCCTTTTCAAACTGACGGTTCAGCCAGAAATAGGTAGGATACCACGCACGGGTAGTTTTGAACGGATCTTGGAACGTTGATTTGTAAAACAAACTACTAAGGTCAGTATTGCTATTTTTATCGTTTTCTTCTTTTTGTACTTACTTGCTGGTTTGCTCTTCGTCGCAATATTTGAAACTGACATGATTCCGACTAAAAAAGTAAGTGATTGGACATCAATTTGAGTTAGTTAAAATATTTTTCTTACAAGATTTCGATTTTCAAAAGAGTTTCCAGCAATTAAGTAAGACAAAAGCATCTGATAACTACTTTAAACATGGCAAGTTTGGCTTACTGCAAAGAGTTGAAGAGCTGCAGACAAATGTAAAAGAGATCAGTAAAAAATGAGACCAGAATGAAAGAGCTGATCTGAATGTCTATCTCTTTTACTAGATCACTAAGTTTGAATAGTGCACTCGTAGAACTGACCACGGAATTCCATTCTGTGAATAAGACATATAATTGGTTGTCATAAGAAAAGTGTCCCTAGTGACGGTATTTTGCGCTATTACTCATCTTTCTATAGATAGATGGATGCGTGGTATTCAGAAAATCTCACACAGACCCTGGCTGTATGTAACCAAAGTGAGTAGGCCTATACTCCGCAGTGTGCAGTGGGGGAACAAGGTCAATGATAATGAGGTTTTTTTTAAATACAGTGCTTTGAAAATTAAAGAAAATTATTATTAAGTACTTTTTACTATAAACTTACCCTCTTCTTTTTAACGTTGGCAGCTATAACTTTATTTAAATTTCTAAAGTATGCTGTAATGTAAATACTAAAACAGGTGATCATCACATCGTTAAAACTCCAAAGAAAAGTGGCTTGAAGGCAAATGTACTGAAAATAAAAGAAATCTATGAAATAATAACCGAAGATACTAATGCTAAAATAATATTCATAAAAAAATGCAATTTCGTGTCATCCAAAGTGAAACGATGTAGAAGCATGATAAATGTAAAATACTACTAAAACCTCTAATACCACTAATAAAAAATCTATTAAAACTAATAGTAACCAGACAGCAACTCAATCGTCGCTTAAAATACTGGTTTGAAGCTGTATCCTCTTAGACTGCAAGCCGACTCTAACATAGTTGGGAAAAAGCTAAGTAGATGATGAAAGAAGCTAAAAATAATGATGTAGACAAAGAATTACGTTTATGTCTACCTCAAACACAAGGGCGTTGAAAGCGCTGTAAGGAATGTAGTTAAAAACATAAGGCATTCTCTGTATCACGTAGTTTTCCATTACTTTGGAGGTGATCCTAGGTTCTTGCAGGCAGTTCATTACAAATCTGATGTCGAAAATCGTGCATAGGATATGTTCAACTGTAAAACAAACCAAATAAGGTTGAAAACACTAATAACAACTATGGTTGAGGAAGTAGTTTAGAAAGATGGTGTCAATTTCCACGATGAAGAAAAAAAACAACATAGATAATATTTACAGATCAGACCAGATTAGATTATCTAAAGCTTATGCAAAGTCAGTTATTAGGTGCATGCTTAAAAAAAATCGAAATAGGATATATTCAACTGTAAAACCAACAAAATAAGGTTGAAAACACTAATGACAACTATGGTTGAGGAAGAACTTAAGAAAGATGGTTTCAGTTCCAATATCAGATAATATTTTCAGATCACATCATCCAAAGCTTATAAAAAGTCAGTTATTAGGTGCATGGCTACATAAATTCGTATATTATGAAAAAGCCAGGCAAGAAGCGATGACTTTCAGAAGATTAGAATTATTACAATGAAAATGAAAATAATTGGACATGTTGTTCAAATTAAAAATATTTATTACAACATACCCAAAGCCAGCGTCATGACCACGTAAGCAATCACAATGGTTTGCGTAATAATTTTTTTCTCCAATTTCAATTCTGTCAAACTTTGTTCGGTTTCAGACGCTTTCGCCATTAGCTGTGGCCATCGTTGCGACAATTTTCGAAGTAATATGGCCGAAATAAAGCCACTTACGAAAAATATGATGTTGGCTGGAAAATTTTGGATTGTTATGAAATCAACAAGTTATTTGTAGGCAGGGTAACTAGGAATTTTCTCGAATTTGGGTTGCTTAAATCAACATGGTTAAGTCCTAAACATGATATGACATGTTTATCCCATAAGGTCCTTATATGATCAAAGGTGACTATTTATTAACACGCTTTCTAAAAGCCTGATCAAGACCAGAGATGTTATTTTGATTCTCGTGATTAAAAGTATTCTAATTAACAAAATTATGTAATACGATACTGAAACGTATAGAGGTTCAGATAACATGGTCTTAACATTAGACACTTAACATCTCATTACTCACATATAGTACTCAAATCGACTTCGCTTTGAAAGAAAAACAGAATAGTAAAACCCGACATCATCATTTGTCCTATTAATGTGGCAATGTAGTAGCAGCAGTAGTAACATTTTATCTTGAAACTGTAAGTAAAACAGTTAAATAAAGAACGTGATTAAGAAGGTTATTTTTAAAATTGCTCAGGAAGGCCAAAGAAGTTCTACTCGTACTAACGCCATCCTTGACAATAATATTACATTATCAAGATTTATTAATTTAGTGGGATGTATAAGCTGCGGTTTGGAGTAGTAGTGTTGCTTAGATCTACTGCAAGCATTTCACCAAATCCCAATAAACCTAACCTCTAAACAGGGTGGCAGGGACATTGACGCGCAATGTGGTACCATGGATTGAGTACATGATTCTGGACCCGACTGCGTTGAAATTATTGGTTGACTTGATTTTTTTTACCCGATGAAATATTTCAACGCAAGGGATCCAGAATAATATACTGAATCCATGGTAACTGGTTGAGCGTCAATGTCTCTGCCACCCTGTAGACTTCTAAACGCAAAGCTTTACCTACCTCGTTCCATCAGCACAGGTTTGTCCAAGCCCCTGGACTGGAAAGAACCCGGTCCATCTGGCCAGCCTAAGCACGTGACGTAAGCACGCATGTAGACCACAAGGCTGATCAGCTCTATTTACCGTCAGCTCGTGGACTTTCATCGTTGGGCTGTAAGAAATAAGGCTTTAATTTCTTTGTTATTGTAGAACGAGAGGAAAATAAAAAGGCTTCTTTACGTACCAGCTCTGACGGACTTGATTATCCAGTGTATGTTGAAATATTCTTCTTGAGAATGTTGGCCGGATATGGTCCATTTCTGTATGGAGCTCTAATCACGTTCAGTCGGGTAATAAAAAGGCTGCACAGTACAAAAAACTTATTATTTTGAGAACCTATTGCCAAGATTCAATGAAACTGACAGATCAAAAAAGTGACATGAGCCAGTTCTACGAGAAAATGCCTTTTAAATGCTTAACCTTTTCCTTCTGTGAGTATACGTTAGATGTAAAAATATTTTTAATAATAACGTCTGCTCTGTTACATGTCTGCCGAATAAATTTTCTACAAGACCTGGGTGAAGGTAAATCCGATTGTTCCAAACAAATTACTCAATGTCAAACACTGATGTTAATCTTGTGTTTTTAGTGTAATTCAGACTGAACCAGTGGGTTCACATTTAGTTAAAATAACTCAGTTTGGAAGGTATGTACATAAATACTTTAATGATTTCGGGTGTCTACTGTCTATTGACTGTAGAGTTTAAATGGTTTTATTAGTTTTGGGTACATGTCAGGCGGGTTACAAATTACGAGGTTTTCATAGGAAATAGGGTGTATAATATTGTTCCTCGCATCGTTGAGCTCCTTAAGTTCTGAATTGAGCTGCATGACTAACTGACAAATGCGTGTACTGACTGGACAGGTCCACTCAATCAGTGTGGTTCTTTCATCAAAAGACCATTTCAGAAACCAATCTACATGGCCTTCACATGATCTGACCAAGATTATGTCTGGACTTAAGAGACTATGACCTCTGAGTATGTTTCGGCCTTTCTTCTCAGAGTAGTCAGATAGGGAAAGCCGAATGATGTCGGCTAGAAGAACAAGTTTTCAAAATATGATTGACATGTAAAAGTGTTTGTACAAAACTAGTTTTCAAAATATGGTTGACATGTAATAGTGTTTGTACAAAGCTACTTACAGAAATAAAATCATTAATCATTATCATTTATGTAGTTCATGTGAACTCCGAATTAAATATGAATTAACCGGGCGAATCGGGCTCGTACAATAACGGTTTTCATTATTTGTCATGACTAAAGCCTTTTCTGCAAAGAAATGAATTGTAACTTGCTACCTATTGCGGTTATAAAGATACACAAAGACTGACAGATAGACAACGTAAGCTTAGTCCAGTCCTTTTCCGGTTATTTTATCTCTGACAGCAACCTATTTTGAACCTTATAGTGACAACTATAAAGATCAATGTGATGCAAAATCTGGGGTAAACTAACTGCGACAGGGTAGTAATAGGGTCCCGAAAGATTTTTAGTTGGTACAGCAACTAGCTACTATAGAAACTGCAATAGTCTCAAGGCTACGTCTTTGGCCTAAGGATATGAGAAACTAAGAAATTATGTTATTGGAACACGCACAAGACACAACAAAATAAAAAAAAACCGGTCAAGAGCGAGTCGGACTCGCGCACCGAGGGTTCAGTACGTATACAATATATGATGTTGATGGTTTCTGAAAAACTGTGCTATTTAGAGACATGGTTTTATGTTTCCTGTAATCTTTACATAAACTTCTATCACATAGAATAATTTCAGATTTTTATCTATGCAAACTTCGGAGATAAGGGGGGGGGGGAACGGTATTTTTTTTACATTTTAATCAAAAGTCAGAACGAATGCGACCTAAAAAAAAATAAAAAATGTTTGAGAATGTGCAAACAGCGCTCTTTCATATGATACCCCACACGCCTTAGTAGCCTTACTTAAAACTTTAAAGACCACCTTTCAGTCCCTTTTGCAAAAAAGTTATATTTTTATAAATTTATTTTTTGTTTGCAAAATAGTTGAGCAAACGTCAAGATATCTCAAGAACTACTAATGCTATCAACTTAAAATTTAGAATAGTTTTAGATGACGTTTGCCCAACTATTTAGCAAACAAAAAATAAATTTATAAAAATATAACTTTTTTGCAAAAGGGACTGAAAGGGGGTCTTAAAAGTTTTAAGTGGGGCTACAAGGGCGTGTGGGGTATCATATGAAAAAGCGCTGTTACAGACAGAGAGACAGACAGACGGACTTAGTCTCACCATAAGGGTTTCTTTTTACCATTTTGGTACGGAACCCTAAAAATGGAAAATTAAATGTAATAAAACAAATTAAATGAAATCAAAATCAAATATTTTTATTTGTTGGACATATGTAGGTTAGGTACAGATGTTGTAATTATTAAAGAACGCTATGTCTAGCCGTCATTGGCGTACAAATATTAATTTGATACAAACATGCTTTATAAATTATCAAACAATTATCACGCATTGTTAAATAATTCAAATTTAAATGGTCGATACAATAAAAACATTCCAATAATAATAATACGTTCTAGTAAAATTTGTCAAATCACTATATATTAAATTATACTAATAAAAATAAAACCGGTCAAGAGCGAGTCGGACTCGCACATCGAGGGTTATGTATATATGATGTTGATGATTTCCGAAAAACTGTGCTATTTAGACACATCGTTTTATTTTTCCTGTAATCTTTACATATACTTCTATCACATAGAATAATTTCAGATTTTTATCTATGCAAACTTCGGAGATAAGGGGGAGGGATGGTATTTTTTTTAAAAATTTTCGTCAAAAGTCGGAAAGTATGCTGCCATAAAAAAAAAATTTTTTGAGAATGTGCAAACAGCGTTCTTTCATATGATACCGCACATGCCCTAGTAGCCCTACTTCAAATTTTTAAGACCCCCTTTCAGTCCCTTTTTCAAAAAAGGTATATTTTTTAAATTTCTTTCTTGTATGCAAAATAGTTGGGCAAACGTCATCTAAAACTGTTCTGAATTTCAAGTTGATAGCATTAGTAGTTCTTGAGATATTCAGGTGTGACAGACAGACAGACAGACAGTCTCACCGTATGGGTTCCTTTTTATCATTTTGGTACGGAACCCTAAAAAGGTAACACTAATGTGTCAGTTAGGTATTCGTTCACCGTATTATATGATTCTACATAAAATATTTTCAGTAAAGCCTTTTTAAAATCGTTTACGTTGTTTATGTTTATAATTTGGCTAGGGATCTTATTATAGATCCTAGTTTCAATCCTAAAAAACTTTTTGTATAAAGAGCTGTGCTATGTGGCTTAACGCATATCTCTCTGTTGCGTCGTGTAGATCTCAATGTTTCAAATACATGGAAGTTGGTTTTGACAAATGCTGCTGGCTCAAAAATGTACATACAGTGCAATGTTAAAAGTTAAAATTTATTGAAATATGGAATACATCTTTCAGTTGGTTTAACACAGCACACAATAATTTTTTTGGCCTTAAACGCAATTTTTTAGGCAGTGGAAAATTGCCCCAATATATTATTCCAAAATGTAATGTTTATGCGATAAAGGCCTTATAAGAAATTAGAACAACGGACTCATTTACTATTTTTGCTAGATTGTAGAGCGCATATGAGTACTGGTTTAGCTTCTTACAAACAGTTTCTACGTGACATTTCCAGTTTAAATGAATATCCAAATGAAGTCCCAGAAATCTAGCACTGCTTGTTACAGCTATTATTTGATCTGCGTAAGCTATGTTTAAGTTAAGTTTTTGTTCTTTGATAAAATGTCATAAGCTTTGTCTTATCTACGTTTATTTTTAATTTATTTATAAGTAACCAATTTATTATGCAAAGGATGGACTAGTTCATGTCATCTTCATAAGTTTCTATATTTTTACATGTA
Source organism: Tiliacea aurago (assembly GCA_948098905.1). NCBI lineage: Eukaryota > Metazoa > Arthropoda > Insecta > Lepidoptera > Noctuidae > Tiliacea > Tiliacea aurago. The sequence goes on from OX402578.1 coordinate 21,803,643, forward strand.
ACAATAAGTGTACTGTCATCGGCAAACAAAACGGTTTGATGCTCAGTGCATTTTGGCAAATCGTTCATATTTATCCCCCGACCCCGACTTACGAGTTGTAGGTCGTGGGTTCGAACCCAGGCAGGCGCTTTACTTTGTGTAAAATACTTAATCACCACTGCTCTCATAATGGTGAAGGAAAACATCGTGAGGAAACCGGCATGTCCTAGAACCATAAAATTCGAAGACATGTGACATCTACCAACCCGCACTGGGCCCGCGTGGTAGATTACAGCCCGCTCCCTCTCGAAGAGAGGAGGCCTGTGTCCCAGCAGTGGGAACATTATAGGCTGATTATGATTATGCTATGCTTATGTTCATATTTATGGGAAACAACAAGGGCCCAAGGACAGTTCCTTGGGGTACACCACATATTGTATCACTAATTGGTGACATATTAGTAACTTCTATCTTGGATTTAGAATAAATTATATTTAAAACAGTGGTTTGCTTACGTCCAGTGAGATTTATGTTTTGACGAGATTTAATATGTTTCTCCTCAACGCCGTATCGTTTTAACTTACCCAGTAATATTTTGTGATTATTGTGATCTAATGCTTTCGACATGTCCATAAGAACTGCTGCAATTGGATTTTTTTTGTCAACATTACTAACAATTTCTGTAAATAATTCATAGACAGCTTTATAAATTTTTCTATTTTTCTGAAAATCATATTGTTCTTTAGCCAGCATACTATTTACTTCAAAGTACTAGCTTTTATTCTATTCATATACTAAGCTCCCGTTCTGTCAAATGTCATCAAAATTAGGTTAGCAGTTTGACCGTGAAAACTTACCAGACAGATTGACAGATCACAAAATGAGGTGGCAGCTGTTGCTTCATCACGTTTGAAACAAGAACGATAATATATAATATGATATGACCAAGATATGACTTATTTAATTTCAGGGGTTGATTAAATAATAAAGGTAAGAGAATAAAAGTAAACAACATTTATAATTTCTTGTTCTTAAATCTGTCCGTATACACCTGTAATATTTTCAACTATTGTGGCTACGGATGTGCCATTGTAGTAAGTCTCTGGCGTTATGGAGTACTGTAGTAACACTATTTCGTAAGTTATTATTGTGCCCACCACCTGAAAGTATGGAAAAATTATTAGGTAAATGCTCACAGGGTTTTTTTTCTTATCCACAACGGGGAAGCTCTATGCCTTCATCTCACCTGATGATACGAGGTGATAAGGCCAGAGGTAGAAGCGAGCTTCACCCGGAATCCTCAACCACAGAGGAACTAGCTATCTTACCTATAACTGCCGAAACACAACAATGCTGTTAACATTGTTGATATGGCGACTTAGATAAGACGGTGGTAGCTAGCCAGGCGGACTTAGAAAAAGCTTTAACACCAACCAAACCGAGCAGAAAATTTCCCCCCGGCTGGGAATCGAACCCGGGACCTATGGGTCTGAGACAGGTGGTATTGCCACTAGACCACAGAGGTGGTTACAGGCTTCCTTTTTCAGGTGGTTTCTGAAAGCGTATCAATACATAGTACATATGGCCGCCAAACCATTATATTTTGGGTTTAAATTTAAGCATGTTTTGATTATTTTGTACTTAATCTGACGTCCATGTTATTGATTAAATTAATACTTGTATTTCCCGTTGAATGTATAAATGTTTCTTTTTTGTTACTTCCTTTTGATTTAATTAAAATATTGTGGTATTCGGTTGTATTTATAAAAGTTTCTATTTTGTTACATCCTTTTGCCATATTGAAAATATTGTGGTTTCCGATTGTATTCATAAAAAGTTTATATTTTGTATAAATCAAAATATCCAGTTTAAATATTAAATTTCTATTTCTATTTATTTTGCGTTTCCGATTGACTTTACTTTTAAGTTTCTATGTTGTTTTATTGTTGTTTAGGTACTATTAGGATTTATCTTTACACATCCGCTTGATTTATGTAAATTATTTTTGGCGATCATTTTTTGTTTAAAAACACGAATGGAAAGATATTCTTTGTTCGCTGATCGTGGATTAAACACCATGAGCTGAAGTAAGGTATTTTCTTTGTACTCTCTTAATATTTTCCTGCCATTTGCTATTGCTGTGTAGTGCAAAACAATATGTCTGACTCCGGCAACAACGGCGATGATGCGCCGTCCGTCTATCGGTGAGACCGATTAAGTCATCTAAACATCACAATGGATTTTATAATTTAGAGAATTTATTCCGGAAGGATATAATACTTTAATATTGAACTAAGATATAGCACAAAAATGCCGATGTTTTCGCGTGACGCCACATCAGTACATTGTACACGTGTTAAATAGGTGCGGGTCGCTGTTGGATATTTGGAATCAATGTCAACTTTTTTTTTTTTTAAATGGTACTTTGTAGAACCTCGACCTTTTACCGAAGCCTATGTGAGTGGCGGTTAACTTACTTTTAGAATCATGTTCCTGGTTACGTAAAAGAATTTTCCACTAAATCCGACGTTTGTATGATGTAGTTGTAACTGAAAACGACGGACCTGAAGACAAAGTAAGGGTTAACGTCACAATTGATTTTGAAAGTAATTCTGGGTTTCATCCAGCCCGAAGGACCAGGTATGACCTGCTGATGTCAGCCAGGGATTCGAAATCATGAAAGATGATGGTAATTATAGATGGTACAAATCTGAATCGATCCATGACAGCGATTTTGGACGATAATTGAAGAGTAGAGGTGTAAAAGCCAAATCAATGAACAAAAACGACTAAATTACTATAAACAAGTAAAGATTCTCACCTCAATATCATAAACTGATGAAGGTATGTCATAAACGGAGTATACAGGTTCAAGACCTGCACAGTGCACGTTGGAAGCAAATAGTGATAACATCAGGGCTCGAAGGACGAGGAAGATGACTGAGTACAAGTAGTAGAGAAGATAGTATGGAGATGATAGAGCTCTGAAAACAAATGACTTTAGAAATAGTTGATTTCGTAACGAATATTATTTTGGCGTCTTAAGTTAATTAAGTTACAGTTTCGTCGGTTTCGTCGGAAAATGATGGCAGCGGGGTTTGACTTTACGGTGTCAAAAATGCTCTCTAGGAAAACACACCAACTTACTTTCATAAATAACGTTTCAGTGACGTCATTCGATGGTAAATTACGGAAGCTATGTGGCGGCCACCGCAGTCTTAGGAAACTCAATTTTTTATATTTTATTTTGTTTCTGGGGTCGAAATTACTCATTGACGTCCTGGAGGACATCCAAGAGGAATTTCTACCCCGGGAGCCCCAGGAATAGTATGAGTCTGACAGACCGCTCCACCCGCCCCGAGGTGGACCTGGGGCGGGTGGAAGGGTCTTACTGACTCTTACTGACTAAAAACCACCCCAGTGTTCCCTTCCCACACTTGCACCGGCTATCATGGGATCATGTGCGACTTCCGCGATCCCCAGCAGGTGCCAACCCACCTCTGCGGGCCACTTCAAGTCTGGAGGGTAAAACACCTCACCCCCCTGGGTGAGGTGTTTGATAAGGGGCGGTGGAAGTCCCGGAGTCCGCCGTCCCTGGACTGATTTAGGGGCGCCGAAAGAGGCCATTGTCTGCCCTCTGCCGAGTCGTAGGAAACCCTAGCTTAAGTCAACATGCCGTTGGTCAAATGTGACTGCTGGCTACAGACACTTGCAGCAGCATGGGTTAACTGATGAGCGGAAAAGGTCAGGATTGTTTGTAATTTTACCATATCCCAAGATTGTTTACATTTCATTCATCCCTTTCAAACTGTCGTTTCAAGCAGAAATAGGTAGGATACCACGCATGTGTAGTTTTGAAAGGAGATCTTAGAACTTTGATTTGTAAAACGAACTACTAATGTCAGTATTTCTGTTTATCTTTTTCTCCTTTTTGTACTTACTGGCTGGTTTGTGCTTCATTACAATATTTGAAACTGACATGATTCCGACTGAAAAGGTAAGTGATTAGATATCAATTTGAGTTAGTTAAAATATTGTTCTTGCAAGATTTAGATGTTCAAAAGTGTTTCCAGCAATAAAAGCATCTGATAACTACTTTAGTCATGGCAAGTTTGGCTTACTGCAAGGAGTTAAAGAGCTGCAGACAGATGTAGAATAGATCAGTAAAAAATGAGACCAGAATGAAAGAGCTGATCTGAACGTCTATCTCTTTTACTAGCTTCACTAAGTTTGAATAGTGCACTCGTAGAACTGACCATGGAATTCCATTCTGTGAATAAAAATATAATTGGTTTTCATAAGAAAAGTCTTAGTCCTTAGTGAAGTAATATTGCGCTAATACTTGTCTTTTTATTGACAGATGGGTGTATGGTATTAAAAAAAATTCACACAGACCTGCGAAGCATGTTAAAAGAGTGAATTGGCCTAAACTCAGCAGTGGGGGGAACAAGGGCAATAATAATAATTATTTGTTCTTCATAGAGTGCTTTGGAAATTAAAGAAAAATATTATTAAAATCAAACTCAAAGCACGTATGTCAATTAAGCCAATTACAAGCACTTTTGAATTGTCGAAGAGTCGGTCAGTTAGTCAGAAACTTGAAGTTATTTTCCCATTCAAAAACGTAGATATCTCCATAGATATCTACGTTTTGGAATGGCCTGTTCTTCTCCATAGAAGAACAGGCAAGAAACTCCAAGGAAAATCTTTTAAATCAAGATATTAAAAAATCCTGGGTACATTATTCCTGTCACTTCTTTATGTACCAACAATTAAAAAAAAAAAAATATTTAAAAACATTTTAAAATATAAGATTAAAAGATTACAAATAAGCCCTGGCAGTTGAGGCATGACCAGTCTCAACAGGCGGCGCCCGTTCACGAACATGACGCGTGGATCAGCACCATCCAGCTCAACCATTTTGTAGGCAACCGAATGATCCAACACACGCGCCACCATCAGCGAGACATTTAAGTGAGCATGACATAATCTCAACTGCCAAGCTTTTATAAGTCAACATATAACATAATAAACGGTTCCATTGGTACTCACATTTACAAAATTGAAAAAATATTTTAAATTATACAAAACTATAACTTGCAATGTATTTTTGAAAGATTAATAAAATTTTACTAGCAAAAGGAAAGTCATGATTCCCTATTGAAGTATTGAACAACTAAAACTTGATTACATCAAAATAAACGATAACATTGTAATGTCAGAATAAAAAAAGAGAGACATAATTTTTTTTTTTACAAATGAGCCCAAGTAGTTGTGGAACAGGACCAGCATTGAGTACTTAATACCTAATACTTTTTTTACTTACCTTCTTCTTTTTAACGTTGGCAGCTATAACTTTATTTAAATTTAGAAAGTATGCTGTAATGTAAATGCTAAAACAGGTGATCATTACATCGTTAAAACTCCAAAGAAAAGTAGCTTGAAGGCAAATGTACTGAAAATCAAAGAAATCTATGAAATAATAACCGAAGATACTAATGCTATAATAATATTAATAAGAAATGGCAATTTTGTTTCATCCAATGTGAGATTATGTAGAAGCAAAATATGATAGTGTATGATACCATTAATAAAAAAGCTTTTAAAACAAATACTAATCAGACAGCAACTCAATCGTCGCTTAAAATACTGGTATGAAACTACATCCAGTTAGACTGGAAGCCGACTCTAAAATAGTTGGGTAAAAGCTAGGTAGGTGATGAAAGCAGCTAAAAATGGGGGTGGAAACTAGGAATTAAATAAACACCTCAAACACAAGAGCGTTGAAAGCGGTGTAAGGAATGTAGTTAAAAACATAAGGCATCCTATGAATCACGTAGTTTTCCATCACGTTGGAGGTGATACCAGGTTCTTGCAGGCAGTTCATTACGAACCTGATGTTGAAATTCGTGCATAGGATATGTTCAACTGTAAAACAAACAAAATAATCTTGAAAACACTAATGACAACTAAGGTTGAGGAAGAACTTAAGAAAGATCTGGTTTTAGTTTCCAAGATTAGATAATATTTTCAGATCACATCATCCAAAGCTTATAAAAAGTCAGTTATTAGGTGCATGGTTAAAAAAAGATCGTATAATTATGAAAAAGTAAGGCAAGAAGCAATGACTTTCAGGAAATTACAATTATTACAATTAAATTGAAAATAATAGGACATGTTGTTCAAATAAAAACATATTATTACAACATACCCAAAGCCAGCGTCATGACCACGTAAGCAATCACAGTGGTTTGCGTAATCGTTTTGTTCTCCAATTTCAATTCAGTCAAACTTTGTTCGGTTTCAGTCGCCTTCGCTATTAGCTGTGGCCATTGTTGGGAAAATTTTAACAGTAATATGGCCGAAATAAAGCCAGTTACGTAAAATATGATATTGGCTGGAAAATTTTGGAGTGTTAAGTAATCAACAAGTAATTTGTAGGCAGGGTAACTAGGGATTCTCTCTTATTAGAGTTGCTTAAATCAATTTTTTTTTTGGGGGGGAAGTCATCAAATAACTTCTCCCGCTCTGGGCGGAGCAGGAGGGCGTGTCAGACTTTTACTGACTAAAACCCACCCGTATTCTTTAATTTGCCTGTGTGCCAGGGCCACGATATCCCTTTCGGACAAACTCGCAACCCTGGCAGGCATTGGCCCTAACGGACCCCGTCAGTTGGTGCTGACAACACTTTGAGGCGCGCGTGGAATACAACGCGCAGTCGACCCGGGCCTGGTCCTTATCGGACGGCGAGCTACCCATCGTTCACCATCCGCAGCCTACGGTCGCCGGAAATCGGCTTGTGATTCCCGACGCCCGGGGCGTCTCCTGCGGCGACTAGGGGCGCGAGGGCGCGAACCTTGCCTCTTCCTCACGCGTTCCGCCTCCTCCTTCGCAAGCATTACTGCTTCGCAGAAGGAGGTGACGGCCTCGCATGCACTCTCGCTCCGAACCATGGTCTAAACCAAGGCCGGACGCGAGAGATCGCCGCCACCGATCGCCTCCGTAAGGACACGGCGGTGCTCCGCCCAAGCCGGGCAGACTTCCACCGTATGCTCCACCGTGTCCTCCGGGCGATCCACACAGTGCCGACACCCAGGCGTTTCCTCCCGCTTTATCTTGAACAGGAACCTCCCGAAACATCCGTGTCCGGTGAGGACCTGCGTCAGGCGGAATGTGAGGACGCCGTGGCGCCTCTCTAGCCACTCCTCAAAGAGGGGACTTATCGCCACAATGCTACAATTGTGGCGATAAGTCCCAACACTGGGTTGCGATAATCGCACTCTCCATGCCGCCATAAGATCCCGCCGGAACTCTGTCCGCTGAGCCGTGATTTCTCGCGGCAGCGGAGTTTCACCCCGGCGTTTCGTCTCCTCGCGCAACTCCCAGATGTGCGCGAGGACTTTTGCCTCCAGATCGCATGGTGGTAGTACAGCAAGGAGGCTCGCCGCCTCACGGGAGACCATGCGGTAACCCCGTACCAGCCTGATAGCCATGACCCTTTCGGACGCGTTCAACCGCTGCGCTAGTCACAGCCTCAAAGAACGCCCCCACACCGGTGCCCCTTAAAGGGCCATGGACCGCACGATCCCCGCGTAGAGCCTCCGGCATGAGGTGTTTGGACCCCCTAGATTGGGCAGAAGCTGCTTCAAAGCAGCCCCGGCCCTCTCCAGTCTGGGAGCCAAAGGTCGGAAGTGCTCCACGAAGTTCCACCGGATTTGGTTAAGTCCTAAACATGATATGACATGTTTATCCCATAAGGTCCTAATATGATCAAAAGTGACTATTTATTAACAGGCTTGCTAAAAGCCTGATCACCAGAGATGTAATTTTGATTCTCGTCATTAAAAGTATTCTAATTTTTAAAACGATGTAATACGGTACTGAAACAGATAGGGGTTCAGATAACATGGTCTTAACATTACACTTAACATCTCATTACTCACATATAGTACTCAAATCGACTTCGCTTTGAAAGAAAAACAGTATTGTAAAACCTGACATCACCACTTGTCCTATTAATGTGGCAATGTAGTAGCAGCAGTAGTAACATTTTATCTTGAACCTGTAAATAAAATAGTTAAATAAAGAATGTGATTAAGAAGCTTATTTAAAATTGCTCAAGAAGACCAGAGAAGTTCTATCAACGCCATCTTGGACAAGAATATTATTATATTTATTATCAAGATTTATTGATTCATTGGGGTGTCTATGCTGAATTTTAGAGTAGTAGTGTTGCGTAGATCTACTGCAAGCGTTTCACCAAATTCCAATAAACCTAACCTTTTATAGGTTAGGTTAATTGGGATATGGTGGGTGGTAGGGACATCGCCACGCAGTCTATTATCGTAGATTCAGTACATGATTCTGGAATACATCCCCTAGGTTGAAATTTATCGTCGCTTATAAAAAATTAAGTCAACCAATCATTTCTACGCAGGGGGCGTTCAAATTATTGGTTGAGTTAATTTTCAACACAGGGGCGTCCTGAATCATGTACTGACTTCATGGAAGCAGGTTGTGCGTCAATGTCCCTGCCACCCTCTAGACTTCTGAACCCAAAGCTTCACCTACCTCGTTCTATCAGCACAGGTTTGCCCAAGCCCCTGAACTGGAAAGAACCCGGTCCATCTGGCCAGCCTTAGCATGTGACGTAAGCACGCATGTAAACCACAGGGCTGATCAGCTCTATTTACCGACACCTCGTGGACTTTCATCGTTCGGCTGTAAGAAATAAGGCTTTTATTCCTTTGTTACTGTTTAACGGAAGTAAAAAGGCTTCTTCTCGTACCAGCATTGACGGACTCGATTATCCAATGTATGTTGAAATATTCTTCTTGAGAATGTTGGCCGGGTAAGGTCCATTTCTGTGTGGAGCTCCAATCACGTACATTCGGGGAATAAAAAGGCTTAGCACATTTAGGTTTAGTTACTCGCACAGTACAAAATACTTATTATTTTGAGGACCTACTGCAAAGATTGAATGAAAAAGACAGTTCAAAAAAGTGGCTTGAGCCCGCTCTACGACAAAATGTCTTTTAAATTTGCTTAATCTATTCCTTCCGCGAGGTATACGTTTGATGTAAAACCGGTTTTACAAAAAATTTCTCATAATAACGTCTACTCTGTTACATGTCTGCCGGATAAATTGTCTACAAGACCTGGATGTAGCTTTATACGATTGTTTCAAACAAATTACTCAATGTCAAACACCGACGTTAATCTTGCGTTTTTAGTGTAATTTAGACTGAACCAGTGGGTTTACATTTTAGTTAAAATAACTCAGTTTGGAGCGTACATAAATACTTTAATGATTTCGGGTGTCTATTGTTTATTTACTGTGGAATTTAACTGCTTTTATTAGTTTTGGGTATATGTCAGGCAGGATGTATGGTATTGTTCTTCGCATCGTTAAGCTCCTTCAGTTCTGAGTTGAGCTGCACGATTACTGAAAAATGCGTGCACTGACTGGACAGGTCCACTCAATCTGTATTGTTCTTTCATCAAAAGACCATTTCAGACACCAATCTACATGGTCTTCACATGTTCTGACCAAGATTATGTCTGGAATTTAAAAGAGACTGTGACCTGACCTGAGTTTGTTTTGGCCTGTCTTCTCAGAGTAGTAAGATAGGAAACGCCGACCTAATCTAGTTTTTAAAATATGATTGACGTGTAAAGGTGTTTGTTTAAACCTACTTACAGAAATAAAATTATTTATCCTTATCATATTATAAGTAGTGCATGTGAACACCGAATTAAATATGAGTAAACCGGACGAGTCGGGCTCGTAGAATAAGGTTTTCATTATTTGTCATGACTGAACTTGACTGCCTTTTCTGCAATTAAATTAATTTCAATTGGCTACCGTTTGTGGTTAAAAAGATACTCAAAGACTGATTGACAGACAGACAGCGTAAGCTTAGTTCAGTCCTTTTCCGGTTATTTTATCACACAGCAACCTATTTTGAATCCTATAGTGTCAAAGTCAAAGATTTATTTGGAAACTAAGTGTACATTTTGGTGTTATTTTATATTATAGGTGCTTACAACTTAGCGGCCTGTTCCAGGCATCGCAAATTGGAGGGTTATTAACATTAAATAATTAAAATAACTAGGTATGCTATTGTCACGAACTATTCGCGTTGCTATTGTGTCGAGTGATAACAATCGAGACCCCTATGACGCAAAATCAGGAGTTAACTAACTGCGACAGGACAATAATTAGGGTCCTGAATCCTTTTTTTGTTGGTACAGCAATTACCTGCTATATAAAAACTGCAATAGTCTCAAGGCTATGTCTTTGGACTGACGATAAGAGAAAGAAAAGTATGTTATTTTGGACACGCACAGGAATACAACAAAATAAAAAATGGAACATTAAATGTAAAAAAATCGAGCAAAATGCCCGTGCAAGGCCAAAAAGGCCCCACCTCATCATACGAGTAATGCTGCGATTTTTAAAAATACCGCTGCGCTGGTATTATGTTAGGGGCTGCTGGGTACGGACACCTATGGGCATAGATTTAACCTAATAAGAATCAAAAGCCAAGTGCGAGTTGGACTCGCACATGATGGGTTTCGTACCTACGTACAATATTATATTATATTAGTTACACGTTTGTATGTATTGCCATTATTATGATCGAGCAAAATACGCTGAAAACACGTTTCTTGTATCGGGACTTTCCTTTAATTTTTAACTTCATAATATATATGACCACTAGCTGCGCCCTGCGGTTTCACCCGCGTAAGTCTCGATCCCTTGAAAATATCGGGATAAAGGCATCTACAGACCGGCGCGACACGCGACGCGACACAAAGGCCCCGCGTGTCGCGCGACGAGCGGTGCCTTTGAGACACGTCGGGAGTCGCGCCGGTCTGTAGAAGCCTTAAAAAGTAGCCAATATGTTAATTAAGGGTGTCAGCTACGCCTCCATACAAAATTTTATCAAAATTGGTCTAGCCGTTTGAGCGTGAAGAAGTAACAAACACACACTCTTTCGCCTTTATAATATTAGTGTGATACACACTCTGAAATTTTCAAATGTCTACAGATTATGGTTCAAAAGATACAGCCCGGTGGCAGACGGACGGATGGACGGAGAGCAGAACCTTAGTAATATGGTCCCTTGGGTAAGGATCCCTAGAAAACAGAAAAGAAGGTCAATTCTTTCAAAGTACGATAGTTATATCACTGCAACGAAATAAACTTATACTTTACAATATGTTTTATGTTAGACAATTTGCCAAATGTCACGATAAAATATTTGAAGGCCGTTAAGAATGAGGTCAAGCGTGAGTTGAGTCTAAAATATTATATTGGTTGTAAAGTTTGTTTAGTGTATTGCAGTTGTTGGGTAATGTTGCACATTGATGTCCATTTCTGCCAATTTAAACTGATTTGATACACTTGCAACTTTGTCCTCGTAACACCATCAGCTTGGGAATAGGAGACTGCATTTGAGAACCACTTGAAAAAAAAAATATTATTAATTATGAGTAGGTATGACGCATGCAGATGTATTATTCGTTTGAAACACCCTGTTACGAGCCTTGCGTTCCAAGGGCGGCGCGGAATGGAGCGCAAGGCTCGCACCGGGCTCATAACAGGGTGTTTCAATCTACATCATGCGTCATAATGAATAATATATTTTTATTAATTACTCTGTAGCGACCCTAGCGATGCGAATTGCTAAATTGCATTTTTGGTATGAGTAAGGAACTGGCCAGCGCCGGGCACGCCAGTCGCTTACATACCTTCGCCTTGCCACGTCCTAATTTACTGTAATAATTGAAAAAAATTAAATGTTAAATGTTAATAAATATATTTTTTTACTTTTATCAATGATTAGTAGTCATTGGATACATGAAGTGGGCTGCCGTTGTAAGACGATTAAAATGCCACGGTGTATAATATTTATTGCATCTGAAAATACAAAAAAAGGAGGGGAAAGTAAAAAAAAATAATATGATAAAATGTATCAATTTTGCTATCAAATAATAGCTAGTAATGAGTCAATTCCAAGTATTTAAATTTTCTTTATGAATAAAACTAAGAAAAGCTTGAATAAACCAAATTATAAAAAGAAAAACCCCGACTGCAAAAACACCGTTACCGACTCGTAGTCACACCAGATTGTCACACCAGTATGACAAACAGGATTTTTTTTCTCGTTTGTCACACCACTGATTTTTCCTTACCATGTTTACAATAATTGCTAGTGCAGTACTTTATTAACTGAAAAGACAAAACCAAGCATTACAATAATCTACAGAATTTTAAAATTGCAGGCGGGGACTAACTAATAATAACCTGAAATATGGTGTAACTTTTGATTAAATAATTTGTTTGAGGTCAGTTGTAAAACTCTGTAACCATTTGCAATCACGGTCCATTAGCAAAGACCAAAGAAAGTCTAGTGTTAAAATTTTACAATGTTATTAAAGCAAGCGTTTATATTTCACCGGGCAGAGAGCCAGCCAGAACGTGGCGCTATTTATCAACAACATCATTCATTTCAACAACAAAGTATTTCTCAGTTGGTTCTGGCACTAAACTAAATTGCTTTGAAGAACTTTTGGAATTGTATTCGGGAAAATTGGGCCTGTTAGAGTTTTCCGGGTGAAAATTTCTCATGGATCGTTAGGATATTGTTAATAATGTTTGAGGATCTTCTTCTTGTTAAGAAAAATTACCTAAGTAATCTATACAACATTATTTTTAGTATATGCGAAAGCTGAATATAGTTTGTTCAGAATAAGGAATTGAATCGATTTCAATAATTTTTACACGATGTTTTTTTTTTCCAAAAATATTTAAGTGTGATGGAAAATGTTATCACCATTTAATTACTTACAATACAATCGCCGTACGATTAGGTACCTACTGCCAAATTATTATCAATGAGCGCAAGACGAGCCTGGAGGCGCGTATGCATGTTTTTGTACGGACAACCCGGTAACCTATCGACCTTTGTGATTCATGATACAGTTTTGATATTTTGTACATAGATTCTTTACATAAAAATACTAGACACGTGTTTCGGGATTCGCATATACTAAAAATAACGTTGTAAGTATATGAATGACAGCAGGTATTTTTTTCAACCGAACGCAAATTCACCAGAGCAAAGTTAAAGTTATTATAAACTAAATTTGTTTACAGATGATGTTGTCAATTGGCATTTTCTGCAATGACACGAGGACTGAAAAGGAAACCTGACAACAAACTCCCCAGCAACACGTTTCTGACTATTTTGTTAGCATCAAACAAAGAAATGGCGACACATAACAATCTCGCCACCAACAAAATAATAACTTGATCTACACCCATCCTCTACAAAAGTTTCTTAAACAGCTAACTGCCAACCTTAAAACAACCAGTGTCATAGTAACCATAATTATCATCCCTGATATATGTTTAAGCTAGAACATTATTACAAAATATAAGAACATAACATTTTAGACATGCTGACATCAAAGAATTTTTATTGTGACATTAAATACTGGTGATAATATTCATGTGTAAATTTTAATGTTATTGACAATAGTATCTGGTTCTGACATGTTTAGATTAAAATAGTGAATTTTAGTTATTTTATTAGTTTTTTAGGGTTCCGTACCAAAATGGTAAAAAGGAACCCTTATGGTGACACTAAGTCTGTCTGTCACACCTGAATATCTCAAGAACTACTAATGCTATCAACTTGAAATTTAGAATTGTTTTAGATGACGTTTGCCCAACTATTTTGCAAGTAAGAAAGAAATTTTAAAAAAAAATATCTTTTTTGCAAAAGGGACTGAAAAAAGGTCTTAAAAATTGGAAGTGGGGCTACTAGGGCATGCGGGGTATCATATGAAAGAGCGCTATTTGCACGATCTCAAAATTTTTTTTTTTTTAGGCAGCATAGATTCCGATATTTGATGAAAAATTTAAAAAAAAATTACCGTTTCCCCCCTTTATCTCCGAAGTTTGCAGAGATAAAAATCTGAAATTATTCAATATGATAGAAGCTTATGTAAATATTACAGGAAAAATAAAACGATGTCTCTAAATAGCACAGTTTTTCAGAAATCGTCAACATCATATATTCGTACGGAACCCTTGGTGTGCGAGTCCGACTCGCTCTTGACCGGTTTTTTTAAAATATAATGCCTGGATAGTGGTCACTGTAAATTAAATTTATATTTTTTATTATTATTAAGTGTTGGAAATTAAAATCAAATCATTAGGTAAGTAGTTATTATTGACATAATTATTGTGTTTATTTATTTTCTCGTTGACTTTGTTTTATATTTTGAACTTTTGTGAATGTAAATGATATTAAGAGCGTTTACGACGTACGGCATTTCATACAAACTTTCAAGCCCTTGTTTTTCGAAATGACTGAGCCGATTTTAATGAAACTTCATACGTATAAGCAGGATACAAAGGTCTTATTTAAACACAGAGCTGGAAATCTCTGTTTCTATGGAACATTTTAAATGGCCTAATTTTGTTGTAACACTATTTTTCGAAAATGTTCTTAACTCACTTTTTAGACCTTTGTATCTTGCTTATGCGTTTGAAGTTTCATTAAAATCGGTTCATTCATTTCGAAAAACAAGGGCTTGAAAGTTTGTATGAAATGCCGTAAGTCGTAAACGCTCTTAATGTAAATGAGATTGTGTTGAACTTTTTTAATTCTGTGTTTAACTTGTTATTATTTTAATTATTTGCGTAGGTATATTTTTTTTAAATCTAGACACAATGTAACTCGTTATTGATTAAATGAAATGAAATGAGTTGCATAAATAACTGTTAAAACATCTTCCTTATAATAAAACTCACCTAATGTTATTTGGTAAGGTACTTTCAATATGCAAGACCTCCGACATCGAGTCGACCTAAGACATATCAGAGCATTGAACCTTTCATCCAGAATTAAAGTCGAAAAGTCTCAAGTTGTGTCTAATATTTCAACGGCACGTTTGCTTTTTGAAATTGGAATACAACAACGCCACTTATGGGTAGGGTTTAGTCCATGTTCAACCACCTCAATCTTTTTTACTCGTAGAAGTAGTGGTGATAACTAAACTGTTCTTTCAAAGAAGCTCTACATATTTCTACTCCACTTGTTTTTTTAACAAGCCGTGGTCGGTGTATTTCTTGCAGCCTATATACTACCTATGACTAAACAAACAAAATGTAGAAAAACAAACTAGTAACGGCATTTGCCATATAAAACAAGGTTTATCCAATTGACACGTAGGGGCTACACAAATTATATACATGCATCAACATGTCATTTCCGCAGTTATCGATGTCCGCAGGTCAGTTTCAGGTTGATGTTATTGCGGCTGCCTGCTGTGTTTTAAAGGTATGTATTTTAAAGTCATAATGATTTTTTTGTATTAGGAAATTGTACTTTATCACGATATAGACAAGACATGTGTTATTCGGTCTTGGAATGAGAACACAGATATTATCGATTAACTTTTAATACAGAATAACTTGCAAAATACAATATTGAGATGTGCGTCCGCCATTACACACACTATTTCACAGAGCATCTCATCATAGACACTTAGACACTTTTCCATAGAACATTGACCATAGAGCTAGAATATTTTATTGCTACATTCACAACATGCACAAGCACTCAGGAACAACCACTAATATAGGCCATTACACATTTTTTTTTGTGTGGGTATTTCATCTAAAGGTCAGCAACCCTTAGCCGAAACGCCCGAATCACTCAGCTATATTTAAAAGAAAAAAATCCGGCCAAGAGCGTGTCGGACCGCGCACTATGAAGGGGTCCGTAGTAGGGATGAATTTATCCTCAAAACAAACTTAACATTGTAGTTGAAAAAAATGTTCTCCCTTACATACACGTCACGGTCAATTCTCCAACTGCAAATGTAAGTTGGTCGACTATTACTCGTTAACTTGTAAAGCCTACTTTACTTAGCTGTGATAGTTTTTCTTTTAATTTCGTTATACATACTACTGCCATTAATTTTTTCACTTATCTAAAAACAACCATTTAGCTGGCGAGAGGACGATGACACTCGACTCTAACAAAAAATAGCACTTTAGCTTAATATTACGCAAACGGATCCCTGAATAATAATTGAAAAATGGTTTTCACAGACCCGCAATGTTTTTGAACGGCCTATCCAACGATACTCCACACCATGGGAGAGACGAGAAAAAAATCACCCCTCTTTAAGTGTACCACTTTGAGAGGTACCACTTTGTCGGCCTAATTAATATGTATACCCATGCCAAATTACAGCTTTCTTCTAGTACTAACAGTCTCTGAGCTAAGCCGGGGACAGACAGGCGGACATGGCGAAACTATAAGGGTTCCTTCTTGGCTACGGAACTCTAAAAATAGGTACACATGGGGTATTAAGGCGACAATAACCGACTTTTAATGATTTTATACTGAAGATCACGTCTAAACGAGTAGTGTTAATGATTTGAAAAAAATGAATGTTTAATTAGAGCATTTTTTCAATAATTTACTATGTGAATATTTTAGATAATGTTTATATTACATAGTGAAATTAATTTGTAAAGTTATGTCTAACGCGGATAAAAAACTGAGAATGGCGCAAAATCTACCAAGCGTATTTTTCTGAAACCTTCACTAATTTAAAGATAATTTAATTATTGATCTTTTAGTATACGCGTTTTATTAAAATAACTTTTGTTTTGTGTATAATAAATTAATAATGCGTCAAATTGGGGACAGCGCTCCTTGATGGGCGAGTCCTATTACTGGCTGAACGTACGACGCGTTGCGTGAGCTCATTACAGAACACGCCAGCTAACCACTCAAGGTCACTGGCATAATCTGCGTCTTAAGGCAGCTTCTTGAAAACGGGTATGATAGTGCACTATCATACCCGTTTTACAAAGGTTTATTTTTATATACAATTTTTATATACAAAGGGTTATGTCTTCTAATTTGATTGTTTTCTAGGCTCAGAATTATTTTGTTTGTTTTAGAGACTAACAATTATTAGAAAGCATTTGACTTTTAGGTGAAAATGACAGAGACAGCATGACATTTAAAAGCGACACCATGTCTCAATTTTCTCGACAGCCTTTTAAATGCATTATTGACAATCTGTAAACCTCTCGAATAAACAATACTCTGAAAATATATTCTTCTGTATTTCTCATTATTTGTATTTTTAACTTGTGGGGTTTTTAACTTGATGCTTCGAATGTCGCCAATTTATGACAAGACTCGACATAAAAGTTGTAAAAAAGTTGAGTGCTGTCTATAATTCGGTTTTATTACTCAATTTCGTACCTGACAAGTTTAATCATGAAATAGATTTACGAATGAATATCAGAATTATTCAATTAAAATAATTAAAGTACCTAGGAAAATGTTTTAGGGCACCATTTTGCTGAAATAATCTTTTATCTAGAAGTTCTGGCTAGGCATTGGTATTTTGGGGTAATCATGAAAGCTATAAACATTCCTGCTGCCTATTAAAGTCAGTGAGACGGTATTCTAACACCAACGCTGCGTTATTATCATTATGTATGTAGTTTAATTTCAATAGGCAGTCATTTGGAACATAATTAATTAATTTATATTAGATTCTTGTTTCAGCTCTTCATTTGTTTGTCAAAATAACAACCAGCCATTTGGTATTTCGTAACATTATAATTTTATACAAAACACGAAAGCCTTCAAAATAAAAATAAAAAACAACATCAAAATTGTGTCTCCATTTATATTTGCCGAACATTTAAAAACCATTAGAGCCCGATAGCTTTAAACAAAAAACAGTTTTTGAAACATAAAACTATCGCAATACTCGATGTAATTGCCTGCGTTTTAATCTGCAACGATCGCTTTTGTATCACAGAAAGGCCAATTATTATTGTCCATGATTTTATTGCATTTTTTCTAACTATTAATTTTTTTATATGAAATGCGACTTTATTGTACCAGAATAGGTTTGGCTCGTCATATATTGTAGGTACCTATAGTAGACAAGCTATAGCTTCAACTCTGCGTTGCTCAATTATTAGTTTCCAACAATCTTCTCAACTCGAAACCTTTATTTCAATGACTATGAATGGAAACAAAAAATTTTACGAGGAAAGACTTAGAATACGGGGGTAAGTTTTTCTCAAGGAAGTATTCGCAGTAATTGTGTAAATTTAATATTCTGAACTACATATTTAAAAAAAAAATGAGGTGATAAGGCAACGGTGCAGTTTAAAGAAGATGTAGTGACAAAGATTGAAAAGAGTATGCTTAGATGGTTTGGTCATGTGGAGAGGATGAGTGAAAGGCGACTAACAAAAGGTATTTATAAAGCAGAGGTGAGTGGAAACGACGGGAGGGGACGCCCTAGAAGGACATAATAGTGACCAAATTGGTGATGTTCTTCAGAAAGGTCAGGTGCGTAGTAGTCGCAACCAGCGTGCTAGATGTATGAACGTAGGCGAAGCAAAAGGAGTATGTAAGGAGCGTAGTAAGTGGCGTTCTATAGTTTCTGCCTACGCCCATGGGAAGAAGGCGTGAGTTTATGTATGTATGTATGTACTTTTTTTTTTTAAATAACTGACCTTGTGAAGACCGCAGGAATCTGCTGGATGGGAAAAGCACAGAACCAGTTGAAGTGGTGGCGGCTAGGCCTCGGCCTCCGCCTATTTCCAGCAGTGGACGTCTTTCGTCTGAATGATGACCTACTTAAATCGTCTCCGTTGTGGATTATTTTTTTTTATACTAGGCCTCACAGTTGCACAGCACTTACCTACCTACAAGGTTTATATCCAATAGCAGGATAGAAAAACGATGCTTCAATCGGTTGTAGGGATATTGTAAAGCTTAAGTGTTTTTGTTTCATATACAGAGTGTGTTTATACCTGAGCTTACTTGACCAAAGTAAGAAGTCAAGGGATAAAAAATATCCTGGTTTTTCGTACTAAGAAAAAATACTCCTATATACAAATGTAGAGGTTGCAGTAAAATGAAAGCAAACTCTTGACAAAAGCTTTACTTTGTTGTTTAAAGAGACTTTTAATCAAGATCAAAGAACTTAATTAAGACTTGATTTTTATAAGTTAACAATAGGGTTCTGAGCGACTTACAAGTAGTTAAATTTACCTACTTGTAAGTCGCTTGACAAGATGATCCTTTCTAGAATTATTTAAACCTGAAAACAATTGGTTTGATCAATGTTGATTGAGCCCGACATTGCCCCAAGAATTGCTAAACTAAAAATGGCAGTGGGCAGGGCTTATTGCTCGCAGAACAGCTGGCCGATGGGGCTGCAAGGTTCTCGAGTGGCGACTGCGTACCGGAAGTAGTAGCGTTGGAAGGCCTGCCACAAGATAAACCGATGGCCTGTGAAGGCCGCAGGAATCCGCTGGATGCGAGAAGCATAGAACCGGTCGAAGTGGCGGTGCTTGGGGAGGCCTATATCCAGCAGTCATGGACGTCTTTTGATTGTCATGATGATGATGATGAATGTTGATCTAGTCACATTTACCTGCATTTGAAACAAAGTAATTGCATTAACTGAAACAAACAGTGAATACTGATAAAAAAATAAATTAGGTTCAAAAGCGTCATCCAGTCATATTTTTCTGGGTTGTAGTAAAAGAACTGATATTTACTATTATTATTTTACAAATATGTTAATAATAATATTTACAATCTTAATAATTATATACGCTAACAGACTTAAAATAATAATAATATTTATTACATGTATATATTATTGCTATTTATTAGATATCTACAAAAATAATAATTCATTTGAGAAAATAATCCATGATCCAATAACCGATGATGTTGGTTGATTAGTTAGTTGTTTGGTTGCTTGTTAATTGGTTGGTTAGTATTGGTTGGTGGTTGGCAAAGACTGTCTTATATATATCGCAAGGGGTTTATTGGTGTAAAAGTTTTTGTACAAACCTACTTACTCGTACAAAAAAAAACATTTATCATTTACGTCTGTCTTAAAATAAATAGAGAACAGTGCCACTAGTTATAAATCATGTTTCTAAAATCAATAAATTGATACCACATTGTTAAATAAAAAAAGTATTCCTGTATAACAAAGGATTATCACACTTAATAACACAGGCATAAGTAACCACTCAAAAGGTAATAATCCTCAGTATTGCTACAATAAATAGTTATTACCTCTTACAGAACCCTAATGCAAAATGGATGGACTACCGCTATCTCGAATATCGGCGACGGCGGAGTAAATACGGTTAATTACTTTTATAAAACATGGGCCAGGATCGCGCCGGGCTGCACGATGGATCTCTACTCTCTGGACAAGTTTAAAAAATATAAGAGCGATTGGAATTGTGAGTATTTTGTTACGTTTTTTATTTGGTTCAATTTTTTTTTATAGATTTACTTTATAGGTTGAAGTAGTACTTATTTGAAAGTGTTACGTCATTGGTCCTTGATTCCATTGGAGCTGCACGACGCGATGGATCACTGGACAAGTTTAAAAAGTCAAGATCGGTTAGAATTGTGAGTATTTTGTTTACTTTTGTTATTTAGCTTTATGTATAAAAAATATGGTTGAATTTGCTTTGTTGAAAGGTGTTACAACATTTTGTCCTTGATTTCGTCACGTTTCTTAGTAATCTTCAAAGACTTCTTTTGTTTTCGAAAGATACAGAGTGATGTCAGATTTGACAACCAAATTATATTTTGTCCATTACTTCAAACGACTTCCAACGCTTCCCCCGGCAAGTGTTGCCCCGAAATTTGGTCTGCCCGTTCTTTTGCCCTACTTGGCATTCTATGAACACAATGTTCCCTGTTTGTCAGTTCATGATGAATGCTATGGCCACGTTATCTTATAGAATATATGATTTGATTGCTTTCGCAATTCGACTTAAACTTAGCATAAGCAGAAAAGCTTCCACGTTAGAAATATCGATGGAAGAATTAAAATGTTTGAAGATCATAATAAATGTTTTATGTGTTAAATAGATTGAGAGATTCCTTTTACTAGTAAACATTAATTAATTTTTGAAATACATTACAAGCTATAGTTTTGTATAATTTATAAGCATTTTTTCAATTTTGTAAATGTGAGTACCATGGAGCCGTTTATTATGTTGACTTAAAAAAGCGTGGCACTCATGCTCACTTAAATGTCTCGCTTATGGTGGCGCGTGTGTTGGATCATTCGGTTCCCTACAAAATGGTTGAGTTGAATGTTGCTGATCCACTCGTCATGTTCGTGAACGGGCGCCATCAGTTGATACTGGTCTTCTCTTAACTGCCAGGGCTGATTTGTAATCTTTTAATCTTATATTTTGTATTGTTTTTTAAATAACTAATTTATTTTTTACATTGTTCTCACTTAAAGAAGCAACAAGAATAATGTACCCAGGATTCTGTAACATCTTGATTTAAAAGAGTGTCCTTAGATTTTCTTGCCTATTCTTCTCCATAGTGATCTACGTTTTGGAATGGGCAAATAGCTTCAACTTTCTGACTAACTGACCGACTATTTGACAGTTCAAAAGTGCCTGTAATAGGTTTAATTAAAATAAATGTTTTGAGTTTGAGTCTTAATTATTGAAATGAATGCCGTTAATTTATATAGATCATACATAAACTATTTCATCTCAGTTTGTCTAGGATATAATAATAAATCTGTTATTCCCCTTGCTATCAAAACTTTTGGATTGCAATTTTATTTTTGTCGCGTTAAAGATCTAAATTGTCAGTTTAGTTTATTTCCCTATTAAAAAACCTTCAAGACGACAACAAGAATATTAAACGAAGCAATGGGACCTGCAAAGTTTGGACTCTTAACTTTTAGACCAAGATGCGTTAATTGTGGATAAGACTTTCTATGTATTACCTCAAACGGGCTATAATGTACCCACTACTGGGGGGCAGAGCAGTCTACACAGGCTTCTTTTCTGTATTTTTTTTTAATTTTTTCTTTTCTGTAAGATAGGATGCTTTCAATATATTGCCATGCGTAACATGTTTTATTAGTTTTTTTTATCTCTTGTTTAATTCAAAGCATAGTTTTCAGTATAAAATTATCTCTAGCGATACAATTGTTTTATTAAAATTCAGGACGTAGGTACCTACCTACTGATGAATACAGAATACATTTTAAAGACTTTATTTTTGTAATTTGAATTTTCTGGGTATTAAAAGTTTGATTAAACTATTACCTCTACTTGGAAGACGAAAAGTTCAAATCAGATAAGAAAGTTATACTCCGAATAATAATGTAATTTATGGTGCTACCTACAAACAAAACTTGACTCCACCACTTCTTTGGTAAACTTCGAGTTACTTCCTATTCCGTTCTTACTTAGTCGGGGTTAAATATAAAGATCTATTGTTCCCCCGAGATTTTTAAGCTAAGCGATTTAAGTAAACAAGTAGAATGGGCTTCTTTGGAAATAAAACGTGGCATTCACTTGATTGAGTAATGAGCAATCTTAATTAGTAGATATTTTATTTTCAGTGGTTTTCTGTCTGTACATAACAGAACACTTTTAAGAACCTGCACCCGCAGGCTGTGTTCAGATAACCCACGCCGAACACGCACACGCCCCGCACACGCGTTGTGCCCACCTTGCACCCGCCTTCGCTCCGCGCACGCCACGCGCTCACCTTGCATCCGCTTAAACTACTTATTATTGAATCAAAAAACGCCCTTGATCACAGTCAATTCGGCACTAGCCAAAGCGCGGGCACAAGGCATGTGCAGCGCATGTGCGGGGTGAGCGAGGGGCGGGCGCGGGGCGGGTGCGTGGCGTGTGCGGGTCGGGTCGACTTCAATAAATGCAATATGAGATCTATTGATGTGTCATTAGACTCAAATTATATACAACAAATTTCAAAGCGGAACATGGAAACATGGAACACACCGCGTCACCGCTGCGGGCCGTCCCGCTTTATAGGTATTTTTTTTAATTCACACTGGCTGTTTATACAATTACAAGGCCGCAGCTTTTTTGAAGTAAAACTTCTTGAGGCACGCTTGACGTGGGGGTACTCCCCAAGTCAAGCGTGCTTAAAGGCTTAGTTAGGCTGGTGAATGCGTTATGAAAGTGTGATCGGGCGAGGCGAACGAAAGTTGAGAGGGACATTTTAAGTAAAACTTCTATTGCTAGCGTTACGCGGCGTTAACGGTGATTTCTCTTTAACTTCAGTCGTGTGGTCTAAAGTACACTCGTTTTTATGTTGATTATTATTAGTTTTAATTTTTTACAGTCTTATAAAGAAAATAAAAACAAAGTTGAGAATTATTGTTTTGCCCTGAAGATAAAGAAATGCTGAAACAGAATCGAGCTACTGCTTAAACGAAATGTGACTGTCTTGTCCAGACAAACTGGAACAAACCGCACCTAAGCCTGAAAACACTTTTACCCGGAAAAACCGGAAAACCGTTAACAATCTTGATCTGTTATGAAAGTACTGTTCTTTTCAGACCCTGTACAAGTTCGGTGCCAAGAACAAGTGGTACCAAAGAAGGACAAACCTCGTACCACCTTCCAGTCAGCTATGAAGGTGACCTTGACTGTGGGGCAGTGCTTCGGGCTAAACCCAGTTCAGGGAATCCACGAGAACGATGCCTCAAAATTAAGGTGAGTGAGTTAGACTTTCTCAATGATTACGAACTAGCTTTTTCCCGCGGCTTCGATCGCGTTAATTTAGAATTTGACAATCAATTCGGGTTGTACCTACTCTGCTTTTTGTTTGGCGTTTGGCGACAACGGCGGCGTTTAACACACTACTATAGTTTTTATAATAATATTATTCAATCATGATTCGAAAGACACGTGGCGCCATCTATTATCATAAGAACGTTATTGTTGTTTCCCTCGGGAACAGTACTATTTTTCGGGATGAAAGGTACCTATGTCCTTTTCTGTACACCTGACAAAATAAATGGTCGGTTCAACAAACTTACTTTCGCATTTATAATATTAGTTAGGATTACACAGAAAAGAAAGTAAGTAAAATTGTTTATT
Source organism: Tiliacea aurago (assembly GCA_948098905.1). Lineage (NCBI taxonomy): Eukaryota > Metazoa > Arthropoda > Insecta > Lepidoptera > Noctuidae > Tiliacea > Tiliacea aurago. Next base: position 21,827,626 of record OX402578.1, read on the forward strand.
CTGCAAAAACAAGACGCACATTGCAAAAAAAAAAAACACACTAATACAAAGTTGCCAAAAGCCTCGTATTCAACAAATAAAAGTTCAAAGTTTGACAATGTTGTATCGATATTCAAGTAAGGATTATCGTAGTATGCTTTCATCAGTACCTAATGAAAGATGTGTCTCGAAACTATAAGGAAGAAATGTTTAAAAAACCTTAATACAACGAATTAACATTTTTGAACAAAGTTTAGACAGCCCTTTTAAGACTCAGATATATGCCAGTGACCTTGAGTGGTTAGCTTGCGTGTTCTGTACTGAGCTCACGCAACGCGTCGTACGTTCAGCCAGTAATAGGACTCGCGCGTCAAGGAGCGCTGTCCCCAATTTGACGCATTACTAATTTATTATACACAAAACAAAATGTATTTTAATAAAACGCGTATACTAAAAAGATCAATAATTTAATTATCTTTAAATTGGTGAAGGTTTCAGAAAATACGTTTGGTAGATTTTGCGCCATTCTCAGTTTTTTATCCGCGTTAGACATAACTTTACAAATTAATTTCACTATGTATAAACATAATCTAACATAATCACATATTGAGTTATTGATAAAATGCTTTAATTTAACATATATTTTTATCAAATCATTAACACTACTCGTTTAGACGTGATCTTCAGTATAACATCATTAAAAGTCGGTTATCGTCGCCTTAACACTTTAAACAGGATAGTAAACGACCATAGACGGCATGACAATAAAAATTCTATTGGGTTGAGTCTTGTTCAGTGTCCTTAATCTATTAACTAAATCTTGCTTGTCAGACTACCAGGCTTCTGCCGACCCATAACGACTGTCAAAGATCCACGAATGACAGCGGGACCAACGGCTTAACGTGCTTTCCGAGGCACGGAGGAGTCTTGGAATGTAAAGTTGGTCACCTATCCACGGACCAACCCCGGCCAGCGTAGCTTAACCTGATGGATCGACCCATGCAGCTGTTATTATTTAGCCACAAGCTCCTCTCCAGATAGTATGAGTCTGGTTGTAAATAGAACCTAAAAAATAAAAGTGGTTGGCACAGTTTGACACCAATCGCTGCTGGCCGTGGTTGAGTCGATGGTCGGCAGTGAGGAGTCCTGGGACGCGGTGATGTCCTTCTGCGAAACAGTCGTGTCGCAGAAGGAGGTTGCGGAAAGGGAGCGGGAGATCTCGTCCGCTCACGGCGTCCGGCCCGCAGCAGGCGCACAGGGCATCGGCAGAGGGCTTATAATGCCCTCTTCCGGCCCCCCTAAATGGGTCCAGGGACGGTGGACTTGGGGACGTCTGCCGCCCCCTATCACACTGGACCCGAGGTGGCGGCGCGTAGTGTTCCACGCGCGCCCCTTTCAGACGTCGCGGGGGGGTAAAACACCTCACCCCTCCCCCCAGACTTGAGGTGGCCCGCAGAGGCGGGGATTGCGGAAGTAATAATAGATCCCAAGATCCCCGGTTCAAGTGTGGGAGGGGAACACTGAGGTGGTTTTTAGTCAGTAAGAGTCTGACAGACCCCTCCGCCCGCCCCAGGGCGGAGGACATCCATGAGAATTTTAAACCCCGTGATAAAAAAAAAAGTTTGACCCCAAACATTCATACTCCCGTGACAGTAAAATATTCTTTTAAAATTATTATTTATGCATGCCATAGCAAAATGTTTGCCCCATAATTTTTAAGCCGTACTTAGTTTTATTCCCGCCGAACGCACGTTAAGACGTTGATCTCTGTCATTCGTAGATCTTTGACAGTCTTTACACATTCACAAGCCCAAAAGTCTGACAACCGACCTTACCAAGGGGTATCGAGTTACCCAGTAACTGGGTTGTGGAGATCAGATAGGCAGTCGCACCATGTAAAATGCTGCAACTGCAGCCGGTTAGGCTGGAAGCCGTCCCCAACATGGTTCGGAAGTTCCCTTATTACAAAGCAAGGTTTATCTTCAGACGCAGGTTTAAAACATGGAGCCATTAATGAATTTCGAACTTTATTTCGACTATGCTACAGTTCCTAAACACAAAACTGACAACTTAGTACCGAACTAAGTTTTCAGTTTTGTATTAAGAACGGTATTTCAATGACTGTTACGTTCTTATTACAAAAACTGGCTGCATATAAATCTTGTTTTGTAATAAGGCGGATTGACTTTAAAATAAATAAACTTTTTTTTCTTTGGCGTTTTTTTCATCATCATTTCAGCCGAAAGACGTCCACTGCTGGACTTAGGCCTCCCGCAAAAGGAAATTGCCATAATCGCCACGCTTGGCAGGCGGGTTGGCGATCGCAGTATGTCGTTAAAATGCATAGAGAACGCTGCTGCCCATTCTCTAGTAGGTCGCCTTTTACGACACCCACGGGAAGAGATAGGATAGTGCTATTCTTTACAACTTTAAAAATAAAAACACCTCTGAGTTGTTTTTCCGATAAATTGAAATAATAGAGCAGCTGTCTTTATTTTTTGAGGAGTGAATTGGCTCATCAATTCTTTGAAGTACAGTCGCAACCACGAGAGTATGAATATTTCATTTTGAATTTATTTGTAATGGACTAAAAGCAAAGAGTAATGCAGTTGTACTTTTTAGTGAATATTTTTCTACGTTTTATTGAGCAAATTTCTTTTATTAAATTTTTTTATTAATTTTTTCGAGTTTATTTATATTGTTATCTACGGTATTAGAGAATTTTGTGATGTTATACACCGTTTGGTGAATTCAAAGTAACCACAATTCTCCTTCAGACTTGGAATTCTCATTAATATTTGTTAAAAGCTGAAACTATTGCATACAATGTTTTTAAATGTATTCAAATTAAATGTCAAAACGGGCCTATTATTTTTGACAAGTATACCTACTCCATGCCTACGTGCCCTACTCGCTGCGTGTCCTACTCTATTTTTAACCGACTTTCAAAAAGGAGGAGGTTCTCTATTCGGCGGTATGTTTTTTTTTTTAAGGTAAGCGACGTAAGCATGCAGTTTGTCCCACAACTCAGTTCCATACTGCTTTCTCCCGTGGACTTTTTGGTTTTCTTAGAAACTACTTGCATAATAAAATGAACGGATTTTGTCAATTTATGCCCTGCCCAAACAGCGTTGCAAAAAAAACACTCAACCTGGTTACAAAAATTGGGCTATGGTGACATGGAGTAGTTACTCATTGTTTCGTCATAATCATAATTATGTAATTTCAGGTTCATGACTGTAACAAACACCCTATTCACTTACACTCACACCATAATTCTATCTCTCCTCACACTTCACCTGGACACTACACACGCATTACATTACACCTATTTTTTTATTTTTCATTCAATAACCTAAATACAATTAATACTGTAACCATTGGAAGGGCGGAATGTCCTAACGCAAACATCTATTTTGCTTAAAAGGACATTCCTAACAGTAATAATGTAACAATTGTAAGTAATTGAAATAAACATCTTTTTATTATATTTTTTTGTTGTTTTATTAATTATTTTAAACATTTCTGTTTATTCCCTTCATTAATAAATAATTTGTCTAGAGTTTAAACTTGACCATTGTAATGTTATTTAGATTTAATTCGGGGTGAGAGCCTGGTGCCATCCGTCACACAAGGTATCCTAGTATGGACGCCAGTCTCTCACAAAGGATGATATTTTATGCATTTTTGTCAAAACGCTATAATTCTTGTCTCTTTGTCTATAACTATATGAACCTTTGTGAAGAGAGAAATAAAGATTATACTTATAATTACTTATTCAAGTATCAGTTCAGAAATCGAATTACTAAAACTACTTTTGCGTGTGATTGTACATCTTTGTTCCCGGAAGCACAAGACAATAATGCCTGTTTTTTTACAGATTCAGATTCATATCATTTCGCTGTTTATACACGTATATATCTATGGTGGGCCAGTTCACTATGGCTTTCGTGCTGTTCCTGAGCCTATTCAAAGAAGCCTCATCTACAGTGGACACTGCCAGTAAGTGAAATGAGATGACTTCCTAACTTAAAATAATTACTAATTTACAGGACTAATTTACAGTAATGCGTCGGTCAAAGCTGGGCCTCAAGTCTGCTATTACAATAGTGTCAGAAGAGGTCGATCATTGATTTCATAATTGTTGATTTTGACAAGATTGGTAATCTACTATTATAATGGCGTCATTATGACTTTCCAATGGTCGGCCACTGACACTACATTGAAAGCAATTGCAATTATTGGTAATCTCGTACATAATGACAAATGAATGACATTTCTACTAATGGGTTTTATAATAATGGCAATACGACAATGCCATTATAATAACACAATTCTATTACGAGAACATTGACCGACCAATGATCGAATTATGAATTTAGCAGATTACGGACTTTTAGCAAAATGATAATGGCATGACAATGGGATCGTGTTGGAATGACTGAATTTATAAAAATGGCAGACTTGGGCCCCTGAGCGACCACAACGCGGGAGGCGGGAAGCGAAGCGGAAGCGACTACCGCGCGGCGGACGCTGCTCTTGTTATTATATTGCGCCTTGCACACCTACGCGACCGCGACGTGGGAACACCGCGTACGGAAAGCGGGAGTGAGCGGGAAGCACGCGTCTAGTGGTCAGACGTGTGTACGGATCGTTACATTATTACGGACGTCTCATTATTTTAACTCCACGATGACGGACGATCATAATACAGAGATGTTTATCGAAAAAGTAAGGTAACATATTCTTCTACATGATCTGAAAAATCCTGGATACAAAAATATACGTAAAAAGTGACTATTCCCTAAACAAAATGATGTTCGCTGTTCGCGTGTGCACAATAATTCACGCGCTATTTTCGCGTTGTTGACGCTCCCGCTTCGCTCCCGCTTCGCTCCCGCTTCCCGCGTTGGAGTCGCTCAGATTGTCCGAAGCTTTGATTGACATTACATATTCATTGACATTTTCAGATAATACAGGGTCAAATTAAATTGAAATTGGCTAGCGAAACTCTGTTGACGTGATGGGTATCGATATCTAAATAATTATGATAAAACAAAAAATAATAATTTGATGAGAAAACAGTTTTTCTAAACTCCTACGTAACAAACCTACCCGCGGTCAGTGACCCAAAAAAAAACATCGAATATCTATTTCATTTATTTTTTTTCATGTTTAGATATCGATACCCATCACGTCAGCGGAGTTTCGCTAGCTTATTTAATTGGACTCTGTATAAGTGTAGAAAAATCTGCTTTTTAAAATATCAAAATCATGTACGTAGATGTGATTCTAAAATATAAATAGCTAAGTATCTATCAACAAAAAAAAAATCTTAAAACCTACCCATATTTAATCCAATTTTCTTCAGTTGTTAGCTATGCTGATATCGTATTATTATTTATTACTGATGTTCGTTTTATTTTTTCAGCTGCACTAATATTCTACAGTTTCGGTTTTACAACAACGATATTGTTTTGGCGGATTGCGATGAAATGGCCGAAGTTATGCATGCTCATAGCAAAGGTGGAGTCGGTCGATCCTAATACCGACATGAAATTAGGAAGGAAGTTTAATATCTCTTGTGTTGTGATTCTGACATTAGCTTTTTGTAAGTTTGGAAACATTTTTAGAACGAAGTTCCTTATCGTAATCTGCACTATTATTATGTAAGAAAAGTGTCTGTCTTTGTTATTTTTTCTTAAGTAGAGTACCTATATTTTGATTAAATTAGAAAAACGTGAATTAATTTTCTTAAGTAGAGTACCTATATTTTGATTAAATTAGAAAAACGTGAATTAATCTAGATGTCAAGTCTGGGGGTGAATGAAACCAACAAAGTCAATAGGATATTATAAAAACAATAACCGGCACATAGAAAAACTATTTATAACTTTGGTCCAAGCTGGAACCTTCGAGGTAGAACAGTTACTGTATTTTCAACTCTATTTCGTCAATAAAGTGTACAGTTCAAAATAAAACATTGAGTTAGACTTAAGTTTAACGTCAGTTTTTGAAATTAGAACTTTAACTTTGTAGAAATCAAGTTTGAAATCTGCCTCAATAGTTTAAACCCCTGGGTCTAAACTTAAACCTTATTTTGTAAGGCTGTAACAGTACGTAGTAATTAAAAAAATTGTCTCGATTTTGTAGCACGAGGACTGCCCCTCACTTTTGGTTTTTTATATAATTTAGAATTATCTACCTACATAAATATAAATTAAATACTGTTTGTTGTTAAGTGCATCACTTGAATGAGAATGGCTGGTACGATTTGGTTATTTTTAGAACAAAGTTCTTTAACGCGGCTTGCGGTGTTGTCTGACTTGTTGGTCTGGTTGGAGTTGACTGGTAGAAATCGTCACGTAAGTTTAATACACGTATTTAGTACAGAGCCATCTAGTATGAGAGTTTAGAAGCTCTTATAAAGAATGTGGTAACTTTATGAGAGCTTCTAAAAACTTATACTAGATGGCTCTGTATTAAAAAGGCGTCTGTGGGTGTGTAAAACAGTCTATGCGAGCGAAAAGAAACTTCAAAAATAAAAGTAACTTTCAACGTCTCAAGTTTCTAGTGTCAAAAGTTTTTGTTTTTGTTTTAAATCATAGACGTGAGAAGAAACTTCGTTCCTGACGGCGGTTCCCCGACCGCACATGTTTATTTTTTTTTAATTTTCGTCATAGTCCGAACAAGGTTTAAAGAAAAGTTGACAGGTTGATTTGTAATCTATCTTAGGAGACCAGAACGGCACCCACTAACTAGATTGAAACTTTATGCTTGTGCTTTATATATTACCTTGTCATGTAATCTAGTCCTAGTTGAACAATAAATCTTTATTAAAAAAAAAAAACCTTTACAATTTCGGGTAGAAGAACAACGTCTGTCGGGTGATCTAGTCGGTAATAAAAAATACTTTTGATTTTCAGTGGAGCATGGTTTCTCAGAGTTGCATGGCATCTCCATTAGTTTGGACTGCGAGCCAGACAAACCCCTATACGAAAGTTTTATGAAGCACAGTTTTGCATGGCTTTACCTATACTTTCCTTACAACGACTTCGTTGGATTAGTGTATCACGTAAGTCTCTATGAAATATGTTGACCAATTACTGCCCACTGGACAAAAGATGCAAGTTCTTATCAAACATTTTGACCAATCACGGCGAATTTTACGAAGGAAGCCATTATTTGTCAAAGATTTTGAACAACTATACCCCATTCACACCTCTGAGCTGCTACTAAATTATCCTAAGTAAACATTACAGATTACAAATCTACTGCAACCATTGTTTTTTTCACAGTTTGTCAACGTACAATGCACATTCAACTGGAACTTCACCGATGTATTCGTCATTTGCATGAGTATGTACTTGACGTCGAGGTTCAACCAAGTCAATCACAGGATTATTGCAGCTAAAGATAAGGTATGTACCTACATATTTGTAACACAATCATAATGTGCAACATGCTTGCGATTTAAAAAACCGACAACCGCAAAACAGGCGATCAAGAATGCCCTGCAAAGAAAATAGCTGAGACAAGATACATAAATTCTATAGATTATACTGAGGTCGCGTAGTAGCGACAAAGTTTATCTTTAAGTATTTATTAATTAATGTATTTTGTATTTATTAACTAATATTAATGTATTTATTAAGTAATATTGCCCTTTACACATAAAAATTGTTTTTACAATTCGTTCGCAAACAGGCAATCTTTACTTTTTGTTGATACGTCTGAATTTTCTGTACTTATGTTTAAAGTAAAGGCGATCTTGTTAAAAATGTTACATTGCAAAAATCATGATAGAACATGGTTGTTAAAATGTCTTACGATGATGCAAAAAAGTAGCATACTATAATATTTTTCAAAATTTGAATAAAACCCTAATTTATAGTAGATAAATCAGTTACAATTTTTTGGAATCTTAGATAACACTTATGTATAAGCACTTTGGTGAGTTAACTGAGATACAGGTTTATTACTAGTTCAGGTAGAATCAATTATTTCAATAAACAATTTCAATTTTAATGATAATAGGAATCAGTAGCCCTTCAAAATGTTCTATGGTACTATATTATTTAGAGCTCCGTAACCTTATGGTAGGTACCGGGACGAACAGGACGCAGTTGGCAATTTTTTTTAACCACATGTGGGAAGGTCTTGGCCATCGTCTCATCTGATAGTAAGTGATGATCAGGCTGAAGATGGAAGTAAGCTTCACCGGAATCCTTAACCACAGAGGAACTGGCTATCTTACCTTTGACAAACTGCCGAAACACAACAATGCTGTTAACATTGTTGTTATGGAGTCAGACTGAGATAAGATGGTGGTAGCTAGCCAGGGGGACTTAGAACAAGCCTTACCACAAATAGATCCACGAATGACAGCCAGGACCAACGGCTTAACATGCTTTCCGAGGCACGGAGGGGTCTTAATATGTAAAGATGGTCACCCATCCACGGAGCAACCCCCGCAAGCGTAGCTTAACTTGATCGATCGACCCGACTGTTATTACTTAGCCACGAGCCCCCTCCTTACCGTACCTATAGTGGTTTATTATAACAATGAATGGTCGTTCAAGAATAGTCACAGTACCTACTTATCATTCATCATTTCAGCCGAAAGACGTCCACTGCTGGACATAGGCCTCTCCCAAGTACCACCACTTCGACCGGTTCTGTGCTTTCCACATCCAGCGGATACCTGCGGCCTTCACAAGGTCATCGTTCCACCTTGTAGGAGGCCTTCCATCGGTCACCACTCCAGAACCTTTCGGCCTCATCGGCCATCAGTTCTTCGATCAATGTGCCCTGCCCACTGCCACTTAAGTTTGGTAATTCTTACCCTCCCCCTCTTCTCTCCTCCTCTTCTTATTCTTCTTCTTCTTTAGTATCTACCTATTACTCGTCATAATATATTATTAGTTTGTCACACGTGACACTCAATATGGAACTTACTGGAAAGAATACTGCTTTACATCATCTGCCTAACCTGTTCTCAACTGTGTTGGGGTTGCCTTCCAGTCTAACCGGATGCAGCTGACTACTAGTATTTTGCATGGAGAGACTGTTATCTGACCTCCACCATTAGCACTGGACCTGACCTACATGGGCACTTATGAAACGTCAGAAGCTAATTGGTCGTTTCCTATGGAGAGGAGGCAGCAAGAAACCCCACGGTTACTCTTCTATAAAAAATAGGCAGTTTCAAATTATAGTGTTAATAGATATGGGAGGACAGTGTAAGCCTGTCAACAACAAGTACGAGGTACTTAACAAAATAGACAATGGTCTATAAATTTATTTACCCCGCAGAACTCACCATCATCGTTCTGGCGCACAATGCGTGAAGACTACAACAGGTCTGTTCACCTCGTGCGTCAGGTGGACAAGATCATAGGAGGCGTGGTCTTGATATCATTCGCCAGTAACCTATTCTTCGTCTGCTCTCAGCTGCTGCATACTCTTGCGTGAGTATTTTTAATTGAATTTGTTTTAAGATATTAGTAGCTGATACTGGCTAGAGATCTTGGATAAGTATTTATATAATTATAATCATAGGAATCATTAATACATAGTTACACTTGTTCCCCAATGTCACGATTTCATGCAAAGTCATTCATTGGATCATTAACTTAGAGAGATGTATTGATGATTGTAATGATCATAATTCTGTAAATCCTAATAATACTCGTATTATAAACGCGAAAGTTTGTAAGTATGGATGGATGGATGGTTGTTTGTTACTCTTTCACGTAAAAATGGCTGGACCAATTTTGATAAAATTTTGTATGGAGGTAGCTGACACCCTGGGTTAACATATAAGCTACTTTTTATCTCGATATTCCCACGGGATCGAGACTTACGCGGGTGAAACCGCGGGGCGCAGCTAGTACATAATATATCTGTTTAGTGGTGCCAGCCGTAAAGAATAGCACCACCCTATTTCATCCTGTGGGTGTCGTAATAGGCAACTTAGGGACTTACTAATAGCACCACCCTATTTCATCCCGTGGGTGTCGTAAAAGGCGACTAAGGGACTTACTAGAGGATGGGCAGCAGCGATCTCTATGCATTTTAACACCATACTGCGATCGCCAACCCGCCTGCCAAGCGTAGCGATTATGGAAAACCCTCCCTTTAGGGGAGGCCTATGTCCAGCAGTGGACATCTTTCGGCTGAAATGATGATAAAGATGAAATACATATCTGTTAAGGTCGCTAATTATATTTTGATCATAACAAACAGCAAAAAAACGTAAGAAAATTTTAATTTCGCTTGCTACAGCTGTGGATTCACCTAATTTTGCCGATATTGACATATTTGCATTGTCACTCGCACAGTTTAAAACCAGTATTTTCAAAAAAAACCCTTTTAGATTCTGTAAAGCTTTAGTTCTTATATTCACACATCTAGTTTAACACATTGTCAGAAGTTTTTTTCACATAATTATTATAATTATTGTCTTGTGAAAAAACGTGTAAACGTGAATTTATTTATTGACAAGAAATTGTTTGCTAACTTTGCATGGACCTGGCTGAAACTATTTTCACTGTTGTATTAATTTGTGGATAACGATGCTGGTTGCGTGATTACTAATGTGTTTTATAAAATATCTGTACCTAAATATTAAGCATTATTGCCCAATTGTTTTTTATCCTGAAGAAATAAAATAAAATAAGTAACTGACAAACAATTAAAAACTGTTACAGAGGGGGAATAAAAGCAACACCGAGATGCAGAACAGATTCTACAACAGATCAGAGGTAACACCGTATATTAACAATACGATTGTTCACTTGCTGTCCATTGCTGACTACGTATAATATTGCAGATTCCTCGGCGGCTACGAGCATTCGATCTACTTCGCGTATTCCTTTGCGTTCCTGGTAGTCAGATCGCTGGCAGTATCGCTGACTGCGGCTAAAGTTCACGCTGCCAGCTTGGAACCAGCGCATGCCCTGTACGATCTGTCATCTACTAATTATTGCGAGGAGGTGAGAACCAAAAGTTTTTAAATTTTTTCATTAGTCGTGAAAAAACAGTTATTACCTGAGAACCTACTTATGAGAGATAGCAAACAGCCTACCGAAACTAAGGCCCGTATTAATAAACGTTCCCCAATGACGTACTCAAGTGCGTATTTATATGATACGCCATTATTACAATATCAGCATCTCAAGATCATTACTAATTAATAAACACATGAAAACAGTATCTCAGTTACCAAGATCTCAAGGTCACCAAGATCAGCTCCCTGAGGAGCTGATCTTGGTGACCGAAGTTTAGAATGACATTCATCACAATTCGTTTTTGATAAGTCGTAAGATTTATTGAAATACTTTTATTTTGTTAAAACTATAAGAACACTATTATTTAAGTTTACCTATTTAACTTTATGCAACTAAAGAACTACATAATATGTACTTACGATAAACATAAAAGTAGTACTTAATTGAATAAATTGTTGGATGTTTAAATACAATATTCAAGTATCCTACCTAGGTAGGTTACTCACCTGAAATGATGCTGTAGCATAAAACCTTAAAGTTAATAGGACGGCTATTTCCGGGGAAATTGGAAGACTCTGTTACATAATTTCAGCAATGAGTTTTCTATTAATGTTACTATATACAACACTGACTATTGAACAAATCTGAATAGTTTTTTTTAAATTTTCCCTTGGTAATTCAAAAGGATTCGAGGCATCCCTTATATAGATTTTTGGTAAACGATATCGCTAAATAAATAATTAAAAAAATATTTCGCGCCACTAATCACGACCTCAAGTCACGGACTCTGATTTAAGCATCTCGAGTACACACACCTATTGTATTATAAAAAGTCTTTTCGCATTATAGTATGTATGAACTTGTAATAAAATCTCTTTGGCTATACTATTTGTATCTGGCTGGTTTTGGTATCATTTAAAGTTTAAATATTAAAGAACATAATGAGACTTCTTGGCGGGAAAGTGAAGCATCATGTTCAGCAGTTTGTTAAATTTTCCAAAATTTGTGTTTAGCCGAATATTAATGTGTAATAATGGTGGATTATTAACCATTAAGTGTTAGTGAACGTGCATTATTGTAGGCAAATGAAACAAAACAGTGCAACTTCGCTTCAAGTTCTCTCAAGAAGTCCGCGTGAGGTCTCAGTAAAGTGCCACATCTTTACTGAAACTCAAGGGGAGTGGGCGGGGATATCATCATCATGCATTTATAATTCATTTCATCAATACTATACAAGAACTAAAACGTGATATTGGCTAAATGCACAAACCGTGCGAAGCCAGAAGGAAAAAAAAAGAAGAACAATTCCAAATTCAAATTAGGAAAAATGCGTGATTTTCATTTGTTTTCCGTACTGTCAAGATGAGTGAATCTAATGAAGAAATTCGATACATTTTAAAATTTTACAAAAAAAAGGTAAAAATGCAAGCCGTGAAAAAAAATTGCGATGTTTCTGGACCTAGTGCAGTGTCTGTGAGAGTAGCACAAATTTGGTTTAAGCGTTTTCAATCCGGAAATTTGGATGTCAAAGATGCACGTCGCTCTGGTCGCCCTATTACGGATAAAATGGATGCCATTTTTGAAAAAGTGGAGCAAGATCGGCATATCAGTAGTTACGACGTAGCTGAAGAACTGGAAATTGACGACAAAACAGTTTTGGCACATTTGAAAAAAACTGGGTACACAAAAAAGCTCGATATTTGGGTACCTCACGAGCTCACTGAAAGAAACCTAATGAACCGTGTACTCATTTGTGATTCTTTATTACGACGTAACGAAACTGAACCATTTTTGAAGAAGCTGATAACTGGTGATGAAAAATGGATCACTTACGACAAGAACGTGCGAAAAAGGTCGTGGTCAAAGGCCGGTCAGGCTTCACAGACTGTGGCGAAACCCGGGTTAACTCGCACCAAGGTGATGCTGTGTGTGTGGTGGGATTGGAAGGGCATTATTCATTATGAGCTGTTACCACCAGGCAGTACCATCGATTCTGAACTCTACTGCGAACAACTGATGAGATTAAAGCAAGAAGTTGAGAAGTTGAGAGAAAGCGGCCGGAATTAATCAACAGAAGGGGTGTGGTTTTTCATCATGTTAACGCTAGACCTCACACATTTTTAGCCACTCAGCAAAAATTAAGAGAGTTTGGCTGGGAGGTGTTAATGCATCCGCCGTATAGTCCTGACCTTGCACCTTCAGATTTCCACCTGTTTCGGTCTCTTCAGAATTCTTTAGGCAGTATCAGGTTAGCATCACGAGAGGACTGCCAAAACCACTTGTCGCGGTATTTTGATCAGAAGTCCCAAAATTTCTATAGCAATGGGATCATGTCTCTACCTACAAGATGGCAAAAAGTTATCGAATAAAATGGTACCTACATACTTTAATTAAATGTAAATAAACTATATTAAAAAATGTTTTGAAATTTCTTAAAAAATGCGAAGAAACTTTTTCCCCAACCTATTATGCTTAAGTGTCGATTTTCGTTTATTAATCAGTCCATCACTCGGCTGATAACGTAAACCCAAGCCGTAACTTGAGGAGTACATCAATTATTATGTTTATTAATACGATCATGACATCAAGACTGTTATCAAATGCGAGCTCTTGGGCTGAGTAAAAGAAAGAAAGAAAGAAAGAAAAATAATTTTATTCGTCACAGAAACACGTGCTTAGGAAAACATAGACTCGAGCAAGTAAACATTAAAAAAAAAACCTATCTACATTAAAATCACGAGCACAAAAATAACAGATAGTCGGCAACTGCACGTCATGACTGTGACAAAAAGGCTTGCACTCAGCATGATGCTGTGCTATGGGGGACCCACAACACAGCGCTGATTTTCAGTGGTTACCCGAAAAATACGTACGGAACCCAAGTCAGGTTTAATGAGTTGAACAACAAAATAAAATAAAATAAACAGTACTTATAATATAATGCTTATACAACCAATTATAAGAATAAATATGATTAAATTACATAAAAAATTATCCGCATGCATAGTAACGTTTAATAATACGGGCCTTAGACTTTGGTGACCACCGTCAATAAATACGACTGAGTATAGACCAAGACGTCTCTCGACGAGCTTCCATACATATTATAGGTTTTAAGTTCATGCATGCAAAACCAAATTATCAATAAATAATCTAAACCCTTTCGAATTCGATAAATTTAAGAGCAAATTTTACAAAAAGGAAATTGTTATATTTGCTCTTAAATTTAAATTATTTCGATACAGAGGAACTCATTTATTCTACGAATTAACGACTAAAACACCTAACTTTTCACATCATTGACATATTTTTTCAAAGTATACCACACCCACATACAGTCCGCAACGGACCACTTTAAGGCTACTACAGACTGGCGCGACTTGCGACGCGACACAAAGGCCCCGCGTGTCGCATGACGAGCGGTGCCTTTGTGTCGCGTCGCGTATCGCGCTGGTCTGTAGAAGCCTTTAACTCCACAGCAACACACACAAACACTCCTCACAATTAACTTTTAAGCCCATTTAATAAATATGTATGATTATTCCGATGCTATAAATACTTTGTCAAGCGTTTCCATCCCACTAAAGAAAACTGTCCTTCAAGATACAGGAACTATCATAGCCATTAACCTATCCTATGAAAACAAGAACGATGTTACCTAGGCTAAGTATTTTGGTAAATAAATGATAACTTACTTACTTATGTTCTTTTTTCAAACACATCTATAAATAAGAACATTGACAAAAAAATAAGCAAGTTTATCTAGAAGACCTTTTAAAATAAATAAAATTTGTATCAAAGCTACTCCTACGAAACTTCCCAAATCTCTAACTACGACAAACTTGTTTATTTTTCCCAAATTGATTCCACCACAGAAAAGTACAGTAAACAAACAAGTACTTACGAAACTTTGGCAAACTGTGAAACTATTAAGTACAAAGATTATTGCACAATACAAGAATGTACCGAAGGACCACTGATTACAGGAAAAGTAAATTTTTTTATTCCTGGAAAAGACTGGCACAGAACAGGGAAAACAACAAGAAAAAGTCTGCCTATGCTGCTTAAATATTTTTATCAGCCTGTCATTTGGACTATTGAAGCAATGGCACCTGATTTAAACGCTCAACATGTTTACCAAAATTGATGAGCCTTAAAATATGATAAACTAGCTTTTGCTCGCGGCTTCGCTCACGTTAATTTAGAATTTGACAATCATTTCGGGTTGTAGTCTGTTTGTCCCATAATATAATTCAATAATGATTCGAAAGACACGTGGTGCCATCTATTATCATAAGAATATTATTGTCGTTTTTCTCGGGAACAGTACTTTTTTTCGGGATGAAAGGTACCCTATGTCCATTTCTGTACACCTGACAACGTCTATGCAAAATTTCAGGATGATCGGTTCAGTGGTTTAGGCGTGAAAAGGTAACAAACAAACAAACTTACTTCCGCATTTATAATATTAGTTAGGATAACAGTAGGTATTACAGCTGATACTAAGATAGAAAGAAAAATAATTTATTTTGGCAACATTTCATGAAAATCACAATAAATAAGTGAAATTAAATTAATATCTAACTAATTATTTTTGTACAGTGTACGTATATCCCAAAATCATTTGCGCGGCAGGTGAAGTGCAGGGTGTAGTCAAGGTTAGGCAACAGTTGAAGTTGTGGTACAGTCAGTGCTCTATATTACCTGACCCCCCTTTCCCCTGTTCTTCTTTGTAAGAGGGGTCTGGTAATGCAGAGCACTGACCGTACAACATCGCATGACACGTCACGTTTTCTGTAATATTGATGTGCACTCGTAAGTTGACCATTTTTAAACGACTGCCGCGAAGCCAAAAAAGGAGGGTTATGTGTTTGACCTCTATGTATGTATGTATGTCTGTCCCTATGTTCCCTCGTAACTACTAAACGGCTGAACCGATTTTGATGAATGATATGTCGTTAGATTTGTCTAACAAAGAATAAAAAAAACAAACAGACAACGAGTATCCTTTAAGTACCAAAAATAAATAAATGCAGTCGGAGGCAAATTTTAAGGCGTTCGTAACATCCGACTGCATTTATTTATTTTTGGTACTTAAAGGATACTCGTTTTCTTTTCATCTTGTTTCCATCTTTTCAGTTCATGTTTTGCAGTCGGGTTTTTTGTTTTTTTAATTAATTTTTTTTTATATCTACTCTACGATGAAAAGACATATCTATACAAAATTACATTTCTTTTCTTCGTTTTTTTTAAAACGCCGTATAAATTTGTCTTCAATTTGTCATTTTGTCTTTCGTTTCTTCTGTTTCTACGCTGTTTATGCCACGCGTGATGTTACGACCTATTCTGTAAAGATCTCACCGTAAAAACTTCTAGGAAGTGAGCTGTCAATAGTGTCAATGCCTGCCCACGGTGAGATTTTTACAAAGTAGACGGGCAGTTCAGGGACCTTGTTGCCAGGCATGATTTAGTGTACCTTTTGTGCCCTTCATTGAGTAGTAACGCTGTCAGTAAAGCTAGTTATTATTGCAGGTAGAGAGGTTTCTGGATCAGATACACGGAGACACGGTCGCGCTGACTGGTCTTCAGTTCTTCAATGTCAAGCGGGGATTAGTGCTAACGGTAAGAATAAACATTTTATATAATCACTATAGCTGTTAGCTATTAAGGTTTGCTTGCACTACAAATTACTAAAGGCATTTATAGACCAGTGCTGATGCATTTTTGAGAAAAAAAATAATTAACAGCAGGAGACCTACTGGAAGAGGTGCATATTATTATGCGAATGACGGGAAAAATATTTTGGAGTCAACAAAATTGAGAAGGGTGGAACAGGGTGAACTTTTAGGGGTAGTAAGTGGTATTTCATTGATTTTCGCGATTTGCAACAAAAGTTGACTTCCTATCCAAAAAGTTAAATCGCAAAGTTGTTGATAATAAAAAGATCAACAACTTTTGCATCAAACATTTTTCCACATAACCTCAAATTTTCCGGGAAAATCGGAAAAACCGATTTTTCAGTTTTTATTTTTTTGTTCTCGCGCTGACATTATTTTTTTTTTCACGAAAGTTTGTGGAAATATAACTTATTATGTTTCAAGTCAGCTGTAATTTTTTTTTGGGGCGAAATACAGTTTGTTCCTTTTATTTTCGACAAATTGCGAAATAACGACCTCATTTTCAACTGAAAAGTTTCACCGATAAAATTCGTCTTTTCAAGGTCGCCAGCCACCATTTTTCCCGTTCTATTAGCGCTAAATGAAATTAAACATGGTTTTCTGTCAATCGTTTAAATATACGCTTAAAGATATTTATTTCTCAAAAGAATTACATATTTACTTATAGGGAAAACATAAATAGGTTTAAACAATAATATGTGCCATCAACCGTAACTTAAAATAATAAGACGACAGAGAAAAGATGATTTCTGGTGCAGGTGAGCCCAAGTCATAATTTAAACTGTTTAGGAGAGGCCATACAGCATGAATGTATTACCCGAAGGATTAGGCTGAGGTAGATAGAACACCTACATTTCGTCGATGATGATAAGGGTTCTATATTCTTAGGTACCTATCAATGAATATACGTGTATAGCATAATCGACCCATACCTTATAGCATAATCGACCCATACCTTATAGCATAATCGACCCATACCTATGGGTATTGAGTACGGTGAAATTTTTGCAGGTGCTTCCAAAATGTTCAGGTTGTAAATTGTTCAAATTTGATTGAATATTTAGTAATTAAATATGTGTCTTTTCTGTCAGTCAGTCAGTCACGTATTATTTACTTACCATAAATAATGGCACACTTTACTTTTTGGATACACGCTTTACTTTGGGAGCAGTGGTGGCCCAGTGGTAACGGCTGCGACTCACAAGTTGTATGTCGTAGGTGCGAACCCAAACAGGGTTCGTACCTACGACAAACAACTCGTAAGGGGACTTTTTCTAAATTATTTCATCACCACTGCTCTCAAAGCGGTGAAGGAAAACATCGTGAGCCATGTCCTAGAACCAAAAATTAAAAGTCTTTTATTTTATTTATTATGGGACAATAAATAGCTACAATATAAAATGTTTACAAATACCATAATAAAGGCTCTTATGTAGTATTAACAATATTGCAGCCCACTACATTATCCGCACGTTAGCAAAATTAAGATTAGGCAAAAAGTGCCACTAGAGTAGCATTACACAGATAAATTATAAAAAAAAATGTAAAATATATAGATTATTAAAAAAGTCAACCAATCAATATGTTCCGATGACTAGGGGTGGGTTATTTAAAAGCTTTTTTATTCGTAACTTACGTACAACGATTAGATAAGTTGGTCAACTTATCCTGCTTGACTGATGAAGAATCAATTCATTATATTCTAGTTTTTTTTTCAAAATTTTCGACGAACGCTATCATCTTTTTTTATTTGCGTAATCGTTCGTAAGTTTTTAAGTTCGGGTATTTTGTTTTATAATACAGTATGATGCATTTTTGAGCTTAATGAAAAAACCGCATTGTACAAAAGTTTATCCATTTCAGATCCTCAAAAACTTCTTACACGTTCATAAACACATAAGCTCTTCTTATCTACTTAATTAACACGCGAGTTATAATTATGAAGTGTAACACTACACCTCGCGTTCATAATAATAATATAAAATGAACTTGTTAAGGCGCCTCCGAACTCTTACGCAAGACTGATGGTATTCTCTGCAGGGTGTAAGTTATGTGCGAAAAGCTGTGGAAATTCAAGAACTTATAGATAGTTCAAATATGGCTATAACCTTTTTGTCATTGAGAAAGCCCTGTCCTCATATAAAATAACATTAGAATAGAATAGAATAAAATACTCTTTATTATGTAGACTATAAAAGTTACATAAATATAAATGTTGACATTTTACTTAAGGTGACACAATGGACGGTCTTATCGCTAAAAGCAATATTTTACAGACAACCTTTGGATGGATTAAAGGGAGAAGGAGAAACAATACTGCAGGTAGTCAGTGGTGTACCGATTATATCTTCAATACATATATTCATAAAGCATACACTAATCTATATTAATATATATACAATATTTAACATGAAACAAGAGCAAGGAACTATTCTGTAATGATGCTATTTAAGAAGAGAGAAAGTGTTTTTTTACCAGAATTTTAAAAGTGGACAATGATTGAGCACGCCTTATCTACACGAGCATGGCTTATTCTTCTTTTTCTTCAGTACTCATCATTATTCTTCTCTTGCCCTTATTCCCTACTACCTACTTCTTGCTACTTCTATATTTGTCGTTATTTCAGTAGTCACCTACTTTATAGCCATAATATCTTTTACTCAGTCTATTCATCATTTCTTTGGTCTACCTCTATCTTCCTCTTCTCTTATAGCCATCCACATTCATACTAAAAACTTTCCTCATGACATTTTCCTCATTCCTCCGCATCACATGCCCATACCTTGGCAACTGATTTGCACACAACTTTGCTAGCCAGTAATAATAATATTTCTTCCGGGAATTGATAGTACCTAATACCCTAGTATGTATTATCAATCGTAGAAAAATAATAATTAATTACAAGCAAATCAGAAAAAAGTCATAAAACTTAATTGCAATGGTGCAAAATATATTATTTTCTAATAATTTCATTCAAGATATTCTTAACGGATGTAAATGCAATTAACGTTTCAAAACTGATAACTTCAGGGACGTTCGAACTCCAAAGACAAAAAGGCGAAGAAAAAAGAAGAAAAATACAGTTACTTAAAAATCAAATCAAATCAAATCAAACTTTATTTTTGAATATAGTACTTAAAAAGATCTTAAAATATTAATTTTCGCGAGATCTCTATACAGTGAAATATATTGAATAGACGATAGAACCGTTATAGATAAAAGACTTATTAATGAAATTAAGCTATTTCTCTCATAACTTGTACATTTTCCGCAAGTTACCGTCTTCAGTTCTCCGAAGGAGTTAGTAATTAAATAATAACATCGGATTTGTCATGCTTCGCTGCGTCTACACTCAGCCAGCCCTGACTTGGGACGTAGAGCTGTTCATATTGATTGTTTTAGTAGATAGAGATTTGAATGTTTGATTTATTAGGAGATTTAAATGCAAGTAAAAGTAGTAACCTTGGGTAACGGAACGGTCACATAATTAATTTATCTGTCATTGCTTCATTATTAATTCTTTTTACCTATTGTGGTATAGTAATTTAATTCTACGTGCATCGTCTTCACATATAATTATAATATATAATTGATGTACGTAAGTAATCAATTATATATTGATTATTATTTTACAATATTATAATTATACAAAATATTGTAAAACATTTTAAAAGAGTAACGGTGGGGTTTCTTGCCCATTTTTCTCCATACGAAGCTACCTTTTGAAAGGGGCGACTAGAATCAATTCTATTTTCTTTGTTGATTTTGACGTTCAAAAGTGCCATTTATGTGCCTATTTGAAATAAATAATTTGACTTTGACTTTGAAAATATTAGCTTGCATACAAGTTGTCTTATTCAATTGCATTTTATAAGCAAATGTTTTGTCATACTCTTGGCGTCAACTTTAATCCGATGCTTATGGTACAGTGCTCATATTCTTCCTCTAGCCCTTATGGCCATATCACGATTTATATGCGGTCACCGCAACGTGTCTTTTTATTTCTTTGTTCATAGTTATAGTTTTGGCTACCTTAGATGGCCATCTGTTTTACTTTAATCTTCGTTGGGAATGCAAATCCAACATATTATAATTTTGTCTGTCGTGCTTTCCCATATCTATAAACCCCAAAAAAGTTATCTCTTCCTTAAAAATATCAGTAGGACTAAATTAAATGGCATCCGATTCTTACCGCGCGGCCTAACCAAAAGCTACCGTCGCGCGAACACGCGTTTCGGTTCATCGGATAAAAAGTGACATAAGAACGTGAAGATCGCGTATCCGCGCGACTATCACTTTTGGTTAGGACTCGGCCTTAAACTTTATGATAGCACTACTCACTGAGCTTCGACAAATTCAGGACCCCTTGATCTGAACCTCCCCTAACATAAACACAAGTCACTTTAACACCGTGCGGTTTTACTATTATGAGAATCCTGCTACTTTACTATTATGAGAAGCAGGAACAGCGGGGTTATAATAATTATGATAGCTCCGAACTTGAAGTTAGATGGCGTTTAATCTTATAGCAAGTTGCTTCAAATCTTAATTTGATTTTGCGTCTTATTTTGCACGTCATAATTAACTATTTTGAATATTCTTGAATTAGGTTCAGCGGTGCATGACCGGTCTGATGATCTGACTAACCGACAATTTTACAAGTCTCGTAAAATGAAAAAACTTAATATATAAAATGTATCAACATTTTCTGCTTTACTCGTAGTACGTGTTGTTGTAAGTGTCTTCTACGTAAAGTTAGTTTTTTAATCCCAGATAGTAATTTGACATTTCTAATCATTGTTGTTTGTTTTTTTCAATTTGGAGTTTGACATTCACATCTGGGCTTGAAAACCGGCCAAATGCGTGTCGGACCACGCACAATGAAGGGTTCCGTAGTTGGGATGAATTTATCCCAAGAAGAAACTTAACATTGTAGTTGAAAAATATGGTCCACCATACATTCCAACTGAAAATGTAAGTTTGTACGCATAATATTGAGTGATTTACCATGTTATTTTAAGACCACAGACTTCTTATAGGTTTTCCTGTAATCTATGAGTAAAGAACTATTTTCTGTATTTTTACCAAAATTTTAGGCTCAGTATTTCGGAGATAAGGGGGGGGGGATGGTCATTCCTGCCTCTGGAGCCCTAACCACCAGTAGCTTGGACCCTGCTCCCAATACCGGCGGACCACCATTTTTTATATAAATAAAATATTATATAAAAGTATGAAAAAAAATATCCAAAAATAATGAGACAAGGATACACTTGTTAAACCCAGTAGTAAGAGTAAACATGACATAAATCTATTTCTTCCATCTCCTTACAAATGCGAACTTTTTGTCTGGGCCCAGTCGTTAGCCTACAACTGGAGCCGCTTTCACGGTCCAATTTCTTTGCAAAGCATTACCCGACTACATTAGATAGTACCAGTTTAAAGCAGGGACCGCACAACCCCGGATAAGAGTTGAGCCGTATAAAAGGTTACCTTTACCTTGTACGTGTCGCCAAAATGAGACGGTTTTGTAATTTTTTGACAATACAAGTCAGTTATGTTAAATAGGACCCTGGTCCATATGTGGTTGACGATTATTTACAATTCGAAACAGCTTTGTGCTTCGGAGACCATTCGCAATTGTTAAAAGTAGTCCGAAGACCGAAAGTTTGACAACTGGTCTAAGCTTAGAAAGTTATTGTGATTGGAGGCCGATCGTACATCTGTTTATTTATATTATTTTAAACATATTCACATATACCTATAAGCCTATGAACACACAACGCATTCTAAAAATACCGACCACCAAATTCAGACGGCCCAGTCAAAGTGATATTCTATCAGCGATAACGATGATGGAAAACTGAAAAATGTATGGAACTGACATACGCTACCGAAAAGCTTATCAATCCTGTTGAAATCCGTTGTAGGAATACGAAACGCTTTGAAAACGATTGTCACTTGTCTAGGTTTTCAGGGCTCATGTTGCGTAGATCATTCATCAGTAAGTTTAGTTTGAAGCAAAGACACGTAAATATAGGTACATAAAATAGACGGGACAAAGAGAACAACATCAACAAGGAATTGGCAAGGAGTATTTTAGCGTCAAAACGGATGATAAAACGGACGATCATACGTTCTCCAGTGCCTTGATCCTTGGACCCTTTCCTATCCGCTTCAATTTGTATTAGTCATCATCATCATCATTTCAGCCGAAAGACGTCCACTGCTGGACATAGGCCTCCCCCAAGCACCGCCACATCGTTTCCGCAGGCGAATCAAAGTAACCGACATAGCCCGAAGAATTGCCAAGCTTAAGTGGCAGTGGGCAGGGCACATTGCTCGCAGAACTGATGGCCGATGGGGCCGAAAGGTTCTGGAGTGGCGACCGCGTACTGGAAGACGTAGTGTTGGAAGGCCTGCTACAAGGTGGACCGATGACCTTGTGAAGGCTTCAGGTATCCGCTGGATACGGGAATTGTATTAGTATTAAGCTATTACTAACATTCGGCTTTCCCTCGTTCCAGATTGCGGGAACTATAGTCACCTATGAGCTGGTGCTGATGCAGTTCACAGGAGTAACGCCAGCTTCGACAGAGCCTTCATAAGTTTATATCTATCTAGGATTAAAAACAGCTTTCTAGAAAAGCAGAAAGCAAGGAAGCTTAATTAATTAATCGCCTATCAATCAATAGTGAAGGGATGGAACTTAGCAGATTATACAGGGTGGATGTTTGAGACGGGGCAGTAAGGGCACTTGGGTACCTTAATCGTTGTAGCTCCAAGAAACCGTTCTTAGGAAACTTTTTGAGTAATTATTAACTGTATTCACAGATTTAGGAAAAATATCATTCCAGTTAGAAAAACGTAAATTCTCGAGTTCCATTTTTGTGATGACAATCGATACAGTTTCGGGCAAGGATTTAAAGACTCTTCTGGACCAACTAAAAAACCAAAAAAGAAGATTTTTGCCGTTACTGCTCCATCTCAAGCATCTACCTCGTATATATTTTGGAAAATGTAATTGTCCTATTTCAAATGTTGTACGAAATTGTAACAGTATAGTGCTTGTGGTACAATTATTATGTTTATGGGCCATGCGGTGCTAACCTATAAGGAATTGTTACAAGGCCCGTATTTTATAGAACGTTACTCAGTACTCAAGTATTACTTAAGACTAAATTCAACCAATCCAATGGCTTGAATCTAGTCTTAAGTAATGATTGAGTACTGAGTAACGTTCTATAAATACGGGTCTAAGTTTAGATTTAAGTAAAACATTATTTTAAAATTTTAACGATGTAAAAAAATGTTGGTTGGCCATTAACAAAAATAAAATAAATAACTTTGCGGGCTGGCTTAGTTTTCATGTCATGAACTCCTTTAGAAACAGAATAAACACGACACCAGACAAGATCCGCACATAAGTATCTAAAACGGCATTTTTTTTAGTCACAACCCATTTTTCACAATTCTCTCCGCATCGAAATGCACGTCGATTACATAAATGTGGGCCGAACTCCAAAGTTCGGACTTCATTTACATTTCAATATCAAACGGCACAGTTTATGCAAATATCTGGACCTTGAATAGACCTGAATCTGAATTTGAATATTATCGAATGTTGGACTCCCAGGACACGTAATGACACTTATAGTTTATACAGCAGGTATCAAAAAAGGTGTGGAGAAATTTAAGGGTTCGGTACAGACCATCAAGCAGGACAACTTTCTCCATGGGACCAACCAGCTTTAGAATAATACAGTATCGTATGTGTCCATCGTTAAAAAAAACTTATTACTAAAACGATATATACGACTTCCATAAAAAAGCACTACAAAGTTCAAAATAACTATAGTTAGGGAAATCATTAGCAAGAAATTACCGAAACTAAAGGTATTTTGCACTTGTAGTGTTTTGTTTTTGAGGTCGGTAAAAAGATTTTTAATTTTAGGGTTCCGTACCAAAATGGTCAAAAGTAACCCTTATGGTGAGACTGTCTGTCTGTCTGTCTGTCACACCTGGATATGTCAAGAGCTATCAACTAGACATTTTGAATAGTTTTAGATGACGTTTGCCCAACTATTTTGCAAACAAGACGTTTTTTGCAAAAGGGACTGAAAGGGGGTCTTAAAAGTTTGAAGTGGGGCTACTAGGGCACGTGGGGTATCATTTGAATCAGCGCTGTTTTCACATGCTGAAATATTTTTTTTTTGTTTTTTAGGCAGCATAGTTTCTGACTTATGACGAAAAATTTAAAAAAAAAAGCGTTCCCCCTTATCTCCAAAATTTGCATAGATAAAAAATCTGAAATTATTCTATGTGATAGAAGTTTATGTAAAAATTACAGGAAAAATAAAACGATGTCTCTAAATAGCACAGTTTTTAAGAAATCATCAACATCATATATACGCACGGAACCCTCGGTGCACGAATCCGACTCGCTCTTGACCGGTTTTCTTTTACAGTGCTACTCATAGTATATCCCAGTAGATGCAAGATGAACAACCAGTTCTTCCTTTCAGTAGTCTAAAAACTGCCATCAAGACCTCACTTCACCCCGAAAAAAACAAAAAAACTTTGCGAATTGACTTGAGCTCGAGAGAAACAAACAAGCATCGCGACTCAAATACTTAAGTTCTAAAGGGAAAAAATAAAGAATTAGTCAAATTGAGTTATTCATTTTCATTTTAAAATCCCCTTACAAAGAGTTTTATACCCCTTTCTCCTAATTGTCTAGTTAATGAGATCTCTGGTAAACGTCCGGACAAACAGATTTGAATTTATTTTGCACTTTCTAAATGTTTTGCTTTACCTTTTCAGGTTCTGTGAATTTTAGCGGTTTTACAGCTCAAAATGGTATCGTATTCTGTAATTTTTTCATTACAGTTGTTAAACATGGGGTACTTTCAGAAGCTATAATTATGATTCGCAAATTAAATCTTTTGCATAGGCATCTTTCTGTAACGCGGTCGTGACTTTTGTTTATCTCTATCATTAGTTTTGCAGTTGAGTTTTAAATGTATAAGTCAATTTAAAAAGTATGTATGAAAACTCCTTGCTACTAAAGCAAGGAGTTTTCATACATAGAATAAAATGGGATAATATATTTTAAACGAGGAAAAAATAATGAGTTGAGTCCGTACGTACTACGCATTGAATTCTCAAAAGTCTTTTAAATGGTTCCTTCATAATATATTTAATTACCAGATTTAATTTAATTATTTTCCCATCAACATTTGTCAAAAATCGAATAGGCTGTCTAGGCTGTTTTCGTTGTAAAAAAAAATGTAAATTGATTATTTATTTGTTAATATGAGTTCAAGTACAAGTCAAATATGCTAAAACGGTAATTGCCTCTATTTTGATATCTCGAAATCACTTGCTTCAATCTGTGTTTTAAAACAGAGTCAGTATTTCGTTGACACAATCATGGGGCAAATATTCATCTATGGTAATTTCCTCCTTTTGATGGTATCGAATTCTGTCGTATCTATAAAGACCAAACCCGTATAATGTTAGTAGTAAAAAGTAAAGGTATACAGGGTGGTCGCGTTTTTAGTAAGGACATCAAACCTAAAGACAACATTAAAGATGGCGGTCGTTTTCAGCGAAATGTCAGCTTTTAATTTAGGATTACTGTTTCAGGTTTGTACTGGGTATAGTAGTTACCATGTTTTCCTTTTAGCTTATCAAATTATGATGAAACCTTATTAATATTTATAAACTCATAATTATATTCTGTAAAGGGCACGTGCCAACCTGATGTGTGTTTGCGCAAAAAGATGAAAAAAGGGTATATAATTAAGAAAATAATTTACAGAATTTTTCGTGTTTGAACTTTTTGTGAGGATGATTAACGAGAAAAGTAAATAAATATTTTGTTTACTTAACCCTAATCAAAACTGCCCAAACCAATTTATACCGCAAACATAAGTATGCATAACTTCTTCGGTTACTTTTAGTTTTAACAACATAATAAAATTATTAACAATAATTTATCGTAATCTTATCTAGATAATAACAGGATCAAAATGACAATAAGCATTTTGTTGGAATACACAACTAGTTTAGGGTGGGCCTATTCCCCTTAAAAAAATGCCTTTTTTGTAATCGCAACAACAATTTCATGTCTAGAAATCCTTAGTAATAAAAACCATGTTTTTTTATTCAATATCAGGGTTAACTTATCCACATAAAAAGTATAACCACTTAATTGCATAGATTTACCATACACGTGGCTCTTAGACAATCCGGCACAGACTACTAACTAAGCAAACCACTAATGGCATCTAATGCACCATGACGCGGTAGTATTACGTAACTACATTACCTATGCTATGATTAGCAAAGATAATCGATTAATCGGAAGAATAAGCAACGCGAAGAAGACTGAGATGAAATAAAACGTTAGGGAAAGGACTAGGGAGAACTAGTGAAGGAAATTGCAGCAGAAAAATCGGAAACATAACAAAATTCCCTCGTATCGGCACAAAGCATTATTATCCTCGTCATTGACTGACCATTGATGTTCACTACAGCAAACTACATTACATAGGCTATGATTAGCAAAGACAAACGATTCATCGGAAGAATAAGCAACGCTAAGAGGACTGAGATGAAATAAAACGTTAGGGAAGGGTTAGGACCAGGGAGAACTAGCGAGGGAAATTGCAGCAGAAAAATCAGAAATCTAAAAAAACATCAATGGTCAGTCAATGATGTTCACTGCAGCAATGGACAGCAGTGGCTAGTAGATAACCTAGCTTGTTACCTGTCCCTCATTCCAAGTCCGCGTACAGGCAGAATTCGTTTCTGATTCGCGAGAGCGGAAGTTTCAATGAACTTTGTAGGGAACATGATTTGGATAATATTCAATACCAGTGTTGCTCGGGTTAAGCATTTGTTGATGAAAAGCTTCTTTACGGTAAAGTAACTGTATGAGTCTAACGGCCGAACCCAATAACTTATTTTCAGTTAAAGACAGATCGCTATTGATGATAGACAGTATAATGATATCTATGCTCGGATGGCGTCTCACAATCATTGATAAAGGCTATATATATCTAACGAAAACAATAAGTAGGTTTCTCTACTTCGCCCTCCCGTGCGTTCCATTACAACCAACATCACTTTAAAGAACAACAGGTGTAATTAGGGTTATATTAAAACTTCTTTGTTTCTTACTTCTAAATAAGTTATTGGAATAAGATATAATTCTGTAGAGCCATATTATGTTATGGCCGCGAATCAAAATACAACCTATTACTGACCTGCAAATTGCAAAAAATTTAATAAAATTTGAATTTCGCGCGCTACCTTAGCGCATTAATGTTATTTTTTTTTTTTAACTCAAATTCATGTTGGAATGGTGCTTGCACGGGGGGTGTTAGTAAGGGGGGGTTAAATTTCTGTTATTTTTTGCCTAGGGCGCACCGTTTTCAAGATATTTGAATTTCAATGTTTTTTTATTACTTTAAATAGAAAACAACGTCTATGATCATTATTGCAAGTACTAAAGAGTTCATTTTAGCTTGGCTACTTTACGTTTATCCCTGCAATTCGGGGAATAGCCAAATCTGCCATCTGTAGTACTGTCCTGTCAAACAAATCGTATATTGGGACGCATACTTTGGCATTTTCATACAAAGAGATATCTGTTGTAGGCGATACACCCCCCTCCCATCAGTACGAGTAAATAGCGTGGGCCGGTATGATTCCTAGATTATTGGGACGTTAAAACCATCGATAGATATATTTTTATATCTCCAGTAGGCCGAAACTGGTGATATATAGGTTATTGGGTTCGGCCGTAAATGATTTTTAGTTTGTATTAGCTGATCGTGTTTTACTAATTTATGTTATAGGTATTTTGTACCGAACTTTTTGTTTTCTCGTTTCTATTTTTTAGTGTTTATCAGTGGAAGTTTGTAAATGGCCTTCAATTTTATATAATACTAGCTGCGCCCCGTGGTTCCACCCGCGAAGTCTCAATTCCGTAAGAATATCAGGATAAAAAGTAGCCTTTATGTTAATCCAGGATGTCAGCTACTTCCATAGAAAGTTAAATCAAAATTAAAAATTTGAGCGTGAAGAAGTAACGCACACACACAAACTTTCGCCTTTATGATATTAGTGTAATTTAATTATTTTAAAACTATGTTAACTCCTAAGATATTCATTGAAATCAAATGATGTCAAGGGCAATTTTGTTCAAAATTAAACACTTGTGATTAATAACGTATTTATTTGGATAAGGATTAATAATATTAATCCTTTAATGATGCATTATTTTAAAACGGATTTGATTACCATAAAAAGGTTATAATGAGTCAACTTTAAAAGATAGAGAGATTTTTTTTTCCGTTTTTGCAACATTTTTCATTGATGCTCCGCTCTTCTTGGTTGTAGCGTAATGTTATGTAGCCTTCCTCGATAAATGGACTATCTAACACAAAAATATTTTTTCAATTCAAACCAGTAATTCCTGAGATTAGCGCGTTCAACCAAACAAACTCTTCAGCTTTATAATATTAGTAGAGATATGAACACTGTATATGTTAGCAGTAAGTTTCCCGAACAGAATAAAATAAAATAAATAAATAAAATTATACTGGGCGCGGGAATTTATGGAGTTCATGGGCTGAGCATGGATTTCATGAAATCTCGCTACGTTCATCCAGTCGAATCTCGGAGGGCATCAATGTGGTTTTTCACTTAACTCATCATCATCATCATCATCTGCCTAGCCTTTCCCAACTATCTTGGTACCTATAAAAATATTGTACAAGATTTTAAAAGAGTACCGGTGGAGTTTCTGGCCCATTCTTCTCCATACGAAATTACCTTTTGGAAGGGGCGACTAGAATCAATTCTATTTTTTTGTAAATATTGACGTTCAAAAGTGCCTTTTATGTGCCTTTTTGGAATAAACAATTTGACTTTGACTTTGACTTGGGGTCGGCTTCCAGTCCAAGCGGATGTAGCTGAATCCCAGTATTTTACATGGAGTGACTGCCTATCTGACCTCCACAAACCAGTTACTGGGTAATACGATACCCCTTGATAAGACTGGTTGTCAGATTTTCGGGCTTCTGACGACCCGTAACAACTGTCCAAGATCTATAAATTACAGCCGGGATTGGTCCTGACTGTCGTTTGTAGATCTTTGCGGCTTTGGGTCTTTGCGGCTTAACGTGCTTTCCGAGGAACGGAGGAATCTTGGTATGAAAAGACGGTCACCCAGTAATATAGTATGTAGTAAGTAATGATTTATTTGTTAGAATATTGTTGTTACAAAGGTGTTTCACGCTCGTATTATGATGTCCATAATATTCTGCTGTTTCCAGGGTACAAACTCATTTGTTGAGTGCACTTATGCAATAGGAAGATAAATAATTTCTTTTTAAATGCCTTAGGGTTAAGACTTTTTAAATCATTAGGTAATTTATTATAAATACTAATTGCCATACAGTAAACATTATTGGAAAATAGTTTAATATTCTTTGTTGGGCTGCACATCATTTGTGGACATTTCGACTTTTTCTGATTACAACATCATTATGTACTTGAAATAAAGCCATGAATTTATGTCCTACCTTAAAGATACAGAGTTCGAATATAATATTATAGGTAAAGATGGCAGTGGTAATATTTTGAATTTTTTTAAAGAGGATCCACGGAACAACCGCGGCAAGCGTATCTTAAACTGATCGATCAACCCGTGTAGTTGTTATAACTTAGCCACAAGCTCCTCAGTTGTTTACTTAACTGTAATTTTAAAAGTACGGGATCTCAAATTAATTAAACAGTAGACAAAGACCAAAATGATCTTCCACACGATGTCTACACTCTTATTGAAATTGTTAGCAAGTTCCCAAACTGGGTCGTTGTAAAGGGAAAAAACCTCAACAATTTACGCAAATATATGAATACTTATCAGATTAAAATTCTTTCTTTTTCGAAGGAAGTACCTATTTGCTCTGTAGAAAGGAATCCTTATAAGGGCGAATAACATTAAAATGTGGCGGTTCTTGATGTCAGACTTAGACAGATATTTTTGGATAACATACCAAGAAATACAATTTTTGTCAGAGACTAGCTTTTTCCTACGGCTTTGGCCGCGTGGATGTCGAAAAATATCCCACGGAAACGTACTACCGCGATTAAATTTACTCTATGAATAAATCCAGGTAACTATATTGTGCCAACATCCAAATCCATTAAGAGGCCGACGATGGATGCGTAGTTCATACAAACGTAATACCAAAATAATTTGTAAATCAAACATATTCTCAATAGTATTCTTAGTGATATTCTTAATATTCTTAATCGTAGTGTGTTAACACACTACGATTAAGAATATTAAAAATATATTTGGGAACCTAGATATTCTGTATCCCAACCGGAATAAAGATTCCGATTCTAGTTTCCCAAATAATTTTTTTGAATGGACTGGAGTTTTCTATAGAAATTTTAAATTCCTCATATCTCATCTTTTTATCATTGTCCTTTCAAAGTATATATTTGGAAACATAGATATTCCTTAATCCAATCGAAATAAATACACACTACCTTATGAATATGTTTGATTTAAAAATTATTTTGGTTTGTATGAACTACGCATGCGCTGGCCCCTTAAGCCGTTTTTGTGCCAATCCGGAACATGTTTCTAGACAAAAAGATAAAAAAATAATTGGCATCATATTCGTTTCCACACCTCGTCTTTTTTTCAAAAATATAAATTATTCAGTTTTGATTTCGCAACGATATTAATATTAGAATAAGATAGATATAAATATATATTTAAGGAGTTGTGCACACTGTCCCGTTGCGTTGTGGGGTAGTGTGCATGACGTCTAACTTTTTAGATCACATCATACTAGAACTCATAATAATATTTGAATCAGCCTTAAGCGGCGTTTGTTTAATTGACGTTTGAAAAATATATAGTTAGTGCTGTTAGCAACCATCAGGATGCCGCAGACTAAAAACAACAGTATAACAAAATTACCCTGAACCACAGCCTGTTCAAATGCGAGTAATGTTGACGCTGATATTAATATTCCATCGTCGGCTTACGTGTTGAATAACGCTGAATTTTTATCGCAAGTATTCCATACGTACGTACGGTTTTAATATTCGTATATTGAACGTTGTCACTTCACGTGATTCAGTTATGTGAGTGAATAATGTAATGTAATATTTTTGGTGCCTCGTTTTTGACGTACTTATACGATAAATCAAAACATTCCACAGGATTTTTCATGAGCCTTTCATATATAAGAAAAAGGTTTAAGATAAATTGAAATTTTACTTTAGCATTACTGAAAACTAGACGTACCTACATACATACACTCACCTCTTCTTCCCATGGGGTAGGCAGAAACTACACAACGCCACCTGCTACGATCCTTACTCTTTTTGCTTCGTTTACGTTCATAAATCTGTGGGCTAATTGCGTAACACACTATTAGTAGGAATCGGTTTCAATTTGACAATTCAACAACATTCATTGCGTTATTTACGTTGTTGAGCAGACAATTTTTTTCTAACATATGAAGCAATGAATTAGCAATATACTTCAAAATCATTCCGATTCAAACCGTGTTGCGCAATTAGGGTGCAGGTCTTACACGCATGCCGGTTGTGAGTACACGACAAGAGAAAATATACAGTCATAATATATATTACGCCATAGAAATTGCCACTAAAATATGTAATAAATTACCAGAAATAATTAAAGAAGAACAAACATTTAATACATTCAAAAATAAATTAAAACAATTTATATTATCTAAATGCAACATAAACATAAACATTTTAAATTACTGTTTTATAAAATAATTACAATAAATAAAAAATAAGTAGTCAAATAAAAGCCCTCTTCTCTCTCCTAATTTTGCTGTGCCTGGAAGGGGGTCCACAATGATCATATTTTTGTAAAATCTACCATCTAAGCAAAGAAATAAATGTGTGTGGAGACATTGTACTCATCGTTTTAAACAACTTTTTCTATGGGACCAACCTTGAAATCACGAAAAAAAAATCAGCTGTTCCAAAATTTGTCGATTTATGTGAACACAAATGTATGAAATAGTTGGTTTTTTTTCGCGATTTCATAGTTGGTCCCATAGAAAAAATTGTTCAAAATGATGAGTAAAATGACCCCTTTTCGGGTTTAGAGTAAACAAAAACTAATGTTGTTTATTCAGAATTGAGTACTACGCACCAGACCTTTTTGAAAAACATCACCAATATGGTCACTAATGTCTTTTTTCTTCCTTCACTCCCGGAGATTCCTTTCACCTCTACTGCCTTCTAAATACTTTTTGTTAGTCGATTTTCATACACAACATGACCAAACTACCTAAGCATAATCTTTTTTCTTTTCAAAACAAGACATATCACGTCACAGCTTTTAATAAAATAAATGACAACCCCCTAACACTATCTATAGAAAGATGAAAATCATAGACGGATTTATACAAAAGCACACGTCTGCTTACCTCCTTTGGGACAACCACCCTAGGATATTGAAGAGAAACATCCATTTCAGAAATTGCTAGAACATTATTTACAATTTCACGCCCACCGGCAGTGAGGTTTTAAAATAATAACTAAATGTTTACGAGTAAAAATAATATTTTAATTTTTTTTTTTAATTTCTTATCGACGCGGCGTTGGATTTGATTAAATCTGTGGTTTGCAGTAATTGATTAAACTTTAACCTACTTGTAGACTCGGTCCAAAATGTAGTCTATATTTGACTAGCGATGTGCCCCTGCTTCGCACGGTTTCTACATCTTGACACACCATCGAGTTTTATTTTTTTATAAATTATGAAGAAAACCGCATTGAAATCCGTAGCGTAGTTTAAATATAAGAACAACGCGGTCACAGTTAGACACAAACAGTGACTTCAGTTTATAATATGTACTAGCTTTTGCCCATGGTTTCGCTCGCGTGGTAGTCGGAAGTTGTCTCACAAGATCGTACTATCGGAATAAATAGTATTTCATGTCCTAACCCTGGTCATGGTCTATCAGTGTGCCAAATTTCATCCAAATCCGTTCAGCAGTTTTTGCGTGATTGAGTAACAAACATAAAAACTTGTAAATGGCTTCGAATCTAATAAGCTGTGAAAAAATTGCAAAATTAACACAACCATCAACGACGTCAGCCCTTTTTTTTTTTTTGTAGTTGGGAAATTATCAAATAACTTCTTCCGCTCTGGGCGGAGCGAGAGGGCGTGTCAGACTTTTACTGACTAAAACCCACCCGTCTTCCTTCAGATGCCTATGTGCCAGGGCCACGATATCCCTTTCGGACAAACTCGCAACCCTGGAAGGCATTGGCCCTAACGGAACCCGTCAGTTGGTGCTGACATTTCTTTGAGGCGTGCTTGGAACACAACGCACCGTCGACCCGTATCGGATGGCGACGGACGGCGAGCTACCCACCGCTCACCATCCGCAAGCCCGCGCATACGGTGGCCGGGAATCGGCTTGCGACTATTACAAAATTTCAACAAAATCTTCCTCCAATCTAATTCCTAAAACAAACTTATAACTCAAGTATATATAGCAAGGAAACTTAATTGTCATTGTAATTAAAGAACTTTCTTACATCTTGATTTACTTGACGAAATGATTGTGTTACGTGATACAAGAAATTCCAAATAACACTGTCTGACCTGGGAATCAATTCAGGGGGTCTGAAGGAGCAGGCTGTAGTCATCTGTGGAAAACGGAACATTGTGTCTTTTAAGAGTTTTATTAGAGAGGTAAGAACCTTCAAGACCGACCAGTTTTTCACCTTTTGCAGGAAAATTTTCACCTTTCAAACTACCCGAAAGTTTATCTTGGACATCACTGACATCGGTGAAGGAGAACATCTTGAGGGAACCTGGGGTCTACTCCGAAGATAAATCCAAGGCATCGGCCAAATGTTCGGCCGTTTCCTGACTACCGCTGTCTATAGCTGACTGCGGTGAAAGAAAAAAAAACGACAGTCAAAGAAATAAGTCAAACTGAAACATGTGACTTGAAGTCGGGTAAGGATAAGGGAAGGTCAAAAAAGCAAACATTTGGAAGTCAGGAAACGGCTGAACATTCGGCCGATACTTCATGTCATCACGTCAACGCCACCCAGCGCTGGGGCTCTGTCTCGCATAGGGTCGCAGCATTATGCTGAGCGGTGGCCGTTTTGCGTGGATGTGACGCATATTTTGCCCTTACTTGTTCTTTTTGCATCTATGTTCTTTCTTTACGTCATGTTTACCGCAAATAAACGTATTTTCTTTCTTTCTTTCTATACTTCATATTATCGCTTTGGAGTGGACCCCCTGGACTTATAAATTAATAATATCTGAAAGTAAGGCTGAAATCGCGAATCCACCTTGATCAAGCATAGTGAACCTCTCTCTCTATGAGAAGAGGCTTTTGCTCTGCAGTGGGGACATAATAGGCTTCTGCTATGCAGTGGGGACATAATAGGCTGTATTTTTAAACTACCCAACTGGGATGGTCGTCTTTATCAGAAGATCTCTAGGCTCTACAAGAAACGCACCCAGTACCTTCTTAACTAAAGAGCTTAAACTAGGCTTGCGGGGAGAAAACTCTTATCAAACCGTGTAGCACTCAGACTCATGAAACCACAATGTCCTGTCGTGTTCCTGGAATCTATTTCAATGACTTTATAAACATATTTAATTATACATTGAACATTAAGTGCGCTTTACAATATGTCATTCGTACAGGGTGTAAGGGACATGGACGTGCATGAATTCAGTACATGATTCTAGATCCACCAGGGTTGACATTTTTCATTAGTTACAAAAAAATATCAACTGTTCTATACATTTGAACGGTGTAGGTATTGCATGTTTGTATGAAACTACAGATTTTTTTTTAAATATTCTGCTCTGCACCTAACAGTTTGCGCGTCGATGTTTACTCCGTGTATATACAGGTTCAGTGGGTCATTCTTTAAAGCTACTTTATGAATTTCATATTCATAAAACATAACATTTCTTTCATAAACGAAAGAAAATTCTATCCACCGGGCATGAATACTTCTGTCGACACACAAAAGAACTGCGTCCAAACCTTTTAAGTGCACATTATGCAAATTAAATAATTCGAGCTCATAGCTCCAAGGGCTAATAATCTCGCAGACATGCTCCCGAGAAAGTAACTTAGACTACCGCACTGAAAAATAGTTGGGACTGGAAATAGAAACATATATATGTTTGTATGTGGTCAATTAATGTGTTTATACGGAATTCTTTGAGAAAATGTGACGCATTAGTGGGATTAAATTGTATACCTACGATAATTTGTTACGTTATTACGATATTATACGCTACTACACATTGCTACGCTTCTATATATTGGAACGATACTTCGCAACTCTAAACTGCTACGCACCGCAGGTACACCATCAGTCTACACTACTACGAATGCCTACGGTACTACGCATCGCAGCTATGCTGCATGTGTACGATACTACGCAACTCTAAACTGCTACGCACCGCAGGTACGCCATCAGTCTACGCTACTACGAATGCCTACGGTACTACGCATCGCAGCTATGCTGCATGTGTACGATACTACGCAACTCTAAACTGCTACGCACCGCAGGTACGCCATCAGTCTACGCTACTACGAATGCCTACGGTACTACGCATCGCAGCTATGCCGCATGTGTACGCTACTACGCATGTTCGGCGGTTTTTCTAAGATACAATGGTAATCTTTGGCGTTCTATGACTTAGAGCATTCAGGTTCAAAAAGCGCACATGAATGCTTACATCGGACTCGGTATCCCACTTGGCTATAAATATTAAAAACACATTTTCAGTTATCCTAACTAATATTACAAATGCGAAAGTGAGTTTGTTTGTATCTTTGTTTCTTACGCTTTCACGCTAAAACGGCAGGACTGATTGGGTAGACCATGACCAAGGTTAGGATATGGGGTACTTTTTATCCCGATATTCTCACAGGATTGAGCCATATGCGGGTGAAACCGTGAGGCGCAGCTAGTCAATAATATGTCAAATGATGAATCAGTAAACTTAATACAATGTGATTAGTTGATTAAAATATCAACAAAGAATCTTATGATTTGCCAAGTGATTTAAGCATATTTTTTTTATAACTTACGTACATGCATAATCAGCCCATAGTTTTCACACTGTTGGAACACAGTCCTTCTCTCTTCGAGAGAGTGTGGACTGTTATCTGCCACATACCTACCTAAGTGATTTTACAAAAGAATAAATAAGATAGATTTTCAATAAAAACAGTTTAATAATCGACCAGTTTCTTCGAAAATTCAATCTGCCAGGCACTTGAAATTGATACCACTTATACAGTTTCCTTGACCTCCACAGAAACTAAATTAGATCAAGAAAATCTTGATTATATTGGAATTCCAAGCTCTGATTAAAGATAACTTTTCATGAGATCGTATCTGGTAAGTTTTAAAGTTGCCAGTTAACTCATTTGGAAATATTTCGTCAAATGGGTTTGGCTTAAAGACAGATTACATAAAATTGAAATAAACCGTTATATTTTTGTTCTGGCAAACACTGGAGTATGTCGAGTTAACGCAACTCTCTAATCGGTAAAACTGACCAATCAGTTAAACTGACTAATCAACGAAACTGGCGAATTAAATAAACTGACGACTGAGGAAAACTGACCAGTGATACGCGGACTCAAAAATGCCTGGCCATGCCTTGCCGCAATGGGCGCCGGACCTTAGATATATATTAACATTCCTGTCTTCCAGATTTTAAAGAGTTCTCGATAAAACTTCAATAAATAGTTTTGATGTAAAAAGTATTTTTGATTATTCCTTAAATGTGTGGGTTTTGGGGAGCAGTAGTGGGCCAGTGGTAACGGCCCCGACTTACTAGTTGTAGGTCGTATGTTCGAACCCAAACGAAGCTCGCCGTCCGATAAGGACCAGGCCCGGGTCGACGGCGCGTTGTTTTTCTCGCGCGCCAGCACGTCACCACGAATTGACGGGGTCCATTAGGGTCAATTTATTCTCTTAATTAATTAACGGACACACACTTCTCTATGTGTTTATTATTCTAGCGTATGGCACTCGTGGGTTGAATCTGAAAATTCTAGCGCATGGCAGTCGTGGGTTGCAGCTGAAAATCAGCGTCAGGTGGTACACCTTGTGTTGTCATCTAACATTATGCTGAGCTGAGGCCCTTTTGGCATTATAATAATTGTTTTCTGATTTTTTTATAGTTTTATGGTGTATTTTTTGCTGTAATGCCAATAAACGCATTTTTCTTTCTTTTCTTTTCTTTCTTTCAATCCCTGCCAGCGTTGCGAGTTTGTCCGAAAGGGATATCGTGGCCCTGGCACACAAGCAAATGAAGCAACACGGGTGGGTTTTAGTCAGTAAAAGTCTCCGCCTAGAGCGGGAGAAGTTGTTTGTTAATCACCCAAAAAAAAAAAAAGGTTTGAACCCAGACAGGCGCTTTACTTTGTGTAAATTATTTCATCACCACTGCTGTCAAAACGGAGTAAGAAGACATCGTGAGGAAACCGGCATGTCCTAGAACCAAAAATTCGAACACATGTGACATCTACCAACCCGCACTGGGGCCGCGTGGTGGAATACAGCCCGCTCCCTCTCGAAGAAAGGAGGCCTGTGTCCCAGCAGTGGGAACATTATGGGCTATTTATTTATTTATTTATAATAAGCACACCAACAGCATAGTCACTTACAATTCAAAAATAAATAACATATAAAATTGGCACTTTAGTAACCATGCAAATAACAGGTATGCATGACATTTAACATATGAATATTAGAGACAAAAGAGAAAAAATTAATAGTGTAAAAAATTAAAAGTGTGTCCAGAGACCCAAATCCAGAACACGACAAAACAAACCAATTTGAGCTACACAACAACATCAATTGAAAAATCATCTGAAAGCTTGACACCTATTTGTATGTAGTAATCCCAAGGGAAAAATTAAATTGTTTGTATGTTTAGAAATTAGAATGCAAGATAGTTTTAACCTATCCATACCTATGTGAAAAAGTGTCATTATAGAAACCAAATTTTAAATTTTTGTTGCAAAAAAAAAGGAGCTACGTCTGCCAACAAACTGCTCTGCAGTTTAGCAGAAGTAAATATTATGTCTTTATATTAATAATCTGAATAAACATTTTTTTAGTTCCGAACTATACACCGTGGCATTTTAATCGTCTTACTACGGCAGCCCACTTCATGTATCCAATGACTACAAATAATTCATAAAAGTAAAAAAAAAAATATTATCATTTGAATAAATAAAAAAATAGATATTATTAAATATGACGCATGATGTAGTTTGAAACATCCTGTTTTGAGCGCGGTGCGAGCCTTGCGCTCCATTAGGCGCCGCCTTTGGAATGCAAGGCTCGCACCGCGCTCGTAACAGGGTGTTTCAAACTACGTCATGCGTCATAATGAATAATTATTTATTTATTTAAACTTCTCACACACAATAATGTACTAAGGCGGACTTAATGCCTTAGGCATTCTCTACCTGTCAACCAAAGGTGGTGAATAGATAAGATGGAGGGTGCAATAATATTATTTTTATTTTAATCAATCAAATATTAATATATATTTATTTTTACTTTCATGAATGATTAGTAGTCATGGATACATAAAGTGCGCTGCCGTTGTAAGACGATTAAAATGCCACGGTGTATTTCAGAATGTAATTGGTTTTACAACAAATACGTTCTAAGCTACCTCATTGCGGAAATGAAAACGATGCAAATATCCAGGATTCCGAATTGAATCAAATCAGGAAAGAAATTGTAAAAGGGCCTATCTCCAAACCGTAACTTTTGATGGGTCCCGAAATCGTATTAAAAACACCCTACTTTGAATACATTTTCTGCTTCAGTTCTTTTGATCATAAGCTGGTTTATATTGTTTGCCATCTACGATGTTGATCGATCAAGATTTTTTTTTGTCATGGACCAACAATTTGTTGATCAAAAGGGAAATTGTATTTATCTACATGCAGATAGATTGATTGGT
Source organism: Tiliacea aurago (assembly GCA_948098905.1). Taxonomy (NCBI): domain Eukaryota; kingdom Metazoa; phylum Arthropoda; class Insecta; order Lepidoptera; family Noctuidae; genus Tiliacea; species Tiliacea aurago. Next base: position 21,867,366 of record OX402578.1, read on the forward strand.
GATAACAGATTGTCGTTATGAGGAGACGAGGGGAGACCTACAGCTTCTCTAACTTAACATAACATAGCATCACGCCGCATTGCTCCGTGTAGAGCCGGACGTAAAGAATAGCATCATTCCATTTCTTCCCGTGGGTGTCGTAAAAGGCGACTAAGGGACTTACTAGAAAATGGGCAGCAGCATTCTCTATGCATTTTAACACCATACTGCGATCGCCAACCCGCCTGCCAAACGTGGCGATTATGGTAACCCCCACCCCCCCTTTGGGGGAGGCCTATGTCCAGCGATGGATGTCTTTCGGCTGGAATGATGATAAACATCACACCTGTATCCCGAAGGGTTAGGCAGAGCTGTAAAGTACACCCATATTTCACCAGTTATGTTTAAGTCTCATGTAATAGGGGGCGAGCCTATTGCTATTCTCTAACTTCTCTTGACCATATGCTTTGTTGCCTTTTATTATTTAACAAAAAAAAACAGAACACTTATTTATTATTTTTCCCGGAACCTTAATCCAGCACTTTTCAAAAGTCTGTAAGAAACAATAAATGCGAAATCAAACTGAGAAAAGGTTCGAATCTTCACAAAATAAAATTACAAGTAAACATAATTTAAAACATTTCAAAAAATGAATTATCAATTCACAAAATAGAATGCCCATCGAAGGGTTATGGGACATTTCCTTCATATTTATTTAAGTTTTTACAAGAAACCCTGAAAAGGATGTTTGCGATACAATCGTTTTTGAAAATATTGTCCTGAAAAGGTCTATATTGTCCCACAGTTTGCTTTGTTTTGAGAATAACAAGGGCCTTGGCAATGTCAACCATAAATCTGTGAGAGGAAGATATAAATCTATTAGGTCAACCACTGAGATGTATGGTGACCATACTTTAGGGGTTAAAATATAGGATAAAGGTGGATATATTTTTCATACATAGCATGGTTTCGAGTGGCAACGTGAGAACTAAGAGCGAGCATAACCCCCGGTTATGCTCGCTCTCAGTTCTCACGTTGGTCTCAAGTTGTCCATTTGGTGCCGGATGTAAAGAATAGCACCATCCCATTTCTACCCGTGGGTGTCGTAAAAGGCGACTAAGGGACTTACTAGAGAATGGGCAGCAGCGTTCTCTATGCCTATTCTCTAGTAAGTCCCTTAGTCGCCTTTTACGACACCCACGGGAAGAAATGGGATGATGCCATTCTTTACGTCCGGCATCCTACATAATACCTACTTATGACACAACAATAATTATTATCACCGATTCTTTTTTTTTAATATTTGTAGTCCAGTGGTGGTGCAGGGTCGTTACAACTGAGCCACAACTATTCTAAAAGACAACTTACGAGTTGTAGGTCGCGGGTTCGAACCCAGGCAGGCGCTTTACTTTGTGTAAATAATATCATCACCATTGCTCTCAAAACGGGGAAGGAAAAAAAGAAAGAAATAAAAGAAAAGAAAGAAAGAAAAGAAAAGAAAGAAAAGAAAGAAAGAAAAGAAAAGAAAGAAAGAAAAATAATATTCGTCACAGAAACACGTGTATACGAAAACATAAACTCTAGTAGGTAAACATTACAGAAAACACATCTACAATATAATCACGAGCACAAAAAAAACAAATAGTCGGCAACTGCTGTTGCTGTTGGAAAACATCGTGAGGAAACTGGCATGTCCAAGAAACAAAACATTGAAGACATGCGACATCTACCAACTCGCAGTGGGCCCTCGTGGTAGATTAAAGCCCCCACCCCTCCTTTTCAAAGAGAGGAGGCCTGTGTCCCAGCAATGGGAACATTAAAGGCTGATTATACCTATTTTTTAATTCCGGTGGATTCTAAACGTGATCTGGTTTATAAACACTTTTTTGCAAATTATATTTAACTCTCTCTTTAAGTTTTTAAAATTGGCATTAAGTACATTTTTTTCACAATAATATGTCACCCTACCACCCCCCATCCTTGCATCGTGAGGTGATCAAAATAATAGTTGCAAAGATATTATACAAACATGATCTTACGAACTACAATCTTTTACGGTCCTTTTATTTTTGTTACGTTATCGTTTATTTTATTTGAGTTGGCCAGTTTTTGTTAACAATGGTATAGGCTATAACTTTCGTGAATGCAATGATTCCTTTTTGGGTTTATCAAAAATAGCTTTACATTGGTGATTTTTACAGAAAGAGACTAGATTCGAACTCAACTGGAGCCTAATTAACGCATACACTAAAGCATGTACCTAATTAAAGCCGTACATACCTACATATTTATTTATTTATATTTAACAAACAAGTAACAAGACTCAAATGTGTTAGTAACAATATTTCTTAATAACTATGTTAGTAAACTAAACCTACAAACTTAACCAAGCACTGCCCCATAGCTATGAGAATCCCTGCTACAAGCTCAACACCGATGTGGAAAGCTTGCAGAAGCGATTCACACACAAGCCTTGAACATAGCCTTGAACAATTTACAAAATATTGTAAAGTTTCTCCAGTTTAAAAGATTTTTCAATTCCCAAAGCTCTCATCAATTTCAGAAGAAGCTTAAATTGAGTTTCCGTGGGCTCTCAAACTATACTGAAACTTGAAAAATATCCAAAAGTAATAGATTCCACCTGGGAGATATATAATTTCAGCTGAAACCCTTTGGTTTAAGTATTACTGACAACTATAAACTTTCCCAGCCTCTATTCGTGACAAGGAAATGTAGAGGTAGATCTTTACTGATGTAGATTAGAATATTAAGCAGATAGGTCAGTTTATCTTGGGTAGATTATAAAACAGCCTTGAACACTAGCTGCAACATTTAAGTATGCTAATGTATGCAAGAGTAGTCATGGTGGTCCAGTAAAAACGGCGGCCTTAAGAGTCAAGGTCGTGAGTTCGAACCCAGGCAAGTACCTACATTACTTGTGTGTACGTGTGATTTATTTTATAACCACTGCTCTCAAAATTATGAAGGAAAACACCCTGAGGAAACCGGATGTCCCAAAACCAAAAATACGAAGACATGAAACTTCTATCAATCCGCACTGGGCACGTGTGGTACCCAGTGGCCAGCGGCCAGCTCCCCCTTCAGAGAGAAGTTAACAGAATAAGAAAAAAAAACAACTAAATACATTACACAAAATGGGCCGAAAATAAATAACGCTATTACAATGGGCAAACAGCAAGCTAAGCACCGTCCTATCTATCATTGTTCACACTTATTCTATGCCCAAGACATCTCGTAAACCGTAGAAAATGAGGCAGGACTTCAACATTCTAACACGATTTAAATAGTTTTATCTTGAAGTATTGTCTTGGCGGGTACAGTCAGCAACAACGAGAGTTTTGCAAACAGTCTAAGGTAAATTGATATTATTCCACGGCAATTGCTACAATTACAATTCACATGTACTTTCTGAGTTGATCTTGGACAGAACTGACATCCGTGAAGGAAAACATCGCGAGGAAAGTTAGATTTAAAGTTACCCATTCTGCCTACCGTTTTCCTAACTATATTGGGGTCAGCTTCCAGTCTAACCAGATGCAGTTGAATATCAGTATTTTACATGGAGCGACTGCCTATCTGACCTCCACCACCCAGTTACTGGGTAATACGATACCCCTTGGTAAGGAGACCGGTTGTCAGACATTCTGGCTTCTGACGATTCGTCACGACTGTCAAAGATCTACAAATGACTGCCGAGAGCAACGGTCTAACGTATTTTCCGAGGCACGGAGGGGTATTGGTATGTAAAGATGATCACCCATTCATGGACCAACCACGGCAAGTGTAGCTTAACCTGGGCCTCAAGTCTGCTATTACAATAGTGTCAGAATGGTCGATCATTGATTTCATAATTGTTGATTTTGACAAGTTTGGTATTATAATGGCGTCATTATGTCTTTCCAATGGTTGGCCACTGACACGACATTGAAAGAAATTGCATTTATTGGTAATCTCGTACATAATGACAAATGAATGACATTTTTACTAATGGGTTTTATGATAATGGCAATACGACAATGCCATAAGTAACGCAATTCTATTACGAGAACATTGACCGATCAATGATCGACCATTATGAATTTAGCAGATTACAAACTTTTAGCAAAATGACAAAGGGATCGTGTTGGAATAACTGAATTTATAAAAATAGCAGACTTGGGGCCCTGGTCGATCGACTCGTGAGGCTAATATTACTTAGCCACAAGCCCTTGGATTTATAGTTACTATGTGTTTGAAATCGCCAAACTATCTTGAACAAGCGTTGTGATCAATGCTCTAACCTTCTTTGTATGAGAAGGGCCAGTAGGACAATAATAGACCGCTATTATATTATTAACACTACGCTACTGACTGTACATCAGTACGCTCAATCTCACGAATTGAATTAAAATGGCGCTCGTCTGGACATTAAAACGGGAAATCAGTTTAATAAAACAATGTCCCCTCACTTAGAAATTGCGATATTTCAAGATTCTAATAAACCAAATCGTTTTATTAAAACTTGCGTCAGCTGTGTCAAAGATGATTATATCTTCTTGCATTAAACCTGCAAAACTTCTAGCAAACATAATAAAAAACAATTTAATCTATCTTCTCCTTTGGGGTTTAAAAAAATAATTTGAAATGTTCTAAATCCAAAACTGTCATAAGAAAGTTTCGTGCATTACGAAACTAAAATATATAGTGGTCAAAGTTGGTCCTTAGAGCATCGTTGGAACTAAATCTACAGTTATACAGTTCGTCTACTCTAATCACGGATTATTAAAGAAACGTCATTCATATTAATTACTGAAAAAAAATTGAATGCAAAAATAATTACCCGAGAGAAGTCCACGAAGAACTGGTATCGATATCATCATAGCAGAAAAAAATCCATTCCAATTTGCGATTTAAAACCAAAATAAATAATTTAGATGTTTTTGTTTTTTACCATTTATATGCTCATCTACGAGTAGTAGACTGTAATTTTGTAGCTTTTGCTGAAATCCTTGTCAAATACCCACAAAGAGTAACAGTGTGTAATATATTGTTCAGTTATCGCTGAATGTTTGCGGTGGCGCTCTTTGGATTCTGCCTACCCATGGGAAGAAAGCGATGCATGCGTATGTCTTGTATGTCATCATTCTTTATTTTAGCCGAAAGACGTCCACTGCTGGACATAGGCCTCCCCCAATATGGGTTGCTATAATCGCCACACTTGGCGCAGGTTGAGGATCGCAATATGGTGTTAAAGGCATAGAGAACGCTGCTGCCCATTCTTTAGTAAGTACCTTAGCCGCCTTTTACGACACCCACGGGAAGAAATAGGATGGTGCTATTCTTTACGTCCGGCACCACACGGAAATGTGGCTATGTCTTATACAGGGTTACAGGGAAAGTCGTACTGAATATTAAAGGATGTTATTATTCAGGTCATTTCCGATGAATTTCATTCTGAAATAAAATGTCCGAAACTTAACCGTAATGGAGATATTAAATTTTAAAGATTATTTTTAAAAATCCTTTATTTTTTGGCTTTTAGTCGTTTTCTTTGGGATTAGAGCTCCTAGAGTCGGTTTTTTTTTATGTATCTAGTTAGAGGACATGTCCATTAATAAAAATGATCAACAGAAACTGAACCTACTACTAACAGCTTAAAAAACTGCCCGACAACGGTTAGCATTATGAATTTTCTAATAGAGTGTTCTTAATTTTAACAGGCTTTTAATAAAAAAAATTGTATGGAACTTATTCTGCGAATAACTTTACAAAGTTCTACGTCTCTTTAGCTATTCAAAAAGGTATAACACTTGCTATTAAATAGGCAAAAAATTGCCCAAATAACAGTTAAGTTAGGAGAGGGTACATTTTTAGTTTGGGGAATCGGAGGGCACGGATAACACATCTAACATGGAAGAATCGCATGAGCAGACTAAACAAACACCACGATCCACGATTTGACAATTCAGACATTCAAAATGACATAAATACCTGTCACCGCACGTCTCCCGGGCACAAACAATGTCTACCCAAACCTTTTTTCATTGTTTAAAAGTGCCAGGTAGTAAGCCGGATTCTTTTGTATCGAAATTCTGTTATGTTGTACTACCAGATGGGCCTATTCTAATAACATTATTTTAAGATTTTATGAACAAACCTAGTAGATGATATACCTTTTTGAATAGCTAAAGAGACGTAGAACTTTGTAAAGTTATTCGCAGAATAAGTTCCATACAATTTTTTTTATTAAAAGCCTGTTAAAGTTAAGAACACTCTATTAGAAAATTCATAATGCTAACCGTTGTCGAGCAGTTTTTTAAGCTGTTAGTAGTAGGTTCAGTTTCTGTTGATCATTTTTATTAATGGACATGTCCTCTAACTAGATACATAAAAAAAAAACGACTCTAGGAGCTCTAATCCCAAAGAAAACGACTAAAAGCCAAAAAATAAAGGATTTTTAAAAATAATTTTTAAAATTTAATATCTCCATAACGGTTAAGTTTCGGACATTTTATTTCAAAATGAAATTCATCGGAAATGACCTGAATAATAACATCCTTTAATATTCAGTACGACTTTCCCTGTAACCCTGTAATGTATACTATTGTATAATAATAAATCATGATTAAAATATTCCTTTGTACTGTTTTCATTAAAAGACATATTATGTAAGTCAGAATATCCTGCAAATGACTTTTATTAAGGCGCTGACAAGAAGCAAATGACAAAAGTAGGCTTGTCTTAAACAAAAAAATTGCCAAATCTATGTAGTTTGTACAACATAATTAACATATTTCTCAGAACTTGGTTGTTACCAAAACACGTTTAGAAAAAAAATCTCGATACAAATTAACGGTAAACTAACCCTTTTCTTTCAGTTGCAATCCAAAATATCTGTATTAAATATCAACTTTTTTTTATTTTTTTTTATTTCGATATCGATTACTCAACTCATTTTTGAGTAAATAAATAATTGCTTTATATTTTGCAATAAATTACAAGCGTTGTGTCATCACGCTTCTCTTTCTTTTGTATGCAGTCTGACAGTGACAGCGGTTTACCTGTTGTCAGCGTCGTAACTACTTCCTTAGCACAGCTTTTAGTATCGTCTAGATTAATAAATATGCAATCCTCCACACTCGCATTTAACTAATAATTATTGATTGCCATTTTCATCACAAACATTTCAAATCATACTATCTTCAGACTTTCTGTTTAATAAGAAACCACAATTTCCCTCTATCTTGCAATCTTATTGATCTAAGAAGCTCACGTTATTACGGAATTAGATTGGATTTATTAATTCAGATGCTTGCAGGCTTTGAGGTTTCGGTACGTGGCCTTAATTACCACTTAACTACATCGCCCCTTGGCAGGATGGAAACACCCTGGCAGACTTGCTAGCCTCGGGCATTAGCTGGGCTCTGGCCAGGTCCCAAACGTATTTGTCAAATTTCACACCGATCAGTTTTGTGAAATGGTAACAGACTGACAGACAGAGTTACTTTGGAATTTATATTATTACTTACTTTTGCCAACGGCTTCGCCCGTGTGCATGTCGGACATTATACTACGGGAACGGACAGATTACAGCACATCAAGGTACTACAATCTGAAAAATTTATTTAAATGATTTTCAACTTTATCTTTAACACATAAAGTTCAAGGTTGATTGGGAAAATTTTACAGTTTCGGGTAGCTTGACCTGCTGGCGTCTGTACTACAGAGATAAAGACCATCACTTTTTTGTAAATTTTGACGTTCAAAACTACCTCGTATGTGGCTATTTGAAATAAATAATTTGACTTTGACTTTTGACTTTGACCTATGTTCTAATCTAGATCATGGTCTACCCGTGTGCCAAATTTCACCCAAATCCGTTCTGCCATTTTAGCGTGAAATTGTAACAAACAAACTCACATTTGCATTTACAATATTATTATAGTTACGACATTATTTATTTATAGTATGGATATGATAACCAATAACGCAAACAAGTAACATTCGATTAGCGATTACGCTAGTAGAAAAACCACAAAATGTATGGGGTTGACATAAGCTATCGAAATGTCACGTGATCATAGGTCAACGAATATAAATTAGCTAGACAATGTTATCATCATTCGACTCCATGAAACAAATCGACAGCGTTGAACGATGACTTCCATAGAGATGCGCAGCCAAGTGGCGCTTTTTGACAAGCGTTATCGCTAGTTTTCGATTAGTCTATAGGAATCCAAATCGAAAACTAGCAATAACGCTTGTCAAACAGTGAAATAACGATATCGATCGTAGTAATAAATTCGTTCCGAAGCGAATGCCATTTGTCTAGGCCCTCAGAGGCATCGCAAATGCATCATTTCTGTCGAAAGACGTCCACTGCTGGTCATATGCCTCCCTCAAGGACCGCAACTTCGATTGGTTCTGTGTTTTTTGCATCCAGCGAATTTCTGCGGCATTCACAAGGTCATCGGTTCACCTTGTGGGGGAGGTCTTGCAACGCTACATCTTCCGGTACGCCGTCGCCACTCCAGAACCTTTTGGCCCCATTGGCATCTGTTCTGCTAGCAATGTGCCCACTGTTCCTTTAGTTGGGCAATTCTTCGGGCTATGTCAGTGTCCTTGGTTGTCCTGCGGATCTCTTTATTTCTGATTCGATCAAGTAGGGAAACTTCAAGCTTAGCCCTGTCTATTGCCCTTTAGGGCCAGTGCACACCACGTTTTTTAAGTCTTCTTTTTAAGTCAGACGCAGCCAGTAGACCTTTGTAGGATAAAAGCGCACCGTCGACGCACGTTTCGAAAACGCGCGTCAACGGTGCGTTTAAAAAACGTGGTGTGCACAGGCCCATATATGACTAATGCGGTCTTCTATGAGCGACCACCTTTCAGTGCCATAGGTCATAACTGGCAACAGGCAATAAATTGGTCTTGAGACACTGAGGTATGTGGGTCGAGAAGATGTTGCGTAGCTTACTGAACGCTGCCCAGCCAAGTCGGATTCGACGATTGACCTCTTTCTCGAAGTTGGACTTACTTAACCGGACAGTTTGTATTAGGAAAACATAATCGTCCACAACTTCGAGTGTAGAGTCTCGGATCGAAATGAGAGTAGGTGTTGTTACAATGGCATTTGACATGACCTTTGTCTTGTCCATATTAATTTTAAGACCCAATAAAATTACGTATGTGCCTAATTACCTAATTATAGGCACATACGTACTGTATCATAGCAACGCTGTCCAGTTGCTATTACGAGATCAAAACACTCTTTAGTTTCATATCATAATTATTATCCAATAAGTTGGATTGCAAAATCGGTCATCAGTTAGTTTGTTTTACACACAACTAACACCGGCCTTAAACCTTATTAAACTGAAAGACATTAACTTCAATACCACAACACCCATAAAAATTAGCTTTAAAATCAGAGTTGAACTCAGCGTCATTAACGCGAATGTGCGGGTACCATTAACCATGCTACTTTAATTGCCATCGTCTTGTTTAAATTTCTGGTTGTGTAATACTCATCATTTATTTCGAGTTATTGCCCTAATTAACTTCCTTATATTTTTACTTAATAAGTTTAGCTACGGCTACTTTTCTATTGGATTGCTAATGGCTGTTGGATTTAGGTTTTAATATGAAACCTTGTAACATACCATATAATTCTAGTTTTCTATTCTAAGAAAACAATTTACTACCTTTAAACATCTTACTGCAGCAATGCTGCATAGCTGAAACCACAGTTCAAACATGCAGGCACTTCTTGATGTTCCAATCTATCTTTACCAATAGAATGACGAAACATAGCCTTCATGTAGATATTATAGGAAATCAAAGCCTTATTAAAACCTTGATTCTTTCAGAATTAATTAATTACGTACCTGAAAAAATGCGCCTCTCCCAGATATAAATTCTACACATCTAGAATTCTTGGCTGTGTCACCATTACAGCCGAAAGTGTCCACTTTGGACACACTTGCTATAGGCCTCCCTCCAGGACCGCCACTTTGATAGGTTCTGTAATTCCTGTGGCTTTCACAAGGTCATCGGTCCACATTATTATTATCTTTGACAGTGTACTATAAAACATTTCTAACATTGCAAAATCCTTCGCTACTATAGTTGCCACAAAATAATAGGCCCGTTTTGACGTTTAACTTGAATCGATTTATCATGAGTATCGAGTACCGAGTCGTATGGTGACTTCACTAGTTACGTCGCTATTATTTTGTGACAACTATACACCTTGACTGATCTTCATTATTAAGACCTCCAGCGCGTAAACACGGAGGAAATATCGGCACTTTCAATATTATTTTCTTCACATGATGTGTAATCCTTTCGGGATTTCTCCGGTGTTTTGTACTCTCGTCACGTCTCGGGCGTACTCCTTGAGGAGGCGTTAGCGCGTCATTATTGGTATAACTGCCTGTAAACGTATAGTGAGTAAGACAGGGACGTGGACAGAACAGTTTTTGATGTGAAAACTTCTTTAGGCACACTTTGCGCTCTTTCTGAACGTAGTACCCGTCATGCTCGGGTCAGTGACGCTGAATCGGGTATACTCGGCTCCAGTCGGTCGGTGACGCTGAATCGCGTTTACTCGGCTCCAGTCGTAAGTTTTCACTTCTATCGTGTGGTCACACGCACACACCCTCTTTTTAGGGGTCCGTACCTCAAGAGGAAAAAACGAAACCCTTATAGGATCACTTCGTTGTCCGTCTGTCTGTCTGTCAGTCTGTCAAGATTCTTTTTCTCAGGAACGCGTGGAGGTATCAAGTTTAAATTAATATCCATCAAATACGTAGGTCTACGGTGAAAATCAAGCTTCTAGCTTGATTTTTTTTAGAACTCCAAGGATCATCGCCATAAAAAAACGGCTATTTATGCGATATATTTTGATACTCGCATATAAATCAAAACCGTTAACCTAGAATCATTAAATTTGGCAAGAAGCAAGGCTCACAGCATAAGTAAAAGAAAAAGTCCGAAAATCGTTAATTTGTAGTTTCATCACAATTAAAATATATTTTTGCGACTACAAACTTACATTTGCAGTTGGAGAACTGTCCGTGACGTATATCGATGTATGGGAGAACATGTTTATCAACTACAATGTTAAGTTTGTTTTTGGGCTAAATTCATCCCAACTACGGAACCCTTCTATGTGCGCTATGCCGATGCCGGTGTATACGTCAAACACGCACTTGGCCGGTTTTTTTATCGTGATGGCCCTGTTTTTAAGATCTCTCATGCACGAGGTTGTGCATTAAAATCCGGGCAATTAAGTACCAATGTGACTGTTACAATTTTATGTACTTTCCAAGTTTCTTTTGGATCGGTGAAGGAAAATATCGTGAGAAAAACTGGACATAAAATTTATATATGTCTGAAATCGCCAACTCGCCTTAATTGCTCAAGTCGTTGCACGTCGATCAAACTCAAACTCAAACCACCTTATTACAAAACACGATTTATATTTTGACATGGCTTAAATCATGGAGCCAGTTTTTGTAATGAGAACGTAACAGTGATTGAAATACCGTTCTTTATACAAAACTGAAAACTTAGTTCGGTACTAAGTTGTCAGTTTTGTGTTAGGAACTTTACCATAGTCGGAATAAAGTTCGAAATTCAATAATGGCTCCATGTTTTAAACCTGGGTCTGAAGATAAACCTTGTTTTGTAATAAGGGGGAAAGCATTTATTTCAAATAAACCTATTACAGGCACTTTTGAATTGTCATGGGTCGGCCAGTCAGAGGGATGAAGCTAGTTGCCCATTCCGAAGCGTAGTAGGTTCCTATGGAGAAGAACGGGCAAGAAACTCCACGGGCACTCTTTTAAATCAAAATATTGTTACATAGTATTGGTTACATCATTTATGTTGAAATTATACATGTGAGAACAATGTAGAAAGACGTGCACGTTAAAAGCGTCCGTAATAAAAACATAAAAAAAAAAAAAACAATTAAAATACCTAAGTTAAAATAAGCCGTGGCAGCTAAGAAATGACCAGTCCCTACTGACGGCGCCCGTTCACGAACATGACGCATGGATCCATTTAGCTCAACCATTTTGAAGGGAACTTAATGATCAATGCTCAATGAACCTGCAGTAGGCCAACAATATGCTGGCATTATCTTTTGAATACCAGATTGCGTGCTAAGGACCGTCGTCCACGACGACATTGTAAAGTATCGTGTTACAAAATCAAACCACCAATCTGCGCATAGCCTAAGGTGTAATTTTCTTTAATAATAAAGATTTTCACGACAATGGTTATACCATTGTCGTGAAAATCTTCATTGGCAGTATTACCGTTGTTTTTGATCGCTCTGTTGTTACTTGTTTTTATTTTAATGTGATAATAATACAGGGTGGATTTTTGAGATGGGGCAGTAAGGGCAGCTACCATAACCGTTGTAGCTACAGGAAACGGTTTTAAGAGACTGTCCTCAACTTTTTGAGAAATTATGATCTACATTCACAGATTTTGAAAAAAAATGTACAGTCAGCAGGAAAACTGGCAATATTCCCAAAAACAGACAGACAGACAGACACACGAGTGATCCTATAAGGGTTCCTTTTTTCCTTTTGAGGTACGGAACCCTAAAAATGTAAGTTGGATTCTCATTTCCTACGAAATGTATGGGAAACGTTTTTGGCGATTTATGATTTTTCTAGTATTGAAACCTCAATTGCTCCAATAAGTATTTCTGAAAATTGCCCATTCTCCTGCTGACTGTATTTTCTTTTCAAAATCTGTAAATGCAGATCAAAATTTCTCAAAAAGTTAAGGACAGTCTCTTAAGGTCGTTTTCCTGTAGCTACAACGGTTAAGGTAGCTGCCCTTGATGCGGGCCATCTCAAAAATCCACCCTGTATATCTGGATAAGTGGCTGTACCTCTGCCTACTCCTTTGTGTAATACTGGCGAATAAAGCTGAAGCGTTTGTTTGTTTCAACGCGCTAATCTCTGAAACTAACCGTCGGATTTGATAAAAATATTTTTGCCTTTCATAGCCCAATCCTTGAGGAAGGTTTTATAGGCTTTCGAAGCTTTAACATTACGCTACGACCCTTAGATGCCGAGCACAAAGAAAGTAAGTCAGAAAAAATCGGCTAAGTGCGAGTCGGATTCGCGCACGAAGGGTTCCGTACCATTATCTATAAAAATGGCAAAAAAATCACGTTTGTTGTTGTATGGGAGCCCCCTTACATATTTGTTTTATTTTAATTTAATTGTTTATTTTTAAAGTGAATAATATATATACCTAACTACATAATCTGTGAATATTTCAAGCGTCTACCTGTTGGCGTTATCAATATAGAGCAAAAACGAGCAAAAAAAATCACGTTTGTTGTATGAGAGCCCCCTTAGATATTTATTTTATTCCATTTTTTTGTATTTGTTGTTATAGTGGCAACAGAAATACATCATCAATGAAAATTTCAACTGTCTAACTATCACGGTTCATGAGATACAGCCTGGTGACAGACGGACAGACAGACAGAGAGACAGACAGACGGCGGAGCCTTAGTAATAGGAGTCCCGTTTTACTCTTTGGGTACGGAACCCTAAAAAACGCTATGCTAAAACGAAGTAGGTAATAGCGCGGGTGCGGGATGCGATGCGACACGTTGGGGCGGAGGCCGAGAGAGTTGTATAAAATTGTGGCTGTTATTTTAATATATTATGTATCTTACGATTTCCACGTGAATGAAGATGCGGGCAGAAGCTAGAGTGTTAATATAAGCGTTGTTTGAAACTTTTAGGCTTCATTAAAGTCTAGCCTAGACTGACGAATGATCAATATCTATGTCAGATAATTTACTGAAACGAAATCTATATGGAAATGCAAAAAAAAAAAAAATCTACAAAGTAGATAGACGAAGCGGTACTCTCTAAGCACAAACAAATGAAGAGCGGATCATTACATAATTTTGTTCGAACTATTGTCATTGGTAATGCTGTACTATTTAATGTGGGGGTATCACGTTAAATAGTACAGCAGTTAATAAAAATTGATAGTGTAAAATATCACAATTAAAAAAGAAATAAACAACTATCCTATTAGAACTACAAATTAGTTTTTCATAAATATTCTGTGTAGGTACATACAGTTTTGACTTCGCTACGATTTAATTATATAATATATTGAATAGTTATTACCTTCAATATTCCTATAATAATAATTGTGCGGGATAAGACGCAATAAGAAGCTCCATCAATTCCTTTGTTCAATCTGTGGACCTGTTGGATTCATAGTGTATTATCCCAAATACGTTTCTACAGGGACGAATTTAAACAGAACGGGTGCAAAGACTCCTCGTTAAATAATAATTGCCAAAATATTTGTAACAGTGATGTTCAGTTGAGTATTTTCAATAGGGTTAATCTGTGTTGCACGGGTTTGGTTATTTGAGGTGCACGCGTATTCAAGCGTTCGTTGCTCTGCTACAGACATTTAAACAAATCAAATGCGGAGTAAATTAATGCACAATAAATCCATAATTTATAAAATACTAGCTGCTGCCCGCGGCTTCGCCCGCGTGGCTTTTTCTAAACATACAAACCTTCCTCTTGAATCACTCTATCTATTAAAAAAATCGCATCAAAGTCCGTTGCGTAGTTTTAAAGATCTCTAAGCATACATAGGGACAGACAGGAAGCGGGAAGCGACTTTGTTTTATATAAAGTTAATATTTTTTCCATACAATTTAGTATAGAATTTGAAATTGATTGATTGAGATTTTCTATACAGTTTGTATATCTATTTAGATACACTAATAATCCTAATATCATTATTCAAAATCCGGCACTGTAAATCTAATATCACACGATATCAAAGCACTCATTGGTAAACCATTTTCCCATTATGTGGCTTCGATCTAATGAGATTAGTGCTAATAACCTGCAAAGGGCTGGAAATATTGCTTGCTTTTTATCAAAAGAATATATCTTTCCTATTTCCTTTACCCAACTGTTGACTAAATGAATCTATATTTACTATAAGAAACATATGTATTATGAGAATATACTTTCTGTATGATAGTATCTATTTTGATACCATGAAATGCAATGCGAAGGATTTAAAACTTTAGACTGTGGTAAAACTTGAAAACCAATTGTCTCTTTTACTGACGCCAAGCCAAGCTGGAGTGGCAAAATTGGAGCCGATCATATTAGCCGTAGAACCAATGACCAATGGGGTAGACGAATCGGCAAAAGTAAGATAGGACGCCCACGCCGACGCCAGGCTATGTGGAGCGATGATCTTCGCAAGGTGGCTGGTAGCAGCTGAATGAGAGTTGCCGAGAATCGAGCTAAATGACGTTGCTGAGAGGCCTAATGGTCCAGCAGTGGACTGATGTAGGCTGATAAAATGATGACTCCTTTGGTGCTACAAGACCTAATAAAATGAGATAGGTACCCCGTTACCCGAACAGGAAATTTAACTGAAAACTGTTGTGATTTTAGGGCATGAGACACCAACTGCGAATCACAATCTGGTTGTAACTTAATTGATTAATGTTCCCACGTCACAAGAGAAGCATTAATCATAGTAATACATTACGAATCATTTGAGTCCAATATGTACGTGCCGTTATAAGCCCCCGGCTTCTAATAGCATGATCAAGTTTCTAATTAGAAAATCTGCTCTCAAATCTTACGTTAGCTGAATTTGTGATTAGCATAATCAGCCTATAATGTTCCCAGTGCTGGGACACAGGCCTCCTCTCTGTGAGAGGTAGCGGACCTTAATCCACCACGCGGGCCCAATGCGGGTTGGTAGATGTCGCATGTCTTTGATTTTTTTTTGGTTCTAGGACATGCCAGTTTCATCACAATTTTTTTTTCCTTTACCGTTTTGAGAGCAGTGGTGATGAATAAATTACACAAAGTAAAGCGCCTGTCTGGGTTCGAACCTACGACCTACAACTTGTAAATCGCGGCCGTTACCACTAGGCCACCACTCATTCACCATTTCAACCGAATTATGTCCACTGCTAGACATAAGCCTCCCCCAAAGGGAGGGTTTGTCATAATCGCCACCCTTGGCAAGCGGGTTGGCGAAACGAGGCCACCACTGCTCTATTATAACTTGTGACTAGTTGACCGAAACGGCAACAACGAATCCTAGAAGATGAAAGGGAGATTCACATAATATATTTATTGAAAGGCATCACGTATTGTGTATTTGTGAACGCAACTTAGAATACGTGGCGTCGCGTCGCCTTATTATGTTTATAAAAGTATTTATAAGTTAGTCAGGAATGCACCTTTGTTAAGACGCAGATATATGCCAGTGACTTTGAGTGGTTAGCTTGCGTGGTATGTACTGAGCTCACGAAACGCGTCGTACGTTCAGCCAGTAATAGGACTCTCCCATCAAGGAGCACTGTCCCCAATTTGACGCATTATTAATTTATTATACACAAAACAAAAGGTATTTTAATAAAACGCTTATACTAAAAGATCAATAGTTAAATTATCTTTAAATTGGTGACGGTTTCAGAAAAATACACGTGGTAGATTATGCGCCATTATCAGTTTTTTATCCGCGTTAGAAATTCGTTTAATTATGTAATATAAATATAATCTAAAACATACACATATTAAGTTATTGAGAAAATGCTCTAATTTATCATAATTATATTTTTTTTTAATCATTCACACTACTCTTCAGTACAAAAATCATTAAAAGTCGGTTATCGTCCCCTTAAGTGGCAACACCAAACTACGATCCAGAGCTCCGGGCTCTATGGAACGTTCCTTGAGTAGCGTCGGAATCTCTTGCGTGTCAACCGTTGCGGGACACTGACTATATTTTAAGTCATTCGTTTATTTTGTCTCTACTAGTTTAATTACCTGTAAAAATGTGTGCTAATTAGTGTACCTAACTAATACGTGTGTGACAATTATAATAATACTAGCTTTTGCCTGCGGCTTCGCCCGCGTGCAGGTCGGCAATTTCTCACGGGAACGTACTATCGTGATAAAAAGTGTATTACATATTTGTCCTATGTAGGTCTATCGCATGTGACAAATTTCATCCAATACCGTTCAGCCGTTTTAGCATGAGAGCTAAATAAACAAGTAAACAAATTCACTTTCGCATTTATAATATTAGATAGAATTGGATTAACTTCAAGTTGGAGATTCACTTCAGCTCTTCGATCACAACTTCTCCGCCAATAGACTTATGAGGAGACAGGTAGACTACCTTCCAACTATGTCCCAAATATTTTTTTTACTTCGGAATTAAAACGAAACAGATATTAGGTACTAAAACTATTAATATCACAAAATAATTTAAGAAATAAACGCATTTTAATTCAAAATCTTTAGGAACTACATCATAACTTCATCAAAATATCCTATCATGAATGCGTACATTTGAAATAGGACAATTACATTTTCCAAAATAATTACGACGTAGATTTTCAAGATGTTGCTAAGGGCGAAAAGCTTTTTGCGATTTTTGGCTTTTCTAGTACCTACTCTAAACTTAGTTGGTCTAGAGTCTTCTAATCCTTGCCCGAAACTGCATCAATTGTCATCACAAAAATTGAACTCGAGAATTTACGTTTTTCTAACTGGAATGATATTTTTCCTAAATCTGTGAATACAGTTAATAATTACTCAAAAAGTTTCCTAAGAACGGTTTCTTGGAGCTACAACGATTAAGGTACCCAAGTGCCCTTACTGCCCCGTCTCAAACATCCACCCTGTATAATCTGCTAAGTTCCATCCCTTCACTATTGATTGATAGGCGATTAATTAATTAAGCTTCCTTGCTTTCTGCTTTTCTAGAAAGCTGTTTTTAATCCTAGATAGATATAAACTTCTATTTATTAAGGCTCTGTCGAAGCTGGCGTTACTCCTGTGAACTGCATCAGCACCAGCTCATAGGTGACTATAGTTCCCGCAATCTGGAACAAAGGAAAGCCGAATATTAGTAATAATTTAATACTAATCTATATTATATTGGAAAGGATCCAAAGATCATGGCATCGGCGAATGAGTGGTCGTCAGTTTGCCATCCGTTTTGACGCTCAGATACTCCTTGCCAACACTTTGCTTGCGGGGTGATACCAAGTAGATTTTGATGTTCGCTTTGTCCCGTCTGTTGTATGTATATTTACATGTCTTTAAAATGAATGAATGATGTCTTTGTCTTTTTGAAATTATTTTTCTGTTTTTCTTTTCTTTCTTTGTTTCAAACTAAACTTACTGACCATTGATCAACGCAACATGAGCCCTGAAGACCTATAGAAGTGACTATGGCTTTCAAAGCGTTTCGTATTTCTACGACGTCTTTCAACAGTCACATAATTATGCTTTTCGGTAGCTTATGTCAGTTCCATACATTTTTGACTTTTCCATCATCGTTATCGCTGATAGAATATCACTTTGACTGAGCCCTCTGAATTTGTCAATGTCTTTGGATCTGTAATTTAGTTTTTTGCCACCGACTTCCGAATTTAAAGTTATTTATCAGTTTGTAGTGTTCTTTTTGAAAGTCAGATGATTTTCTTTGTGATTTTTAGTTTTTAGTGGATCTGTTTGTAACCTCGGTAACAAACAGTTGCAAACAAAAAAAAAATAAAAATTGGTAAGTACACAATTAAAGAAGATATAAAAAAAATCATACAGACGAACATAATAACCTCCTGATCAAATTACCTACCTTATTTTTTTTTTTGGGTGGGACATTTTCAAATATTTTCTCTTGGTGTGGGCGGAGCGGGAGGGCGTGTCAGACTTTTACTGACTAAAACCCACCCGTGTTCCTTCAGTTGCCTGTGTGCAAGGGCCACGGTATCCCTTTCGGACAAACCCGCAACCCTCGCAAGCATTGGCCCTAATGGACCCCGCCTGTTTGTGCTGACATCTCTTTGAGCTGCGAGTGGAACACAATGCGCCGTTGACCCGGGTCTGGTCCTTATCGGACGGCGAGCTACCCATTGCTCACCGTCCGCAAGCCCGCGCCTACGGGCACGAGGGCGCGAAATTTACCTATCTCTCACGGATTCCACCTTCTCCTTCTCGAGCATTACTGCTTCGCAGAAGGAGGTGACGGCCTCCCATGCAATCTCGCTCCGAACCATGGCTTGGACCAGGGCCAGTTGCGAGAGATCGCTGCCGCTGACCAACTTACCTAATCGCTTTACGTAAGTTACGACTAGAAACCTTGAAATAATCCACCCCTAGTCTCCGCAACACATTGATTATATAAAAACCGAAATTGAAGTTAACTTTCATTTTGTAGTGTTTTTTTTTTTGAAGTCGGTTAATTCATTTTTGTAAAAAAGTTTTTTATTTTTCACTTTTTAGTTATGGTACCTACCCCACACCAATTCGTATACGACTAATTGCTATGTCAGCAACAGTGACGGGCAGTATTATAACATTATCAAATCTAAACAAAGTGGATTTAATACGTATTATCGAAGCTAACTCAAAAACTATCCAAGCAAAGTAAATACAATTTATACGGGACCCCGCGTAAGCTTCCTCTACCAAACGAAAAAATAATTTTCAAAATCAGTCCACAAATTGAAGAAAATACTCGTATCAATGAACTCAGTGCGGGTTGCTAGATGTCATATGACTTCGAATTTTGAATTCTAGAACGTTTCCTCACGATGTTTTCCATGAAGGCTCGTACAGATTGGTGCGATATCGCAGGCGCGACAGGCACCGACAAAGAAATTGAGTTACTAGAGTCGGGTCACGCCCGCGATATTCATAGTTTTTTTTTTTTTTAACGTTCCTCCACACTAGGATTTGCTCCTGTATCGTGGGTGCGTTTACAAACATTTAAACTCAAACACATACACAAACAGCCAGTATGGACAAGCCTTGACTGTTTTGAGAGTAGTGGTGGTGTAATAATTTACACAAAGCAAACCGCCTGTCTGAGTAGGACCTACGACGTACAACTCGTAAGTCGCGGCCGTTATCACTGGGCCACCACTGCACTGCTCCAAAAGTAAAGCGTGTGTCCAAAAAGTAAACTACGCCAATCTTTATTTAGTTACGTGACTGACTGACAGAATAAAACACAATTTATTAAATTACTAAATATTCAATCAAATATGATCTGTACAATTTGGAAGCACCTGTAATAATTTTGCGAAACACGACAACTTACTTATACTCATCATCATAATCATCATCATTTCAGCCGAATGACGTCCACTGCTAGACTTAGGCCTCCCCCAAAAGGGGGTTTGCCATAATCGCCACGCTTGACAGGCGGGTTGGCGATCGCAGTATGGTGTTAAAATGCATAGAGAACGCTGCTGCCCATTTTCTAGTAAGTCCCTCAGTCGCCTTTTACGATACCCACGGGAAGAAATAGGACGGTGCTATTCTTTACGTCCGGCACCACACAGACAACAGACACAAAGTCAAATTATTTATTACAAATAGGCCCATAAATTACACTTTTGAACGTCAAAATTTACAAATAAAATAGAATTGATTCTAGTCGCCCCCTTCCAAAAGGTAGTTTCGTACGGAGAAGAATGGGCAAGAAACTCCACCGTAAACCACCGTATGTCACACATACTCATAGGTATGGATTGAATACGCTATCGGTTCTTTATTCTTAGGTTATTCCTTACGAAATTTTTGGTGTAATATAGTCAATGCAATATGGCCACCTCAAACAGTTTAAACATAGTGGTAATATAAAATTTAAAAAAAAATTGTAGTTCTTACCGTCAGCACTAATCCCCGCTTGACATGGAAGAACTGAAGACCAGTCAGCGCGACTGTGTCTCCGTGTATCTGATCTAGAAACCTCTCCACCTGCAATAATAACTGACTTTAATGACAGCGTTACTACTAAGTGAAGGGCACAAAGGTCACCTAAATCATAATTATCTACTCTCTAAAAATCTCACCATGAAAACTTAAGGGACGTGAGAAATTCAGTGGTCCTTCGGTACATTACGTGGGGCATACTGAAAATTTCTGGAATTGGCCACTGACAATAAAAAAAATAAAAAAGCAGTTACGGAATTCGAAAATGGAACTCTCTGGGAACATGTTACTTTTTAATTTGCGACACTGTCATTTTTGTCTTTTCATTGTGGCATCCTTTAGAAAATTGTGTGTAGCTATTACAATGAATTTATCTCGTGAAAATTTTCTCTTAATGATTTTTATGATTTTCGGTGTGAGTTAGGTCAACAAGAGAGTTGCCAGAGGCTTCAATTGGCATTTAGTGATGCAGCCCCAAGTAGCAGCTCTGTGTATTCGTGGTTTAGAGAATTTAGACGTCGACGTGGTCATCTCAATGACGATGTAAGTAAAGGTCGGCCGGCGACGGCGGTTACATAATCCAATATTGATACCATACGAAACTGATTGAAACTGACAAAAGAATTACTTGTCAGAAAATTTGTACTGCATCAGGCATTGGAATGAGCCAAGTGCAACACATTTTGCATGTACATCTGAAGGTTCGGAAGCTTTGCACTCGATGGATACCGCACGATTTAACGGAAGATCAGAACCGACTGCGTGTCGATTGGTGCCGTAAAATGATAAAAAATTTAATGGAGGACCGTCATTGGCTGTCAATAATATCGGGACAGGTGACGAAACTTGGGTGTACTGCTTTGAACCGGAAAGAAAAAGCCAGTCGGCAGAGCAGGTCATTCCTTTTGAGGATAAGCCGACGAAAGTTAAGAAAAGTCGAAGCATTGGTAAGGAAATGGTTGCTTCTTTTTTCGGTAAATCATGACATTACACAACAGTGTCGCATGAAGACCAAAGGATAGTGACCGTAGATTGGTATGTCAACACTTGCTTCCCCAGTCTTAGAAGTTCGCCAAAAGCGTCCTCGAAGCAATGTCCTCCACGATAACGTGTCCTCACATTCAGCTAAGGAAACGGAAGTGTATTTAAGGCTTCAAATGTAAAACTGATGACAAATCTGCCATACAGCCCAGACCTCGCATCTTACGACTTCTTTTTGTTTCATAAAATTAAAGACAAACTTAGAGGCACACGTTTTACGAGCACTAAATCGACGGTGAATGCGTTTCACGAAGCCATTGAAGAGGTCCCTAAGGAAGACTGGCCCAACTGCTTTTTACAATGGTTCCAGCGAATCCAAAAATCTATAAATTGTGAGGGCATATACTTTGAAAAACAATAAATGTATCATAAGTCTAATATCTGGTCTTATTTATCAAAATCCAGAAACTTTCAGTATGACCTAAGTATTGTAATGTGCCATAATCTTTCTTAATAGTTTCCTAGTTTGCCAAAGTTACGTAAGTACATGTTTGTTTGCTGTATTTACTGTGGTGGAATGAACTTGGTAAAAATAAACAAGTTTGTCGTAGTTAGAGATTTGTTAGTTTCCTGAGAGTAGTTAGCTTTGATTCAACTTTTATTTATTTTGAAAGGTCTTCTAAATAACCTTGCTTATTTATTTGTCGATGTTCTTATTTAAAGATGTTTAAAAAAAAATAGAACTTATGGAAGTAAGTAATCATACTCTGTTAAAGATGAGTAAGACCCCTCTTCTTCAAACTAGGAAAATTCTGTATCACGGAAGGACACAAAATATTTATAGCTGCATGCATAATAACTGATACACAGTAGACTTTTTTGTGCTTTGCCAGATGTTTTTCGGTTATGTACCTTAAAGAGAAGATCTGATCCATACAGCCCATTCCCTCTCTAAATCCTGCCTGAACATCCCATATTTTCTCATATTCCCATAGTTTCTCATACTCTGATCACTCTATTTATTAAAACCTTCGCAGTCAGTTTACCGACAACGGCGGTAGTTTTGATACTCCTGCTGAGAGCCATATATAGTGGTGCGGTTACAGCCTTGCACCAGTCATCCGGCACACGGTCATATCTCCAACACATCTTAAAGACCCGGCACAACAGGCTTGCTACCACTACGTCACCGCCCTTCAGCATTTCAGCAGACACTCTGTCATACCCTGCAGTTTCCCAATTTTCATACCTTTTAACGCTCTTACAATCTCATCTATTTCCATTTCATTCCCTTCATCTGCATCTGAGCTTGGTCTTTAAAACTGGCTTCTGCTCAGTTATACACTCCTTGCACACCATCCTGACAATGAAATAAATAAACTTTCAAGTATTCCAGCGTTCCAAGAGCTTACATTCTTCTGTTAGTAAACATCTCTCTTCTGCAGACTAGCCTAACATTGGCCTTGAAGTTATCAGAGAACTTTCTGTTATAATACTTTTTGTCTACTTCACACATAACACATCTATTCTTTTATCCTTCAATATCTCACAAATCTTATCCATTGTTTATACCTCCTTGCACATTCAACGTAGCTAAACAACACTCCGCAGCTCTCTTTTCGCCTCGTGAAAACAACTGACGTGGTGTGTGGCGAGCATCACCGCCGCCTCCGAATTGTAAATGACTCATTTAGTTCCTACGAATAGCATAGGAAACACGGTGTCTACTACTCAGCCGTGTATAATGCCGGTGGTCACCAATCTTGGTTTTGGTGGGCTGTTTGTATCTCTCATAAGTTGGTATATTATAACAACTTTTTCACGACTATAGTTCGAAACTTTTGATTCTCACCTCCACGCAATAATTAGTAGAAGACACATCGTACAGGGAATGCGCTGGTTCCAAGCTAGCAGCATAAACTTTGGCCGCAGTTAGCGAAACTGCCAGGGACCTGAATACCAGGAACGCAAAGGAATACGTGAAGTAGATTGAATTCTCGTAGCCGCCGAGGAATCTGCAATATTATACGTAGTTAGCAATGGATGACAAGTGAACAATTGTATTGTTAATATATGGTGTTACCTCTGATCTGTTGTAGAATCTGGTCTGCATCTCGGTGTTACTTTTATTCCGTCTCTGTAAACAGTTTTCAAATATTTGTCAGTAACTGGAGGCAATTATCACACTACACCACGCTCCGTCGCGTAGCACGAGGCGGTAGATTTAACATTGTATCAGTTTGTATAGAAATCACAATCTGCGCGCGGTACGTGCTCTGCGCATATGATTTGCTATGGCCGCCACACGCTACGCGACGGAGTGCGATGAAGTGTGTTAATCGCCTTGTGCTAAGCTGATATCAGACGCTTCACTCGAGTGAATGGTTTACTGAATGCTCATTTTTCGATCATTCGGTAAGCGAGTGTGAGTACTATGTACAATAGAGCTACCCTTTACCGGGTAATATGTCTTTCGTTGACTGACTTGAATGTGCCCAGGCAGCTGAGAGTATGTCATGCTCACTCAGATGTCTCGCTGATGGTGGCGTGTGTGTAGATCATTTAGCTCCCTTCAAAATTATTGAGCTGAATGGTGCTGATGCATGCGTCATGTTCGTGAACGGGCCTGCCAGGGTTGCGAGTTTGTCCGAAAGGGATATCGTGGCCCAGGCACACAGGCTAATGAAGGAATACGGGTGGGTTTTAGTCAGTAAAAGTCTGACACGCCCTCCCGCTCCGCCCAGAGCGGGAGAAGTTATTTGAAAATTTCCCACCCAAAAAAAAAAAAATGTTCGTGAACGGGCGCTGTCAGTTGGGTCTGGTCATCTCTTAGCTGCCACGGCTTATTTTTAATTAAGTATTTTAGTTTTGAATCGTTTTTTTTTTGTTTTTAATCTTTTTATCACGGACACTTCTGACGTTTTGCATCGTTCTCACATGTATAATTTCAATATGAATGATGTAATCAATGCTTTGTATCAATATTTTAATTGAAAAGAGTGTCCGTGGAGTTTCTTGCCCGTTCTTCTCCATAGGAACCTACTATTTGAGTTCCGGTAAGACCGACTTCTTGACAATTCAAAAGTGCCTGTAAATGGTTTAATTGAAATAAATGCTTTCCGTCTTATTATAAAATAAGGTTTATCTTCCAACCCAGGTTTAAGACATGGAGCCATTATTGAATTTTGAACTTTATTCCGTCTACAGTAAAGTTCCTTATACAAAACTGACAACTTAGTACCGAACTAAGTTTTCAGTTTTGTATAAAGAATGGTATTTCAATCACAGTTACGTTCTTATTACAAAAACTGGCTCCATGGTTTAAGCCATGTCAAAATATAAATCTTGTTTTGTAATAAGGCGGTTTGAGTTTGAGTGAACCATGCCTTTGCCGAAATCGGTTCACTAGTGAATTAATTTTTCAGTTCTGATTCATTTTGTGTTCAGACGTTTAACTTTGAGTGAATAGTCTGATATCTGCTCAGAATTATTAACTTTAAAACTACCCTTTACCCTTACCTTTATAGCCACATTACAAGGTCAGGGTTAGGTCTCTAGCTAGTATCAACTACTTATATCTTAAAACAAATTAAAGCTTCATCGCTTAGGACACAAAACTAACCATGGATGGAAGACCAAAGATCATTTGGAAAGTTTAGCATCCTTAGACGTTCAAGAGGAAATACTCACGCCAGAGTATGCAGCAGCTGAGAGCAGATGAAGAATAGGTTACTGGCGAAGGATATGAAGATCACGCTTCCTATAATCTTGTCCACCTGGCGGACGAGGTGGACGGACCTGTTGTAGTCTTCACGCATTGTGCGCCAGAACGATGATGGTGAGTTCTGGACAAAACGTTTTAATATACAGTTTTAGTTTTTCTTTTCAGAGTATAGGATAGGAAAGTGAGCTCATATATGCTGCATGCGGGCCAGCTCGAACAGCCTTCTGAGCGTGTTCGTGGGCCGCTGGGACTCGCCGATGTGGCAGCACTGAATGCGACTACACACTGTGGGTGGACGCGTCCAGGGCTTGGCATAAACTAACTCTCCTGTGCGGCGCCAATTTGTGATTTTTTTATTATATTTAATCCTGTGGTTGTTTTTTTTTTTTTGTTTATACTAACAAGAGCTACATAAGGTTTATTTTTGTATTACTAACAGTATATGAAATACGTCTGGAATAAATAATAATATTAATATAGCTTTTTTTATTTTATTGACGTATAAAAGTGTTTGTTAGAACCTATTTACAGAATAAGGGCTTTAACACACTAATAAATTTGCGAGCGAGTTTCTAGCGAGGCTATTTTTTTATGCACTTGCTGTGTGTGCAAAGCGAGCACGCCACATTGTCATGATCGCCGCGTTTGTGTAACGAGAGCTATAATTGACATGAGTGTACATTGACAAGAGTGAGCGAGACAAGCGACTGTACAATAATGTTAAACCGCGGAAAACGCCTCTTGTCATCCCGGTTACACACATGCTAAAATTAAATTAGCTAGCGAAACTCCGCAGACGTGATGAGTATCGATATTTAAACCAGGGACCGTACAACCCCAGTTAAGAGTTAAGCCTATCGAAGGGGTAACCCATTCAATGGGTTACCTTTATCATGATGTAACCCATTGAATGGGTTTTATACTTGAAACCCAGTGACATGAAAAAATCATAATATTATGTGGTTTCGATATCCGCCCAGCACGCGTAGCATTACCAATTCTATCTCTAGTCTACCCAGGGACCATTTTGGTTACCATTTCAGAAAAACCTTATCGAAAACCCTTAAATGGAAAGGGTTTTCAATAGAGTTTTTATAAGCAGTTAATCAAAAACCCAAACGGTGTGGGTAATTTTGAATGGCTTGAATTAAACCGTTCAAAAGGGTTAACCACACCGTATGGGTTTTTATCGAAAACCCTTTCAAAGGGTAACCAAAATTAAATTTAAGCCGTTCAAAAGGGTTACCCATATCGTATGGGTTTTTGATTAGCCGCTTAGAAAAACCCTATCAAAAACTCTTTCAATGGGTAACCAAAATGGTCCCTGATCTAAACACAACAAAATAAACAAAAATATTTGATGTCTTTGGTCATCGGACCTCTGTTAGCGTTGTACCTACTTGAGAAAATCTATTTTCTTTTGTTTTATCATGTTTAGATATCGGTACCCTGTGAAGTATACACAAAAAAAAACAGATTTTTCAAGTGACCCCCTAACTGCGGTTGAAGACTCCAAAAAAAAGAACTCGCCAAATTAATAATTTTTTTGTAAATGCTTTCGTAAATGCTTGCTACACTTACAGTAAACACCAAAGCGTCCAGCAAGCCAACAAGATAACATTACACGTGTTACGTGGCCAACCTGCAAGCTCAGCACATCGTTCCGATAAAGTGACCGATCGTAATATGACACCGCGCTTCCCACGTCACCGACTATTGTCATCGCCTTTTCTTTACCTAACTTCGGTGGGAACGGACATTGATATATTAAACCTAACTAATAAGAAATCTACTTTATAATTTTTTATGATTGTGTTTGTAACCTAAAAAATACTTATTTATTGGAGAGTTTCCCGACACATGCCATATATTTTTATATACACATAATTCACGTAACAACTAAAAACTTAAACACATAAATACATCAACATCCGGATCCTGAGCAGTCAGGGCGTTCAGCAGCGGCAGCGCGTTTGATCATGTTTATATTTACACATCACGTCTGCGGAGTTTCGCTAGCAAATTTAATTTGACCCTGTATATCTCACTCTACACACTTGATGAGTACTTTCACAAATCGCCTCGCTGGAAACACGATGGCAAATCGGCAGTATGATAATGCTCTAAATATCGAATTATTTATTATTTAATGTTACAAAATTAAATTATGACAAAATAATGTGCAGCATCACATCAACTCCCTGTTTTAAAAATTATAATATTCAATTCGCACTAAGCGTTTCCAAATGTTTTATATAATGCGCACAGCAAAAGAGTGGAACTCTCTACCTGCGTCTGTGTTACATACAACCCTAATCTCTTCAAAGTTAGAGTGAACAGGTATCTTCTGGGTAAGCTCACTCCATCGTCGACTTTGTCTCTGTCACCTCTGCCCTAGACTAAGGACAAGAGCAAACACACCCTAAATAAAAAAAATATCATAATGACTCAAATGAAATTATCGGTAGCAGTCCGGAGTCTGGATTACAAAATTTTTATGTTAAATAATTTATTGATAGCTATATCCTTTCCATGTAACTCATGAATGTGGGCCCCTTCGCTGACCCACAACTAAACTGGGCGGATGCTGGTTGATAAATGAAACAGAAGAATATGTTGTTCCAAGAGAGTGATTCCTTACTTTGCATTTACCGTGGCGGAGCTGGAGCTGAACTGACTGTTATACGTGAACATTGACGGAGCTCGAGCTAAACTGACAGTTTGACGTGAGGTGTGACGTGAGGTGGAGCTAGAGCCAGAGTAGTACGTATCACAAACTAATTTATTGTCGAAAGAATGACTATTCATGTATTATTAAGACAACTACCATTGAAAATTGTGAGGGAGTCATCATCTGCCCAGCCTCTTCCCACCATGTTGAGGTCGGCTTGCAGTCTAACCGGATGCAGCTAAATACCAGTATTTTACATGGAAAGACTGCCTATTTGATCTCCACAACCTAGTTTAACACTATACCCCTTGATTAGACTGGTTTTCGGAATTTCGAGCTTCTGACGTAAGGACTGTCAAAGATTCACGAATAACAGCCCGAACGGCAGATGGTCAGAACAGTTCTCTATTGTGTTCCCTAACTTTTTTATCCATAATCTAAAGTGCCATATTTTTTTTTCTCCTAATCATCATTTGTCCGAATGATAACTTGCCCGAACTTAATGTCACATAATATCACATGCCATAAAATTGAAATTCCTAAATACAATATGCCCTAAATTTATTTGTTATAAATATTACAATCAATAATATACAAAAGACATAAAACCGTTTTCAATAAAAGTTATAAGTTCTAAATTCAAATTATTTAATGTTTATTTATCCTAATAATATTTTTGAAATGGGGTTTTTATTTCCCTGTAAGCATGCAAACAAGCATACACCATGCATGCAGCAAGCATGTAGCATGCAATGAGCAAGCAAGCAAGCATGCAGCATGCAAGCGAGCATGCAACATGTAGCAGGCATGGTTTCTGTCACGGCTCCGGCGCTGCGGGGCTCCGGCGGTTCAACGCGAGCTTATCGTCGAGATGGTTTAACGCTCACCATCGCAGCTTCGTTTTTCTGGCCGGCGTGGCCAGCCAGCCTCAGCCGCGGCGGCAACTGTTACAACCACCTGCTCCTCAACTCGCGGGCCGCCTCGACTCTCCGCGCCTACCCGATTCTAAATTACACTCTAGGGGTAGGGCATCCGGGGTGAAACTCCGCTACCGCGAGAAATCACGGCACAGCAGACAGAGCTCCGGCGGGATCTTATGGCGGCATGGAGAGTGCGATTGTCGCAACCCAGCGCTGGGCACGCCACAATTGTGGCGATAAGTCCTCTCTTTGAGGAGTGGCTAGAGAGGCGCCACGGCGTCCTCACCTTCCGCCTGACGCAGGTCCTCACCGGACATGGTTGTTTCGGGACGTTCCTGTTCAGGATAAAGCGGGACGAAACGCCCGGGTGTCACCACTGTGTGGATCGCCCGGAGGACACGGTGGAGCATACGGTGGAGGTCTGCCCAGCTTGGGCGGAGCACCGCCGTATCCTCACGGAGGCGATCGGCGGCGGCGATCTCTCGCGTCCGGCCCTGGTGCAGGCCATGGTTCGGAGCGAGAGAGCATGGGAGGCCGTCACCTCCTTCTGCGAATTAGTAATGCTTGCGAAGGAGGAGGCGGAACGCGTGAGGGAGAGGCAAGGTTCGCGCCCTCGCGCCCCTAGTCGCCGCAGGAGACGCCCCGGGCGTCGGGAGTCGCAAGCCGATTTCCGGCCACCGTAGGCGTGGGCCTGCGGACGGTGAGCGATGGGTAGCTCACCATCCGATAACGACCAGGCCCGGGCCGACGGCGCGTCGTATTCCACGCGCGCCTCAAAGAGTTGTCAGCACCAACTGACGGGGTCCGCTAGGGCCAATGCCTGCCAGGGTTGCGAGTTTGTCCGAAAGGGATATCGTGGCCCTGGCACACAGGCAAATGAAGGAATACGGGTGGGTTTTAGTCAGTAAAAGTCTGACACGCCCTCCCGCTCCGCCCAGAGCGGGAGAAGTTATTTGATAATTTCCCACCCAAAAAAAAAAAAAAAAAAGGGGTAGGGCATACAAGACTACGTCGAGTCGGATTTATAGCGATTCGTTTCTGTTACTAAAACTATCTTTTAGCAGATGCAGCAAACAATTTTATTATATATGAACATTCGGAATAATACACATTATATAATACAATACTTAGGACATGACTTTATTTCATGCAAAATTAGGAGATTCAATTATTATAGTACTCGATATTATGACAGAATAGTTTTAGAAGTAAAGATAAATTATGTAAATCATAATTTCGAATTTTTGAACATTATGGTTACTGAAATTTATAGCAAACGTGTTATGGATAATGATTTTCGGACAAACAATTTTAGGAGAAGAAAGAGTACCGGTCAGAACACATCCACGGATGGGCCTCGGCAAGTTTTACCTGATCGATTAACCGGTGCGGCTCTACGGGCTCGTGACTAAGTAATTACAACTAATTCATAGTTAATTGTGGGGAATAAGCTCATAATAATAAGATTGTGTTACAAACACATACCATATCTTTAGCTGCAATAATTCTTTGATTGACTTGGTTGAACCTTGACGTCAAAAATATACTCATGCAAATGATGAATATATCGGTGAAATTCCAGTTGAATGTGCATTGCACGTTGAAAAACTGAAAACAAAACATAGTAATAACAAATATGAAGGTTCAAGGTGCCGATGATTTACGAGGTTCCAAAACCTGTGCAGTGGGCCGCACGTCAATGGTAACAAGACCAGTATAAGCTGGCCTCTAATTCTTTTGAAACTCCGTACCACGCTGAGTAGCTCAAGGTCAAAGTTTTTTACCGCCGACATACGGTCATATTTATCTATTTTACCCAGATTATATCCGGATTTTTATAAACACATTGACATTGATGATTTTTTTAACCGACTTCAAAAAAAGGACGTGTTAGTGTTAGTGAAAACGGCCATAACATGCTTTTACTTCTGCATAACATGTGTCTTATTTCTTAAAATGGGCTGTGATTGGTCAAAATATTTTAAAGAAACTTACGTGAGCCAGTAATCCAACGAAGCCGTTGTAAGGAATGAAAAGGAAAAGCCGTCCAAAACTATGCTTCATAAAACTTTCGTATAGCGGAGTGTCTGGCTCGCAGTCTAAAGCCGAGGAAATGGTATGCATCTCTGACAAAGTGTACTCCACTGAAATGTTAAAGTGTTATTCAAACATAGGGTTTGGTCAGAAAGATCGAAATGAAAGATGATGATGGTTTGGTCGAAATGATTCAGTTAAAATGGGTCATGAGTGACTCATTTTAACTGAATCATTTTAACTGACTGACTGCTGGTTGCACGTAAGTCCATTAAATTTAATTCCCCATTAAAAGTAATGCTGTCTATAACTAACGGCACGTACCAGAAAGTTTTTTTTTTCCCTTGTCCTAGGGATCATCAATAGAATGAACCCTAATCTTATTACAATCTAGCCTTTTAAATAGACTAATAAGTAATTGAATTATAAACTAAACTACTACGTTGTCTTTACTAAGAATGTGTCCAATAGCACTTTTCTTATTGTCTCTATTAAGGCGAATACACTTCATTCTTGTGTTTGTTTGGCACTTTTGTAAGTAAGTGAATTATGTATGCAATTCGTATGAGAAATAAAGTTATTCTTAAACCTAAACCTATTTTTTTTTTTTTTTTTTGGTGGGAAATCATCAAATAACTTCTCCCGCTCTGGGCGGAGCGAGAGGGAGTGTCAGACTTTTACTGACTAAAACTCCACCGTGTTCTTTCAGATGCCTGTGTGCCAGAGTCACGATATCCCTTTCGGACAGGCTCGTAACCCTGGCAGGCATTGGCCCTTTCGGACCCCGTCAATTGGTGAGCACTTTGTTCTGGAATCGTTGTATAGTTAATATATTGGTCTGTTTAGTGCAGCCCCACAGCTGGATACCATAAGTCCAAACTGGCATCAGGACTTGTCTGTATAGCAACAATTTGTTTTGCACGGACAGCGTGGAGTTTCTTCCAAGCAGCCAATACATTCTTTTGAATCGGTGGTCGAGTGCATCTTTTTTCTTCTTAACGTGGGCTTTCCAGCGTAACATTGCGTCAAGAGTCATACCGAGATACTTAGCTGTATTTTCGTATGGGACTAGTTTATTGTTAATGTAAACTGAAGAATACTGATGTTTTTTGTTGTAAAAGTCAATGTGAACAGATTTGGATTCATTTATTTTAATCTTCCATTTTTTGGTCCAGTTATAAACTTGATTTACAGCCATTTGGACCTTTTCTACTGCTTCTTCGTGGCTGTTTCCCACAGCCATTATGGCTGTATCATCAGCAAAGGTCCCAATCAACTAGTTTTTTTGTTGTTTTTTTAAATATGTTTGACGTGTAAAAGTGTTTGTACAAACCTACTTACAGAAAATAAATCATTTATCATTTATCAATCGTATTTTGCTCTAATTCAGGAATATCGCAAGTGTTTAGTAGTTACAGGATCGGACCTAACACACTTCCTTGCGGTATGCCAGCATTCATTTGTTTCAGTTCTGAGTAGGCGTCTTCTTGTCTTATTCTAAAGGCTCTGTCCAGAATGTAGGATTCTGAAATATCTGCAAACTGCTTTGGTAACAGGCTTTTCAATTTATGTATAAGGCCTTCATGCCATACTTTGTCAGACGCTTGCGCCACGTCTAAGAATACAGTAGCACATGCTTGTATCAGAAAGTGACAGCATTAGTTTTAATAGGGAATTAAAAATGGACTTACGTGCAACTGGCGGTGAGATTGCGCACCAATTTTTCAAACATTACTTGCTATATTTAGATTTTTTTAACAAACTTCAAAGAACTAAGGTTTTGTTTCCGACGTGTTTTTTTTAATGCCCAGAAGCGGAACCGGAAAATAGAGTTGAATACAGTACAGTTACGAGCAAAATTCAAAAGCATTTTTCACGTGAAATCAAAATTGAAAATTTCAGAAGAGACTTATTTTGTAATAGTATGGTTTCGATAATACTATGTTCATGAAACTGAACACCATAGTTTCAATTATCTACACTAATATTATAAAGAGGAAAGATTTTTTTGTTGGTTTTTATGTTTGTAACGAATAGGCTCCGAAACTAATGATGATATATAATGAACCGATTTGAAAAATTCTTTCACCAGTAGATAGATACATTATTTCGGAATAACATAATTATATTATAATATTATATATATAATATTTTTTTTTTATTAGGGATCCGCTCTTACGCGGGTGAAACCGCGGGGTGCAGCTAGTAAAATATAAAACAAGTGTGTGCCTTACTATGTATATCAATAATTTAGGAGAAAATCGCTTATGAATTTTGCGTGTTTATGCTCGTGACTGTACAATGCCCACCTCGGGCCTAATAAATAAATCATATATATCTACTTTATTAACCATGGAAATGAAAATGACTGTGTACATTTTCTCCGTTTTTGATAAATATGTGGCGTTGTCAGTTATAAAAAAGTACTTTCTAATTACATGGGTTCAAAGAGAGTGCCGATTATTTTTAACAAAAACTAAAAATAAAAATAAGGATTTCCATACTTACATAAAGCTAATGACAGCACCCCAACACAACAGATATTACACTTCCATATTAATTTCTTGTCGGTATTAGGATCGACCGACTCCACCTTAGCTATGAGCATGCATAACTTCGGCCATTTAATTGCGATCCGCCAAAACAATATCGTTGTTGTGAAGCCGAAACAGTAGAACATTAGTGAAGCTGAAATTGAAGAAAAAAAAATTATAATATTGGCATTCACGGGGGACTGCCGATAGTAGTGAAAACTTAAAACTTTGGAATATACAAGGTTATGTTTAAAACGTCAATAACCTCTTAAGGGGTCATTGTACTCATCATTATGAACAACTTTTACTATGGGACCAAACCTGAAATCACGAAAAAAAAACCAGCTGTTCCCAACATTTATGTTCGAATAATTCGTTAAAATGTAGGGAATAGCTGATTTTTTTTCGCGATTTCAGGTTTGGTCCCATAGGAAAAGTTGTTCATAATGATGAGTACAATGACCACTTAAGAGGTTATTGACGTTTTAAAAATAACCCTGTATATTATATGAGTATAGAATAGAATAGAATACTCTTTATTGTGTACACCATCAAAATTACAGATACACAAGAGACAGAGTATACATGTTCACAAGCCGCTGCGCGTCGCCATTCTGGCGCAACACGTCTCGTGATGCGGTTAGCATGTTGATAACTCAAACCCGTAAGTTTTTGCCCCTACGAAAAAAACCCGAAAATCGTTTAACGTGGCTAAAGAAGTATTCACTAAAAAAAAATGCTAAAAGCTGAATAAAATTGGATAGGATTGATTTTATGAATATTAATGCTATTATTTATTGTTGAAAGTTCGAGATATTAAAAGCAGCGGAGTAATTTCGTAAAACACCTACAATGGCTATGCCTTTAATTTTGACAGCTCAACAACATTCATTGCGTTATTTACGTTGTTGAACAGACGAATTTTACAAACATAGAAGCAATGGATTAGCAATTTCCTTCAAAATACTTGTTGATTGTAATTGAAACTATTGAAAGTGTGCAATTAGGGTGCAATGTCTACATCAATATTATTTGAAAATGTCAACTAACACAAGCATCAATAATTTCAATGTTATTATAAGAAATTATGCCATTTTACTCACTGGTAGTGTCCACTGGAGATGAAGCGTCTTTGAATAGGCTCAGGAACAGTATCAAAGCCAAAGTGAACTCGCCAACCATAAAAATGTACGTGTATAAGCAACGCAATGAAATGAATTTGAATCTGTAAAAAAAAACTAAATTGTGGTTTCGGGAACAATATGAGTACATGCATAAGCATAATCAGTCTATAATGTTCCCACAGCTGGGACACAGGCCTCCTCTCTTCGAGAGGGAGTGGGTTAATATCTACCACGCGGGCCCAGTGCGGGTTGGTAAATGTCACTTGTCATTGAATTTTTGATTCTAGGACATGCCAGGTTTTTCAAAATGTTTTTCGTCACCGTTATGGGAACAGTGGTGATGGAATTATTAACTCAAAGTAAAGCGCCTGCTTGGGTTCAAACCCACCACTGCTTACAACATGTACAATTACATTCAAAATAAATTTTATAAATTCTACTTCTAAACTCTTGAATCATCCCCATCATCATTTCAGTCGAAGGACGTCCACTGTTGGACATAGGCCTCCCTCAACCACCTCCACTTCTATCGGTTCTGCTTCTCGCATCCAGCTGATCCCTGCGTCCTTCACGAGGTCATCGGTCCACCTCGTAGGAAGCTTTCAAAAGCTACGTCTTCCGGTACGTGGTCGCCATTCCAGAACCTTTCGGCCCCATCGGCCATCTGTTTTGCGAGCAATGTGCTCTGTCCACTGCCACTTAAGTTTGGCAATTCCTCGGGCTATATCAGTTACTTTGGTTCTCCTACGGATCTCTTCATTGCTGATTCGATCACGTAGGGAAACTCCAAGTATTGCCCCCTCCATTGTTCTTTGGGTAACTTTCAGCCTTCTAATGAGGCCCATTGTAATTGACCACATTTCAGAACCATAGGCCATCACTGGCTACACGCGTTCCTATTCATAGACCTTCGGCTTAAGATACTGTGATCTAGGAGATGAGAAGATATTACGTATCTTCCCGAACGCTGCCCAGCCGAGTTGGATTCAACGATTGACCTCTTCCTCGAAGTTGGACTTACCTAACTAGACAGTTTGTCTTAGGTAAACATAATCGTCCACTACTTCGAGTATAGAGTATCCGATCTTCATGGGGGTGGGTTTCAAATTGGCATTTGACATGACCTTCGTTTTGTCCATGTTCATTTTAAGTACCACTCTTTCGTAAGCTCTACTGAGGTCATCGAGCATTGTACTGAGGTCCTCTATAGTCTCAGCCATGACTACTATATCGTCGGCAAATCCATTGATGTTGCCATTGTTGTTGATTTAACCGCTTTCCAATCCAGAACCTTGAAGACAACGAACGATGATGAGTCAATGAGATTGAGAATGATGAGATGAACAGTTTCGGAGAGATTACGTCCCCCTCGCTGCAGAAGAATAGGTTTCGAGGTCCAGTTCTGGGATCGGACTGACATAGTAGCGTTTTCATACGAACACTTCAGCGCCTCGATGTACCGATAGACAATCTGGCACCGTATAAGAAACTGCAATACGGCCCAATTCTCGATCGAGTCTAAGGCTTTCTCTTAGTCCACAAACGCTAAGCAGAGAAGCAGTTTATACTCTTCGGTCTTTTTTGTATAACTTGCTGCAGCATATGAATGTGGTCTACGGTGCTAACCTTACAAAATCCGACTTTTTTGGGAAGCTGGAAATCGTAAAACCTGTTGAATAAAACGTAGTAATTATACAAAGTTAATTAATAATTATACAATAGTAATTATACAATGGTACATATACAATGGTAATTATACAATGTTTATCAACTTAGCCTATTGTAGTCCACTGCTGGACATAGGCCTCTTCCAAGTTGTGTCACTATACCCTATATTCTCTGGGCATTCCTTCCGTGTCCCATATTTTTGACCTCATAGCATTTGCAATTTAGTCAGCCCTAATATTACGGTCACCATAATATATTATCACTACTGTATAGTATAAAACAAAGTCGCTTCCCGCTTCCTGTCTGTCCCTATGTATGCTTAGATCTTTAAAACTCCGCAACGGATTTTGATGCGGGTTTTTTTTAAAGATAGAGTGATTCAAGAGGAAGGTTTGTATGTATAATACATGCATAATATAGTAGAGAAACACTGATAATTTTAGAGGTTTCTAACGTGATGTCGTAAATAAACACATTTTTTTGTACATTGTACACCTTAAAAAGGTCTAAAAAAAAGTCCGCGAAGGTATGGTATATGTCTATCTCTAAGGGATAACTCACATTTAGATTTGAGCGTTGAGTGTTTTTTACATGGCCAATTATATGTCGCTCTTTCAAGAGTAACCTCTAAAGAAAACATGTTTGAATTCTCTAATGACAAAATAACTGTGAACGTTTTATAACTTTCTGTAGTATATTTAGTATCAGCATTGCACCCGTGTGAAGCCGGGGCGGGTCGCTAGTGTGACTGTCACTTACTCCTGATTAATAACAAAATATCTTAAATGTAATTTCTTATTTTCAAATACACATATGTTTGCGGACCATAAAAAAAAAAAAAAACAAACGCATAAAATCTCTATTTTATGGATAACAGCACCGTAATTAACAACGAAATATCTTATTTCTTTAGAATTGCAAAAACAATAGTTGAACCTTTTAGAAAACCCATTCCATTTATATTTTATGGGACGTAAACTGCCCTTTCAACAAATTGTAAGAATACAAGTGTTGGGTGTCCGATTTCTAATCGCAAAAATCAGTGCCACCATCTGTTTATCATTAGGATGCACTCAGTCGGTTAGAGCGAACTGGCGAACCCTTAAACATAATTGAGAGATTTAAAAAGAATGCAGCAATAAAAACTATTCTGCGTATTTCTTAAAGATGGCAAAAAACCCCACGCCCGCAAGGCGGGAGCGAGGGGTGATCAGGGAAGTTGTTATTAAGACGTAGGCTAGGACAGTTAGTTTAGAGAGCGGAAGGAAGACAGATCGTTTTGAAAGACGTTAGAGTGTTAGTGAGTAGTATAGTGGATAGCAATGAGGCTATATCTCGGTAGAGAGATCATCTGTTAGCGAGAGTGTTATTTAATACGTTAAATAATAAGCGCAGTTTAGACTAGGTTTTTAGTATTCAGTCGTGAAAATGGAGAGTAGATTTGGTACGACCAGCAGTGCTATTCTCTAAAAGACAATTTCATGGCTGTAAGCTGCGACGAGCTCGTCGACGAGACAGCCTTGAGATCGATCGAGCGTGTAGCGCTGATTCAAACCGTATTCACTAGCGTGGTTATGGTCGTCGACGAACTCTAGGCTGTTGCCTCCCGTCGCTGTTTCGTGAACGAACTAAGGACTTGAAACAAACTCTTTAAATCATAATCGATCAATCTCGACTGAGAGTTTTATGGGTTTAAAATATATTATAAAGGTCTATCTTTAAGTATTTCGCGGAATAGAGTAAAACTATAAACAAATTTCATTAATTTAGGAGTTTATTGCATATTGAACAATACATTATAAGGCTGAATGACGATTCCTTTGCCTATTTCGAGCAAAGAGACGCGGCTCGACGATGACAAAAAACATCAACACTTGACAACCGACGCGACGCTATTCAAAACCACTTGAATTTCTAGTTTGGAAACTTTTACGTGCGTGATAGTTAAATAATTAATAAAATAGCAGCGATTGCTTTGTTCTGTGACTAAGAAAAGAAGATAAATATAGCTACTGAAATGTGAGTATTAAGATATTTTCACTGTTATTACATTGAGAATATTAATTTCACAATAATATTGTATGATCCACGAGATAATAATAAAAATAAGTAAAATAAGTACTTACCTAAATATTGTTTCAAAGTAAAGATGTACCTATGTATAACTTTGTTGTTGTAATGTAACATTTTGTATTTTAAGCATGCCAAGAAGTGTTATCCCATCCCGTGCGCAAGTAGAAACGTTACTAGAGAGTTTGGAAGAGCGTCGTTGGCTTGCCACAGGGCACCCTCGGATATCACATGCTCGGGACCGCACACAAGCGGCATGGCAAGAAGTAGCTGTCAAGCTAAACAGTGATGGAAGTGGCTGCATTAAAAGTTGGAAGCAATGGTCAAAGGTTAGTTAACAGCATGTACCAAGGCATTGCATTACTGTTGTGCTTCGTCAGCTTGCATAGGTAGCTATGCATGCATACTTTGACTGTTCCTTAAGAACAGAGTTCCAGTACCGAGTTTCTTAAGTTCAAGTATCCAAGTACCTATGTACATTGGCTCTAATTATAACATAGGAAACAATTATGATGTTATGATTATGTGAAATCTTGATATTTAGACATTGGATATTTTTTTTAGTATTGGAAAGATAAGAAGTCAGCGGTAAGAAAAAAAGCTAGTCAAATACGGATGGCTAGGCTACGAACAGGTGGTGGTGAAATAGAGGAAGGGTTTCTTTCTGCAATTGAAGAAAGAATAGTGGGAATAATGGGTGGCGAAAGCTTTGTTACTGGTGATAGGGAGCTGGAAATTGACCTTCATGTATTTGTTTTGTTTTTTTATGCTTGTTTCAATTTTATTTATGAAAACTTTAAAGTGCATAAAATATATAGTACAATATTTCCTGAAATATCAATCTAATTTTCAATAATTTAATTTTTAGCCTGCTAATGAACCTGGGTCAAGTTTTAATTTGACTCCTGACATGCAGAATGTAGAAGTATCAGATAATGTGCTCTTGGTATGTATAATCAAATATTATTCAACACTTAAGTACCTATTTTACTTCCCAAAGCATTGTTAAGTCAAAATTTGTTTGCAGAGTATACAAGATGTTACAGAGGAAGCAAATGTAACACCAGTGTCAGAGAGCATACTTCAGGTATAGTAGATTTAAATTACTTAACATGAAAACTGTATACTGTGATGTTATAATGTTCCAATTTAATTTTGTAGAGTCATGTGGAATTACTCCCAGCAGAAGATACTACTGCAGGCCAGACTGGACAGTCCACACCTTCAATACCAGTAAGTTAATTCAAATAAAATATAATATTGTGATGTTAAATTCTAAATTAGGATGCTGATGCTGATTACAGTATAATATATTTGCAGGATCTACAACCAGGCCCATCTTGGCACAGGGACCATATACCAATGGAAAACCAGGCTAATACGGAACAAATGGTGAGGTTCTATATAAAAGTCTTAATAATAATAAAATAGTACTTATTTGATAATATGGACATCTCGATTTAAAAAAAAAATATTACAGTTTCAGGCTAGATCCCCACCTGCAGTGCCTCATAGGAGTAATGCCCCAATTGCCTCTTCATGTAAGGTTAACTTAATTATAATTTGGTTAATTATTGGTTTAGTGTAAAAAGAACTCCATAGTAGTGATTGATTCCCAGATTGGGCCCAGTTGTTGGGATTTTCTGTAGGTTTTTTTCAACAGCAGCCCAAATACTTATTCAATCAACATGCCATTATTTTATGTATGCTGTTTTATCTATTTAATGGTATTAATTGT
The DNA here is from genome assembly GCA_948098905.1 of Tiliacea aurago. Lineage (NCBI taxonomy): Eukaryota > Metazoa > Arthropoda > Insecta > Lepidoptera > Noctuidae > Tiliacea > Tiliacea aurago. Next base: position 21,907,592 of record OX402578.1, read on the forward strand.
TATACCTCTAGTTACTTAGTGATTTGTTACATTTTTATGTTCATAGCACCTCGTAGGCGTCGAACGGCACGACGCCGTCTGATCCAGCGCTCACCACCTTCTCAAAGGCAGTCACAAATGGCGAACCTGACCGAACGTTTTGTCGCCATTGAAGAGAGGCGTTTGGAAAACGAAAGGCTCCTTATTGACAACCAGCACAGGATGTTAGAAACTTTTAAAGAAATAAGTGAGTCTTGGTCAAGGCAGACCCAAGCACTGCAGGATTTATGTGCATCCATCAGACGAGGGAGTTAAATGTCCAAATATGGATCTACTTAGAATTAAGTTAGATAATAAGTTTTAATAGATGTTCAGAAATTTAAATCCAAATTTAAGTGTAAGTAGTTTTTGTAGTACTTAAATGTTGTTTTTAATGGTAAATAAAAAAGAAAACATAATAAGGAGGTATCTATTTAATTTGTCATGCCCATAATGTATGCACATTTAATACTTATGTAAAAATAGAGACAGGTATAAATATGTACCTACTACTTATAATCTAATAATTTTTCATAATAAACCTATCATATTATTTGACATCTTAAATCTAAGACGTATTTGTAATTGTTTAACATAAGAAGTTAATACTGATTAATCTATTATTCAATTCTATTAACATACACAAATTATACTTTCATTTAAATTTAAAATGCCAATTTATCTATTTAATTTCTCATGCCCCATAATGCACATTTAAAATTTATGTAAAAATAGAGACAAAGGTAATAAGATAAGTAATTATAATCTAATAATTTTTCATAATAAACCTATCATATTATTTGACACCTTAAATCTAAGACATATTTGTAATTGTTTATCATAAGAAGCTAATACTGATTAATCTATTATACAATTATAATAACATACACAAATTATACTTTCATTTAAAATTAAAATGCCTATTTAGTGTACCTAATCAATTATGGTGAGTCGGTATATCTAAACACTAAAAGGAAAGCATATTTTAGATATGACGTGCTCGCCATAAAAGATTAACTAAATCTCGCCTACATATCTGCCCACTCACTAAGTCATCATGTGATGGAGCTTGATGTGTCAGGTTTTCAATTAACCTAGATTCTTCATCTAAGTCACATTGGTCTAACTTAGGAGCTGGCAGCCCGGCTCGATTACACATGTTGTGTAAAACACAGCAGGCTATCACAATTTTTCCCACCGTGATTGGATCATAGTGCAATACCCTGTGAACTAATAAACATCTGAACCGCCCTTTCAGTATTCCAATAGTCCTCTCCACACTGTTCCGGGCACTGCTGTGCAAATTATTGTAATGGCTCTCTGGAGTCCCAGTTTCTGGATTACTAAATGGAGTCATTAAATAAGGCCTTTGAGGATATCCTGAGTCACCTGAAATCAATGAATGAAGGTGGAATTAAGTGCAATCTTGACTTGAGTTTAAGTTATTATTGAATTATAAATAATAACTTACCAAGTAAGTACACTTTTTCTTCATTATTGTTTAAATTTTCCAAATGCTCCTTTACTCTAATGTTTGAAAAAACAAAACTATCATGGGTTGCACCCCCAAAAGTCACATCCATATGCAAATGTTCAGATCAGCATCATTAATCTGAAATAAATAAGTATAATAATTAGGGATTCTTTATAATTTTTCAAAAGTATATTAGTAAAGAGAGACCAACAGTTTACATACAATTAAAACATTCCTGGCATGATAGCCTTTTCGGCAATAATATCTCTCCTCGTGTTCTTTAGGACGTATCAGGGAAATCAGGGTGCCATCAACGCAACCTAGCACCCCTGGAATTTTGAATTTCTCATAAAACCTGTAATCAGCATTCAAAATTTCAAACAATGAATGGCTCTTGTTTTTAACAAGACTCGAAAAACTAGTAACATGAAAATGTAGGTACTTTTGATACTTGCCTTGACTTGAGCACTTGTCGATCATTGTGGTTTTGCGGAAGTCTAATATATTTACTAATGATGTTCTTATTATTTAGAGCATCAAAAACTTCATGGATTGCCCTAGAGACAGAAGTCTGAGATATGTAGGTGTCTACATTCTTGCCAATGATTTTTTGGTAACTTCCATTAGCCAAAAATGATAGAGTGCATAATATCTGAAACATCAGGAATTCAATAGTTAGTGTGTGGTTACCCATCATAACTCAAGAAACTTAACTGTAACTCAGTGTAAAAAAACCTTTAGCCTCTTGGTTAAACCACTGGAACGAACTCGCGGACGCATGTATGGAGTTAAGTCATTTTCCAATAAATTAATTAAATCCTCAGAAAGCCTATAAATATGAATAAACTCTGTATCACGGGATATTGTTTTAAACTTTCTTATTTGTTTCGCCTGTCGAGCTTTCTTCAGATCATCACTTTTCTTAGCTTCTTCTAATAAATGTAGCTTTATAATTAACCGAGCTGCCATTTTTTCAAATAAGAATCGAAACTTTTCAATTTAATTTATGAACAGTTTATTATTTTAGTCAAGAGTACGCACGAATCACCACGAATATTGTAGCTTTTGGATTTGACAGTTCTAGGCGAGGCTGTGGGCGAGGCTGTAAGCGACTTCGTAGCTGTTTTTTGTAAAGGAATACCAAAATGTATGAAGAACTGTCAATTTGCCCTCCGACGCCCTCCGTTGAGTAGTTTTAACTCACGGCCGTCACAGCCTTGAGCGCTAGTGTAGCTTTACGTAGCTTAGTGAATACAAAACTGAGTTTCACCGCTGTGCCAGCGCTGCACACAAAGCTGTTTTCTTAGAGAATAGCATTGCAGATTATAAGCAGGTGGGAGTTTTAGGCTAGAGGGAGTTAAGTTAGGAGCTGTCGTAAGATAGCGAGTATTAATTATTATGTTAAATATAGTTGGGTTAATGCCCAGATAATTATGATAATTTAGTATATAACGCTGTGGATGTGTGTGTGTATTGTTGGTGCGACTGGGTGAGTCTTACATTATAATAATTATCTCAGGCTGATAGTATTATTAAACACCATGTGTGTTAGTACAGTACATTGTGTACAGTGTTGTAATGGAGTAGTTATTAATGAACATTTATTCTAGCATGGCGAAACTACTTTCACATAATATTATCATACTTGATAATTAATGTTTTCTCTTGTATTACTTGTCCATCTCCCAATCCGTACCTTAACAGATATTTATCATTGGCGTTTGTTTATAGGGAGATGGAGAAGGCCTTCCGCTATACTTGACACTAAGCATTATTGCTTATGACCTATGACGATTGATGACCTTTAACTGACGCATCACATTTGGAAGGCAGAACCGTAAATACTCACAGTTCGTTTAAAGCAAACTAGGTTAAGGCCAATCTGTATTGCATCTATATATAAATCAATCAAACTTTAAAGATGATACTGTTTCCAAAAAAGTCTTGCCACAGAACGCATTGTGTGACGCTTGGTGACGTGCATTTCAAGGGAGAGGGTTAGGCTTTACTAAGTACTCCAACTGAATTGGTAGACGTTCTAAGGACGCTAGGGACCGTGTCTCATTAAAACCCTCCACACGGCTGTTATTAGGCCAATACTTAATCGACACTATTTAATGAGACACGCTATCTGGATGCAAGCCGCTAATCGCCGCAAGCTCCTCTACATGGGAAGTTTAATGAAATGTGGACTGACGAAATACCATTCCGGCGTACACCAAGTTCGATCGCAATGAATTCTGCTAGAGACTAAGTCTACGCTACGCTCGTGCAAGTGTTTGAGTAATCTTATTAAAATGGGCTAAGCCACCGCGTAAGGGTCTTAAATATTAGTACGCGTTTAAAACTACGCCATACTTGTCTTCCTCAATGGCAGTTGGACTTCGTAGTACTCTGTCATAGAATTGAGTAGGACAATTAGGGAATTATTTAGTGCTTAGGGAACGTGCTCTATTAGAACCGTATTAGTGTCCTCATATATGTTCTATGCGTTAAGTCTATCAGAGCACGTATAATGAGACAAACGTTGTAAAACGGTTCCCAGTCTCCCTGACGTGGGTATATTGTAAACAGATAAATTAACGTAGTTATAAATAATGAATTTAAGCACAAGCGTAACGATTCCTTTAGTTAAAGCTCTTGTAAATAGACAGCGGCACTTTGGGGCTGTCTATAATACTAGGCCATTGAAAGAGTTGATCCACAACTCTTATCAATGAAATTAATCTTGAGATAAGATTCTTTTCTCTATTATCTAGTAACTAATCCTAGAATTTTGTATTATCTGCCTTCGATCAATAATAAGGCTTTAAGAGAGATTATCAAAAAACTCTGTTAAGTAATGACTGACTAAATACCTGTTACGCTAGCGTATGGGTTATTCACAAGCTTAATTATAATAATATACTTAGCATCGCTCCATTGTTTATTAACTTTCTAAAACCACACTCAATTTCATAAGTATGAATTCCTAAATCTTATTTATCATTTCTTTTAATCCTTTCCTTACTCTGTTAATGAGATAAGGCGCTAGGCTTCTTTATATTTGGAATTCACTTAATCTCTGTCAGTGGGAGTGTGTCCAGTCTGGAGACGAACGCTACAGGGTCGTACGGTGGAGGGGTGCGACCTTTTCCCCAAAGAGGGAAACTGACCTAAACACTAATATTAACAGAATTAGGAAAAACGAAATTTTTATCAGCCTGGGGTCATTTTGGAACAGTCACACTAGTTAAAACTATATAAAGGATGTTATTATAAAACTCACCTACAAAACTGCCGACTAAAATTTGAAACTACATGCCACAAGAAGGAAGTATATTTTTACACAAAGTTAGTTCCACGTAAAACTTTACGTAGATTTATTAGTATGCTCTGTGGACTGCGAATTTTATTCTGCATACTATACAAATAGCAATACTAACGGCACTATAAATTTACCAACCTGTCAGTCGTTTACGTCCTATGAGAGTTTGAACTAGGTACTCAATAAAAAGCAACTACCTACCTACAAACCCGTGAAACAGATGGATAAGTTCTCATTTTCCAGCTGGACGATGGGGCTATTCATTGTATAAAAACATTGTATGCAATAGTTTAAGCTTTGAACCAATTTTACTAAATTAATTCTTGACTCAAAAGCATGAGAATTTCAAGTGAGAAAGAAGGAGAATTGTGGTTAGTTTAAATTCACCAAACGGTGTTACCGTAATCAAAATTCTCTAATATCGTAATTAACAATAAAAAAAAACCAGTCAAGAGTGAGTCGGACTCGCGCACCGAGGGTTCCGTACGTATACATGATGTTGATGATTTCTGAAAAACTGTGCTATTTAGAGACATAGTTTTATTTTTCCTGTAATTTTTACATACACTTCTATCACATAGAATAATTTCAGATTTTTAACTATACAAACTTCGGAGATAAGAAGGGGGAACGGTATTTTTTTTTACATTTTTGGTCAAAAGTTGGAAACTATGCGACCTAAAAAAAAAAAAAATGTTTGAAAATGTGCAAACAGCGTTCTTTCATATGATACCCCATATGCTCTAGTAGCCCCACTTCAAATTTTTAAGACCCCCTTTCAGTCCCTTTTGCCAAAAAGATATATTTTTTTAATTTTTTTTTTTGTTTGCATAATAGTTGGGCAAACGCTATCTAAAACTATTCTAAATTTGAAGTTGATAGCATAAGTGGTTCTTGAGATATCCAAGTGTGACAGACAGACAGACTTAGTCTCACCATAAGGGTTCCTTTTTACCATTTTGGTACGGAACCCTAAAAACAAGAAAATAAATAAGAATTGTAATATAAGAAATTTGCTCATTAAAAACATAGACTAAATTTATTAACTTTATTAAACGACTGCTACATTAATTACTCTTTCTTTTCACTCTTCATTTTGATCGCAGTATAGTGTTAAAATGCATAGAGAACGATGCTGCCCTTTCTCTTTCTTTTTTAATAAAACATTGCCCCACACTAGGAATTTCTCCTGTATCGTGGGTGCGTTTACAAACATTTAAATTCACATACACAAACAGCCAGACCCGAAACAACTAATTGTAGGTCATACAAATATTTTTTCCGTGCAGGAATCAAACCCGCGACACGCAGCGCAGCAGTCAATCGCTCAACTAACTGCGCCAACCGTGCCCGTTTCTCTAGTAACTCTCTTAGTCGCCTTTTACGACACTCACGAGAAGAGATAGGATGGTGCTATTCTTTACGTCCGGAACCACACGGTGCATCATTTCTTCCCAATCAAATCTTTCTTCCTTGTATTTATTGGTTTTAAACCGTCTTTCGAGACACAAGATTATGATTAGGTACCGGTAGAGGCGGGTTACTTTGACCCTAGGACATAACTTTGACCCAAATCGAGAAAATGTTTGAACTACCCGCCGTGTCGCGACCACACAACCGATCGTCGTAGGTCCTTCGGCAACTAATAGATGGCGATAAAGACGCGTTCTCGCGAAACTGACTCGATTGCACATCACTATATTTTCACCCCATTTGAAGTTTTGACAGTAACACTGGCGTATTTTTCTTTTGCAAACTTTGCAATTTTTTTTAAATATAATGTTGTGTGTTAATTTTAAATCGTATTTTAATTTATTTCGAACTTTTTTCTTACATAAAACCCCTCCTGGATAATCAATCTTACCGCCCTTGATGGTTTCTTTGGCGACTCATAGCTGCAAGTACGTTTTTCACCGATAAAGTTCATGGGGTTAAAGAAGCCCTTTCCTAAGAACAACTTTGGCCCGAACTTTAATTTAAAAAAAAAACAAATTACGTTTATCATAATTTTCTAAAATACACTTCGGATCTAGTTGATTACAACCTTGAGCTTCTATATAACATACAAGAACACTAAAAATATAATACCAATAAAAACTACAGATCAAATTCGAAAATTATTTGAAAAAAAAAGTGAAAAATAAAAAGCTTTGTAAAAAATAAAAATAACCGACTACCAAAAATAACACTACAACGTGAAAAATAACTTTATAATTTAACAAACAAAACTTTAATAATTTCGGAAGTCGGTGTCTTTGGATCTGTATTTGAGTTTTTTGCCACCGACTTCCGAAATTAAAGTTATTTTTCAATTTGTAGTGTTATTTTGGTAGGTAGTCGGTTATTATTTTTTTGTAAAAAGATTTTTTTTTTTTTCACTTTTTAGTGGGTCAGTTTTGAATTTGTCTAAGTTACAATAGCCTAATGTTAACTGCTTATCACCTTTTACAAAATATTGCTTTTCCCGATGCTGGAACGTTGATTGTTGAGGAGTTCTCCTGGGAAGAACCAGGAGAACTGCCACTCACCATATGCATAGTGACGAGCATAAATTGCTTAATCGCAACCCGTTAAATAGGCACTCATTATTATATTGTTCCGGTGGCCATCTGTGGTCTCCATCAGTTCCATTTCACCAAATGGTGCTTTTCGAGAGCAAATGCACGATTTACTATAAAAAATACCCAAATCGCTATAGGTTTGCATATAAAATTTGAGGGTTTCCCTCGATTTCCATGATGAGATTCTGATTTGGTGGCAATGGGACCACCTCGGAAGTATACCCTTTCAAACAAAAAAAATATTTTCAAAATCGGTTCATAATTGACGGAGTAATCGCGTAACAAACATACAAAAAAAAAAAAAACAACCCGCTATTACGGTACTGATGAAGACGATAATCGTTAATTGAATTAATTCCTTAATCGAATGGACAACATTGTCAAACATTAAACTTTTATGTGTCTTTTTTTTGTAATGTGCGTCTTATTTGTGCAGAATAAACAATTTTATTTACTTTCTTTTCTGTGTAATTCATAATTATTGAGAAAGTCTAACTCACTCACCTTAATTTCGAGGCATCGTTCTCATGGATACCCTGAACTGGGTTCAACCCGAAGCACTGCCCCACTGTCAGGGTCACCTTCATAGCTGACTGGAAGGTGATTCGAGGTTTGTCCTTCTCTGGTACCACCTGTTTTTGGTACTGAACTTGTACAGGGTCTGAAAAGAACAGTAGTTTCATAAACAGATTGAGATTGTTAACGGGTTTCCGGCTTTTCTGCAGGGTATTTTTTGGGATTGTCCAACTAGTTTCTTAATGTCTACTAATGTAAAGGTGTTTCCGGGCTTAGGTAAAGTTGGTTCCAGTTTGTGTTGACAACACAGTCACATTTCGTTTAAGCAGTTCCACGAATACATAGATATATGTGGAAAGTTAAAAACATATTTATAATGATCCAATTCCAATTCCAATTTTAAAATAATGGCTCCATCGTTTTACCGATGATTCTGCCAATGTCAAGGTTGAAGGAGACAAAGTGTATTCACTGAAGTTGACCGGTTGTATTGCCTATCTAATTCAATTAATTCTGGATCCGATTGAGTAGCCTGTAAAAACAACACAAAATATTTGTTAGTACATATTCTTAGTAAGCAGACAACACAAATTAACTTTATTATGAGACGAACATTAAGAACCACAAATATGAGTTGATATGTTAAAGTTTGATGATAATCAATAAAATAAATTTTTGGAGTGTTTTAACTAATGGGGAATCAACGAGTGTTAAGAGAAATGGTATATTAATAGGTCTGGGAAAATTAGGGGGGAGCATATCATAAAGAGGTACCAAAAGATTACGACAAGAGAAAAATATGTGCTCAAGAGTACCCTCTTCCACACCACACTCGCAAAGGGAATGATCCCGAATGCGTAGTTTGACCAAAAACACTGGAGTGCAAACATGTCCTAGTCTGAGTCGTATAATAATAGATGAGATAAATTTATTCAATTTCTTATTTTTAACGAACCAGGGTTTAGTAGGGATGTTGGGTTGGATACTGCCATAATATTTGCCCTTAATTGCCCTTGATTTTTGCCATAGATCATCCCAAGACTTCATGAGACGAGGTTTAGCTAGACAACGGACGTCCCGAGCCGGTATATTGGAAAAAGACGTACAGCCTGTCCGGATAGACTGCTTAGCATAGAAATCAGCTGAAAAAGTTGATAGATACCTGTCATTATATTTTTTACCTACAAACAAATAAAAAGTAACAATAATCTTTCAATTAAGATTGCTCATTACATCAAGTGAATCCACGTTTTATAGTGACCGGTCAAAGTCAAAGTCAAATTATTTATTTCAAATAGGCACATAAAATCAAGAATCGAATTTGAACGTCAAGAATTACAAAAAAAAAATGAATTGATTCTAGTTGCCCCTTCCAAAAGGTAGTTTCGTATGGAGAAGAATGGGAAAGAAACTCCACCGTTACTCTTTTAAAAATGTTTCACAATATTTTGTTTATGTACATTAATTATATGATTGAAGTATATGTGAAGACGATGCACCTAGAATAAAATTACTATGCCACAATAGGTAAAAAGAATTAAAAATGAAGCAATGAAAAATAACTTGATCGATTGTAATGTATCTCGTTGGTATTAATAGATAAATAAACTTAATTATGAGATATATACACGGTGCTCACATATTTACAAATATCGCAAAAATATTTGCTTTCCTAAAAAAAATGAAAAAATGTAATAATAATAAGTCAGTGTGTGAGTTTAGGTAATCACTGAATTTAAAATCAATGTCATTAAAAAAGCCTCTAACTTGTAATATGCTTGTTTACAAAGTGTACCTACTTCTAATATGTGTTTTAAATTTTCTTTAATTTAATTGTAATATATCACAAGGTATCTTGTTGTAACATTTAACACAATACCCCATAAAAGATGTATGTACTTACTTTAGATAATCTGAAAAATAGTTGATCTATTTTATCTTTATTTCTAGTATTATAATTATGTCTATCACTTTTCTTTTTAAAAATATGTAGATTTTTCCTTACATACATAATATTTTCATAAATGAACTGGCATAAACGAAGCTTCGTTTTTGTTTTCGGCCATTTTCGGCCAACACATCATGATCCAGCCATGTTTTCATTTACAGCCATAAACTAGCCGAAGGCTTCGGCCAAGCAGAAAATCAGAAGTTCATGAATTTCCGCGCGTCATTCGGCCTATTTCGTAAAGTTCGGCAATGTCAGATGACGTTCGGCTAACTTCGGGCTGAATTGGGTCCACTCGTGGTTTCACTCAGCTTGTTTTAATAGAATAGAAACTTTATTATCAGACACATAGTCCATATGTTACAAAACATTACAATAAAACACACAATATACATAAAATAAAATAACATGCACGTTAAATAAAATAAACACAAATATACCTAAAACTATTTAAGTCATTGGAATGACGCCCTGTGTGTCGTCATCCAATGCCACATTATGGGGTTTTCCATCCTGCTGGCCATTAGCCAAAAGACTGTTGGGACTATCACGCACTCGCCGCATCAGGGACGCTATACGCAGATGCATCAGCGCGTAAAAATCTGGCACGCCAGTTTCCGCGAACATCCCGACGTACTGCAAAAGCGTGGTAGTCCCAACATCACCCTGAAGGCATTGTTATACTAAACTCGCAGAGCACTGTAGTAGTTTTTTGTATAACTGACCCATAGGGCGCACGAGTACAGTGACTGGCAATATGTCCTAAAGAGTGTTATTTTTACCTCTTCTGTACATCGTGCAAACCTACGGGCCAGCATGTTACATCTAACTGCCAATGCTCTGCGTTCCATGTCCAAATCCGTATCATCGGACAAACTGTCAGTCACCCAGTATCCCAGGTACTTGACCCGTGTCACTCTGGTAAGCGGGACGCCCCCTAAGGTGACTGATGAAACTGTGTCATAACATTTGATACCCAAGACCAAGAGCTCACTCTTGGTTGCATTGTACCTGAGACCATTGGCCACCGCATAGTCCTCACAGACTGATACGGAGAAGCCTTCTCAGGGCACCGATCGATGGGTTCAGCAACACCATATCGTCCGCGTAGCTGATATTATTAATACTGTGTCCATCAATGGAGCACTGTACTGTAGCGGCATCGTCATCGCCACATGGGAATTACGCGTCACACTGACGTCACGCAAAATCCTGCATCGCGCAAACAGAGTTTACCGCGCGACTAGCATATACAACATAACTTTTAGTTTAAGCGAAACCTGAATATAGTTTGTTCAGAATAAGGAACTCAATCGATTTCAATAATTTTTACACCATGTTATATTTTGTCCCAAAAATATTTAGTATGATGGAAAATGTTATCAACATTCAATTACTTACAATACAATCGCCGTACGGTTAGGTAATTACTGCTAAATTATTATCAATGAGCGCAAGACGACCCTGGAGGCGCGGGGATTTCGTTAGCATGTTTTTGTACGGACAACCCGGTAACATAACAACCTTATAACTTTGTGATTTTTCATGATACAGTTTTTAAATTTTGTAAATAGATTCTTTACATAAAATTACTAGACACGTGTTTCAGGTTTCGCATATTTATACTAAAATAATGTTGCATACAACGTCCCGACATCAATCGTCGGGCAGTTTTCCACCAGACACAACACCTGTCTGGTCGGAGGATTCTCCCTTTTCTATAGAGGATGAGTGAACTTTACACCCTGTTTCTCATACCTGTATTTATTTTATTTATTATTCACTTTAATTAACACGGTTAAACCAATTACATTAATTAAAGGCAGAGACACATACACATAGAAAAGATAATATAAAATTTTAAAATTCTGGTAAAAACATAAAAACAATAGAAAAAAAAATAGAAAAAAAAAACAATACTTTCAAGAATCCCTCACAGTATTTCAGGCATGCCAATAAAATCTTCGTCCATTCATCCGCAAACAGATCGTTTGTTGGATTAGAATCCAAGAGATCATTAAGTGCGACCAGAGTGCGAGGTACTAGGGACTTAGCACGCGAAACGGTGCGACATGGAGGCACAGCAAACACAAAGTATCGGGCCAGCACAGCATGCAGGTCAGGTGCGTCAATAGTGCCACGGAGCGTCTTGCAGGCTATCGTGAGCTGATCTCGTACCCGTTCTCTATACAATAGGCTGCGGCAGTTCAAGTGGAGCCGTGGACAATTTGGTACTCCCGGTACTTCGATGAGCCACAATGCGATTTCATTGTGTAGCTGTATCTCATCTCCTGTCATGTTCTCTATGCAATAACACCTCCATTATGCAACACCTGTGCGAGGCCAGTGCTAACGCTGTTGATGTGACCGAATTCTGGTCGAAGTACTTAGCTTCTGACGTTTCATAAGTGCCCATGTAGGTTTATGTGAAATAAAATAATTTAAATTTGAGCATACACAGGCTGTCCCGTAAATAATGGATAACTTTGATATAGCATATTATTAAAGATCTTATGGCCGTTCTAAAAAAATATAAAAACAAAATATCCCACGTAGTACTTACCTAAGATTTTTTTCTAAATCTTTTTAACTTATTTTACATTCTTCTTCAAAGGGAAAAAGAATTTAAACAAAATTATTTGTTTTGTTTCTACAAATAAATATACCCTATGAAATCGAACGGCATGCGTGGCAGCGCGGCTTGAGCGAAACGCTCAACATTGTTTGAAATATAAATGCTTTAATTAGCATATCTTGCAAAATACCTACATCATTATTTTATTATAGTTGTTTTGCTAAGTAATGTTTGTATAATAACAAATGCCTCTTCTCTCCTAACTCACTTATTTTGCTGTGCCCAACAGGGTCCATATGATCTAATTATAAGATTACCATCTAAGAATATCTACATGTGGAATGCAATAAAAGTATTGAGTATTGTTTACCCGACCCTTTAGCTAAGTAAAACATATAAAATATTAAAAATACTCACAATTCCAGTCGCTCTTATATTTTTTAAACTGTTCCAAAGAGTAGAGATCCATCGTGCAGCCCGGCGCGATCCTGCCCCATGTTTTGTAAAAGTAACTATCCGTATTTACTCCGCCAACGCCGATATTCGAGATAACGGTAGTCCATCCATTTTGCATTGGCGTTCTGTAAGAGTTAATAACTATTTGTTATTGCAATACTGGGGAATATTATGTCTAAAGTGGTAATTTATCAGCCTTTTTATTGAGTGGGTTAATCTTTTAATATACAGGGTAACTTTTGTATTCAACAATGCGTAGGTATCAACTTATTGATTTTAGTAACATAATTTAAAACTATAGTAGATTACAGACGTAAAGTTAGAGTAAACCTAAACAAATTAAAAATATCTTAAAAGCCTACTTTACTGTGGGGAAGTATGGAATGGAGGGTGTCAGCGTGTAGGTTCTCAGCCATAAAAAGTGAGCAACTAGTTAAATAAGCTTATAGCACACATAATCTTATTATAAGTAGATTAAGCGCTATATTTAATGTAAACAAATAAGAAAAGTTGGATGAAATAAACAGATTTAAATTCAAACATTTTTTTTTTGTCATACACAACCCAGAGTAATCTGAGTTGATGACGCTTTTGACACTACCTATTATTATTTTGTTATGTAAGTACTTTTTGTTTCAGCTATTACAAATACTTTGCCTCAAATGCAGTGAAATGTGACTACATCAACATTCATCATAATTTCAGTCAAAAGACATCCACGACCGCTGGGCATAGGCCTACCCCAAGCACCGCCACTTCGACCGGTTCTGTGCTTCTCGCATCCAGCGGATTCCTGCGGCCTTCACAAGGTCATCGGTCCACCTTGTGGGGGTCCTTCCAACGTTACGTCTTCCGCGGTCGCCACTCCAGAAGCTGTCAGCCCCATCGGCCATCTGCTCTGCGCGCAATGTGCTCTGTCCACTGCCACTTAAGTTTGGCAATTCAGGCTATGTCGGGCTCGATCAACATTGATCAAAACTATTGTTTTCAGGTTAGATATTCCGAAAAAGGATCTTTTTGTCAAGCAACTTACAATTAAGTATGTCAGACTCAGAACCCTATTGTTGACCTAAAACAATCAAGTCTTAATCGAGTTCTTTGATCTTGATTAAAAGTCTCTTTTAACAACAAAGTAAAGCTATTGTCAAGAGTTTGCTTCCATTATACTTGAAGGTCTACATTTGTACATAAAAGTACTTTTTTCTCAGTACGAAAAACCAGGATATTTTTATCCCGTGGTCTCTTACTTTGTTCATGTAATCTCGAGTATAAACACACTCTGTATATGAAATAAAAACACTTGAGTTTTACAAATTTCCCTATAACCGATTGAAGCATTGTTTTTCTCCCCTGCTATAGGATGTAAACCCTGTAGGTAGGTAAGTGCTGTGCAACTGTGAGGCCTAGTATAAAATATTAAATACACAAAAGAGACAATTTAAGTAGGTCATCATTCTGCCGAAAGACATCCACTGCTGGACATAGGCCTCTCCCAAGTACCGCCTCTTCTGACTAGTTCTGTGCTTTTCGTATCCAATGGATTCCTGCAGCCGTCACAAGGTCAGTCCTTTTTAAGTTGGTAAGGCAGAATATTTAATTTGCACAATTATAGTAAAGACTTTTTTGAGAAAAACTTACCCCCGTATTCGAAGTCTTTCCTCGATCAATTTTTTGTCTCCATTCATCGTCATTGTAATAGAAAGGTCTTGAGTTGAACAGATTGTTGACTACTAATATTTGAACAACGCAGAGTTGAAGCTATTTTCTAGGTAACGTTTTTGAATATAAGGCTTGTCTAATAACACTCACGATAAACAACGACACAACCCTATTCTTGTACAATAAAGTCACATTTCACAAAATACTTCAATCGTTCGAAAAATACAAAAAAGGTGATTAATAATAATTGGCCTATCTGTGATACAAAAGTGATCGTTGCAGATTAAAATGCAGGCAATCACATCGAGTATTGCGACAGTTTTTTTGTTTCAGAAACTATTATTTATTTAAAGCTATCGGACACTAATGGTTTTTAAATGTTCGGCAAATATAAATGGAGCACCAATTATTTTGATGTTGTTTTTTTATTTTGAGGGCTTTCGTGTTTTGTATAAAATTATGATGTTTTGAAATACCAACTGGCTAGTTGTTGTTTTGATAAATAGATGAAGACCTGAAACAAGAATCTAATAAAAATCCGTTATCTAATTATGTTCCAAATGACTACTATTCAAATTCAACTACCTATGTAATTATATATCGCAGCGTTGGTGTTAGTATACTGTTTCACTGATTTTGATAAGCACCAGGAATGGTTAAAGCTTTCATGATTACTCCAAAATCCTAATACTACATTAAAGATTGTTTCAGCAAAATGGTGCCGTATTAACCTAGTTATATAAATTATTTTATAATTGAATAATTCTGATATTCGTTCATAATACTACGAGTATTTCATGATTAAACTTCTCAGTAGTTCTCAGGTACGAAATTGAGTATTAAAACCAAATTATAGACAGCACTCAACTTTTTTACAACTTTTATCTCGAGTCTTGTCATATATTAAGGACATTCGAAGCTTCATAAACTTTACTAAAAAAGCTCACACAAAACTTAGAAATGTGTATGGCCTATTAGTGGTTATTCCTACGGGCCAAGCACGGGCGTGTCGAGACGTTTGTGATAAGACATGATAAATTATTATGTCATATCAATTTGTACTAGGATTTTATGACAAAACAGTTTTATCGCTCAAACTGTGATAAAATGTGTGACTCAAGTCATGTCACAGTAGGCCGTGCTCGGCCCTCTGAGTGCTTGTGCATGTCTTATCTATATCGTGATAAAGGAACATTTCCTAATAAAAAAAATCTTTCATCATCATCATTCCAGCCGAAAGAGGCCGCCCACTGCTGGACATAGGCCTCCCCCAAAGGGGCGGGGTTTTCCATAATCGCCACGTTTGACAAGCGGGTTGGCGATCGCAGTATGGTGTTAAAATACATAGAGAATGCTGCTGCCCATTCTCTAGTAAGTCCCTTAGTCGCCTTTTACGACACCCACGGGAATAAATGGGATGGTGCTATTTTTTACGTCCGGCACTAAACGGAAAAAAAAATCTTTACGTTTATAAAATACATAATTATCTACCTTTAAAACACAGCAGGCAGCCCCAATAACATTAACCTGGTAACTGACCTGCAGACATCGATAACTGCGGAAATGACATGTTGAATTGTTGATGCACGGCTTATATAATTTGTGTAGCCTGCACGTGTCAATTGGATAAACTTTGTTTTACATGGAAAAGGCCGTTACTACACTACCGGACACCTGAATCGAGCAACCCTGCATATTTTAGTTTAAATATCTTCTTTTTTTTTCTATTGTTTTTCTCTTTATTTATCTTCTTGGAACCTATAACAAGTCACGTCAGCCCCATCATTTCCGAAACAAGTTAGGTGAAAGGGATTTCTTCATTAAAAAGGTAAATTTTTTAAGTGGTACTTGTCCAGATCGTATTCTAAAAGCTATTTTAAGTAATCGCTTACCCAGTTTAACATCGGTAAACCACGGTATCCGAGGAGGCTCACATTGCAAAATATCTTTTTAAATAGTGTGATAGTACAAAGAAGAAAAAATGTGGTTTCGAAGCCAGTCACTCACTATCATTTCCGTTTGTCATTGTTTGAAAATTGAAATCGGAATTAATAAATAATAATAATAGAAAAAACGGATAAACTGCAATATGTCGTCTTTTCGCGTTTCTCAGGGGCAAAATTAGCGTTAAATTAGCGACGGTTGTCGTGAGGTTCGGCATGGAAATAATTAATACCACTATGACGTGCTGTGGGATGTTCTTCCATGCTTCCCAAGATGGCAGTTTTCAGCTCCTGCAAAGTTTCTGGAGCTGGGTGGTTAGTTCGAACACGCCTCTTCAGCTCATAAATACACTATTAGATTCATGTCAAGACTGGAAATTCTATTACTGCGATACTAACGTCATGCAAGTATTCTCGAATAATTCATGCAGTGTGCGCGCTTGCATTATCATGTATAAAAATGAAATTCTGGCCCACAAACTCTGCATATGGCATCACATGAGCGTCTAGGTATTGACGAATGTATCTGTCGCAATTTAGTGGCGCCAATCGTGGCCTCGTCACAACCTCAAGGCCAGTTTATCCGTCGGTGGAAATGCCGACCCAGACTATCCATGACCCACCACCATAACTCACCTTCCCTTCAGTGTAACATTGCTGAAAATATTCTCCCTGTCTGCGATAGACTTTCCTACGTTCATCATGCTATACATCATAATCTAGGTTTTATCCGTAAAATGAACCTGACTCCAGTGACATTGAGTTCAATGCAAATATTCGCGGGCAAACTGTAGGCGTGCCATTCTGTGAGCCCGTGTCAGTTTGGGACCATTGGGCTTATAAGGTTATACGTTCTTCGAGTCTCCTAACTCTTCAGTTCGAACGCAAACAGTCCGTCCATGAAAGTCTCGAAGCTGTTCTTGGACCTGTACTAAGGTCAGGTGACGATTACGCAGGCTGTAATGAGCCGGTTTCGTTGACTTGGATGGCGCACGAACCCGCCAGTCCCCTGGTATCGATGTATTCTTTGAACGGCAGAACGACATACATGAAGTTGCACACTTACGTTTCCCTGACTAAGTTCAGACTGAAGAACTGCCACAGCTTACGCGGCTACTGCAGGTGTAGTATCCATAATTTGAAAGTCAGATTGGATTAAAAATAAGGCAAAACAATTTCGATACTACGTATATATCGCAAAACAAAACAATTGCTGAATTGTTTTACGCTCTAATCAAAGCTTGTTGCTTCTTTAACAGCGACCAAACTCCGATTTTCTTCTCTTTATCAAATTCATGATTTCAAATTTGGAACACTATTGATACCGAAATTATGGCCAGTATGTCAACTTTAAACTGCATAAAAACATTTTCTCTGACTTATCATTGTTGTTATGTTTTTATACATAAAAATGCAATTTGGCTCCATTTATGAGTCCGGAAGTGTAGTTTGTTTTTCTACAATTTGTTTGTTTAGTAATAGGTATCATAAAAAGGCCGCAAGAAACACACTGATCACGGCTAGTTAAAAAAACAAGTGGGGTCGTAATGTAGAACTCCTTGTAAGAAACAATTTGGCTACCACTACTACTTCTACCCTTAAGTAGCGTCGCTGTATTTCAATTTAAAAAAATAAAAGGGCCGTTCAAATAATAGGCACAACATGAGACTACGACGATTCTGGATAATAGACGTCATACTATCTTAAAGGCGACGATAGCCGAATTTTATTGATTTTATACTGAAGATCACGTCTAAACGAGTAGTGTTAATGATTAGAAAAAAATATAGGTATGTTAAATTTGAGCATTTTCTCAATAACTTAATATAGGAATATTTTAGATTATATATATATTACGCGGAGGACAGGGTGTTGTGGCGCAGCCTGGGAGAGGCCTGTGTCCAGCAGTGGACTGCTATAGGGTGAGTTGATTGATATATCATATAGTGAAATTAATTTGTACAGTTATGTCTAACGCGGATAAAAAACTGAGAATGGCGCAAAATCTACCAAGTGTATTTTTCTGAAACGTTCACCAATTTAAAGATAATTTAATTATTGATATTTAAGTATAAGCGTTTTATTAAAATACCTTTGGTTTTGTGTAAAATAAATTAATAATGCGTCATATTGGGGACAGCGCTCCTTGATGGGCGAGTCCTATTACTGGCTGAACGTATGACGCATTGCGTGAGCTCAGTACAGAACACGCAAGCTAAGCACTCAAGGTCACTGGCATATAGTTATTTAGTTTTTTTTTTATGGTAAAACGAAGATGAAAAAAAAAAGTATTCGTTTATTACCTCAAATTGCTCCTAGTGCACCTCACCTTTTCACCATTTTCAACACCTCAAAACAATTTCTTGGTTACGTCTTTAAGCGTTTTGCGTAAAACAAAACAACACTTTTTAGCCTAGCCGAATTTAACCACTACCATCCTGGACGAGCCCCCAAAAAATATGAGAATGGTAGGATTGGTAGAGCAAATAAAATTCAGCATTTATACCAATCATTTATTTTATTTTTAAAGCTATATTATTTAAAATACATAAAAGTAAAGCAAAAAAATCTACCGTCTTATTCTTGGCTCATTTTCGTTCTGACAGATTTTTTTAATTTTTTTTTTTTATAATTTTTTTTTTCCTTCTGGCTTCGCACGGTTTGTGCATTTAGCCAATGTCACGTTTTAGTTCTTGTATAATATTGATGAAATGAATTATAAATGCATGATGATGATATCCCCGCCAACTCCCGTTGAGTTTCAGTAAAGATGTGGCACTTTACTGAGACCTCACGCGGACTTCTTGAGAGAACTTGAAGCGAAGTTACACTGTTTTGTTTCATTAGCCTACACTAATGCACGTTCACAAACACTTCATGGTTAATAATCCACCATTATTACACATTAATATTCGGCCAAACACAAATTTTGGAAAATTAAACAAACTGCTGAACATGACGCTTCACTTTCCCGCCAAGAAGTCCCCTTTTTTGTAATTTATTCTCCAACTATTCCAAAAATCATATAAATAAAGCATCCCACTCGCTATCGTTTGAATACACAACAGCCAAAAATAAAGGTTCCTACTCATTTACTTCTCTAATACCTGTACCTACATAGTTTTATCTATTGCTCCTCGAAATGTAATACCAAGACCATGTAGACAACTTTGCTGTCTATAATTGGTGTTAGACAACGTCATAAGTAAGAGTAATGAACCACTGGAAGCGGAGACGACAAAGTTCACGTGCATCTTGATTAAACCTGTAGGTTTATGTACCGACTGCAAAACAGTTTGGTGTACACGAACAAGCTAGCAGTAAACATCTTTGCACTACGCAAGGAAAACATTTATTGTAATTGCGTGATTGGCAAAATTTTAACCGACTTCCAAAAAGGAGGAGGTTCTCAATTCGGCTGTATGTTTTTTTTTTTTTTTTTGTATGTTTGTTACGCGATTACTCCGTCAATTATAAACCGATTTTGAAAATATTTTTTTTGTTTGAAAGGGTTTACTCCCGAGGTGGTCCCATTGCCAATAAATCAGAATCTGATGAAGAGATCTTATGGAAATCGAGGGAAACCCTCAAATTTTATATGCAAACCTATAGCGATTTGGGTATTTTTTATAGTAACTCGTGCATTTGCTATCGGAAAGCACCATTTGGTGAAGTGGAACTGATGATGGAGACCACACATGGCCACCAGAAGAATATAATAATGAGTACCTATTTAACGGGTTGCGATTAAGCAATTTATGCTCGTCACTATGCATATGGGTAGTGGCAGTTCTCCTGGTACGTACCAGGAGAACTCCTCAACAATCAACGTCCCAGCATTGGGGAAAGCAATAATTTTGTAAAAGGTGATGAGCAGTTAACATTAGGCTATTGTAACTTAAATAAATTCAAAACTGACCCACTAAAAAGTGAAAAATAAAAAACTTTTTCAAAAAAAAAATAACCGACTACCAAAAATAACACTACGAAGTGAAAAATAACTTTAATTTCGGAAGTCGGTGGCAAAAAACTCAAATACAGATCCAAAGACACCAACTTCCGAAATTAAAGTTATTTTTCACTTTGTAGTGTTATTTTTGGTAGTCGGTTATTATTTTTTTGTAAAAAGTTTTGAAGTAAAACTTCTTTACGCACGCTAGACTTGGGGAGTAAGCTGGTGAATGCGTGACGAGAGCGTTACGGAAAGAGGCGATCGGAAGTTGTTTATATTTTAAACATGGAACACGCCGCGTCCCCGCCACGGGCCGTCCCGCTTAATAGGTATTTTTTTAAATTCACACTGGCTGTATATACACTCACAAGACCGCAGTTTTTTTGAAGTAAAACTTCTTTTGCTAGCGAACGGTGATTTCTGTTTTACTTCAGTCGTGTGGTCTAAAGCAAACTCGTTTTTTTTTAACACGAGACGAGTCATGTCATAGAGATGACAACTGGCAATGTGGGATTAAAATAGTAGTTGTCGGTGTGCCTCCTGCTCTTGTCCCTTGTTACTTATTTTTTTTTACCTTATTATTCTTCCATTCTGACTCTCCCACTCCATCCATCAACATTTATATTAATCACTCTTTTAGTTGCATGGTTAGGTGTGCCTGTATACCTGTCTCTTTTGCTGTCTGTACACATCCGCAGGTGGGAGCGTTATTACACCTTGTGACGTTTAATATATCTACTATGGAACAAGTAGTTATTCAACTGTAGTATGAGTTTTTGGGCGTTCATTAATTTAGGTACGTAATAAAGTAATATAATTAAAATAAAGAGGTAAAATTAAGGTAGGAAATTAAAATACAATTTTAATTTCCTACCTTAATTTTACTAATTACTAATTCCGGGCCTGGTCCTTATCGGACAGCGAGCTACCCATCCCTCACCGTCTGCAAGCCCGCGCCTACTACGGTGGGCGGAAATCGGCCTGCGACTCTCGACGCCCAGGGCGTTTCCTGCGGCGATTAGGGGTGCGAGGGCGCGAACCTTGCCTCTCCCTCACGCGTTCCGCCTCCTCCTTTGCGAGCATTACTGCTTCGCAGAAGGAAGTGATGGCCTCCCATGCACTCTCGCTCCGAACCATGGCCTGAACCAGAGCCGGATGCGAGAGATCGCCGCCGCCGATCGCCTCCGTGAGGACACGGCGGTGCTCCATCCGAGCCGGGCAGACTTCCACCGTATGCTTCACCGTGTCCTCAAGGCAATCCACACAGTGGTGACACCCGGGCGTTTCCTCCCGCTTTATCCTGAACAGGAACCTCCCGAAACAACCATGTCCGGTGAGGACCTGCGTCAGGCGGAAAGTGAGTACGCCGTGGCGCTTGTCTAGCCACTCCTCAAAGAGGGGACTTATGGCCACAATTGTGGCGTGCCCAATGCCATGCAAGCTACAAATACAGTTTTGTACAAGTGACTGGCGTATATATTCCTGGGCTGACATCTGTGTAGGTGTAAGAGCGATGCGACATCATAATAGAATCTGCAGATGAAAAATGAATTTCGGTAAAGCGATACTCACTTTATTGCACTCATTTCTCATTCAACTCACACATTAAAGCTCGTATATTTCATTCCTCTTTAGTACAATTATGTAATAAAATACAATTTTTCATAGACTCCGCCGGTTTATAATCGTGAGTTAGCGTCGGCGTCGGAACAAATAAGTCAATAAAGTTACTGTTTCGATAAATAGCAGCGATTCTCAAATTTTGGCCGGGATGCCTCATGCATCCTACTTACTGTTTTTTGGAAAGTCTCACGTACACACGTAAATTCATGCCTTCTTCGAATGGGGGTAGGCAGAAACTACAGAATGCCACCTGCTGCGATCCTTACATACACCTTTTAATTCGTTTTCGTTTATACATCTAGTCATTTATGCATGCTCGCTGGTTACGAGTATTACGCACCTGTCCTTTCTGAAGAACATCAAAAGTAAGTCGTTCTAGGGCGACTCCTCCCGGTGTTTCCAATTACACCTGCCTTGTAAACTCTCGCATATAATCGATAAAAAAAAACTGGCCAAGTGCGTGTCGGACCATGCTAAATGAAGGGTTCCGTAGTTGGGATGAATTTATCCCAAGAAAAAACTTCTCGAGCCCAGAGGCACAAAGGTAAACGTACAAAGGCGGAGTTAATGCCTTATGCATGTTCCATCATACAATCCAATAGCAAATGTAAGTTTGCACGCACAATATTGAGAGATTTACCATGTTATTATAAGATCATGAAGTTCTTGGTTTTCCTGTAATCTATAAGTAATGAACTACTTCTGTATTTTCGTCCCGCCTTATCTTGAACCGGAATCAACCATGTCCGCTGAGGACCTGCGTCAGGCGGAAGGCGAAGACGCCGTGGCGCCTCTCTAGCCACTCCTCAAAGACCCCGACTTATGCCACAATTGTGGCGTGCCCAGCGCTGGGTTGCGACAATCGCACTCTCCATGTCGCAATGAGATCCCGTCGGAACTCTGTCGGCTGTGCCGTGATTTCTCGCGGCAGCGGAGTTATGCCCCGGCGTTTCGCCTCGCGTCGGTTAGCGACACTAGCGACTTTTGCCTCCAGATCCCATGGCGGCAATCCATTAAGGAGGCTCGCCACCTCACCGGAGACCGTGCGGTATCCCCGGACCAGCCTGATGACCCTTTGGGACGCGTTCAACCGGTGGGCTGGTCACCGCCTCAAAGAACACGTCTACGCTGGTGCCTCGTAACGGCTCATGGACCACACGGCTAGGTACGCAACCCTTCCTCTTTTTTTTGGGAGGAAATTATCAAATAACTTCTCCTGCTCTGGGTGGAGCGGGAGGGTGTGTCAGACTTTTACTGACTAAAACGCACCCGTGTTCCTTCCGTTGCCTGTGTGCCAGAGCCACGATATCCCTTTCGGACAAACTCGCAACCCTGGCAGGCATTGGTCCTAACGGACCCTGTCAGTTGGTGCTGACATCTCTTTGAGGCGCGCGTGGAACACAACGCACCGTCGACCCGGGCCTGGATTGACTAAGTACTAAGATCACTTTTGGGGGTAAATATGCAATCTGTGGCCTGTGATATATTAAACGAAAGGGCTTGATAAGAGATTTATTTAAAAAAAAAACAAAAAATCTCCATAAAAGTTAATATATGATAATTGATTATCTCCTTTAACTCCGAAACTGGTTAGCTTAAAATTTGGGAACAAAACACAGAAAATAGTTCCACACAGATTACAGGAAAATCTATAAGAAGTCTATGGTCTTAAAACTCAATATTGTGCGTACAAAGTTACCTACATTTGCAGTTGGAAAGTATGGGGGAACATATTTTTTCAACTATAAAGCCGGCTCTACACTCACGGCGCGTACGGCCGCGAAAGCCCGCGACAACTGCGAATCACGAGTGTAGATGTTGTTCACGCTTCGCGTTCGCGCTTCACGCCGTTCCCCAATCAGTGTCGGTTTTTTGGCCCGCGACAAAGGGTTTGCGGCGCGCGAACGTGGACGCATCCACACTCGCCGTTTTCCGCAGTAGCGTACAAGACAGCGTAGGGAGTGGTTTTGCGTGCGTTGTAGATTGACTTTTTATTATTATTGCTATTTAAATATGAATGTTACATGGAATAACGATCTAGAACTGGCCCTCATTGAGTGTTTTAAAGCTAAGCCGATACTCTGGCAATCAAAGCACAAGGGCCACCGAAATAAATCTCAAAATCTCTTTTTTATATGCTTCTTATCTTTAACACAAAGGTAATCGTAATACGCAATGGCAAGTAGTGAGACAGCAGCAGCAGAAATCACTTCGTCGTCCATGATAGTCGAGAACAAGACTGTGAAGCTTTGCGAGTGTGGAGGACACAGCTCGCGCGCGGATCACAGCGTTATTGACGGCGCGAATTCACGGCGCGATGTCACACGCGAGTGATGTGCCGGCTTAACGTTAAGTTTGTTCTTGGGATAAATTCATCCCAACTACGGAATCCTTCATTTTGCGTGTCACGCACTTGGCTGGTTTTTTCTGTAGAGGGTGTGTAGTGATAGAAGCTAAGTACAATGTTGATAGATGTGAGAAATGTAGCTGTGTTGAATGTATGATGTGTTGTAGCAAGATTAAGAATGATAGCCTCGCAAACACGATGTAATGTATGTTTTCTCAAAACTGTGAATACTCCTAAACATTTATAGTTAACTAGCGACCCGCCCTTGAATTGCACGGGTTTTACGACTTAACAAAACATCTAGATTTCTTTATTAAACTATTATCTAATATTGATAATAATATGTATAATACTATTACATGCGAACTAATAATACTACATGCGAACTATGCGTCATCTTGACGTCACGCAAAATCCTGCATCGCGCAAGCAGACTTTAACGCGCGACTAGCATATATACAATGTCCCGACATCAGCCATCGGGCAGTTCCCCACCAGGCACGACACCCGTCTGGTCGGAGGATCCTCCGTTTCTATAGAGTATGAGTGAAGTTTACACCCTGTTCCTCATCCCTCTAAACTGATGACCCCGAGTATGAACGTCAGCGCAGCCTTCGTGCAACTACTTTAGCGTGATATCATCATCAACATCACTTTCTCAAGCTTTCGAGAGGCGAGTCACACAGCCAGCCAGCACGCGACACCAATGGGTATCCTGACCACCAGCATGCAGCGGACGAGCATTCCTGGTAAAGGTTATAATATAATTATTAAAAGACCTAAAGAGCCTAAAGACGAAGGTCTTCAATCAGTGCGTCCTACCTGTTATGACTTACTACGGAGCCGAAACGGTAAATACCACTTTATCGGCGTGATTAATATACCCATGCCAAATTACAGCTTTCTAGTACTAAGGGTCTCTGAGCTAAGCCGGGGACAGACAGACAAACAGACGGACATGGCGAAACTATAAGGGTTCCTTGTTGACTACATAATCGGCCTTTAATGTGGAATGCTGGACTGTTGACTACGGAACCCTAAATAAGTTACTGTGGGTCATCCTTATAAGATAGACATAATATGGTATTGCGTACTTTTTGTTGAACATTTTGAGATTTGTATAATCTTGTAGAACATAAATTATACGAGTATGTATCTCGTACGGTTTACGCGGCGCTCGCCAGTAAAGCTGCGAGGCATGGTTTCTTCCAACATCTTAAAAAAAAATCGTCATATTTCAGCCAATTAACACAAAACCTAATGAATACACTTAAACCTTCCTTATGAATTACCCCGTCAATTTGTGAAAATCCTTTCAATAGTTTTTGAGTTTATCGCGTTCAGACAGACAGACTCACAGACGCGGCGTAGGGAATTTATTTTATAATTTGTAAGGTATGTAAATAAATTACTGTATTTAAGCCTATTTTTAAATGGATTAAGAATAATCACATTTTGATTATTCTTAATCCATTTAAAAAAAAAAAACTATTAACATTTTTCATAATAGAACATACACCAATATTTACGAAAACGTATAAAACAATTTGTAGATTAGATCAAGTTTATTATCAATCGGTTCATCAATATTGAACTTGAAAAATTGACATGTTTACAACTTAATCTTCCAGCCTAATATTAAAAGTCGATCAATCAAATCGTTGACAAAGACCAACATTTATTTTCGAAGTAAAGTTAATGGAGTTGAACTCATCAACATTCATCATCATTTTTGCCGAAAGACGTCTACTGCTGGACATAGGCCTCCCCCAAGCATCACCATTTCAACTGATTCTGTGCTTTCTGCATCTAGCGGATACTTGCGGTCCACCTTGTTGGAGGCCTTCCAACCCTACGTCTTCCGGTACGCGGTCGCCACAGTTGTTGAACTATTTGTAAATAACTTTATAAACTTGACATGAGATTGAGAATGTTGACTTTTGCTTTTATTTTACTTTAATCTTTTTAATATCCAAATAGTTACCTATACTCCGTTTGAAATAAGATTAGACGTTTAAATTAACCTTTTATACAGTCCGTTCAATTGATTTTGACTTCTATTGCGTTGGTGGCATGACCAATGACAACTGTAATAAACAGTTGGTATAGTAACCACGTTTTTGCTTTTATTGACATCCTTATGCCTACGGTATAGAAGTCAAAATCGGTTGAACGGACTGTAAACAAGTTTATTTAAATGTCTAATCTTATTTCAAATGGAGTATAGGTAGGCATCTACTACTACTTAACTTTGAGCTGTAGGTATTTCAAACATGACACCATTATAACAAATTAGGTATGTAAAGTATTTTTCAGGTATGTTTTTTATATTTTTATTTTAATGATATGTGTATTTGAAACACATAATTTCATCTTTTTGTTTTTAAAAGCTGTAGTTATTTATATATTTTTTTAAAGTATTGTTCGTTGTAACGTCTCTAGTAGCTGAATAGCTTAGGATCTTTGCCACGTTTAACACTTATTTAAAACCAAAATTCAGTAAAGTCAAACTGTCAAATTTGACAATTAATTTGTTTACATTTCATACTTTAGCGATTTCCGTACTTTAGTTTAAAATTATGGCATATTAATAAAATTAATGGATTCAAAGACTTTTTCTGCTAAGTTCTTCATACCGTCAAGTATAAACACCACAACAAATAGCCGACACAAATTGATTGTTAGTAAAAGAAACCTTACAAATAAAAAAGGAAATGGTGCGAGGAAGTAAATGTTTAGTACAAGTCTGGGCGGCGACTGTTTTATTGTGAAGATCATTTTAACGTAAGTTAAGTTTTCCTGAGGCGATACATCGATGTGATTTGACTTGTACTGTCCGCCGCTGGTGAAAAACTACACTATTTACTTATCTGAATAGAATAATAATAAGTGCTTCATGTAAATTTGACGTTGACATGACACTTGACAATTAATAAAGAACAACTTAATTATAAGAGGCACTGAAAGTTTCCAATTCAGGCTGCTTTGTGACTTCATTTAGAGGTCAAATAAAAGTCAAGTGATTTTAAGTATTTTTGTGAAAATAAATACGATCTTATAATTTTAAGACCTATTAATAGAAAAATAAGTCTTAATCTCGAAATGGTTTTGGAATCGGCATAGGTTAATTTTTACTTTACATACTGAATTGTATTTACTTATACATGATGACCGAACCCGACCGGATGAACGTAAGGTTATCTACGGAGTTCCACAAGGAAGTATACTAAGACCACCGCTTTTTACGCTTTACATTAATGACTTTCCAATGGCAATCAAACATCCGATGACACTGTTCGCAGATGACAGCACAATAACGATACCTTGCAATCAAAGAGATTTTTATAAAGAGGACATATATAACACATTAAAAGAAACTATCGAATGGTTAGACAATAATAATTTAAAAATTAATTTAAAGAAGACTGTAATTATGCATTTTAGCCAACGCGTATTGATTCTTTCCAATCTTGACATAACATACAATGATATTACAATTGACACGGTTAATACAACTAAGTTTCTAGGACTTACAATAAATCGTAATTTAAATTGGAAGGCGCATATAGAGGCCCTGACTAAAAGGATAAGCAGTAGTGCATACGCCTTGTATATACTGTCACGCACTGTTCACATAGATGCGTTACTAACTGCTTATTACGGGCTAACGGAATCTGTTCTCAGATACGGTGTTATCTTTTGGGGTAACTCAACTAATAAAGAAGTAGCATTTAAAGCGCAAAAGAGATGCCTCAGAGCCATGTTTAAGTTGAAATCCACCGATAGTTGTAAGCCCTTTTTCATACGGTATAAAATATTGACATTGGCATCCCTTTATATTCTGGAAACCGTTATGTTTGTTAGAAATAATAATAACTTGTTTTCGCGAATGGCAAATAAATTTCCCAGAAACAGGCGTGATCAAAGTCAGCTCTGTCTGCATAGGAGTAGGACTGCACTTATGCGCAAAAGTGTTTTCTGCATGGCTCCCACTATTTATAATAAATTACCCAAAAGTTGGAGGGAGCTTAATAATGCACAGTTGAAAAAACAGCTGGAAATGTCTTTCTAACTAACAAAGCATACTATACTATTAATGAATTTCCGGCAGAATCGTTTATTTTGTCGTAGATTAAATGCATTATTGTTTAAGCATTATTATTAATATATTTTTAGTTTTTTTGTTTTTGACATTTTAATAATTCATTATTGTTTGACGTTAAATTATTGTACCTATTGAAATTAATTATTACCAATCATAATATTTGCACGCCATAGTACGTGGCAAACATATCTGAACCTTTATCATAATTATTGTTATCCTACATGCATTTTTATTCTTGTATGGGTACACATGTTTAAGCAAATAAACACATCTTTATCATCTTTATCTTATCTTACCGAATCTAACGGAGTAAAATCTTGACAATCCGACATAATTATACATTTATATTATAATTTTAAAATAAATACTTTTAAAGTTATTAAGAAAATAGAGCTCTTGTCTCCGAAACTACTGAACCCAAAATTAAAAAAAAATGCAGTAAATAGTTCCTTTCTTAGCCTAGATTATACAGGAAAACCTATATGAAGTCTATGGTCTTAAAATAACATGGTAAATCTCTCAATATTGCGCGTACAAACTTCCATTTGCAGTTGGAATGTATGAGGTAACATGTTGTTCAACTACAATGTTATGTTTGTTCTAGGAATAAATTCATCCCAAACACGGAACCCTGTTTTGTGCGTGATCCGACTCGCAGTTGGCTGGATTTTTTTACAATGCTATAGATTTTTTATTAAAAATAGTTCAAATAATACCAGTGTAGTAATGTTTTAAGCCTTTTATTTCAACGTGCTTCAAATTTTTTCACCTGATATTGTGTTACTGGGAATTCTATAGTGACGGGAATCGGATACTTTTTGTTTTTAAATTACAATGCCCGCATTATTCACTGTTCATACACTACGTGGAGCCCATCGCAGTGAACTGTGTTTAATTAAACCTTTGCATGGTACATTTATTGGAGTTTCCGGGGGAAATGGTGATAAAAACTGACAAAAGCCTGACTGATTTTTATTGGATAGTAGTAGTTTGGTAGTTTTGTAGTTCTATGTTCCTTGTTGATTGCAATTTAACACTAACCGAGATATGATAAGGTGCGATGTACACTTTTTGATCCAAAGGCCAGCGCACACCGACGGACGGCGAGGCAAACTATTTTAAAACCAACGTAAATTCGTATTCTATATCTTGTTACTATACGTTTATACGTATAGTAACAAGATATAGATTCCAAAGCTCAGAGTCCGACCACGGAGAATCAAAGGGGATTTATCTCTACGGTATTGAAGAACGCGCAGCAGGGCGAGCACGGCCTACTGTGACATGACATGAGTCACACATTTTATGACAGATTGAGCGATAAAACTGTTTTGTCATAAAATGCTAGTACACATTGACATGACATAATTTATCATGTCTTGTCACAAACGTCTTGGGCAGCCCGTGGTCGGCCCGCTGGAGGCTGCTACTATACAATAGACGAGTTTTTAAACGATAAACAGTTAAAATTATTAATTACATTTAAAATTTTCACATCTGTAATTTTTTTATGTCTATTAGAATGTTTGTTTTCATTAATTAAATTTTTTATTTATTTTTTATTTTAGAGTATTTACTTTGCATGTTACCATATTTGTATGTCTTAAGACAAAACATAGCGTGCTATTTTATATGTATGACCTATTGTATACATAACTTTATGATTATGATTATGAGGATACCGTGGCGGGATGGGAAGGCATGCGACGGTATGCACCGGAGTCCATTAGCATACGATCGCGGGGGAGAGGCAGTCAAGCGGGGGTGCACTCCGTAATTCCCCCGTGGCATACCACGGGATGCTCCTCGGCAAACCCCCCTCGATGCCGTCCTCCGCCGTCCGCCGCACTGATGTATAAAAACACCTCCATTACATTATTAAGTTTTGATAGTAGGGTCTTGTTTAATTTTCAAATTAATAAAATACGAAAATTACATCAAAAGCTTGAATTTATTTACATCATTTTCTTTGTAGAGGAAGCATTAAAATTATACAACAGTTTTGTGAGACTACCAACTAATTATCAAATTGTATTAAAACTAACTCGTACTTCAATATAGTAGCTGCTACCTGAAATCAATGAAATCATGTTAAAAACTTCATACATACATACATAAACTCACGCCTTCTTCCCATGGGGGTAGGCAGAAACTATAGAACGCCACCTGCTACGCTCCTTACATACTCCTTTTGTAAAAACTTAATATTATATTAATTTTCATACATCACGATTCAATAAGTCTAAAGAGGTACCTAACTATAGAAATTTCTACCTTGTTTTGAGAATGGGGACTTTTACGACATTTTTTTTTCATAATATTTTAATGGCCTGGTTGTTAGGACCTTTTAGCAAAGTCTTTATTTGGTTAGAAAACTTGTTTATATATTGATAAAATTAATTTGATTCAATGCATGATGATGATATTCCCGCCCGCTCCCTGGTTTCAGTAAAGATGTGGCACTTTACTGAGACCTCACGCGGACTTCTTGAGAGAACTTGAAGCGAAGTTGCACTGTTTTGTTTCATTTGCCTATACTAATGCACGTTCACAAACACTTAATGGTTAATAATCCACAATTATTACACATTAATATTCGGCTAAACACAAATTTTAGAAAATAAGACAAAACTGCTGAACATGACGCTTCACTTTTCCGCCAAGAAGTCTCACTTTTACGACAAATGAGCAATTTCTAAGCACAAAGGTAATAAGTTCAGTAATCCTAATTAATATTTGATCGATACACGGGTCGATCCATCAGTTTAAGCTACGCTTGCTGGGGTTGGTCCGTGGATGGGTGACCTTTACATACCGAGACTCCTCCGTGCCTCGGAAATCACACCCCGGCTATCATTCGTGGTCAAAGTAAAATTATTTATTTCAAATAGGCACATAAGAGGCACTTTAAACGTCAAAATTTACAAAAAAATAGAATTGATTCTAGTTGCCCTTTCCAAAAGGTAGTTCGTATGGAAAAGAATGGGTAAGAAACTCCACCGTTACTCTTTTAAAAATGTTTTACAATATTTTATTTAAGTACATTAATTATATGATTATAAGTGAAGACGATGCACCTAGAATAAAATTACTGTACCACAATAGGTAACAAGAATTAAAAATGAAGCAATGAAAAATAACTTAATTATGAGATAGATACCTACATGGGCTCACATATTTACAAACATCTTATTAGTACCGTATATATTTTTCTAAACATTAAAAAAAAAACTTAGTGGATCTTTGAGAGTCGTTACGGGTCGTCAGAAGCCTAAAAGCCTGAGAACCAGTCTTACTAAGGGGTATCGCCTATCTGACCTCCACAACTCAGTAACTGGGTAATAACCCAGTTACTGAGTTGTGGAGGTCAGATAGGCAATCGCTCCAAGTAAAATACTGGTATTCAGCTGCTGCAGTTGGGAAAAGGTTAGGCAGATGATGGGAAAAGGTTAGGCAGATGTAACTAATATTATAAATGCGAAAGTGAGTTTCTTTTGTTTGTTGATCACGCTAAAACGGCTGAACGGATCTGGATGAAATTTGGCACATGGGTAGACCATGATCTGGAGAAGGACATAGGCTACTTTTTATCCTGGATCACAACTTCTACTTACTTCTAGCAGAAGTGCCCTCCTGAGTGAGAAGAAACCCATCCCTGTCAACGCAACGAAGTCATGTGCTAACTGATACTGAAGTCTTTTCATCTGAAAATTAAAAACTAATAAGTTTTAATACCCGTGTCGCATAATTTCCGTGGTCATTAACGTGGTAATTAACGTGGTCGCTCACAATGGGCCTTATCAGAAGGCTAAAAGTCACCCAAAGGCCAATGGAGAGGGCTATGCTTGGAGTTTTCCTACGTGATCGAATCAGAAATGAAGAGATCCGCAGGCGAACCACGGTAACCGACATAGCCCGAAGAATTGCTAAGCTTAAGTGGCAGTGGGCAGGGCACATTGCTCGCAGAACTGATGGCTGATGGGGCCGAAAGGTTCTGGAGTGGCGACCGCGTACCGGAAGACGTAGCGTTGGAAGGCCTCCTACAAGGTGGAACGATGACCTTCTGAAGGCTGCAGATATCCGCTGGATGCGGGAAGCACAGAACCGAACGAAGTGAGGTGCTTGGGGAGGCCTATGTCCAGCAGTGGACGTTTATCGGCTGAAATGATGATGAAGGATTAACTTTTAATACCCGTTTTACAAAGAAATAAGTCAGATTTGAACTTTAAATAAGTTTTATTGGGAGTTAGGTACAGCGAACTACTTTTCTAGACTTCAAACCTAAAACGTTATTAGTTTTAATGGGTAAAGTGTACAGACATTCAAGTATTGTTCAGCTGCTTAAAGGCTCCCGCAGACAGTTGCGACGCGACAGCGCAACGCGATACTAGTAGCACAATTTCTGTGACGGTTTTGAGATATGGATGCCGGTCAGTCATGACTGAGGGACCACCTTTAACCGATCGCAAGTTATGAGTGGCTACTTTTACAAATGGGAGGCTGAATTTACAATTGTTTGAGACCTTTAACTAAAGGCTGACGCACTCAAAGGCTCAAAATTTAAATGTGGTCCCTCAATGGGAACGCAAATAAAACTTCATGGAAACTGTCGCGCCCGTGATATCGCGCCAGTCTGCACGAGCCTTTATACGGTAACTAGCCCGATAGGCAAGTGTACTGGTGCAAATACTAACCTCAACATTATAAGAAGCACTAGGACACGCGTGCAGAGTCTTCAGAGCTCTCTGCGAGTGTAGATGCACGTCTGAGGCAGCCAGCACTACACTACATGCTCGAAATATTAACCAGCTCAGTGAGAAGAGGAAGTAGCAGTGGCTAATCGTGCCTCCACTGCTCTTGCTGCAAAAAATACAAAAGAACATTAACACCATCGAGCCATTTTGGAATTTAGAACTTTTTCCGACATATTTAAAGTTCTAATTACAAACGTTGACGTCAAAAGTGTGTTATATTGTATTAGGAACTTTACCTTACTCTGAATAAAGTTCGAAATACAATAACTGGTCGATCTGACTGGCTGATCGAAGGTATCGGCTTGGATTAAAGCTAGAACTCGTTATGTGATAAGACGGACTGTATTTTAGTTCGAATCCAGCACGCGTAGCATGATCACCGTAGAAATAGAAGAAAGGAAAGACAAAAGGACAGATTGTATAGCTGTATATTTTGGCGCGTGGCCTAAGTCAGAACTATCGCCACCATGTTAACTTTTCAATATATTTCTCAAAACAATATCAGCAATGTTACCAACAGCGCCCCTATATCGATGTCATTCGAGCGCTAAAAGATCCTTATAGCACTTTAGAAACATTTCTACGGTGAAATGTCTAAAATGTAGAAATTAAATGTCACTTTGTATTGAAACTCAAACCGTCTTACTAAAAAACAAATTTTATATTTTAACATGGCTTAAACCATGGAGCCAGTTTTTTCAAGAACGTAATTGTGATTAAAATACCGTTCTTTATAAGAAACTGAAAACTTAGTTCCGTACGAAGTTGTCAGTTTTGTATTAGCGACTTTATTTCACCCACATTTCGCCAGAAAGTCCCATGTAATTGGGGGTGAGCCTATTGCCATCAACCCGGCGGCGGCACAAATCCATACACAACAAATATAAGATTTAAGATTAAAAATAAGCCCTAGCGGTTAAGAGCTGACCGGTCTCAACTGACGGCGTCCGTTCACGAACATGATGCGTGGATCAGCACCATCCAGCTCAACAATGTTGTAGGGAACGGAATGATCCAACACGCGAAAAGAAAGAGAAATGTTTATGTTATAGTAGAGAATTTATAGACGTGGTTATGGTCGACGTGCTTATCACATTTTCGTGGTCGTAAACAAACCAATAAATTAATATTAGATCAATGTCTGATAAACGTTTATCCAATTATTAAATTATTTGCAGCATTTAATTAGGTAAGTTATTACCATAGTTATAAGAAAGTTTTTTTTATATTTCTTGGTTTTTACTAAACATATTTCGAAAAGAAGTGGTTAAGCAATTTAGATACGTAGGGGAGGACAAATAGTAGGTACATTGTGATACAAGAGTGGGAAGTACAAGGGTAGAAAACTCGTGACAGCTCGTTTGCAATAACCTACACACCCGTGTATCACACGACGTTTTACAATACACTTGTGGGAAATAGTAAAAAACAAATCAAAGAATTAATTAAAACTTTCAGAAAATGGCGCATTTTTGCAACAGATTTTTTTTTTTACAACGAAAACAGCCTATGCAGCCTATTCGATTTTTGACAAATGTCGATGTGAAAATAATTAAATTAAAACTGGTAGTTCAAATTAATTAAAGAACCATTTAAAATACTTGAGAATTCAATGCTAAGACATACGGACTCATTCATTTATCCTCGTATAAAATCTGTCCCATTTTATTCTATGTATGAAAACTCCTTGCTACTAAACTTTTAAAATTGTTAACTGCAAAACTAATAGATCCCTTAGATGTCACTGCTTGCGGTAGCGTCGGGGGTCGGGTTGCCTCCTTCCCTCAAATATGGCGAGGGGGGTGATGGCTGATCTTTGCGTTATGCTCGTGAACGGGTGCTGCTTGTGGTGACAGGTCGTCTTGCTGACCATGGTTTTGTTTGTTGTAATTAACTGTTTTTATTTTACTTCGATGGTGCTAGTTTATCATTTGTGACTTCGCGTTATAGCTGTAGCTTTATTTAAGCGGGCACGCCCATTATGCCTGGAGGCTTTTATTTAGATACCTTTTGTTTACGTTATTTCTGCTTGAGTATAGTTTTCGACGATTATTATATATATATATTTGTATAATGGTGTGTGCTAGCTAACATAAGGCAAATAATTTAATTTAACGTTTTGTGTTGCGTAATGCAAATTATTTTATATTGTATTGTATAGCTTCTATAAGTTTTTTATGCGAACAGACAGCTGTGCTGCTGGGGAGTTTGTTGCGCCACTTCTTCTTCCCAGCTAAAGCACTAGGAAGTGGTGAAGGGTGGGCGTTTTTTGGGGGACTGTCTCATGTAATTTTTGACGTTCGAAAAGTGCTGATTCTCAGCCTAGTTTGAATAAATGACTTTTGATTTTGATTTAGATTTTGAATGATACGAGTAGAGCTCGTAAACAAAAGTCACGACCGCGTAACAGAAACATGCCTATGCAAAAGATTTAATTTTTGAATCATAATTTTAACCTCTGAAAGTACGCCATGTTTAACAACTGTATTGAAAAAGTAATTTTCAAGACCGAATACAGTGTAGAAATCCTTTTATAAGTGAGCAGAACGAGGAGCCCTTAATTCTACTTATATTAAGAGACTTGAAGATCGAAAAACCCCGACCGTCTTTTGAATAACCTTCTTGCGAATCAAGGTTCATCCAGTACTGTGCAGACAAAGAACCAAATTACTAAAAGTGGCGCTCTACCTTAAGTGAAGCACGCAAAGATCCTCCTTACGAAGCTGACTCGGCGAAGTATACTTAATTTAGCTTTCTTGACTTTCAAAAGTCGGTATAATTTTCAGTAGGAGCCACTATTAACTTTGTTCTGTTTAGCTCCAAAGGCCCTTTAGTGTCGACCCTAATTAAGATAGCTTAATTAGCAAGTAATGTTGGAAAGTTGACTTCATTATTTTCTTATCAGTAAGTTTCACTTCATTATTTTGTTATTAGTATCTTTGGTCTATATTGTAAGTAAAGACTATGATATTTTTTCGGCTTTCGGCTAAAGGCTTCTACATACTGGCGCGACTTGTAGCGCGACGCGACACCAGTAGAACAATTTCTTTGAATTTTTCATAGAAATTGTTCTACCGGTGTCGCGTCGCGTGACAAGTCACGCCAGTATGTAGAAGCCTTAAATAATAATAGCTGCACGGGTCGATCGAAGGTTAAGCTGGATGGGAAGCGTGGATGGGTGACCATCGATTACATATCGAGATCCCTCTGTGCCTCGGAAAGTACGTTAACACCATACTGCGATCGCCTAGCGTAGCGATTATAGCAAACCCTCGCTTTGGGGGAGGCCTATGTCCAGCAGTGAACATCTTTTGGCTGAAACGATGATGATGAATGAATAACTCTGATGTTAACATATTTATTGAATGGGTTTAAGAGGAGGCTCCTTATTTTTATGTTAATTTGTATGAATATTCTGAAACAGTCACACATACAAGCAAAATGAAACCTTTGATTTATTGGATCTTTTTCTTTCCATGTTGAAGACAGTTACGTAATTGTAATATATTCTCTAGATACATTTTTAATTCAAAGATCCTGTCTTTTTTAAGGATGATTATAAAAAACAAACAAGATTGTTTTGCTTTTATGTCTAAAATAAATATTCACAGCAAGAAAATGTAGTTTATTATCCACCCACCAGATATTTTTTCTCTAGATCAATGATTACTTTAGTTATAAATGAAATAAGAATTGAGACTTACGCTATTTAGTTTCGTATTCGAACACGATCAAAGAGCGCATGTGCTATTCAACTTTATTACTGATGTGTTAGCGTTTAGCACATTACGGAGTAGCGGGGAACAAGGGGCGGAGTTTGCGGGGAAATTTGATTTACACTGCCTGGTCTTAACCCGAGTTGATGAGTTTCACACACACACACACACACACTTCCGACTTCGCCATTGTCTCGGACGGTACTGAGAGCTCCTACAAGCGCAGGAGTTTCACACACACATTGATAGCGTGTCATTATGCTTGGTAACCACAAGTAAAGCACGCGTCACTTTGGGAGATAAAAATACTCTAAGTTAAGTCGGTGATAGATTTTCGGTGTTACCATTTTTCTTGACCTATGTTGTGTTATGTGTGTAAGAGGGTTTTGTTTTCCGCACTTAGTCCTTGATGTGGACCATTGTGCGTGGGCCATGGCGGCCGTCAATTGATTATTCCAACCAGCCCACCTCCCTCCAGAAGCTGATTAGGTCTCCTGGTCTGCTTAGGATATATCTGTGATAGGACTGAGTGACCCGAGTGTTTCTGTTCTGATCTGGGTGACACCTGTGCATTCAAAGAGCACATGCGCAACGGTTTCTTCAGCCTCCATGCAAGCCCTGCACAGAGGACTGTCCGTTATTACTATTTTGTGGAAGTGTTTGTTTAGTGACCAGTGTCCCGTGATGGTCCCCGTCACCAGGCGCAGGTCTTTCCTGTCCAGGCGTAGCAAACACCTGGTTAACCTGCCATCTAAGGATGGCATGGCTTCCCTGGATTCCCTGCAGCCCGGTGTCGAGGTCCGCACCAGTTCTCCGGTCATGTGTGCGTGAACTCCTGTAGCTACCTGCGTAGTTGGTTGAAGGGGATGGGTACGAGAGGTTCAGGTCCACAGACACGCGCTGAATGCTTTCCGAGCTAGTTCGTCAGCTGCGTCGTTTTTCTTGACCTTCTTTTCTGTCAAATACTTTTTCCAAATATTTTATTTTGTGTTTGTTGAGTGTTCTAAAATTAGCCTTTATTTTTGATCCTCATTTTGACAGTCGTGACAGCCTCATTATAATAAATTGACATAATTTAAAATAAAGTAGCTTGTTATTTGTACGGGCGAGATACTTAATCCATAAAATTAAGTGCCGTACTTGATATTCAGACATTTCGTGTTGAAGTTTCATTCAAGATTTATTATTTATTTTGTATCCAAATGTACATTATGTAACAAAAACCCTGTTGTTCCTTTTAGGGACTATATACATTTAACTACAAGCACAACATTGGTGGAACTATAATTTAAAAAAAAATAGTATTGGCTAGTCGAGAAGTCAAAAGCAAAGAATGAAAGAGGTTAGAAATCAGTTAAACATTACAAATATTAATAATTAAATATTTTTTTTTATTAATTTTGTTGAACAGTATAGAAAAATGACTTGCTTTATTACGTATGTATACCGATTCATAAAACGTAGGTAGAAGGAACAACAGGGTTTTTGTTACATATTGTATATATTTAATTTTTTAATCTATTCTGCGAATTGCAGAATACTGTTTCTCTACGTTCGATCTGTTTTCACGTACGTGTTATATCTTCGTTATTTCATTGTTGTGTGTCATCATAATAATAATAACTATGTCTTTTTAGGGTTCCGTACCCAAAGGGTAAAACGGGAACCCTATTACTAAGGCTCCGCCGTCTGTCTGTCTGTCTGTCGGTCTGTCTGTCTGTCGGTCTGTCTGTCTGTCTGCCCATGTGTCCGTCTGTCACCAAGCTGTATCTCATGAACCGTGATAGTTAGACAGTTGAAATTTGATGATGTATTTCTGTTGCCGCTATAACAACAAATACTAAAAAACAGAATATAATAAATATTTAAGGGGGCTTCCATACAACAAACGTGATTGTTTTGCTCATTTTTGCTCGATATTGATAACGGCAACAGATAGACGCTTGAAATATTCACAGAATATTTAGCTATATATTCACTTAAAAAATAAATAATTAAATTAAATAAAATAAATATTTAATGTCCCATATAACAAACGTGATTTTTTTGCCATTTTTATAGATAATGGTACGGAACCCTTCGTGCGCGAGTCCGACTCGCACTTGGCCGGTTTTTTTTTTCTTTTTTCTATTATTTGTATATTGACTACTTGTATAGTAGGTATATTTCCTAATATTCATGTAATTAGTTATAATTTAATCTTTGTCTTTTGTGTGCACCAAATATACGATTTATCTATCTACGTTTTCTGTTTCATTGAATCAGTCCATTTATTTTGATTCTCTTTCGATAACGTTATTCCTTTTATATTATTATACTAAGAAACCATTTAAAGGTCTGTAAATCTTCAAATCATATCCAATTTGTTACATAAAATTCACCCCATCAAATTAAATTACGAATATAAAGGGCCAGACAAATCCACAATGTGTCTGTAACCTGTGAAAATCCAGATTTCTAAGAGAATTTTCACCATTTCCATTCTCTGATAAGAAAATATAATGGTAATTTTATATCATTTGCATAAATCGGATTTAAGAGTTTGTCTTATGAGGACTATATATTTTGTAGAACAAAAATCTAATTTGAATTCTTGAGAATTTTGGAAGGAAAGTACGTGGCCGAAGTCGCGTGCAGACGCTAACGATTTACAAATTAAAAATATTCCACCAAAACGAATAGGTCGTTTTGGTGGAATATTTTTAATTTGTAAATCGTTAGCGTCTGCACGCGACTTCGACCACGTGGTATTTCTATAATATTATATTTCTTGTTTTAACATAAAATTTATCCTATGACACTCTGACTCTTCTGAATCGGATCAGTAGTAAAGGCTCCTGCAGAAAGGCGCAACGCGACATACAACATACAACTAAATACAATTACAACAATTACTAAATACAATTATTTCCCTCAACTCCTGTTATCATTTAGTTGAGTCGAGTGTGAAACATGAAAATCTATTTATATATTGATACTACTAATTCTGATTATAGTATGACATATTTTTAATATCAAACTAATAATTGGATTGGTTGACACTTCCACCCAAGGGCTGGCCAGAGGTTAATCATTGGCATACAACGTGGCAACGCTGCCAGTCTCTTGGGCACAGTACCAGTCGACAGCGATGCGGTTCCTCCGCCGCCCTTCTTCGACGCCGTATTTTAGTTTGTTAATAGTTTTAGTTAATGCGTAGTTCATACAAAAATAATACCAAAATAATTTGTAAATCAAACATATTCTTAAGGTAGTGTGTATTTATTTCGATTTTATTACAGAATATCTTTATATGTTCCCAAATATATATTTTGAAAGGACAATGATTTAAAGAAGAGATATGGGGAATTTAAAATTTCTATAGAAAACTTATTTTTGCTATAACTCTTGTTTAAATCAGTGTCCATTCAAAATATATATTTGGGAACCTAGATATTCTGTATTACAATCAGAATAAATACACACTACATTAAGAATATGTTTGATTTACAAATTATTTTGGTATTACGTTTGTATGAACTACGCATCCATCTTAAGTTAAGATATTATATTTTTATTTTAATTAACTAGCTTTTCCCGCGGCTTCACCCGCGTGGATGTCGGAAAATATCCCTCGGGAACGTACTACCGGGATTAAAAGGAAACGAAGCGATCGTATTGCGCCCGTCACCGTCAACCATTTACGCGTAACTTTGAATCTGTGATATCTTTTAAAGTTTTAATTTAAACGATATGATGTTAGGCATATTTTAATCTAAATTAAAAGCCCAATTTAAATAACATAATTTTATTGGATCAGGATTAATATAATACGGGTTAAATTAGCTTCGGAAATAACAATGAATTTTTTATCAAACTCTGAAAGATATAAACGGTTACTGTGGAAAAAATATATGATAAATTAGACAATTGTCTCAATAACTTAATATGTAAATATTTTAGATTGTGTTTATATTACGTAGTGAAATTAATTTGTAAAGTTATGTTTATCACGGATAAAAAACTGAGAATGCCTTACCAATTTAAAGAGAATTTAATTATTGATCTTTCAGTATACGCGTTTTATTAAAATACTTTTTGTTTTGTATATAATAAATTAATAATGCGTCAAATTGGGGACAGCGCTCCTTGATGTGCGAGTCCTATTACTGGCTGAACGTACGACGCTTTGCATGAGCTCAGTACAGAACACTTAAGCTAACTACTCAAGGTCACTGGCATATAACTATATGGCAAGACATCACTGTCTTAACCACAGATATAACAAACATACTTACTGAATACCAAGATAGATCTGAAGACAGATGAAGTACAGGTTGTTGGCGTTGGACAACAGCACCAACGATCCAAGATGTCGGTCGACCATGCGCACGAGTGTTGATTGACGCACGTACGCCTCCCGGAGGCGCCGCCATACCTGAATTTGTAAGTATAAGTCGGTGCCAAACTGGAAGAGGAATTAAAAGTGAATATGGTGGGAAATTTTTCTGTAGGTATGTGAAACGGAGTTTGTTGCTATACAGGGTGGAAGGGACATCGACGCGAATCCGTTTACCATAGATTCAGTACATCATTCTTGACCCCCCTGCGTTAAAATTTCTCGTCGGTAATTAAAAAAAA
Source organism: Tiliacea aurago (assembly GCA_948098905.1). Lineage (NCBI taxonomy): Eukaryota > Metazoa > Arthropoda > Insecta > Lepidoptera > Noctuidae > Tiliacea > Tiliacea aurago. Next base: position 21,949,166 of record OX402578.1, read on the forward strand.
ATCAGCTGTTTCCTACAGAAGTTCAATACCTACTCGGTCAAAATGTATGGAACAGCGATTTTTTTTACGAAAATTTTTCCCGCCCAGCCAGCTAAATGGTTGATTTTGGGTATGTTAAAAAAATCATGGTTATAAATATAACGAAATTAAAAGAAAAACTATCATAGCTAACTTAGACTTTTCAAGATAACGAGTAATATACGACCAGTTTTAATTTGCAGTTGGAGATTTGACCGTGACGAATATCATTGTATGGGAGAACACGTTTTTCAACCACAATGTTGAGTTTGTTTTTGGGATAAATTCATCCCAACTACGGAACCTTTCATTGTGCGTTGTCCGACATGCACATTGACGGTTTTTATATTTACTAATACCATGACAATATATACAACATTCGTTTTAGTATATTATGCGAAACCCGAAAAACGTGGCTAGTATTTTTATGTAAAGAATCTATGTACAAAATTTCAAAACTGTGTCATGAAAAATCACGAAGTTATAAGGTTGTTATGTTACCGGGTTGTCCGTACAAAAACATGCTAACGCCAGGTCGCCGCGCCTCCAGGGTCGTCTTGCACTCATTGATAATAATTTAGCAGTAGGTCCCTAACCGTATGGCGATTGTATTGTAAGTAATTAAATGGTGATAACATTTTCCATCACATTTAAATATTTTTGGGACAAAATATAACATGGTATAAAAATGATTGCAATCGAATCAGGTCCTTATTCTGAACAAACTATATTCAGGCTTCGCGTATAGTAAAAATAATGTTGTCTAAATGGCGTTTGAATCGTAGCGTATTCAGGTCCCCCATCGTTCTGTTTCCTTTGATCTAATCCCCTATTGTAGGAACTTTTTATGAAATTCCCCTATCTGTTCTTTACTGTTATAAATATATTAATGTATAATAGTAGATTATCACAAAACACATCATTCATTTTCCCTGAACACGTTACATAATCATAATAATTATTGTTTTGTAACAAATTAGGGACTCACTACAGACGGAGAGTTAACAATATAATACACAAAGGATACTAATTGTTTTCGTGTTGAAGACGTTAATGAACGAGAAGCTGCGTGTCTGTTGATTATCGTCTTCGCAAGTTAATAAGTGAATAGAGGGAGTTTTTGGGATGAGGCTACATTAGATATAAGGCACAAAGTAATTTAAAAATAAGGAAAGACTTTGATGGGAAATCATAATTATAGAAAAATAAAATCGTCCTTGTCGACAGCAGGGACATTTAGTCTTTAGAAGCCAATATTTTTGTTGAAGAAATTTTTATATAATAACTAGCTGCGCCCCGCAGTTTCACCCGCGTAAGTCTCGATCCCGTGGGTAAAAAAAATAGATAGTAGCCGATTCTCAGACCTACTGAATATACATATAAAATTTCATCAAAATCCGTCAAGCCGTTTCGGAGGAGTATGGTAACTAACATTGTGACACGATAATTATAAAGATAATAATTGCATTAAGAATTAACACCTACGAATACCGATCAAAAATCAGTCTCCAGCAGTAAAATACTTACCCATATTTGCAAAATAAATGTATATTCTATTCTATTCTAATATTACTATGAAAAAAAAATGCTGACTTCAGCCAAATTGTGACGTATAACCTCATTATTGTGCTTTTCAATAAATAAAAATACTTCCTTGTATACAGAAATGTATAAAAATACAAACCTACCCTCTGTTTGACCTCGAAACGTTTCTCAATGGTAACCACCCGGTTGACATACAGGTTCAGTCTATGGTACCGGGAGCTAAGGCCCATGCTGATCAGAATGATGATCAGGTCTTGAAAGTTCCATAAAACGGTCGCCAACTTGCTCACTATGAATATCGGTATTGCATACCATAGGGTGTAGTCCTCTGAAAAGTTATTAAGAATGTAAAGAAATAAAATCACCTTTGTTCTGTCTTAGGATGTGGTATTTTGATATACAAAATCACATCTTTTATGCTATTATCATATTTAGCATTGAGAGGCCGGCGATGGATGCGTAGTTCATACAAACGTAATACCAAAATAATTTGAAAATCAAACATAATATTCTTAAGATAGTGTGTCTTTATTCCGATTGGAATAGAATATCTAGGTTCTCAAATATATAATATTTTGAATGGGCACTGATTTAAACAACAATCATGAGAAAAATAAGTTTTCTATAGAAATTTTAAATTCCTCGTAATAATATCGTCTTTCGTCTTTATATCATTTTCCTTTCAAAATATGTATTTGGGAACATAGATATTCTATAATCCAATTGAAATAAATACACACTACCTTAAGAATATGTTTGATACAATAAATTATTTTGGTATTACGTTTGTATGAACTACGCATGCTACACCGACCCCTTAAGGGGGATCCGCTGCTGTAACCCGCGAAATTCAATTTTTCTTACGTTTTTCGCTATTTGCAAGTCAGTGTCAGGTTTTGTCTAGATCAAAATATGATTCGCGACTATAACAGATATGTATTTACATAATTAAAATCATTAGAATCATTAATACATCTTTCTAAGTTAGCTTTGTTCCATTGAATTACTTACTTTTGCATAAAATAATGACTTTGGGGAAAAAATCTAATTTAGAGAGATGCATTAATGATTTCGTAATCGCTAATCGTATGTTACTTTGTCTAGCCCCTCAGTGGGCCTAGCCATATGGCATTCGCTTCGGAGCGATTCTATTTCTACAATCGCTATCGCTTCAACGATAATGAAGTTCGAATACCAGGCGATAATGCTTATCAAAAAGTGCCAATAAGCTACGCATCTCTAAGGAAGTTATCGTTCGACGCTGTCAATTCGTTTCATGGAATCGAATGATGACAACATTCAAATTGATGATAACATTGTCTAGCTAATTTCTATTCGTTGACCTATGAACACGTAACATTTCGAAAGCTTAAGTCAACCCCATACATTTTGTGGCTTTTATACTAGCGTTATCGCTAATCGAATGTTACTTTGTCTCAGCCCTCTGGCCGACAATAAAACATGAAGAAATTTGAATGATGTTACCTATCTTTTTTTTATAACACGTGACTTCCAACTAGCCCTCGGCAAATCGTAATGTTACAAGGTAGAGGTGTAATCCCATATTTCGCAAGATTTCATTAAACTTTACCGGAGCCGGGGAACAAACCCAGTAGGCCAAAATGTCATATTATTATATTCTGTTTGTCCAATTTTGTTTACATTATTCTGTGTACAATAAATTATTCATTAAATAAATAAGCAATTGCGTTTGCAGCAACTAGACCAAAGAGACTGACTTGAATATCAAATCAATTGAAAAAAAATGTGATTTCAAGTTTAAAGCACATAAAGCCTGTCACACTGTGACATCAGTGACATGCATCACGAATTGAATCCAATTTCGAAGACAGGCTACGACAGCATCGTATAGCTGTCTTGTCACTGTTGTCTGGAGGCAAGTCCTTTAGAATTATGACTAAAACTTACGAGTTCTTAGCAGGAATCCGTGAGAAAGAGTAATGTATCTGTAAAAGAACTCTTCGGGAGGGAAACCAATTCCAGTTGCTGACACCATGCTCAGTGCGTGTTCAACTGAAAGGGAAAATCAATTTGAACATCTTTCAAATCTTTTTGTATCAATTAGCAAGGAGTTAGCGACCGCATGATATTTGGTAAGCGCTCACTTTGCATAATATTTGCAATGCCAGAGGCATAACGGGTGTGTATTGCCATCAAAGATCCAATGCTTAAATATATTAGAACCTGTAATAAAGAAAGAAAATTGTTTATTCTGCACAAACGAAACGCACATTTCAACAAATAAACATAATTAAAATACACACATACAAAGTAGCTAAAAGCCTCGTACCCAATACAATAAACATTTTGACAATCTTGTCCATTGGTTGCGAAGTTGCGATTGGTTGATGTCAGGGCCGATTGTCAGGGTTGATGTAATAGCACCATACCCTTGAAACTAACACACAGTAACGATGTTATGTGGCAAAAATTGTTATTTCACTCCTCTTGCTCAAAAATCCGTCATTTTAGCGTACTAGACCAAGGCTAAAATAGCATATTCAAGATTATATCTTCCTCTAGGGAAAAGTATTTTTTTTTAAATTTTTGTCTGTTACCAACGAGCCAACAAAAACGAAAAGTATTTTTTTTTAAGATCAATCCGCAGCTGTAGCTGTAGCTGTATATTAATGATTTTAGTGATTATAATTATGTAAACCTCTCTCCTTAAACATCATCATTACATAACATAGTTCCCTGCTCTTGTTTCATGTGTATTATTGTATAAATGTATATATTTATTAGATAAGTGTATGCTTTGTGAATGTATGTATTTATTGTATATGTTAATGGTACACCACTGACTACCTGCAGTATTGTCTCTCCTGCTCCCTTTAATCCATCCAAAGGTTGTCTGTAAAAGATTGCTTTTAGCGATAAGACCGCCCATTGTGTCACCCTATGTAAAATTTAAAGATTTATATCTGTAACTTTTATGGTGTACATAATAAAGAGTATTCTATTCTATTCTAAATCCATATCTGTTAAAATCGTAATTAGGATACAACTTGACACTGAACTGCGAATTGCAAAAAACGTAAGAAAGTTTGAATTTCGCTGGCTACAGCTGCAGATTAACCACCCCTTAAGTAAAATAATCATGAATAAAAACTCGAATTATTACTGTTTCATAAAAAAAGAAGAACATTTTATTTTTGAAAATGGAACTATATGCGGAGATCTCTTCGGTAGAATGCGTGCATTGCGTTGCGGCCTCGCCGTAGGTGAATATAAATGTTCCTTGGTTGCGGCTACAGAAGAAATAAAAAAAAGGTATTGGCGCGAAAGCTTTTTTTTTTCTTTAATTAGAAATTGAATTGGTGGCCGTAATTTATTTTACAATAGTGAAAATGTCATCATCTAGTGAGAATAGAGACCCGTATGGTACCCGTACCCGATGGAAGAGAAAGGATTTTTTTTTTATCTGTTGCCTTCAATGTGTATTGGATTTTTTATCGTCTCGCAATCGTAGTGAAAAGATAGTGTAACACACGGCACTAAAAACTCATTATTATTTTAGGCCCTTGTTTATCAATCTACTATTTACCTTGTTATCAATAATATTCTCTGCCAAGCCAAATAATTGGAGCGAGAACGCGTATTTTTAAAACAAAACTATCATCTTATTTTACTAAGTTAATAAGACAGGTACTTACCAACAGCAGTACTGGCAACAAAAACAGTGATAAAAATGGTCCTTTTCTTTATTTTGGCATCAGGTGGGAAATCTAGTGCTGTATTAGTCTCCATGCTCAACCAGTATGATGATAGGTTCCTCCATGAATGTATGAATTTTGACGACAGGAACAACGACATTACTGCGTTAGCATAGAATATGGCTCCGGAGAGGCGACCAATCAGACTGTCTGAAATTAGAATAAATTGACACTTTATAAACCTGGTTGTAGCCATACACGTTACGATAAACTTGCGCAAGTATACCGTAATGCATGTTGGAAAAATTTTGAGAAAAATTCTAGATTTGTGCTGTTTTCAAAACTGGTGCAAGTCAAAACTTGTGCAAGTATATCGTAACGTGTATGACTACCATGTGGTGTCGGGTTCCGTGTGGTGCCGGACGTAAACAAAAGCACCATCCTATTTCTTCACGTGGGTGTCGTAAAAGGCGACTAAGGGACTTACTAGAGAATGGGCACCAGCGTTCTCTATGCATTTTAACACCATACTGCCATCGCCAACCCGCCTGTCATTATGACGTCCCTTGTTGGGGCAGGCCTATGGCCTATGTCCAGCCTAGCCGGGGATTGTGGAAGTAATAACAGATCCCAAGATCCCCGGTTGCAAGTGTGGGAGGGGAACACTGGGGTGGTTTTTAGTCAGTAAGAGTCTGACAGACCCCTCCGCCCGCCCCAAGGCGTAGGACATCCATGAGGATTTTCCACCCCATGAACAAAAAAAAAAAGGCCTATGTCCAGCAGTGGACGTGTTTGGTACCCTTGCACTGCACATTATCATCATCAGCCTTTAGAATTCTACTACTGGGGATAGGCTTGTTAAAGACTTCATAATACCTCTGCACCACCTCACTCTTTATCTCGCTTTTACACGATTGCCCGCGGTCACGCGAGCAAGCGAGACAGGGTCGCAGGGAGAAGGCTTCAAGGCGCCGATAGTTTATGTAATTTCTTTTTACGGTGAAAATAATGTTCATTAAATAAAAGAACATAGTATCTGCTTTTTATACAGTTCAGTAAATTTGAAAAGTTTCATGATCTTTTTGAAGTTTTTTTTAAATACTTACTAGAGGTTTACTGTTCGGTTTAGAGGTAACTTTGTATTTTTTTTCCGTCGAGAAAATTTTATAGAATCGTGTTTTCGTCAAACATAGTACTTAACCTTAATCCTCGACTTTACCATATATTTATTTTAAAATAAATGCGATACTACGCGAGGATCAAGCTAAACAATTGGAGGTATTGTAGACTCTTAATCACACGCTATGCAATAAGATCCTCAGCCACTGTCTTCCAGAAGTTCTAAAGTTTTGAGGAAGGGCGCTTCAAACATACCATTGGCTTAGAAGGAAACGTTCGGTTCCGATTTGTATTCCATTGTAGATCCAAATGAGAGCTCTAAGGACCATAATAATAGGTCGGTTCATAACCTCACCTCCCCTAGACGGACGTATCCACGCGGTTTACGACACGGTTAAAGAAAACTTAAATTTTAGGCACTAATATATTATCATCACAACCTAAGTTACTAATGCCCGTTTGCACTAACACTAAGCAATAACTAAACGAATGCCTAAATGAAAAAGCCGAGCGTTGGAAATCCAACAACGTGTTTTTATTTAGGTTTCCATTTAGGTGTCGTCTACTGTTAGTGAAAAGAGGCATAAATATCTAATCTAACAAAGCTTCCTAACTTAACCAGAGTATTTACTAAAAAAAATTACATAACATCACGCCTGTAATCCCCGAAGGGTTAGGCAGAGGTGTACCTATAGTACATCCATATTTCGCTGGTTATGTTTAAGTCCCGTGTAATAGGGGGCGAACCTATTGCGAACAAATATCAACCGGGCACAAATCCAGACTCCGGGCTGCTACTGAGAAAAACCAGATTAAAAAATCCAATTACACTTTTGCCCGACTCGGGAGTTGAACCTCATGCTCTTAGTAAGTAGCACGCTTGCGATCAAAACGAACGAGGCAGTTTTAGGCAGTTTTTTGCCCCACAAGTATCTTCGGATTACTTTCTGGGAAGTTTTTTTTTTATATAAAACCCAAAAATTTTACTAACTAAAATTATACTTACTATCAGAAGATTTCATAAGCCCGAGCAGCGTGATAATCCTCCAAATTGCAACGCATTCTGTGACCACCAGCATCACAAATAGTATCAGACACCAGGCGAAAGCCAGGGTCAGACCAAAGCCTGAGATGCCGAAGTAACGTGCCTTATAGAAGACACTGTTCAGTATTGGAAGGAAATCCTGAAAAAGATTTTCTTTTTAAATCGCCTATTTAAGTTGCAATTAGCCTTTTTACATTTAAAAAGTCATTCGTGATTTATTTATTTCCAAGTCGTATGCAGCTTGCCCAATGGGATTTCTCATCGACAAAACTGACAAAATTCCATACAAACTTACTTAAGGGGATGAGATTACAAAAATCCTTCCTTAGTGCTCACTTTCATTATTTAACGAACATTTTTACAAAATGCCATGCTTTTATAGAGCCAGTGGTTTAGGCTGTCCGTTGTCTGTTAGTAAATAAATGAATTTAAGATTTTTATTGAGTAGTTTTTTTTAACATAAAATGGAAATCGGTTAATGAGGGTTTTTTGAAATGAAATTGACTAGGTGGCAGCACTGAGATGTCAGGTCGGAGTGACTTATTCACGCTAGATTTTAAGTTTAATTGTTACAGTACCCCAAAAATATATTAGTGAATAATTTGTTGGAGTGTCGTAATTAAATAAATAAATGAAAGACACAAACGAGCAAACAATGCAATGCAGCAAAGAATCAATCAGCAATGGAGTCAAACTGGTGGCGTGAATTTCCATGAAACCCCTCATCACATAAGTTACAGGCAAAATGATGATAGTAGGTAATAGATGAGCAAAAGTCTAAATTGTAGGTACTTATTTTTGTGTAAGATGAAAGGACCATATTCCAAATTGTTGTTCAAAAATTCTTAGAACTGTTTGAGAAGTACAGGTATGACATCAATTCGTACCCCAAGACCAGTTGGAAAATAAATAAATGGTCTTACATCATATTTCTTCTTGTTTAGTTTCGTAACTAAATTTCCTTTCATATTATATTTTTCACTTTCGTCACTTCTTATTCCTCTAGCATTTAGCTTTATAAAGCTGAAAATTAAGTTTTTAATTAGAATTTTATTGAGTACGAAGTAGTAAAAGTGTATACTCGGGAAACGACACTAAAATTTTTAGTAGTTAAGAGTTCAACACTTAAAGACTACGGTTTACTGAACTGGAACCCTTCATAAAATACTAAAATAATTAAATGCGAATGTTATTCCAACTGCAGGGTTCATCATCATCTTCATTTCAGCCGAAAGACGTCCACTGCTTGAAATTGTCCTCCCCCAAAGGGAGGGGGGTTGGCAGGCGGGTTGGAGACTACAGGGTTATTAATCTTTAGTTCAATATAGGTATGGGCAGATTTTTTTTTACTTTCCTAACTGTACTTTCCTAACTGTAGGTAGGTATATTCGCACTCCAAAACAAAGATAGGCTGACGTGGCTCAAAAGGCTGCCCAACTGACTGAAAAGGGACTGGGCAGGACATGTCTGCTGTATGCAGGACATACTGTCCACCCAGATAGCGCAGAATTGGTGCCCTGACACAGTGAGGCGGGTTAACGGCAGGCCACGTAGGAGATGGGGGATGAACTGGACACATTCGGCCAAAACTGAAAGGAGGGCGAGTGCGAACAATGGAAGGATATATACGACAGATTATAACAGAACGCAGCAGATTATTGCGTGCCGGACGTAAAGAATAGCACCCCCCTAATTCTTCCCGTGGGTGTCGTAAAAGGCGACTAAGGGACTTGAAGAATGGGCAGCAGCTTTCTCTATGCATTTTAACACCATACTGCGATCGCCAACCCGCCTGCCAAGCGTGGCGATTATGGCAAACACCTCCTTTTGGGGCAGGCCTATGTCCAGCAGTGGACGTCTTTCGGCTGAAATGATGATGATGAAGAAAAACATGAATTACTTACAGCAAAACAAATATCTTCAGTGGAAAGCAGTGATTCACTCAATGTTTGGTCCCCATTGAAACACTGAATCATTATATTTTCACCTTTACATGACTATGTAGCATCAATAAAACATTTTACTTTGTCCCAAAGACCCGCATTTATTATGAAAATTATTGTTTTACACATCCGAATCGCATGTCTGGCACAATTATTTAAATATCTAACAAAAATGTCTACTGAACCCATATACATGCCATTTTAGCCTTCACCGTTCTTGTAATAGAGGTAGGTGTCGTGTGAATGAAGTGCTCTGTGTTCAGTTTCAAACATAATATGCTACTTAGAACCAATTTAGTAAAAATTACATGTTATTTTATGTCACAATTTGTACAGACACAATTATTATGATTTTTTTGTTGATTTTATCTTTCAAATGTTTACAAATGTGTCTGAACATGGAATAAGCTAATTATTAACATAATTTATCATACTTGCATGCAATTATTGCTGTCGTTGCAATATCAACGTTCGAATCTTTTATTTATGATTGATTGCTTGATTGGTAGGAAAATTGATTAATTTTAACCATAAGGGGATAACTGAATTGGTAGATAGTAATCATGTTAAATGCAAGACGTCATGTCAAGTTCATTAGATTTTCTTCTACAATGATTACTCTTCACCTCCTGTAGAATTATCATTCTACAATTGAGTGTTCAACCTTTTTTTTTAAGTTCGGTACTGGCATATTTTTGTCTAGGTTTTGAATATTTATTTTTATTTTTTCTGGGCTATGCGAGAGTCGTGGAACGTCAATTTTTTTTCTTTAACTGGTGTCATTTGATTATCAGATGAAACTGGGTAATAAATAAAACTTTAGAAGCATAAAATTTTCCTTGATCATACTGTGGCGTAAATAAATAAAATAATCTTTTACGACACTTCAGTTCTTTTACTTTCACTACAGAACAATATTATTACAAACAAATTTAAAAAAAATATATATACACTCCGGAAATAGACTTCATACTGTTTGTAAAATAGGAATATATACAGTTTACAGAAATTCGGTGCTATTAGTATAAAAAGGAGATGTAGGTATTTGATGCTTAGATTACGTCGTGTTTTTGATCTTCAGCTAATACGACCTACGGATTGACTGCAGCCAGACCCCAGGTTGGCTTAATTGATGTCGATGGCATTAAGCTTAGAACGCGACGCAAAGCTCTACGCGGAGATTTCGATTTGTACAAAAAAAAAAATTGGTGAAACGCTAGCATCTATTGATGGCGGATAAAATATTCGCCTTATTCTGCTGGCTAGGTGGAAGGCCAAAAAAGGGCTGGCAAATCGTACGACGAACTTTCCAGTTTCTTGTCTTGTAATATAAGATTTCTTTAAAAGTGTCGTAAAAGATTCTTTTATTTATTTACGCCACACTACATATACATACATAAATAAACTCACGCCTTCTTCCCACGAGGGTAGGCAGACACTGCAGAACGCCACCTGCTATGATCCTTACATACTCCATTTGCTTCGTTTAAATGTTCATACATCCTGGGCCATATACCACAAAACTTTACAATTAGGTACAGCTTACAAGTTACAATTTACATAATTTGTAAATCATACAAGTGTGTGTACCACAACAATCTAGCCCACACAATTATAACGGAATGATATCCCTCTCGGACAAACTTGCAACCTTGGCAGGCATTGGCCCTAACGGAACCAGTCAGTTGGTCCTGAAATCTCTTTGAGGCACGCGTGGAACACAACGCGCCGTCGACCCGGGCCAAGGTCCTTATCGAACGGCGAGCTACCCATCGCTCACCGTCCGCAGGCCTGCACGTACGGTGGCCGGAAATCGGCTTGCGACTCCCAACGCCCGGGGCGTCCCCTAAAATTCACTGAATAAACTTTCTGGTGTTAACTTTAAAACCAGCTAAGTGCGTGTCAGACCACGCACAATGAAGGGTTGCGTAGTTGGCATGAATTTATCTCAAAAACAAACTTAATATTGTAGTTGAAAAACATGTTCTCCCATACATCGCTAGACGTCACGGTCAATTCTCTAATTGCAAATGTAAGTTGGTCGATTATTACTCGTTAGCTTGTAAAGCCTTCTTAGCTGTGATAGTTTTCCTTTTAATTTCGTTGTAGGTACTACTTCCATGATTTTTTTCACATATCTAAAAACATACATTTAGCTGGCCGGTGGAGACACTTGACTCTAACAAAAATTAGCTCTTTAAAGCTTAATATTACGAAAATGGATCCCTGTATTGAAAATATTTGTATTGAAAAATGGTCTTAACAAACCCTCAATATTTTTGAACGGCCTAGCCAACGATACCCCACATCATGGAATAGACGAGAAAAAAAAAATATTATCCCTACTTTACGTGTAAGGCAGGTAGGTACTTTTTTTCTCTTAGTTTTAATGATGGTCTGGCAGTTTGAGTACTTTATGCGGCCTACCCAAATGTCCTTTCTTTGGTATTTTTCGTCGAATCGTTGAGCTCCATAAGTTCAGAGTTGAGCTGTACGACTACTGACAAATGCGAGCACTGACTGGACAGGTCCACTCAAATCTGTGTGGTTCTTTCCTCAAAAGACCATTTCAGACACCAATCAACATGGTCTTCACATGATCTGACCAAGATTATGTCTGGTCTTTAAAAGAGACTATGACCTCTGAGTTTGTTTCGGCCTTTCTTCACAGAGTAGTCAGATAGGAAACGCCGACCTCATCTAGTTTTAAAATATGATTTAGGTACAAACCTACCACAGAAATAAATCATTTATCATTTATTAACCATAAAAAAAAAAACGTAATTGGACCACTTTGTCGGCGTAATTATTACGTATGTCCATGCCGAATTCCAGCTTTCCAGTACAAAGAGTCTCTGAACTAAGCCGGGGACAGACAGACAGACGAACATGGTGAAACTACAAGGGTTCCTTGTTGACTAATGCACCCTAAAAACAAGAGAGAGAGAGATTATATTTGTTGACTTCCCAAAGGAAACATCACTAGTTCTATAATAAGTTATTAAATACATCTGAAAGATACTAATAATAACACAAAAGAAAAAAAAGAAAATAAATGTCGTATTTAAATATTAGCAGTTATATTCAACTGAACATCATCGCTGCCTTGCTTGTCAAACTGAATGAGAACCAGCTCGTAGGTTATTATCGCGCCGGCCATCTGCAAATATAAATTAAATTATTCTTTTTTTGACATATTTTATTTTCTCACCTTAGTTGCTAGTACACACGGTACACTATCAAGCTATACATTCCCAGTATAAGCTGTTCTCTCATTATTCGGAAATCCTATCCCAATGTGAGATATGCTTAAACTGGAAATATATAGGTGTGTCACTCGAGAGGTAGTTACTCGAGAGGTAGTTACTGGGAATCAGTGCTGTTGACGATAAGGTCGTCCAAAGTCACAGCATTTTGCTGAGTCTTTCTTGCACAGATGCGACACATGACTTTTCTTACTTGTAATTGTTGTTTGTTACAAAAGTAGATCATTTCCACCTGGCAATCGGCATTTCGTTTTGTTTGTTTGTTGTCATTTACCAACACAAGACCTTTTTTTTTTGGGTGGGAAATTTTCAAAGGGCGTGTCAGACTTTTACTGACTAAAACCCACCCGTGTTCCTTCCGTTCCTGTGTGCCAGGGCCACAATATCCCTTTCGGACAAACTCGCAACCCTGGCAGGACCGAGACAAGCCCTGACTGACATCAAGCAATGGAAAACATTGTCAAACGTTTAACTTTTACCGTCTTATTACAAAACAATATTTATATTTTGACATGGCTTAAACCATGGAGCCAGTTTTTGTAATAAGAACGTAACAGTGATTGAAACATCGTTCTCTATACAAAACTGAAAACTTAGTTCGGTACTAAGTTGTCAGTTTTGTGTTTAGGAACTTTACCATAGACGGAATAAAGTTCAAATTCAATAATGGCCCCATGTTTTGAACCTGGTTCTGAAGATAAACCTTGTTTTAAGGTTTAGAATACTAGTTTTGGCTATTTTTTTTCCTGGATAATATAACATCATTTAAAAGCTAATATAGTCTTAAAATGTGAACAATTGGCTACTTTGTATTAGCGTGTGTATTTTGTCAATATTTATTTTATTTTCTTATTATTGGTAAGTGTGTCTTGTTTGTGCAGAATAAACAATTTTTCTTTCTTTCTTTTCTTTCTAGGTTGATATGTAGTCGTGTGTGCATATCGTGCGCTGACCTGAGTAAATTATTTAACTATTTGCTATTTCTTAACCTATATTCTAGTAAATACAGAAATCATGCATTCGTTAACAGCGGGATAATTACGTAACACACTCTCAGTAGCAATGGCTTTAATTTTGACATTTCAACAAAATTCATTGGGTTATTTACGTTGTTGAGCTGACGAATTTTACAAACCTAATTATGAAGCAATAGATTACAAATAACCTTCAAAATCATTCCGATTGTGATTGAAAATGTGACAGACAGCGTGCCTAGACAAGCACGACGCAACTATATTATTATTATATTATATATTATATTTACTTCTTCTTAAGGCTCCCAGAGGCAGGAGCCTTAAGAAGAAATATCAATACCACGCTCAAAATCGAAATTGATCACGTAATGTTATTTCTATCTTTACCAATGTTTTGTATTATACTGTCAATTTTAGTACATAATCCGTTTAGAACTTAGTAGCTGACCACTAACAAATAGCTATACATTTGTACTCCAGCCCGATACTAATAACGGTATAAACCAATGTTTTCATAAATCAACGAACCGACAAAATTCACACATTTATCAAAGCCTAGACTTAGGATCTAACATCTAATGTTCTGCAATAAACGACACTAATTTATCAATTTCCAACCTTATCCCCACATGACACAGTCCAATTTCCCAGAAAACAGAATCAGAAACAAAAACAGTTTCAACATCGACGAAATTCATTTCATTGTCAACTTTACTAGCTTAATCTTTAGATGCAAATTGGCCTAAAGCTAAATCTAGAACAAAAGAGTAACCTGTAACAAAATATTTTTGTTGAGATAGAAGAAGCCCATTCCACTGAGGGCGACGTAATCTTGGGTTAGTTGGTCTTGAAGGCGCTCCACCTGCAAACGAAGTTCTAATTGCGGTTACGTGCGGCAAATAGATGGAGGATCAAACGAGCTGGAAGTTTTGTACATTTGCAACATTCAGTTGCTTTTTGGTACATTGTGTTTCTTGCTGGTTTATTTATGGTAGTTTCGGATAATGTGAGTAATGGCTGAGATGTGTGTTGTGTTTAAATGTTCACATATATAGAGATACTGAGACAAAAATTGGTCTCGTTTTAGAAATAGGTATTTGGTTTATTTGGTCATGTGTTGCCTGAAGGTATTATTTAATAATGTAAATAATATACATAAAATAAAATTATGACCGAATTCACAATTAAATACTTTGGTCCTTCGGTACGGGCTTAATATACTATTATATTAAGCCCGTACCGAAGGACCAAAGCTATATAGAATAGATACTCTTTATTATGTACCCCATAAAAATTACTGATATAAATTTTGAAATTTTACATAGGGTGACACAATGGACGGTCTTATACAGACAAACTTTGGATGGATTAAAGGTTCTCCCTTTAATCCATGAGAGACAATACTGCAGGTAGTCCAGTGGTGTACCATTTAACTTATGCAATAAATACATAATGCATACACTGATCTATATAAATATATATACACAACGTGCTGCTACAATGGCAACATTAATTTAACACACTGGTAGGGCTAGTGTCCAGTAATCATAAAAAAATATAATAAGATAAAATAATTATAAATTAAAAAATCAAACAACTAAATAATAAAACTCTCTCCTTCCTTCAATTTGCCTACTCCTTGCAATTTATTCGTTTTAATTTCTTTCTTGACTTTTAATGATTTTATACTAAAGATCACGTCTAAACGAGTAGTGTTAATGATTTGAAAAGAATATAATTATGATAAATAAGAGCATTTTTTCAATAACTTAATATGTGAATATTTTAGATTAAATTTATATTACATAGAGAAATTAATTTGTAAAGTTATGTCTAACGCGGATAAAAAACTGAGAATGGCGCAAAATCTACCAAGCGTATTTTTCTGAAACCTTCACCAGTTTAAATATATTTTAATTATTGATATTTTAGTATACGCGTTTTATTAAAATACCTTTTTTTTGTGTATAATAAATTAATAATGCGTCAAATTGGGGCAGCGCTCCTTGATGGGCGAGTCCTATTACTGGCTGAACGTACGAGTTCACGAGTTGCGTGAGCTCAGTTCCAAACATGCAAGGTAACCACTCAAGGTCACTGGCATATATCTGCATCTTAATGGTAGTTATGATCCATGACCCCGGCAAATGACCTTTGCACTACAGTTCTTTAAGTACAGGTTGCTTCAAAATTGTAAATAAATCAATCAAAATAACGTTTAATGAAATTAAAATATCTTCATAAAACGTAAAGGCGAAACCGTATACGTATGTTAAATGAATGTCGTCACCAAAGCGCTACGCTATATACAATATACAATAATAAACATGAAACAAGAGCAAGGAACTGTATTACGTAATGATGATGTTAAAGGAGAGAGGAAATGTTGTTTTACCAGAACAACCAAACCACCATTCAACCACCACGTTAATCATTATATTACATTAGAATGCCAACTCGGTATCAGCAGTGCTATTCTGTAACCATCTCACCGTGAAAACTTAGATGAAATGAGCGTGGAGTAAACTGTCAGTGTCATCCCACCTGATGCTAAGGATGGACCAAAGATTACATTAACAATCATAATCGAAATTTTAAACAGAAACTCGATTTTGTTTTTTTACATTAAATTGAGTTTGACTAAATTTCTGATTTGCTATTTTATTTAAAATCCCCCTAAATACTAATTTTTGAAATAATGGAATTAGCATAAATCTCGATTATGATTGTAAATGTAATCCTTGGTCAATCCCAAGCATCAGTGGAATGACACTGACAGCACACTCCATGTAAGAATTCACGGTGAGATTTTTACAGAATCGACATGGAGGTGTGATTAGACTAAATTCACCGAACTTTAATTAGCTTTCTAACATCCCAAAAAGAGATAGCTTTAAAAAGCTTTAAAAGAATTTCAATATAAATTTTTAATAAGCAATGAAACTTCAACAGAAACAGATAAATGAAAACGTAGAACGATACTTACTTCAACATTATAACAATGAGTATCATAAGTGTAAAGATACTTAAGAGCTATTTTCGAGTGTGTATTTACATCAGCAGCTGCTAAAACTACACTGACCACTCTAATGCAGAGCCAAGTTAATGATACCATGTAGTAGATCCCTGTCATTATATCAGTGGACATGCCCTGGCTACAATTAAAATATGAAAATATTATTTGAAAGGAATACAAGCGTAAATTAATAACGGTAAGTATAAAGTATTTTTGTGAAACAAAAAATTTGATAGCCGCCATCTAATTACTATATCGTCTCTACAAAGGCAGCCTCAATAAAATGATAATTATGATCATCTTTGTGACGAATGTGGTCAAAGTATATATCTGGTTTTTGTTTTAGCAACTTAAATACTGGGCAGTTTTGATTATTTCTAATTGATTTTTATTGTAGTCAAAATCAAACTCAAAGCATTTATTTCAATTAAACCATTTACAGGCACTTTTGAATTGTCAAGAAGTCGGTAAGTTACAAATATGAAGCTAGTTGCCCATTCCAAATAGTAGGTTCCTATGGAGAAGAACGGGCAAGAAACTCCACGGTCACTAACGTGTATACAACATTAGTTTTTGTCAAAAAATCAGCTGTTCCATACATTTGTGTTCACTTAAATCGACAAAATGTATGGAACAGCTGATTTTTTTTCTCGTGATTTCTAGGTTGGTCCCATAGAAAAAGTTGTTCAAAATGATGAGTACAATGACCCCTTTTCGGGTTTAAGGTAAACAAAAACGAATCATGTATATTTCGTGCCAAAACGAGAGAAGAAAAATTTGGATTAATTGGCAGGCATTCAGCTCTTTAGTTCAGCTAGGTGGGATAGTGATCAGAATTAGGCAAACCGAGAGAGAAATTGAGAGAAGTTACTTTGCAGTACTGATGCTTTTAATTCAAGAGTAACTTACGAAATCACCAAAAACATCTGCAAGCATATGAAGTAGAAGTTACAGGAACAGGACAGCATGATTGTGCCGCCAAGCGCAATATCTATCTTGCGCACAAGCATCGATTGTTTCACATACGCCTCTCTTAATTTACGCCAAGTATACACTCTCACTGCTTCAAATTGCTGAAATAAAAGGTTTGAAAGATTATCGTATTGACAACCCATGGTAAGGCTGTATACAGAAAGAAAGCTGGAAACTTATAAGCGCTTACCGGCGCTTGACAGCGCTGGTAACCCGCGCAGGAAAATATATGAACGCGTGCCGATAAGCACTGAACGGTGCCGACAAGCTTCAACACGCGCTGGTCAGCGCTGGGCGCTGCCATTTAAAATTTATAATATATTATAATAATAAAATCATCGTCCGATGAGTCCGACATTTTGCTTGGTCTGCTTCAACCTGCTTCCTTTGTGTAGAACGGACCAGCGCTGTCAAGCGCCGGTAAGCGCTTATTAAATAAGTTTCCAGCTTTCTTTCTGTATACAGCCTTAATCTGTAGTGCTTTTAAACTAACTCATTTCGGAAGTATTTCGACGATAAAACACGGAACTTAAAAAAATTATCCAAAGAAATAGTTAACATTAAAGAATTATAAAATGACGGCACGGTTGGCGCAGTTAGTTAAACGATTGACTGCTGCACTGCGTGTCGCGGGGTCGATTCCCGCACGGAACAAATATTTTTATGACCTACAAGTAGTTGTTCCGGGTCTGGCTGTTTGTGTATGTGAATTTAAATGTTTGTAAACGTACCCACAATACAGGAGAAATTCCAAGTGTGGAGCAATGTTTAAAAAAAAATAATTGATGATTAAACTACTCTATTTGCAATCTCCGTTCCATGTATGTGGACGTAAAGAATAGTACCATACCATTTCTTTCCGTGGGTGTCGTGAAAGGCGACTAAGGGATTTGCTAGAGAATGGGCAGCAGCGTTCTCTATACACTTTAACACCATACTGCGATTGCCAACCCATCTGCCAAGCGTGGCGATTATGGCCTAAGTGCGGCAGTGGACGTCTTTCGGCTGAATGATGATGATGATGAAGATGATTTGAAATCGCTTTCCATCACGTGAGACCGAGGACTTACTCAGGACCATTAAAAAAAAAATGTAATTATACTTAGCCCCGCGTTATGCATAATCAGCCTATAATGTTCCCACTGCTGGGACACAGGCCTCCACTCTTCGAGAGGGAGTGGGCTGTAATCTGCCACGCGGGCCCAGTGTGGGTTGGTAGACGTCACATGTCTTCGAGATTTTGTTTTAGGACATGTCGGTTTCCTCACGATGTATTTCTTCACCGCTTTGAATTATGTGCGATATACGTGTAATGCTTAAGAGGACTACAAGACCTAAGTGGCTTTGAAAAACGCACGCACACATTTACACAATCGACGTGAACGCCATCTAACGACGACGCCCAAAGCAAAACGGTTTAGCGAGATTACGCCCGAGTGGATCATAAACATTTAGGCAATATAAAACTTGCGTTTAGCTCCTGTAAGCCCTTTAATATAATTAAAACATTATCCTGTCTCCGTCAGTTTAAACGATCGATAGAAGTTTAACGCTAACTGAATTAAGTGGTTTAAGGTGCAAACGCGCATAATGGTATTGTTAAGTGGTCTCCAGTGTGGGCTTGAATTCTTCTCCATACCTTATCAGAATCCATCTGCGACTTCTCCAAGGCACATACTTTGGCGACGCACTCGTTCAGTCTACAATACCGAGACGTCAGGCCCATACTGATAAGGACTATCAGCTGGTCTTGAAAGTTCCATAAAAGACTGGCTATAGTACTTACGAAGGCTAGTGGCATGGCAAACCATTCTGAATAATCCTCTGAAATTTCGGAAGTACAAAATGTTTTATGTACCGCAATAATATAATAGATCAAATTAGGCCCTGCGCAGACCAAAGTTAAGTACATTTCAGAGCTTATTTAATTGAATACCATTGTTTTCACACTCGATAATGTCAAATCATACAGGGCTGTGTCAAATTGGCTACCTGCACTCTGAGAGACGAGATAGGTATCGAAAAAACATGACAACACAAAAAAAAATGATGATTTTGTTGTGGGGTAATCGACCGCAGTTATTGTAATCACTTAAAATATAAGTTTGACGTGATGGGTAGCGATATCTAAACCCAAATTATAACATAAGAAAACAGTGTTTCCCAACTTATACTTCAAGAAACAACACTATCGATCGTTGACCTCCCAATAAAAAAACATCAAAGATTTTATTTTTTGTGTTTAGATATCGATATCCATCGCATCTGCGGAGTTTAGCTAGACAATTTGAAATAACCCAGTAGGTATTGCAAACCTAACCTAAAACAAGTCATAGGAGGTCTAGGTTCTAGTCGGGCAATACGAGTAATATTGTACTGAATTTCATTTTATCCCGCTGGTCAAAAATGTGATTTGGATTTAGATCTTTAACTAAAAAAATTGTGTGAAAAGTTTTTTCTAATGTAGTACAGCTGTACTACATTAGAAAAAACTTTTCACACAATTTTTACAACTAAAACCTACGGAGTGAGAACTCTTTGGTCGAGCTCGACCAAAGAGTTCTCACTCCGTAGGTTTTAGTTGCCTTCGACGAACAAAATAATTAAACTACGCACAGGTATTCCCCGGTTATTTAACAGTTTTTATAGGTACTAACTTTAAAATCGGATTGGTTTTTAATATTATTCCCCTTGGGTCATCCCCAAGGAGAATACAAATAAAAATCAATAAGGTGTCTTCGTTTTGGGTGAGCTTGAATCCCTCGCTGCACTCAGAATGCTAGTCCCGCTTCGCTCAGGAGTTAACTTAGAGCTCAGAGCTGCGCTCCGGAGCCCTAAAATCCGTTGTTACGATCGGGATTCAATATAGCACCCATGACATAAGATGCCGCTTTATCCCCTTAGTAAATAATCTACTATTATTATCAGTATAATGGACTTCATAATATGTGCAAACATCGCCGTAGACAAAAGGCTATTCAAGTGTCCACGAGAGAACTCGTGCAGGTAAATTATGTAACTCCTTGTACTTCTCCCTATGGTCTCCACTGAGCCGAATATGATTAAATTGTATTGTTTCACTTACGGCTCATAAAAATGAATCCATGTGAGACAAGGACGTATCGCTTCAGTATCAATGATGGCGGACAGTCCAGTCCTATTGATGATACCATACTTACAGCATGTTCAACTGGAAGTAAATAAGTAAGATTAAAATAATACAATTCGTTATTATGACTACTGATAGGGAAAGAGATCGATAAAAAGTCCTTTAAAAATCACTGAATGTTGATAATCTAATGGGGCTATTGATGACAAGGGTTGTTTGTGAGTATGAGAGACCAAATCCAGTCTGCGTGGTGCCGGACGTAAAGAATAGCACCACCCCATTTCTTCCCGTGGGTGTCGTAAAAGGCGACTAAAGGACTTATTAGAGAATGGGCAGCAGCATTCTCTATGCCTTTTTTACCATACTGCGATCGCCAACCCACCTGCCAAGCGTGGCGATTATGGCAACCCCCTCCCTTTTGGGGAAGGCCTATGTCCAGCAGTAGACGTCTTTCGGCTGATATGATGATGAGACCAAATCTAGAGTTTAATGGCAGATTTAGAAAGAATTATCATTTATATTTCCAAATCGTCGCCATAAATAAAAGTACACGTAATGGACAGTGAAACTCCTTGTTACGCTATGCCTGACCGAAAAAGGCAGTCGAAAATCCATCATCATCATTTCAACCGAAAGACGTCTACTGCTGGACATAGGCCTCGCCCAAGCACCGCCACTTCGACCGGTTCTGTGCTTCCCCCATTCAGCGGATTCCTGTGGCCTTCACAAGGTCATATATCGGCCCACCTTATAAGAGGCCTTCCAATGCTACGTCTTCCGGTACGCGGTCGCCACTCCAGAAACTTTCGGCCCCATCGGCCATCTGTTCTGCTAGCAATGTGCCCCCTACCCTCTGCCATCATAATTTTTAATCATAAATACGGATATTATAATAACTCACAGATTGAGAAGAATGTCATGAAGCCAACCACAAAATGCATCCTTCTTTTCAATGTGCTGTCATCCGGGATTTTCATTCCAACAGACCGTTCCACTTTAGCCCATATTACAGATATATTCTTTCTCCAATAGTAGCACAACTTTGAGGCCAGGAGCAGCGACAATATTGTTATTGAATAGAAGATGGTCCCAGCTAATCGGGCTGTTACACTCCCTGAAATGAAAGTTCATATTTTACACCCCAAGTTCATTGTCTTTTCTTACTCAACCTAAGTTAATGGTTTCTTTAATTATGCCCTTTACCGTTTAGCTAGTTCCTTTAATATAATTATCATGCCGTTGTTAACATGTTAGCCAGTCAGCAAGTTGGTAGACCTGACTGGGTGCGCGAAACGTACATACATTGACATAAATTATGTATTCCTGCATTTCCTACTCATGAAGGATATTGCGCGCACTGATATTAGCAAAATTTTATATTTTAAAGTCATAATTATTGTTATTGGAAGTACTTACGATGTCCAGTCATGTCTACAGCAATTCCTGCAAATGCTCGTATAACCTTCCAGATAGCCAAGACTTCTATGACGATTAAGAATCCTAGTATGAGTGTGCTCCATATCAGGCTAATGTATCTCCTGCATCCGTACACGCCAAACAGGCTTGACCAGTAGAAAACCTTCTCAATGATATCCAAAAAATCCTGATGGAACAAAATAAAGGTAATACAAACATGTTCCTAAGCTTTCAGATGAAACGCTTGGTAGTGGTAAAAATTGTGCGTTCAGGGATCATGATATCCTCCTTCTGCGAAGCAGTAATGCTTGCGAAGGAGGAGGCGGAACGCATGAAGGAGAGGCATGGTTTGCGCCCTTGCGCTCCTAGTCGCCGCAGGCGACACCCCGGGCATCGGACGTCGCAAGCCAATTTCCGGCCACCGTAGGCGCGGACTTGCGAACGGTGAGCGATGGGTAGCTCACCGTCCGATAAGGACCAGGACCGGGTCGACGGCACGTTGTATTCCACGCGCGCTTCAAAGAGTTATCAGCACCAACTGACGGGGTCCGTTAGGGCCAATGCCTGCCAGGGTTGCGAGTTTGTCCGAAAGGGATATCGTGGCCCTGGCACACAGGCAAATTAAGAAATACGGGTGGGTTTTAGTCAGTAAAAGTCTGACACGCCCTCCCGCTCCGCCAAGAGCATGAGAAGTTATTTGATAATTTCCCACCCAAAAAAAAGGTATCATATTATAATAATATTTTATTAGATTCATTGGGGGCTGTTCATTATTAAGAAATCTTTACTAAATTAGTATCTATTTTACTCTGCTGTTCCCACATAATTAATACCTCTCAACGTTTTTATAATAGCTGCTGTACGTAAAACAAAATATGACATGTCTGAAACATGATCCCTGAACGCACAATTTTTACCACTACCAAGCGTTTCATTTGAAAGCTTAGGAATATGTTAGTATTTCCTTTAATTTTTCCATCAGGATTTTTTATATATTTAAAAACTTACATCATGAATCGGTTGTTCGGGTAAAAGCAACGTATTTTTACTTAAAAACGGGTTAAATTCTTGACTAGACATTTTTCAAGGGAAAATATAATCACAAACATTTACTAAGTTCGCTATGTGCTCATAAACCAATTACCATATTTCATTCGAGCCACGGAAACCACTCATTAGAATAAAAATTATAATAATATTGATACATTAATTGGTTTCAATTTATTAATAAACGACCAGTACAGTTTGAGCTCTAGTACACAAATGATTATCTATTGCATTATAGTATAGAAAGATAGTTACAAGACCTCAGTTAGCCAGTGGGACTAATGTCCTTTTCCTCGTATTTCAGATTGTTTTCACGTGTTCAAATTGTATCATTACTCGTATCTTCTCAAAGATCTATAAATTCGTCTAGCAATTATCGTTTTTATCACACAAAGAGGTCATACCAAAAAGTCTCCATAACCTCGACTCACTATTCTAAGGACCAATTTAAACTGGCCACTAAATATTTGCGAAACAAAAAACACGCGATTTGATCGTCTGATTTACTTTTATCAATAATGTGAAATCGTGCAGGCAACTCAGTATTTGATGACTTGCTGAATATTTTACTACAAACTCATGTCACAGACAGTTGATGTAGTTTATGATCGTTGGAAAATTCTAGAAAATTATTGCATATCTAGTGAATATTGATCACTGATACCTATGCAGTAGTTGATTTAGCACATTTTATCGGAACCTGTAGACTCATTTCAAAACACTAAGGCCCGTATTTATAGAGCATTACTCAGTACTCAAGCATTACTTAAGACTAGTTTCAAGCCATTGGATTGGTGGAAACTAGTCTTAAGTAATGCTTGAGTACTGAGTAACGCTCTATAAATACGGGCCTATCAATCGCAATGTTTTCATTTCCATTTTAATAATTCAGTAACCCTATTAAGTCAATAGTCTAATAATAAGTCTGTTATAACTTATAATCTAAGAAACCCTTCCTAGATCTTAAGTTACAACAGACTTTTGCTAAAGGCAATTGTAAAATGCAAGATTGAAAGCTATTGTGTTTTCAATGAAATTAAAGATATTGTATTCGGTTTTAGGCCATAGGTTCCTGCTTGAGTTTAAAAGCCTAATCAGATATAAGCGATATCGAGCACGACAGCGATGTCACGTACCGATTCGGTATCGCTACTGAGCACGACAGCGATATCATTTATGTTTGAATAGGCCTTTAAGGTTTTCCTACGCTCCTTCAGAATAAGACATGTTTTTTAACTTTCTACACAATGACTCACAATGACTTGTTCCGTTTGGTGCCGGACGTAAAGAATAGCACCATCCCATTTCTTTCCGTGGGTGTCGTAAAAGGCGACTAAGGAACTTACTAGAGAATGGGCAGCAGCGTTCGCTATGCATTTTTAAAACCATACTGCGATCGCCAATCCGCCTGCCAAGCGTGGCGATTATGGCAAATCCCCCCATTTTTTGGGGGAGGCCTAGGTCCAGCAGTGGACGTCATTCGGCTGAAATGATTATAATGATGATGACTCAATGACTCAGCCTATGATTTTAATTAGATAATGGGATCCTGTTTAATATTATCCAACAGGCAATTAGATGCTCAAGGCGCGCTGACTTAATGGTATAGGTCAGTATAAACTGAATCGTAAAATTTACTAATTACTAATATAAATCTTTAAAATAAAATCTATAAAAATTTTAATATAAATATCTAGCAATGATAAGTATGATCGTCTACTGCAGGGCAATGAAGATTCCTTCCACTTTACATGCTTGTCAATTTCTGCAGCAAATCCTTCCAAAAGGTGTTTATTTATTATGTAATCATTAACTGACAATCAAAATTTGGTCAGGATGTCCAGCTGCTGGTTCCATTAAAGGCTTGTTCTCATCAGTAACATTACATTAGCATTAATCAGCCTTTAACGTTCCCACTGCTGGGACGCTGGCCTTCTCTCTTTGAGAGGGAGTGGGCCGTAATCCACCACGTGGGCCCAGTGCGGGTTGGTCAGTATTGGAAGGTAAAGGAGAGAATGGGGGAGAGAACGTGAGCATTTAAATAAAACCAACAATTCAGTTAAAATCTATACTCCAATAGCATTCTTAGTCAAATTCAGCTGATCAGGATCAGTTCCTTTGTCATCAAACTGGATAAGAACGAGCTCGTAGGTTATTATCGCACCGGCCATCTGTAAGAACAAGTTAGATTAGACACTTTTGTATTGAAGAGAAAGAATGTTACTAGGTGATTGTTCTGGGAAAGTTGTTTCAGATTTGTTTGTTTGTTTGGATCGATCGTCAGTGGTTCTTTTGGTTCTGGTCTGAGATGACTGGGGTAGACGTTAATCCATGTTGTCGTATGCAGGTTCATCATTTATAATTGATGGTAAGCACACAATTTTCCTTTGAAAATTGAAAAATTGTGCTAGCATATAAAATCACTCCGATCTTCGGTAGGTACTAAAAATAGGGAGGGAACCCAAATAATCATACTAATTCTGCAGATTAATTCTCCTCAAAGCAACTTGAAAAATCAGTCACAAACTGGTACAGAAATGTCACCCGTTTATAAAGAACTAGATTTTTATTTCACATTGTTGTCATATTAAAAGGTTAAAAATAAATGAGTAAATATTTTAACACCTTCTTTCTTTTCCTTCTTTTTTTTTCTCTTCTTTTTTATTGACTTCTATGGGCCCAGTTACCCGAAATAAATGTTTTTTAAATTTTTTTTTATTGATTTATTTATACCAGAACCAATACTTGACCTGCAGTAAAATACTTTTACTCAAAATGAAGAAGCCCTTTCCGCTGAGAGCGACATAGTCCTTAGAGAGTTGATCTTGAAGGCGCTCCACCTGCAAAACGAAATTCTACATTTATGTTTTTGTATCAAATTCTGCTTTCTGCCTCTTGCTTTTCCACGAAATATGGCAGTTTCTTCTTTAGCCGTTTATTGCAGTAATAATGCGAAGGCCCATGTTCAGATGTGCATATTTACGAAAACACAAATCATGTTATACAGCGAGTTACGGAAAGGGTATATCCATACAAACAGGGTGAAGAGTGCATCTGGTTCAGAACCTTTGTACAAAATTTTAGATTAAAAAGAATATCCTTGGAAATTTTTGATATTTTTTTTATTTCTATAGATTATTAAATTTAAATCATAGCAAACGTTTCACCGCACTACGAGGGTCATTATACATTATTTGTGTCTATGCGCCTAGTACACACATACACCCTGCCAAAGCTCTGCGACACGGCAGCGCACCGACACGCGGCAGCGCGGGCGGCACTATTGGCGGCGGGATCAAACAAATGGATTAAAACGTGTACTGAGCAGCTGACTTGGTGGAGTGATGTTTAGAATTCAATTGGAAATATTTTGATTTTTATTAGTAAAATGTTTCTTAACATTATAATTATGTAGGTATTATTAAAAAAATGTTGCCATGCAGTTTGTTATCACCAAAAGAATCCGTGCCTTTGATATGTATAATATATACCCTTTCCGTAACACGCTGTACATATCATACATAACAACTTTATTTTTTTGGGGCACGCTCTTACTGTATTGCAACATCGTAATTACAATAGTAGTGATAATAATATAAATAAATTGATGAACGCTCACGACATGGCTACAGTTCTTTCACATTTATTTTACCTCCGATTTTGCATCACTACCAAAATCATAGTGATTAATATGTTGTGAGTGCGCAATCGTGAAGACTCGAAAACGTCCTAATTGGGACGTATTTGTTAGTCTGTGATGCCAATATTCGGTGATTGGTAGCCAGAATAATGTTTGTTTACATTCACGCGCAATTGACAACACTAGCTGTCTCTTTTTTTCTTTTTCGTGTTGTTTTTATCAAGCCATCATTTTTACTTGTAGTGAAATGTAAAATGCATGAAAAGTGGGTATGTGTGCTGCCGCTGCTGTGCGGAACACTTTTTTTCGGTTGTTTTGTGAGTGCATAACGTATCTGTTTAATATAATATCATTGATAGTGATCTATACTTTCGTTGCAATTAGGTTGCTGATGGTTTGCTCTTTAGGTTGCTTTCAGAGGTAAAAGAACTATGAACAAAATTCAACTGCTTTTCATCATCATATCCCGTCAAAAGTAGCAAATATACCTCAACATTATAGCAATGAGTATCATAAGTATAGATGTATTTGAGAGCCAGTCGGGAATGGGTGTTGATCTCAGAGGCTGCTAACACGACGCTGGTGACCCTAAAGACCAGCCAGCTGAGTGACACGAAGTAGTATGCTGTCCTGATTGGCTCACTGGATACACCTTGGCTGGAGACAGAGAAATCAAAATACAAATCCTTGTTAGTTTTGTTTGTGGTATGTCAGAAAGTAATTGGAATATTATTCTGGTTTACAACACTTTTGTGTGAGAGCAATGGTGGCCTAATTGGTAACAGCCCCGACTTGCGAGTTTTAGGTCATGGGTTCGAACCCAGGAAGGCGCTTTACTTTATGTAAATAATTTCATCACCACTGCTCTCAAAATGGTGAAGGAAAACATCGTGAGGAAACCGGCATGTCCTAGAACCAAAAATTCGAAGAGATGTGACATCTACCAACCCGCACTGGGCCCGCGTGGTGGATTACAGCCCACTCCCTCTCACAGAGAGGAGGCCTGTGTCCCAGCAGGGGGAACATCATAGGCAGATTATGCTTATGCTTAAAGCTCTTTTGAATTTGGTAGAACCAGATAGTTCGTATGCCTGTAGACCTGCCGGCACTAGCCAAGACAGAACTTTTTATCAAGTCATTTTGATCCTTATACAAACATTGTGATTTATTAAGATCAACAAGTCATTTACAAAATAATCTCCAAAAAAAAATTTTTCAGATTATTTTATGGTTGTAACGACTGTGAATGTTATTTATTATGTTATGTCTAGTCGCAAACTTTAGGTAAATATAGACGAATTACTTATTCCAAATAACATATTTTTTTAATGTATTTAAAAGTGTTGTCCCGAATTTCAGGACAGATGTCCCGGAAAAAATGTAGTCCTAAGTCTCGTCTCTGTTCTTCGAAGTTTAGGCAAATAGGCACTACCTATTTCTATCACTGCTTATTAGTCATATTCATTTCGTCTTTATCATCATATCCCTAGCCTTTTCCCAACTACGTTGTGGTCGGCTTCTAGCCTGACCGGATGCAGCTGCATACCAGTATTTTACATGAAGCGACTGCCTATCTGACCATTCATTTCATCGTTATATTCAAAGATTATAATGGTATAAATGCAGAACTCCAGACCAAATAAAACAAAAAACTATTGTAAGGATTACCTAGCCGTAGTCAAGTTACTATGGGAGGCCGTCACCTCTTTTTGCAAAGCAGTAATGCTCGCGAAGGAGGAGACGGAACGCGTGAAGGAGAGGCAAGGTTCGCGCCCTCGTGCCCCTAGTCGCCGCAGGAGATGCCCTAGGCGTCGGGAGTCGCAGGCCGATTCCCGGCCACCGTAGGCGCGGACTTGCGGACTGTGAGCGATAGGTAGCTCACCATTCGATAAGGACCAGGCCCCGGTCGACGGCGCATTGTATTTCACACGCGCCTCAAAGAGATGTCAGCACCAACTGACGGGGTCTGTTAGCGCCATTGCCTGCCTGGGTTGCGAGTTTGTCCGATAGGGATATTGTGGACCTGGCACACAGGCAACGGATGGAACACGGGTGGGTTTTAGTCAGTAACAGTCTGACACGCCCTCCCGCTCCGCCCAGAGCGGGAGAAGTTATTTCCCGCCAAAAAATAAAGCCAAGTTACTGTATAGGTCCCTAATAAAACCTGGTTCCTAAGTCCCTACATTACTCCTTATATATCAAACGTGATAAATGTCTACAGCTGTTCTGAGCCTTTCACACGTTAGCTCCTATTACGGACGTGTGAGCCCACTTACGATGTTTTTCTTACACCGTTTGGCCTTAATGATGGATTAAGTACCTACCGGCGAAAATGTTTGGAACTGTGGAAACTTGGTGTTAACGTCCTATTTAGTAAGTACTTTGATAAAAGTTTCGTTTTTGTTTGGAGGCGAAATGACATGGTATTCTTGAGCCTTAGAATTATTGTAATAAACTTGTACCTATTGTTTAGTTTAGTATTAGTTTATTAATAGGTTTAAGTTAGGATATTATATTGTATTTTTATATTTTTTTAAATAGACTGAGCTTACTAAATCACGCTTAAACTGCTAAACGAATGTTTAGCAGTTTAAGCGTGATTTAGTAACAAACATTCACATTTTTCCATTCATTAGTAGGCCATCTGGTTTATTATTATGCTAATAAAGCCTTTTAAGGTATTTCTTCCTTTTTCATTTATTAAACTAAGTAATGGCTTAGTTTACGTTGAACAGTATTTTTGCAGTGCAATACCTCGCGTGTCTCGTCTTTTTAGGTCCTAGTCGCTCACGTCCGCGTCCTAGTGTCTAGGAGGTGAGCAACGAGCTTAGCCAAGATTCATTATTCATCATATGGATATCTTTTCCTACAGAGAGCCGACAAAACAGTTTAAAAAGCCGAAATAAAATTGAGTTATCATAAATTCACATCGATTTTCACAAGGACTCAACTTTTGAGTCGACTATCCACGAGTGTCTTAACGTTAGCTACTTACACTTCTTAGAACTTACGTAATTCCCAGAAACATTTGCAAACAAATAAAATAAAAGTTACAGAAGCAGGATAATAAGATGATGCCACCGAGAGAACCGTCCACCTTGCGTACCAACATCGCTTGCTTCACGTATGCTTCTCTCAATTTGCGCCAGGTATACACTTTTGTTGCTTCGTTTTTCTGAAAAAAAAGCACATCGCTATTATTGTAACACAGTTTCTTTATTTTCTTATGGTAAAGTCAGAAACAACTTTAGCATATTAAAGCCTATAATGTTCCCACCGTTGGGATACCGGCCTCCTGTCTCTTTGAGAGGGAGTGGGCCGTAATCCTCCACGCGGGCTTAGTGCGGCTTGGTAGATGTCACATGTCTTAGAATTTTTCTTTCTAGGTTTCCTCACGATGTTTTCCTTCACCATTTTGAGAGCAGTGACGTGTATTCCCAGTGACGTGAAATATTGGACTGATGATAAATTTTTATAAACGCTCCCTTTTTATAGGATTTCAGGACTACCAAACAATAAAAAAAAAAAAATGTTTTTTGTTTTACGCTCCATAACATAAGGTGAATAATCTTTGGTTATGATATTGAAAGAGGTTGAAAGCTAACAAAATTGCCTTTCAAATGATATGCCACAATCCATAGTTCATTGCATAGAAGTTGTAAAAAACTGTTTCGAGCAGCGTATGATGAAGTGATTCCGTGATTGAAGTTAAGTAGGTACACTGAGTTTAAGTATTCATTTTCATGTAATAATTGTAATAAAAGTGCCTTTAAAAGTGCTGATTTAATAATTTTTTGTTTGACCAATCTCGCAATCTGCTCAAAGTAAATTCTTAATCCAAAAACTTAATTCGATCTTCTGTAAATTGCATTGCAGATTTGGCTGCATTCACTGACCGACGAAACTTAACTTGAAATTCCATTTTATAGTAGTCGGTAGGTACCTACTCTTGTGGGTAAACAATATCAGCCGGAAAGGTCGATTGAAGGTTAAAGTACACTTGGTGCGGTCGGTTCATGGATGGGTGACCGCATCCATTACCCATCTGTGCCTCGGAAAGCACATAAAGCCGTTGTTCTCGACTGTCATTCGTAATTCCTTGACAGTCCTTACGGGTAGTCTGAAGACCAAAAGTCTGCCAACCAGTCTTTTACCAAGAGATATCGTGTTACCCAGTAACTGGTTTGTGGAGGTCAGATAGGCAGTCGTTTCATACTGATATACAGCATCTGGTTAGACTGGAAGCCAACCCCGACATACTTGGGTAAAAGCTAGGCAGATTGATTTTGGTAGTTGGTAGATATTCTTAGGAGAAAGGCTTCTTTTTTAGGGTTCCGTACCCAAAGGGTAAAACGGAAACCCACCCCCCACCCCCCCTAAGGCTCCGCTGTCCATCCGTCTGTCTGTCTGTCCGTCTGTCACCAGGCTGTATCTCATGAACCGTGATAGTTAGACAATTGAAATTTTCACAGATGACGTATTTCTGTTGCCGCTATAACAAAAAATACTAAAAAACAGAATAAAATAAATATTTAAGAGGCTTCCATACAACAAACGTGATTTTTTTGCTCGATATTGATAACGGCAGCAGGTAGACGCTCGAAATATTCACAGAATATCTAGTTATATCACTATCACTATCACTTTAAAAATAAATAATTAAATTAAACTAAAACAAATATTTAAGGGGGCTCCCATACAACAAACGTGATTTTTTTGCCATTTTTATAGATAATGGTACAGAACCCTTCGTGCGCGAGTCCGACTCGCACTTGGCCGTTTTTTTTTATGTTAAAGTAAACTAGGACACAAAAGCAATAGGTACACGTATTAAGAAGTAGAACTGGTTCGATCTACCCGCAGTTAACTTGATTTCCCCTGAGCACGATAAGTTTCAATATACCATAGCTAGTTCACATGAGACTTGAAGATGTATTTGTTGTGTTTATAATAGGGAATTTTTGAAATGTTATGAATTATTGTTACTAAAAACTAGCTTCAGTTAAAATCATAGATGACGATACTCGTACTTTTTTAGGGTTCCGTACCCAAAGGGTAAAACGGGAACCCTATTACTAAGGCTCCCCCGTCTGTCTGTCTGTCTGTTTGTCCGTCTGACACCAGGCTGTATCTCATGAACCGTGATAGTTAGACAGTTGAAATTTTCTCAGATGACGTATTTCTGTTGCCGCTATAACAAAAAATACTAAAAATCAGAATAAAATAAGTATTTAAGGGGGCTCCCATACAACAACATGATTTTTTTGCTCGTTTTTGCTCTATATTAATAACGGCAACAGTTAGACGCTTCAAATATTCACAGAATATATATTTATACATTCAATTTAAAAATAAATAATAAAATTAATATAAAACAAATATTTAAGGGGGGCTCCCATACAACAAAGGTGATTTTTTTGCCATTTTTATAGATAATGGTACGGAACCCTTCGTGCGCGAGTCCGACTCGCACTTGGCCGCTTTTTATCTTGGTTTTTGCCGAACTTTTTTCTGTAAGTCTATTGTTATACATAAATCATACATTATTTGAATAAAATAATTTGAAAATCTTAAAGCGTAACTTTGATCGTGAGTCTATTTTTATTTCAACCGACATTTTAACTAGTAATTAACGCAATGGAATGTGAGATTTTATCGCTAAAGTATAATGAAAAACCGGCCAAGTGCATGTCGGACTACGCACAATGAAG
The DNA here is from genome assembly GCA_948098905.1 of Tiliacea aurago. NCBI lineage: Eukaryota > Metazoa > Arthropoda > Insecta > Lepidoptera > Noctuidae > Tiliacea > Tiliacea aurago. Next base: position 21,981,664 of record OX402578.1, read on the forward strand.
GGTTCCGTACTTGGGATGAATTTATCCCAAAAACAAACTTAACATCGTAGTTGAAAAACATGCTCTCCCATACATCGATATACGTTACGGTCAATTCTCCAACTGCAAATTTAAGTTGGTCGACTATTACTCGTTAGCTTGTGAAGCCTACTTAGCTGTGATAGTTTTCCTTTTAATTTCGTTATATATACTATTGCCATGAATTTTTTCAAATATCCAAAACTAACCATTTAGCTGGCAGGGGGGGCGGGACACTTGACTCTAACAAAAAATAGCACTTTAAAGCTTAATATTACGCAAACGGATCCCTTAATTGAAAAATGGTTTTGCCAAACCCACAATATTTTTGAACGGCCTATCCAACGATACCCCACACCATGGAATAGACGAGAAAAAAAAATATCATCCCCATTTCACGTGTAAGGGAGGTACCCTAAAAAAAATGTTTTTCATAATTTTATTTTACCATTTTTTTGGCATGAGTAATATGTATACCCATGCCAAATTACAGCTTTCTAGGACTAAGCGTCTCTGAGCTAAGCTGGGGACAGACGGACGGACGGACGGACAGACAGACAGACAGACAGACAGACGGACATGGCGAAACTATAAGGGTTCCTTGTTTACTACGGAACCCTAAAAACGTATATTTAATTTGTTTTTGCCAGTTGTAACTACGAGTAACAGAGGTAAGTCCTCAATACGATTAGATTGAAAAACATGTTCTGAACTGAACTGCAAATGTTAGTTGGTAGTTGGTACGCACAATATTGAGAGATTTACATAGAACTATTATCTATGTTCTTTTAAAAAAAATTAGGCTTAGCAGTTTCGGAGAAGAGGGTGTAGTCAATTTTCATCATTTTTCTTTAGTAATTTAAACTACCTAGTTATTTTAAGATTATGAAATAAAAACAATTGAAAGCCTCATAATAAGGCCTTTCATTTGATAATTATGTCACACGGTAAATTTTGCTTTTTTCTTTTAATTTTCTATTTTTTCCCCCAAAACTGAACGAAGTCCCTTATTCAAAATTCATATTCATATTCGTATAATTATTTTCATTCCATAATGTATAGTTATCCCATTTATTCCCATGGGTGTCGTAATAGGCGACTAACGGACTTACTAAAGAATGGGCAACAGCGTTCTCTATGCATTTTTAAAACCATACTGCGATCGCCAACCCGCCTGCCAAGCGTGGCGATTATGGCTAATCCCCCCCTATTTGGGGGAGGCCTATGTTCTGCAGTGGACGTCTTTCGGCTGAAATGATGATGATGAATGATGAATGTATATGTAAAGGTGTTACAATGGTTCTAAGCTAAGGTACAAATTATTATGGACCCTGTAGGGCAAATTCATTTATTTAAGTTACACGTTCGTGTTTGAGTCACAGAAATTCATTATGTGTACCACATTTCAACTTAATCGGTTCATTAGATCAGGAGCAAATTGACAGTGACCGACACCGACGGACAGACAGAGACACGATTGGGTTCCGTTTTTTTATTCGGACTTTCGGAACCCTAAAACGATCAAGTGTTAGTTGGTCTCGCATACGTAGGGTTCCGTACCACCGTACAATATTTAACACTACATATTTTTTACCTCTGTGTTTTGTGTCTGCAGAATCCAAAGACCTGTAAGCCCAGTGACGTGTTTGTCCGGTCCATTACCATTGCCGGCTGATAAGTAGCAATATTTATTACTAAAATCCAGGTTGTTAATTCAAACCACTATATTTTTAGCCAAATAGATCGGATATTTTGTTTGTAGGTCGACCAGGTGTAAAACTAACCGTCAACTGTAACTATTGATGATTGAAATAGTATAGGATATTATCAATGCGATACCATACTCAAAGACATTTTATTTGCATAGTTTTACTTTTTTACACAAACCGCGGCCATCGGAAAATTACACTAGTTACAAGAGAAAATTCGTACACTCATCTCATAGAGCTCCACACATACTGGCATGACCGTCTTCCATTAGTCTGTGAACGCATTACAGTAAGGTTTAGCGTTCAAGAGAGCACTGGGGAAGGATAGCTGTCTGGGCTCGCGCGACGGGGTGACTCACAGGCCGGACTCTAACCAAAAGCGATAATCGCGCGATTACAGATAGTGCCATCCACAAAGACGCCCCCCACTCTTTTTCCTAATCGCTAACAGGGCAAGTGTGCATTTTTTCACTAGTTTTGCAGTGCATTCGATACGTACGAATTGACTATGAGTGCGTACGCACACAACGATAAATAAACCAGCTTAGATCAAACTCCCCAAACCCCGCGGCCCCTTTGACCAAAAAATTGTGGGGCGCGTCTTCGTGGATGGCACTATCTGTACACGACCTTCGCGCTCTTTTATCATCATCATCATCTGCCCATAGCAGTCCACTGCTGGACATAGGCCTCTCCAATTGCACGCCATTCAGTTCGATTCTCGGCAACTCTCATCCAGCAGCCTGAGGGCGTCGTACCTTACGTTTGCCGATTCGCGGTCTCCACATATGAAACACGTCTACCCCAACGGCCATCGGTTCTACGGCTAATATGGCCGGCCCATTGCCACTTCAGGTTGCTTATTCTGTGGGCAGTCTTTTGTAATAATTCTGAATATGAAATACTCGCGCGATCAATCAAGTTGCGTTTGTACGTCATAATTCATACAAACGGTCGCGTCGACCGCGTTTGCAGTTACTCGCGCAACGATCACTTTTGGATAGGAAGAGGGGACAGGCAGTAAATAATCTGTTGCCTTTTTTTTTTTTTTTTGGGTGGGAAATTATCAAATAACTTCTCCCGCTCTGGGTGGAGCGGGAGAGCGTGACAGACTTTTAGTGAGTAAACCCACCCGTATTCCTTCATTTGCCTGTGTGCCAAGGCCACGATACTTTCGGTCAAACTCGCAACCCTGGCAGGCATTGGTCCTTTCGGACCCTGTCATTTGGTGCTGACATCTCTTTGAGGCGCGCGTGGAACGCAACGCGCCATCGACCCGGGCCTGGTCCTTATCGGACGGCGAGCTACCCATCGCTCACCGTCCGCAAGCCCGCTGCTGCTAAGGTCCTGGGTTTGATTCCCGAGTCGGTTGAAGGGGTATTGGGTTTTGCCATCTGCAATTTTTCAGTAGCGGCCCCGAGTCTAGATTTGTGCCCGGTTGGTAGCCATAGGCTCGCCCCCTATTACATGGGACTTAAACATAACTGGTGAAATGCGGGTGTACTGTTGGTCATGTACCGGTCTCTACCTGTACCTTCGGGTAATACAGGCGTGATGTTATGATGATATAATGATATAGAAATAAATTATATAAAAATAAATGATATATAAATAAATGATATAGACATAAATGATATAGACATAAATGATATAAAAATAAATGCTATAGAAATAAATGACAAAAAAACTATCCCTTACTTTATCAGATTCCATCTGCTTCTTGTCCAACGCACATATTTTAGCTAGACACTGGTTCAGCCGATGATATCTAGAAGTCAGGCCCATACTGATCAGGACTATCAGCTGGTCTTGTAAGTTCCATAGCAGAGTAGCCACTGTGCTCATAAAGGCTAGAGGAAGCGCATACCAGTCGGAATATTCATCTGAAATATACAGGCAATTACAAAAACAGTAATTTCCAAAGAGGGAGGTATAGAGAATTCAAAATTTATGCTGCTAAGTTATGCTGTAAACCCCAGTCAATCAAAAAATCTAAATCAAAGTATTTTATTTCACATAAACCTATTGGGCACTAATGAAACGTCAGAAGCTAGGTGCACGGTTCCAATTGGTTGTTTCCTATGGAGAAGAACCGGCAAAATTTCACGGTTACTCTTATAAAAATAATTTTAGAATGTTTTCAAATTACAGTGTTATTATGTAATATGTATGGGAGGACAGTGTAGGCCTGTCAACAAGTACCAGGTACTTAACAAAATATAAAATGGGGGTGCGTCTCATAGCGTATAAACTCATTTGGTCTAATTTCATTTTATTATCGTTCATAAGATATAATCAACGTGAGATATGCCAACTGTTTAACTAATTTCTTTACATAAAACATTTATTTATTCTAAAACTTAATTTGTATTACGTTGTTTGTTATAACGTTTATTTAATAGAAAATCATTAGGCCTATCGTTTAAAATATATAATATTGCGATTAACTTGATTAAGCTTGCTGCGGGAGCAGCGTGACAGAAACGAATCGCAGCAAAACCGACTCCACGTAGTCTTGTCTGCCCTACCCCTAGAATGTTATTTAAAATCGCGTAGGCGCGTAGGGGCGAGGCGGCCCGCGAGCTGAGGAGCAGGTGGTTTCAACGCTTGCCGCCGCGGCTGAGGCTGGCCGGCAGGGCCGACCAGCAAGCCAAAGCCTCGGTCGTGAGCGTGAAACACATCTGTGACGATAAGCTCGCATGGGACCGCTGGAGCCCTGCAGCGCCGGAGCCGTGACATAAAACATGCCTGCTGCATGTTGCATGCTTGCTGCATGATGCATGCTTGCTGCATGCTTGCTTGCACGTTTTGTCATATTAGACTAAATAGGTTTTATGTCTTTTGAGTGGTATATCAAAATCAACGATTTTATATTCAATGTATGTTATGCTTATAAAAATTAGTTGCTTTAAAATTATATCAATCGTTTATTATATTAACTGATAATTATATCTAATAAAATTATAGATTCAGTTGTTATATCTTGTAAATATTAGAGATTTTGTAATTGTATCAAATATTACTTACCCAGAAAATGGTCTACAAAGCTACAGTCTATTAGGCCTACAACGTTCTCACATTCACAAAATATAAAAGAATATAATTAGGTATTTAAAATATTATTCAAATAAATAAAAGTTAAACCAAATGACATGACAAACTGAATTAATATCCTTAACTGTGATTTGTATTAAGATTAATATTCCAGTTTAGTAGGAAGCAAAAGCCTATTGCCATTAATCGAGTTATAATCGAGACTTTGAACAGCTTCTTGGAATTTCCTGTTGGAAAATCCCAATAACACTTTGCCCGATCTGGGAATGAACCCAGAACAAAACTGCCTAAGTTAGCAGTCTTATTTCCCGAAGGAGGAGGTAGAGAATTCAAAAGTTCGTAAATTATGCATACAGCATAACTTACGAACTTTTGAATTCTATACCAGTATTTATGTAGTAGGACGAAAACCTTTTGCTATTATTGTTCGAGTAATAATCGAGACTTTTGTAAGATCCACTAACAGTTTGCCCGATCTGGGAATGAACTCAGGATAAAACTTGCTAAAATTACAGAATTTTAAGTTGTCTCTGCAAGGTTTTCTTCTATACATCACTATCACTACATTGTATAAAACAAAGTCGCTTCCCGCTTCTTGTCTGTCCCTTGTATGCTTAGATCTTTAAAACTCTGCAGCGGATTTTGATGCAGTTTTTTTTAATATATAGAGTGATTCAAGAGGAAGGTTTATATATTTAGAAAATGCCACGCAGGCGAAGCCTCGGGCAGCAGCTAGTAATATTATAAATTAAAATCGCTTTTTGTGTCTGTCTGTGTGCCCGCGTTTTTCATCTAAACTTCGCTGCAGAATTTGATGCGGTTTTCATCATTATTGTGGTGGTGGTAAGAAATCTCAAATTATATTGTCAAGTCGTAAAAGCTGTGTGAAGCAGTGGTGGGTTGCTTGTTTAATATGAATAACTTTATCATCAAAATTGTCACTTACGCCTCAATATCATAAATCCATGCGATATCAGTACGTATCGCTTTATAATCAACGATGGCGGACAGTCCAATCCAATGGCTGAGATTATACTCATGAGATGTTCTACTGAAAATTTTAATAACATGAAAGTATGCAGTGGGTAAGCATACATGTGAAATTATAAATAAATAATGGCTATGGTAGTCCATCAGGGGGCCTAAAATGGACGCTTTGGCAGAATCATAATATGATCTGCGTACAATTCTTACATCCCGCAATTCATCTGTTTGACAGCTGCTATTTGACATTAGACTTCAAAAGAGCAATTCATAATTTGTGGACCATTTTACTGACAAACAGATGAATTGTACGCAGATCATATTATGATTTGCCAAAGCGTCCATTTTAGGCCCCCTGCTTTCTTAAGGGACGTTTATATACGTATTACGAAGTATATTGCTTATCCATTGCTTCACAATGAATAAGGACATGGATAAAATGTGGCCTAGCACAGACAAAGAGATAATTATATAAATTAATTATTTGATAATATTTGAAATCCCACCACAGCTTTCGATACTTGGCAAAACTTTGCAGGAAATATTTCAATTTAAAATATTATTATTTTCATTAAAGTATTCGGGGAGATATTTATGTTGCCAGTTTTGGAAATATGGTGGTAATTGGGACACACTTATTGTAAGAATTGATATGATTTCACGAGTAGTATTTTTAGAATATAAAATATTAAAACTTATTGAATAATAACTAAACTGTAATAAACATGATATTTAATTGATTAATGTATCAATTTATTGATTAACTCTCACATCAATTAACTTACACAATGAGCAAACCGTCATAAAACCGACGACGAAATACATTCTTTTCTTCAAAGTCCTATCAGCTGGTGCGTTGACAGCCATTATTCTTTCAACCCTGGCCCACAATTCTGAGAGTTCTCCCCAGGACCTATATAGTTTTGATGCGAGGATCAAAGACAGGATTGCTATCGTGTAGAAGATGGTACCTGCTAAACGCGCTGTAACGCTTCCTGAAAATTAACATTGAAGTCGGTTTAAAGACTTCTCAAAGAACAAATTACAGTTCACTTAAAGATAAACTTAAGTAAATTAGCAATAGGTTGTAGTTTACATTGCCAATTTGCTGTTGGTGTATTGTATAAATATTACATAATCATATATTGAAAACTAAGATTACTTAGAGGTGTCATGGTGAGCAACCTTACATTTTTGCAACGCTACATACTGTGTTGGTAAAAAAGATGAGGTAGGTCTCATAATCAAACTCAAAACTCAAACTTAAAGCATTTATTTCAATTAAACCAATTACAGGCACTTTTGAATTGTCAAAGAGTCGGTCAGTTAGTCAGAAAGTTGAAGCTATTTGCCCATTCCAAAACGTAGATATCTATGGAGAAGAATAGGCAAGAAACTCCAAGGACACTCTTTTAAATCAAGATATTACAAAATCCTGGGTACATTATTCTTGTCGCTTCTATATGTGAGAACAATGTAAAAATATAAATTATTTAAAAATCAATATAAAATATTACAAATAAGTCCTGGCAGATAGGAGAAGACCAGTCACAACTGACGGCGCCCGTTCACGAGCATGTCGCGTGGATCTCTCATAGTCATGTCAAATGCCCATGTAACACCCACTCTCATGAAGATCGGAGACGCTACACTCGAAGTTGTGGACGAGTATGTTTACCTCGGACAAACTGTCCAGTTAGGTAGGTCCAACTTCGAGAAAGAGGTCAATCGTCGAATCCGATTCGGCTGGGCAGCGTTCGGGAAGCTTCGCAATATCTTCTCGTCCCACATACCGCAGTGTCTCAAGACGAAAGTCTTTGACCAGTGCGTGTTGCCAGTAATGACCTATGGCACTGAAACGTGGTCGCTCACAATGGGCCTTATCAGAAGGCTAAAAGTCACCCAAAGGGCAATGGAGAGGGCTATGCTTGGAGTTTCCCTACGTGATCGAATCAGAAATGAAGAGATCCGCAGGCGAACCAAGGTAGCCGACATAGCCCGAAGAATTGCCAAGCTTAAGTGGCAGTGGGCAGGGCACATTGCTCGCAGAACTGATGGCCGATGGGGCCGAAAGGTTCTGGAGTGGCGACCGCGTACCGGAAGACGTAGCGTTGGAAGGCCTCCTACAAGGTGGACCGATGACCTTGTGAAGGCCGCAGGTATCCACTGGATGCGGAAAGCACAGAACCGGTCGATGTGGCGGTGCTTGGGGGAGACCTATGTCCAGCAGTGGACGTCTTTCGGCTGAAATGATAAGGTCTCATAATTATAATCTGCCAGAATTAAAACAAATTCTGGGCAGTTTCAGAGACTAAAAAAAAACTAAATGTCATACCTACTTGGCACAGGACTACCCACAGAGCTATTCAATTGGTATTAGAAAAGAAGTTCTCGGCATGCAATCGATCATTCCAAACATTTGTTATATTGGAGTTCTGCACCTCCCAAAAAAATCTATATACTATCTTTCCTTCCTACTTTTTCATAAGACTTTAAAAAACTACTTACTCTGTCCAGCAGTATCAATAGCCCAACCAGCAAGTGCCTTTATAACCTTCCAAATAGCTCGGGTTTCCATAAAGATTAACACAATCAGTAGCAAAGCACTCCAGAAATAGCAGATGTATCTCTTCGACCCCAGCACACCGATCAGGCAAGACCACTTGAACACTTTCTCCATAGCAGTTAGGAACTCCTAAACGAAAAGAGGATATTTTTAAATTAAGAGCGTTTACGACGTACGGCATTTCATACAAACTTTTTAGCCCTTGTTTTTCGAAATGACTGAACCGATTTTAATGAAACTTCATACGCATAAGCAAGATACAAAGTTCTAAAAAGTTAGTTAAAAACATTTTCGAAAAATAGTGTTACAGCCAAATTAGACTAACTTTAAATTTTCCATAGAAACAGAGATTTCCAGTTATCTGTTTTTAAATAAGACACTTCGAAAATGTTCTCTACTAACTTTTCAGACCTTTGTATCCTGCTTATGCGTATGAAGTTTCATTAAAATCGGTTCAGTCATTTCGAAAAACAAGGGCTTGAAAGTTTGTATGAAATGCCGTACGTCGTTAACGGTCTTAAAAAGCCATTTTGTCAACATAGTTTGTTGTGATGAGTGTTAAAGTGAGAGGTAACAAGATAACTATGATCGGGAAGGCATGGCAAATCTTTGATCCCGTGCAGGCGTCTAAACCTGGTGGTAGCCACTTTTAGCATTCACTTCATCAACAGTTTTCACTACTTTAGCCGCGTTATCAATCTGCCTAGCCTTGTCCCAACTACATTGAGGTTGGCTTCCTGATGTAGCTAAATACCAGTATTTTACACGGAGCTACTGCTTATCTTCCACAACCCAGGTACTAGGTAACACAATACCCCTGGGTAAGGCATGCCTCGGGCATGTTCGCGGAGGCTCGCACAGACTGCTTTCACGCGACGATGCGCAAGCGGTGCGCGTCTCTGGTGCGCAGAGTGCGGGGCAGCGCCAATACCGTCCTGGTGATGATCGCCAACAGACTGGATTGCCTTTATATCCGGCAATGCTGTAGCAGACATATTGTTACCTTGTAAGCGTTTTTGTCTGTACTTGTTATTTTGTCTGTGCTTGTTATCCTGTCTGCATCCTTTTTATGTATCTAATTGTTTATGAGTCTTGTTACTTCAAATAAACTAATTATTAAAGGAACTCTTATGAAAGGAACTTATAAAAGGAACCCTTATGGTGAGACTAAGTCTGTCTGTCTGTCACACCTCGATATATCAAGAACTACTGATGCTATCAACTTGAAATTTAGAATAGTTTTAGATGACGTTTGCCCAACTATTTTGCAAACAAAAAAAAAATAAAAAAAAATATATCTTTTTTGAAAAAGGGACTGAAAGGGGGTCTTAAAATTTTAAGTAGGGCTATTAGGGCATGTGGGGTATCATATGAAAGAACGCTTTTTTATTTTTATTTTAGGCAGCATAGTTTCCGACTTTTGATGAAAAATGTAAAAAAAAAATACCCTTCCCCCCCCCTAATCTCTGAAGTTTGCATATATAACAATCTGAAATTATTCTATGTGATAGAAGTGTATGTAAAGATAAATAGCACAGTTTTTCAGAAATAATCAACATCATATATACGTACCGGAACCCTCGGTGCGCGAGTCCGACTCGCTCGTGACCGGTTTTATTTTATTTTATTTAAGACTGGTTGTCAGGCTTTTAGGATTCTGACTACCTGTAACGATTAAAAAAAGATCGACGAAAAAAGATCTCGTACGAATGACAACCGGGACAAACGGCTTAACTTGCTTTCCGAGGCACTAAGGGTTCTTGCTAAATAATGCATGGTCAACCATCCACGGACCGACCACAGGTTTACCTTCTATGGACCCGTGCGACTGTTATCATTTAGCCACGCGCCCCTCTTCCTCGGTAGCCACTTACGATCGGCAGAAATGGTTGAGTTTACAATCGAAATTGAAAGACAAAAAAAAAATCAGTATAGTGTTACAACAATAGTAGGCACACAATCACAAGAATAGCCCTATGACATTGTCATTTAATTGTGCTTGGCTAATTGTAGTCTCCAATTCTTTTAAGTTCCCAAACACCCAGAGGGCCTAAAATGGCTTTGGCAGAATCATAATATGATCTGCGTTCAATTCATATCCATTGATCTACGTACAATTCATATATCCCGCAATTCATCTGTTTGACAGTTTTGTATGGAGTTTCGTAAAATGGTCCACAAATATTATGAATTTTCAAATAGCAGCTGTCAAACAGATGAATTGTGGGATGTATGAATTGTACGAAGATCAATAGATATGAATTGTACGCAGATCATTATGATTCTGCCAAAGCGTCCATTTTAGGCCCTCTGCTCTTTGCCTTATACCTGCTATAGTTTGACCGATACCGCTGTGCCGTGCCTTAGGAGCGTGCGCGGTGAGACGGGGGGGTAGTGCAGGCCGCTCATTCGTCAACGCTTATGGCGTTCTGCCCCCCACCTAGCCGCGCATTTTTAAGGCACGGTACAGCGGTATCGGTCAAACTATAATACAGTATTTCTCCATTCTATATACTATTAATATTAGAAAGAGATACAATTTGTGAGTTTGTATGAGGGTTAATCTTCGGAACTACTGATCCGATTCTGAAAATTACACGCTACAATGTTGCCGAGTGTCATAGGTTAGATTTAATGTTAAAACAAGAAATTTTACGCGGAAGATGTCACTAGTTTATTATAATCACACTTACATCATGATTCGGCTGCTTAGGCAGAAGTAACTTATTATTCCGCAAAAACTGACTGAAATCCTTATTTGACATTTTACAAAGTATACATTACAAATCACTTAGCAGGACTCATATCAATAAGTTTATTTCAATAGCGGTATGCAGTTATCGTGTAAAAAAACTGTTGCTGATGGCTGATACCTTGTTTTCTGTTTGCAAACGGATTATTAGTGGCGACCAGTCTTGTTTGAACTATAATACAAGGTATTTGTTGACTTGATACTTTGATTATAATTGTTGTACAATTTTCTTTCTTCTTTTTATCTCATATTGTTTTATCATCCATTATTTGTACTTATATATTTCTTATAGGTACGTAATCATACCATCATATTTTGTGACAAGAAAATTTTCTACCTTCCGAATACTAAGAAAGGTCAGGTTTTAGTGATAATCTTAACTTGGGTGTTCAACTTTAGAAAAGCCATGGCTTAAATTTAAATCATTGTCGTTCTCATCAGCTTCAATATAACTAAATTGCTTGCTTGGGTCTAAAAACTTTGGGATTCCGGTAAAAACATATACAACATGTCCCAGAATTAACGCACAACCTCTTAAGGGGTAGGGGTACTCATCATTATGAATAACTTTTACTATGAGACCAAACCAGAAATCTCGAAAAAAAATCTGCTGTTCCATACATTTATGTTCGAATAACTTGTCAAAATGAATGAAACAGCTGATTTTTTTTTCGAGATTTCAGGTTTGGTCTCATAGTAAAAGTTATTCATAATGATGTGTACCCCTACCCCTTAAGAGGTTGTGCGTTAATTCTAGTAAAAGTTGTTCATAATGATGAGTGCAATGACCCTTTAAGAGGTTGTGCATTAATTCTGGGACATGTTGTATTGACAAGTACAATACTGCAAGTACTAGGTATTATTTTCTTTCTGTGCTGCGGGTAACAAAATATACAGGGACCAAATTATGCTAGTCCAGAATTATTTGCAAATCAACAACACGCGATCTGATCGTCCGATTCATTGTTATCAATCATGAGAGATCGGAAAAATCAATAATAACAGTTTAATGGCTTGTGAGCCAAATAATCCACGGAATATTTGAATATCTTTTTTTTTAATAAAGATACTGGGAAATGATTATTATAACTGAAAGCCAACAATATAGCGTTTAATATGTAGAAGGTAATAAATACTGAAAAAAGTGGTAAATATTTAGATTTGAAGACGAGAAATAATAATGATGTATCAAAAATATTGATCAAAACACAAATCAAGTCACCAAAAACCTACCAAGTTAAAATTACACTTTCAGAGGATCGCGGAAGTCGCACATGATCCCATGATCCCCGGTGCATGTGGGGGAAAGGAACAACGGGGTGGTTTTTAGTCAGTTAGAGTTTGACAGACCCCTCCGCCCGCCCTAGGGCGGAGGACGTCCATTAGGATTTTTCACCCTGGGAACAAAAGAAAAACGCTGGATACCTTCCAGCCGTGGATCGCAGAAGTTGTACAAGATCCCATGATCCCCGGTGCAAGTGTGGGAAGGGAACATCGGGGTGGTTTTTAGTCAGTTAGAGTCTGACGGACCACTCCACACGCCCCAGGGCGGAGGACATCTATGAGGATTTTCCGTCCCGGAATAAAAAAAACTGTGGCCGTAGGTATGTAAGATGTAAATGCACAATGGTACGAGTATCACGGCAACCCCAGAGAAAGATGACCGAATGAGCTTCACGTCTACAAAAATTTCATTGGATTAGATTGTTCTAGGGTGTGAAAGGTGGAACTAAATAAAATAGGGGTTTTGCCCATTGATTTATTAAAAGCGGTAGATACGGGACTTAGTAACAGCACCTGGTCTTATCAAACTAAGCGATGCCCGTAGTGGCACTCTGTTGCACACGGGATTTCGTTGATCAAATATTCGGCCAACATTCGGCAGCTAACGCGATTTCGCTCCCACTACAGCGCTGTCTCCTATCTCTGTTCTTGTATATCGGTAACTGTAGGTTTGCGACTGCATGTGATCACACCGATTGCATGTAGTCGTGCGGCGAGCCCAGGTTTAGTGATTGCGATGTTAGTGCGTAACATAATAATCCTCCTCCTAATATATGTCTTTTTAATATAATCAATGGCTTTGCCGAAGAAATACAGGCAAGAAAAAATCTGTTTGTAATAATTTTATTCTAAAGAATCTTCTACGCACGCTTAAATTTTATTTAATTAAACCTAAATCTCAAGATGACACAGGTAACTTTTCATAACCTAAAATTCTGAAGCGGGCAGGTAATAAAACCCAAGAAGCGTATATTTTGACTGTAGTTTTAATTTTAAAAGCACATAAATTCGCATAACGAGCCAACTTGTTTCAGACTGCGCTGAGTTAAAATCACTGTTATTCTTAGCAACATTTTTCTTCCGTTTCCTTGTTAGCATTTTCTAGCACAAAAGTAGTACAATAATCTTGGAAGGATGATCCTATTTTCTTGAAGAATTGTTTGTGTTTTTGCTCGAAAATTATCCTTTGTTGGTAGGAACTTTTTCTTGGATCTTCTGACAATCAGTTTTTTTTTGGTAAGCGAGGGCAAGTGATGAATTAACCTAATTGTTTATTTTATCCGAACGTGAATGAATGAATGAATGAAATGCACCAACCCCAGCGTGGTTGTACCAGACTCGATTGCTCGAATGAACCCAAAGATTCACCCTAGCCCCTGAAGCCTCATGTTTCATGAGACTACAGAGACCATTGCATATCAAAGAGTAGACCGGGGGGCGCGATAATGGTAGGGAAGACGTGCCCTTGGGATATGGTGGGATTATTAGAGCCTACCGGTTATGCAACTTTGAGCATATAATTGTTTATTTTATCCGAACGTGGTAATTAATTCCTTAGATTCGTAATACTTTTATGTCGAAAATAGCAAACATTGCAAATCTTGACTGATATAATTATATTGTGATGATATAAGTAGCGCCCTCCGTCGTTGGGCAGCGAAAACAATGTAAGAGTGTACCCTTCTGTTTAAAGAAAGAAACATTGTTTATTCCACTCGTGTTTGTGCCACTTGCTGCTAGAGGGCGCCAGTATTTATAAATGATTTACTCGTAGTATGAATGGAATATTGGATAACTGCTTACGCCTCTCGACACCAGAGGGACGCTGTTATGAATGTATTATTGTATAATTATTAATGAATGTTGCAGTGATCGCTTTTCGACACTAGAAGACGCATTGTATAAGAATCTAGTATATTCTCATTCTTTCTAGAAGCCGGAAGTTGATGTAAACGTGAACTTTTTCCGCCCACTTTCATGTTTATCGTTACTCAGTTCGCTTTCAGAAGTAAGAGAGTTCACTAGTCAGTAATTGTTTTAACCGCGTGTTGTCATAAGACACGGTATCTTTAACTGAAGTTAGGTATTGTTATTTTGTAAGTGGCTTTTTGATTTAGAAGGGACTATAGAGGAATAGCACTTGTTAGTACTTAGAGAATCCCCAGCATAGGGTATCGTAGTGGTACATCGAGTGCTGTGTAGTCCTCTAGGGGACTGGTCTAGGGGATTTTAGTGGAACGAGCGAGCTATGCTTGCCTAAAATCAGTGTATGTAATTATTCTTTAACTAAAACCTATGGATATCGACAATAAATCTGGTAATAGTAAACATAATATTGTGTTTCATTGCCACCAGTCTGGGGGCCTAAAATGGACGCTTTGGCAGAATCATAATATTATGATCTGCGTACAATTCATACATTCCGCAATTCATCTGTTTGACAGCTGCTATTTGACATTAGACTTCATTATAGCAATTCATAATTGATGAATTGCGAATTGATGAATTGACGATGCTAAAACCAGAGTGATCTAGGGCACAAAAATATGTTTCTGAGAAAATTGAGGAAATGCGTTAAGCGTTATTGTTGGAAACGTATGAGCTGTATATTCAATTTTTTCAATTTAATATACTTCTAATGAGTTTTAAATAAAAAACGAATAGGTTTTATCAATATGTTTTATTTAATAAAGCGGATATTCAAAGACTTATGAAAAATAACACACTTAGATCACTAAACTGAACAAATTCTATAGTGAGATAATGTGATCCCTCAAGTAATAAAGTACTGGGAGGCACTTAGATCGGTGTGGTCTGAAAGAATTATGTTTTTTCTACCTCCTTGGGTAACAAACTCATTTTTGGTAAAAATGTCACTTAGATCACTCTGGTTTTAGCGTCGTCAATTGCTGTCAAACAGATGAATTGCGGGATGTGAATTGTACGCAGATCATAATATTATATTATGATTCTGTCAAAGCGTCCATTTTAGGCCCCCAATCCTCTGTTCTCAACACATATTATAAATTATTGTCGCATTTCGAATATATCTGTGTGATCGCGTTGTTCTTCTAACCTTGAATTTTTTTTTTCGGTTCGATTTTCACTACCATTTAGAGAATTTATTCCAAAAAGTTTATGTGTGTGTGTGTGTGTTGGGGCGTGTTTGTTTGTGTGTGTAGGGATATGTTTCTTTGTGTATTTAAAAGTATTTTAAACACACCCCGTGTTTGTGTGTTGTGATTTGCGTGTGCATTAATATTAATCTTACTTTTAATAGAGAAATTACGATGCTTTGTCAAGTCGTGAAAACCATGCGAAGCATGAAGATTATATCGTTCATTGTAATGAAAAGTCAATATCATATTTTTTTCTTCAAAGGTACCGCTTCGAGTGTCCTTTTTTGTTCTTTTTTTCGTGTGGGAAATTATCAAATAACTTCTCCCGCTCTGGGCGGAGTGGGTGTGGGACTAAAACCCACCCATGTTCCTTCAGTTGCCTGTGTGCCAAGGCTACGATATCCCCTTTCAGACAAACTCGCAAATCTGCCAAACAGTCCTGCCAGGTTTGCGAGTCATAAAAATTATTTGAATAATCAAAGATCTGAGAATTTCTATTTCTATATTGTAAAAGATAAATGCAAGGCCAAATTCCTGTCCCTGAAACTCTCGGAAGTCGTGGCCTTAATATACCAACCTTCTTACAAATTCCTCAATTTTATATCCAATGACTCAAAATGAGGACAGTGATACAAAATTTATATCTACTGGAATATATTAATAAAAAAACCTAATTGAAATAGTTTTTTTTTTTTGTTAAATTTAATAGCAGAATTTTTTGTTATATTGAAATGAAATTTCACAAATAAAAGCGTTTATGAAACAAGCAAAGTTTTTTCTTCCAAACATTTTATTTCTAAGGAAAATGTTAGTAAGAAATTCTAAAGAAAATACCTTTGGAGTGCAGAAAAACGTTTCTGCTTTGGTAAAAACTTGCGTTTACAATATGATATTTTTATTGTATTGTGCAAATCATCGATTTGGAATGTTACCTTAATTGTAACAAAATACTGCATTGAATCATTATTCATAGCACAAAAATATATATCGGAAATCATCATTCAAATCAGGAACAAGATTTTGAACACAGAAATCTAATTAAGGATAATTAGATTTCTGTGTTCAAAATCTTGTGTGTGTGTTGTATGTTGGTTGTATAAGACGGAGAATAAATGAGAAGTATTAATAATAGGAATTATTAATACTTCTCATTTATTCTCCGTCTTTTGTATAAGTGCATTAGTTACTATCGTTCGCCGGGACTTAATTACATGCAATTCGTTCCCGTGTCGGCCGGGGCACCACTATTAACCTAATTTTCTGAATCTCTGGACGAGAGCCTTCAATATGGCGGCAATTCTACTCGCTCTATGGCTTCCAAATTAATTTGAATCAGTTTAAAAGCTTTCCAATGCAATTTTGCTTGTGGAAGTCAATTTGAATGTATTTTTTATTTAGAGCGGATGGAGTATAACAGTTGTGTCTCGTAATTTCACTGTTTCACGCAGCTAAGGAAAATTCGTTTTTGTGTTATTGTTGAAGTAAGTTTTTCAATATTCTTATCGTGTCGGTGGTAATTAAATTATTTTGCTGAATTGCTTTCCAATCTGAACTATCGTTACTTTTCCGCCATTAAACTTAGTCCCAGCAGTAGTAGTTATTCGTTTATTCATCATGAAACCCCTGCAAATCAGTACACCAGAAGGTGATTCGCGGGCCCCACTAAATTAACCCTACCGACCGAGTGTGAAATTGACCTTTTCGCTACCCATACTTGACTCCTCGACGTTTATATTACAACTTGACTTACCCTACATTTATGCCAGGCCCCAAATAATAAAAGGCCGACTGCTGCAGGTTGAATTATACAAAATTAAGTTGACAAAATGAACACATTGGCCAAAGCATTCCTACCCAAACATTGTTTTATTACAAACCCCAGCTTTAGCAAGTTTGAACCAACAACTGCAAGGCTCGGTTTCCAACAAAGCGGAGAGGAGAGGAGATGTTTGTTAACGACCAATAAGATATTGTTATTTCAATGCGATGGTACGGTAACGGTTTCTTATTGGTCGTTTACAAACATCTTCTCTCCGCTCAAACTCAAACTCAAAGCATTTATTTCAAATAAACCAATTACAAGCACTTTTGAATTGTCGGTCAGTCATAAAGATGAAGCTAGTTGCCCATTCCAAAGCTTAGTAGGTACCTATGGACAAGAACGGACAAGAAACTCCACGGACACTCTTTTAAATTAACATATGGTTACAAAATATTGGTTACATCATTCGTGTTGAAATTAAACATGTGAGAACGATGCAAAACGTCAAAGGCGTCCGTAACAAAGAGATAAAAAAAAAACAATCCAAAAATTCAATTAAAATAAGCCAAGGCCGCTAAGAGATGACCAGTACCTACTGATGGCGCCCGTTCACGAACATGATGCTTTGGTGGAAACCGGGCCTGAGGCTGCTGTTCCACCAGAGATGAGCTATGCTGCGAGGATGTGAAAGCGAAATTATGTGACCGTTTCGACTAATGCTAAGCTGTGTAGCGGAGCGAGTAAGATGTGCTATGAAGGTGCGCCGCCGCGACGTAGCTGTTCGAGGAAGATGCGCAGCTCGAGGTATGCGATGCATCGACAATACGGAAGGCTGCGGCGCGGTAAAGGGAGAGACGCTTGCACCATAGCTACAACACTCGCACATCCATAGCAAGCATGCTTCCCTATAAAAAAACCGGCAAAGGCGGCATAACCGAGAGTTCCGTACGTATATATGATGTTGATGATTTCTGAAAAACTGTGCATTGAGAGACATCGTTTTATTTTTCCTGTAATTTTTACATACATTTCTATCACATAGCATAATTTCAGATTTTTATCTATGCAAACTTCGGAGATAAGGGGGGGGGGTGGTATTTTTTTTACATTTTTCATCAGAAGTCGGAAACTATGCAGCCTGAAAAAAAAAGTTAGAGAATTTGCAAACAGCGCTCTTTCATATGAAAATTTTTAAGGCCCCCTTTTAGTCCCTTTTGCAAAAAAGATATATTTTATTTTATTTCTTTCTTGTTTGCAAAATTGTTTGGCAAACGTCATCTAAAACTATTCTACGTTTCCATAGCAACGTAATAAAGCACATGGAAAAACTGCCTAAATGTCAAGCGGTTTTGGTAGTACAATCAAGCAAAGAAATAACCATATATCCATACAACAAGCAACAAATGACTTGCATTGTCTAAATACTGTTTTGAGGTGCAACATATTATATGGTTGCTACAACTTATGGTATGGCACTGGCAATGAAATCACACCGTGTAAATCTGGCTAACACACACAATAATAAATCGGTGTCTTTGGATCTGTTTTGTTTATTGCCACCGACTTCCGAAAATAAAGTTACTACCTAATGTCACAAAACTAATGCATTTTTACAGATTGTTCCTGACGAACGGCTATCACTAAAATAATATGACAATTGCTTATGCAGAATAGATGGCCGATAGGGCCGAAAGGTTCTGGAGTGGCGATCGCGTACCGAGAGACGTAACGTTGGAACGGCTCCCACAAGGTGGACCGATGACCTTGTGAAGGCCGCAGGAATCCGCTGGATTCGGGAAGCGCACAACCGGTCGAAGTGGCGGTGCTTGGCGGAGGCTTACATCCAACACTGGATGGATGTCTTGCTTATTGGTTAAACTTGCAACTATCTTGAATGTTCTAACCGTTTAGCTCGTCTTTTTACAATTTACTGTAAACCATAGAGAAATACAAACATAATGCAATATTGCTCATCCCCCATAGCAAATAGCGTGATAATATGTAGCCTACCGACTGACCAGACTTATAGGGAATATGTATGCAAAATTTGAACAGAATCTACTCAGTAGATTTGCGTTATACTGGAACATGCATTCATAGAGGAATACAAACATAATGCAATATTGTTCGTCCCCCATAGCAAATAGCATGATAATATATAAAATGATATATGCAAAATTTGAACAGAATCTTTCCAGTAGAATTACCAGCTGGAACATACATTCAGACAAACAGACAAAAATTATAAAAAAAAATATTTTTGGCATTGGAATTGATCCCAGACCTCGTAGCAATTACTTTTTTTCAACAAATTTCAATTTATAATTTTGACTTCTCTACGATTTTATTATAAGTATAGATAACCTAATGCTTTTTTGGAAGTCGGTTAAAAAAATAAGGTACTGGCTGTGTAGTAGAAATCATTTTGTTTTTCCTGTATAAGTATAACCAATGATATTATATTAAACAGATATGTTGTGAGCGCGCAATCGTGAAGACTCGAAAACGTCCTAATTGGGACGTATTTGTTAGTCTGTGATGCCAACATTCGGTGATTGGTGGCCAGAATAATGTTTGTTTACATTCACGCGCAATCGACAACAATAGCTCTCTCTTTTTTCTTGTTTTTATCATGCCATCATTTTTACTTGTAGTGAAATGTAAAATTAATGAAAAGTGGGTATGTGTGCTGCCGCTGCTGCGTGGAACACTTTTTTCGGTTCTTTTGTGAGTGTGTAGGTACCTATCATATCTGTTTAATATAATATAATTGAGTATAACTCTTTATTTGACGGTACTCTGATACCGACACTGTACAAAGTTTATTTCGTCGCAATCTGTAATCACATGTGCCGTGTTCGGCCTCAAATTCCGCGCTTAAAGTTGGAACATGTTCGAATGAACGGGATTAGTGGAAGACTTGTAGCTACTCGTATGCTGAGCTGGGGGTCTTCTCCGAAGCGATCACCCGAAGTATCGGGCGAATGTTCGGCCGTTGAAGTTATCCGGAAGAGGATCGGAGTTACCGACATAGCCTGCAGAGTAAGCAAGCTGAAGTGGCAGTGGGCTGGCCATGTTTGTCGTAGGGCCGATGGCCGGTGGAGCTGACGAGTCCTGGAGTGGAGACGGAGTATCGGCCAGCGTAGTGTGGGATGCCCCCCAGCTAGATGGACCGATGACCTTAAAAAGGTGGCTGGGACAGACTGGATGCGGAAGGCGGAGGACAGGGGGTTGTGGCGCAGCCTGGGAGAGGCCTATGTCCAGCAGAGGACTGCTATAGGCTGAGTTGATTGATTGATTGTTCGGCCGTTTCTTGACTTCCAAAGTTTCCTTTTTTGACTTTGAGCCCTTACCCGACTTCAAGTCACATTTTTGACTTTGACTTATCTCTTTGACTGTCGTTTTGTTTTTTTCTTTCGCTGTTGACTGCCATAGTCAGCCATAGTCAGGAAACGGCAGAACATTCGGCCGGGGTGCGTCTCATAACGTATAAACTGATCATTATGTCAAATAAAATTATAGATTCAGTTGTTATATCTTGTAAATATTAGAGATTTTGTTATTATATCAAATATTACTTACCCATTCGGCCGATACGTCGGATTTATCTTCAGAGTGGACCCCTGGACTCTTGAGCCCTTGGGGTAGATTGAACCCTTTTGTTGTAGGCAGGCCTTGTTTGGTAAATCTAAGCTGTGCTCTGCTGTGGCGCTGTGTTATTGTATCTAGTCAATAATTAAGGCGACGATAACCTACTTTTTATGATTTTATACTAAAGACCACGCCTAAACGAGTAGTGTTAATGATTTGAAAATAATATTATGTTAAATTAGAGCATTTTCTCAATAACTTATTATGTGAATATTTTATATTATGTTTATATTGCATAGTGAAATTTATTTGTAAAATTACGTCTAACGTGGATATAAAACTGAGAATGGCGCAAAATCTACCAAGCGTATTTTTCTGAAACGTTCACCAATTTAAAGATAATTTACCTTTTTCTTTCTTTCTTAAATTGGGAACAGCGCTCGTTGATGGGCGAGTCCTATTACTGGCTGAACGTACGACGCGTTGCGTGAGCTCAGTACAGAACACGCAAGCTAACCACTCAAGGGCACTGGCATATATCTGAGTCTTAACTAAATTATTTATGCTGTCCTCATCCAGGCCGTGGCCTTAGTTATGGATTTACCCTTATATTGGAACACGATAAAACTGTGAGGGTAAACTTTTTATCCTCCAACTTTTACATCGCCCAACCTTCGCTGTGAGCAATGTATCCCGGGCATTAGTATGTATATCATTATCTGCCCAGCCTTTTCCCAACTATTTTTGGGGTTGGCTTCCAGTCTAACCAGATGCAGCTGATTACCAGTATCTTACATGGAACGACTGCCTATCTGTCCTCCACAACCTAGTGACTGGGTAACACGATACCCCTTCATTAGACTGGTTGTCAGACTTTCCGACGACGACTGTCAGAGATCCACGAATCACAGCCGAGACCAACGGCTTAAAGTGCTTCCTGAGGCACGGTGGGATCTCGGTATGCTAAAATTATCACCCATCCACAGACCGACCATCACAAGCGTAGCTTAACTTGCGAGGCACGATCCACGAGCCCCCGAGTTAAGGCTTCTACAGACCGGCGCGACACGCGACTCGACACAAAGGCCCCGTGTGTCGCGCGACGAGCGGTGCCGTCGACGAGCGGTGTAGCGTCGCGAGTCGTGCCGGTCTGTAGAAGCCTTTAATATGACACATTCAGCTTTACAAAAAAAAAAACGGCCAATATGCGTGTCGGACCACGCACAATGAAGGGTTCCGTAGTTGGGATGAATTTATCCTAAGAACAAACTTAACATTGTAGTTGAAAAACATGTTCCCTCATACATTCCAACTGCAAATGTTAGTTTTTACGCACAATATTGAGAGATTTACCATGTTATTTTAAGACCATAGACTTCTTATATATAGGTTTTTTTTGTAATTTATAAGTAAAGAACTATTTTCTGTATGTTTTCAGAGTTGATTCGGAGATAATGCTCATTAAAAAAGATTTTTTTTTTATTATTAAAAATATATAACTGAAATTCTTACAAGAAGCATCTATACGACACGCGGTACAGTTAGCAAAACTTTTTTTTTTAATATTCTAATTTCCCCCCAAAAGTGACCCCCCATATTAAAAAATCATTTATTTACGTTACACGTCTGTATTTGGGTCACAGAAATTTATATGTGTATCAAATTTCAACTTAATCGGTCCAGTAGATTCGGAGTAAATTGGCTGTGACAGACGGACATACATACAGACACACGAGGGACACTATAAGGGTTCCGTTTTTTTACCTTTTGAGGCACGGAACGTAGGCAGACGTAGCTCCTTTTTTTTGTATAACTTAACGTGATTTTTATACTATTCCTTAAATTCCTTCCATGCCTTAAATTTATAAAACAGAAAAACATTTTTTTTTATATTCTCTACAGCAAGGCTTTGACAAAATATATTAAAGAGGTAAGGTGCTTTCAAGGGGAGTAACCACATCGTGACGCTGACGTTATGAATTTTATTTTTAAAGGAGTTTTTTTGTGATATCTGTTTATAATGGCTGGAACATTTACGACCATAATAATTATTAGTCTAGGCTCTACAAATCTTTTCATGCTATTGTTCCTTTGAGATCTCGTGCGTATTATATTGTTTTTGGATTCATTGCTAAAATACGGTTCTAAAGCTCCTAACAACATGGCAATACCTCATGAACCGGCAGCATTTTACTTTCCAAAAATAACCGAGACCGATGTGCCATATTTAATTAAGCTGTGTGGCGAAAGAGGTGATTGTCGGGTGCGTGACGTTATTATAAGAGGATGTCTAATGAATTTAATTACGAAGGTTTTATTGTTATACATATTTTATGGAAGGTGCCTCGTGCCGGATATATTGTGAATTCCTCTCATTGTTCCTACTTTTGGAATGTTTTGTTGTACAATGTTTAGGAGCGGAATTGTCTGCTTCAGTTTGGACAAAATAATCATTCTCCAGGATTATCATTTCAACCGAAAGACGTCATCTGCTGGCCATAGGCCTCCCCCGAAAACGTAGCATTTATTCTGTATTTTGTAGTAAATATTGTTATTTTTAAATAATTGTTTGTTGTTTTGTTGTTGTTTGTGTTTGTTTGTGTTTTTAAAATATATTTTCTGTAAGTAGGTTTGTACAAACATTTTTACACGTCAATCATATTAAAAAAAAAAAATTAGGTGAGGTCGGCATTTCTTATGTGACTACTCTGAGAAGAAAGGCCGAAACAAACTCAGAGGTCACAGTCTCTTTCTATAGTGCAATATTATTAATAATGCTGTAATACAAAATTGTCAAATTATTTTTGTGAAGATACTTTTGATAGCCAATTATAACTATGTATTATTATGAATGAAAAAAGAATGAAACACATTGTTATTCGAAAATAACGTTTATTTCTACGTAACATTTATTTTATGCATCCACAAAAATATGTAATTGAACATCTTTTGAGAAATAAATTAGTTCTATACATTTAACTAGACTCTATAGTTCTTAAGTAGAATAAAATCATTGCTATTACTTATAAATTCACAGGATTTGTTTTAAAAACACTCTTATTCTAGACATTTTCTTAAGTAATCCACAAATGGCCTTTAGATTATCGCGTTAGGAAAGTGATTCAGAAAAGACTTGGAATTTGTAGAAAGTAATTTCGATTCTAATAATCGAGAATAACGATTTCGACTCACGGTTTGAAAATCGAATATAATTTCGATTTCAATCGGAAATAAATTGTAAGACCTACGTTTTGAACAGAATACATAAGATAAACGAAAGTCTCAAGATTTATGGTCCAAGTGTGTTCAGAATCAGGTAATTTTATTGTCAAATAAATATTACAGATTGTAATAAAACACACCATGAAATTGTTATTTATGACTTGCGGAGTCATTTCAACTTATATTTTGAAAATAAAAAGGCTAGAAATAACATAAAATATAACATTATTTTATACAATTTGAAAAAAAAAAAGAATTTTAGCAATGGTTCATAAAATATAAATTTTATGCACATGTGTGTAAATAAATAATGAAATGTTAATAGGATTTTTCAGCTACTTGTAAATTAAACGCAACTCTGTATTAACGATTCGCATAATTCACTCGTAGAATTTATGTTTTCATTAGCTGGGAGTGTGTGGTACACCAAACCACTTTAGAAAGTTATACGTGATTACTTTACTTAGCTTTTATCGTTTACGAAGCAAATCATCTGTCAGAATTTTTATTGCAAGACATACGAAACTTGATGAAAGTACCTCATGCAAAACAAACCTCTGTTTAGAATAAAAACGTCAAAATGTCAAAGGATGGGTGAAAAACAAAAAAAAAATTGGCTGTCATGGGGTTCTACCGACAGCAGTGAGAATTTAGAACTTTGGAATAACATATACAGGGTCAAATTAAATTAGCTAGCGAAACTCTGTAGACGTTACGGGTATCGATATCTAAACATGATAAAACCAAAAATAAATAAATTTGTTGAGTTTTTTTTTGGGTCATCAACCGCCGTTAGTTTAGTGTCTTGAAATATCAGTATAAAAAATCCGTTTTTTGAGTGTAAACTTCACAGACACGATAAAATAAAAATTAACAGATTTTCTTAACTAACACTTTCCATCAACACTACCAGCGATCGTCGACCCAAAAAAAACAACAAATCTTTTTCATTTTTTTTTTCGTGTTTGGATAACGATACGGTATCCATCACGTCCGTGGAGTTTCGCTAGCTAATTTAATTTGTCCCTGTATAATTATATTATAAAGCGTATACGTGTACTCAAGCAGCTGCCGCAACATGTCACATTAGCATGTCGGTGACGCGAACACTTATACTCCATTTGAAATAAGATTACATATTTAAATAAACTTGTTTACAGTTCGTTCAACCAATTTTGAGTTCTATTCCTTAAGCATAAGGATGGCATTAAAAGCAAAAACGTAGTTACAATACCAACTGTTTATTACAGCTGCCATATGTCATGCCACTAACGCAATAGAAGTCAAAATCGGTTGAACGGACTGTAAAAAAGGTTTATTTAAATGTCTAATCTTATTTCAAACGGAGTATAGTTGTTACTTCAAAAAGTGCAGATTTCGTCATTCAGTATCTTTTCAGCCAACTCCAGTTGAATATTAGTCGTAATTTTCTTGCTCATCTCGGGTAGAAATTAGAACATTATTAACTTTTTCAGGCAGAATTATGTTTGCCTCTAGTCGCTAGAAAAAAGGTTCTTCTTGAATTGTTTTAGCTTCAAACTTCACCGGTAAACAACAAAGAAGTGAAAGTTTTGCAGTGACCATCCATTAATCTTAGGCGAAGAGAAACGCTGAAGTAATCAGGCTATTAACGATACTTCAGACTTGCTGGACGAATATAACGAAGAACAATTTGTTTCATTTGGTCCAGACTTTTTATGCATAGTTGGCTGCTGTAGAAATTGTTGTTGGTACGAAGATGTTAAGCTTTGGTTTCCAAAAAAAACCAGCCATATGTTGGACCACGCACAATGAAGGGTTCCGTAGTTGGAATGAATTTATCCTAAGAACAGACATTGTAGTTGAAAAACATGTTCCCTCATAAATTCCAACTACAAATGTAAGTTTGTATGCACAATATTGAGAGATTTACCATGTTATTTTTAGAGCATAGACTTCTAATAGGTTTTCCTGTAATCTAGTAAAGAACTATTTTCTATATTTTTTTCAAAGTTTTAGGCTCAGTAGTTTCGGAGTTAAGTAAATGGTCAATTTTCATCTATTTTCTTAAATAATTTTAAAAGTATTTATTTTAAAATTATAAAAAAGATAATAATATAATTCTGAAATCCTTACAACAAGCCCTTTCATTTGATATGTCACACGATACAGATCGCAAACCTTTTTTTTATAATTTGCCCTATAAAGTGACCCCTATATTCAAAATTCATTAATTTACACGTCCGTGTTTGGGACAGATATTCATAATAATATGTATACCAAATTTCAACTTAATCTTTCTTCTTTCTGATTTGGAGCAAATTGGCTGTGACAGACAGATAGATACATGAGTGATCCTTTATTGTTTCCGGTTTTTCGTTTTGAGGTACAAAACCCTAAAAACAAACAACGGTCACACAATAACGGCTGGCCAAATACAGAGCGTTTATTGACACCTTAATGTCAAATACTCGTGAAAATGACAGGTTTTCATGACGCGTCAAAACAATGATGGAACCACTTTACTACGAAACTAGCTAATGGATGCAACCAGACCACGGTTGTTTGACATCAATCAATGATATAGTGACGTATTTTATGACATAATGACATGAGGTGAGACATTTTAAAGGGCCGGCGAAGCATGCGTAGTTCATACAAACGTAATACCAAAATAATTTGTGACAATGATATAAAGACGAGATAAGAGGAATTTAAAAACTTCTATGGAAAACTAATTAGTTTTCCATAGAAGTTTTTAAATTCCTCTTTTCTCACAACTCTTGTTTAAATCAGTGTCCATTCAAAATATTTATTTGGGAACTTAGATATTCTGTATTCCAATCGGAATAAAGACACACTACCTTAAGAATATGTTTGATTTACTTGATTTACAAATTATTTTGGTATTACGTTTGTATGAACTACGCATCCATCGCCAGCCTCTTAAGTCGATGGTCGACGTTGATCGACTGTAGTCTGTTTGGACCCTTTTATGATAAAAAGGGCTCATTTTAAAAACTACCTATAATTTGTTTTCCAATTATTTAGGCAATAAATGGATAAATAACCGTTGTAGTTTGTTTCAATCAACATTCATATTTTCGCCTGAAATCCAGTTATGCACGTTACAAGACAAAAATAAGTGTTTCACGAAACCAAATTTTTTTAGTTCCGTTTCGGATTTGTATTCAAATTAATTTCCGTAGAAACAGATAAGTTTCCCGGCGACGCGACGACGAACGAACGAGATGTATATTAGTGTATAATTTGGCATTTCGTCGTACCTTATTCAGTTTAATTTAAAATATATTACCGAGTTATACGGGAAAGTGGGTATTATATATATTATATTGAGTTACTGGTCAAACAATCAACGTGTTTTTCTGGATTATTTAAGTAAAAACATCTTTAAGTGCGTTGAGCGATTTTTGTTAAGTTAAAAACTTATGGGTCACCGACATGCTAACCACGACATGCTAATGGGACATATTCTGCCAGACTGGCGACGCGCAGCGGCCTGTACGATACGCATAGTTATTTATGTTATTCCAAAGTTATAAGTTTTCACTTAACTGTCGGCAGCCCCCATTTTTTTTTTTTTTTTTGGGTGGGAAATTATCAAATAACTTCTCCCGCTCTGGGCAGAGCGGGAGGGCGTGTCAGACTCTTACTGACTAAAACCCACCCGTGTTCCTTCATTTGCCTGTGTGCCAGGGCCACGATATCCCTTTCGGACAAACTCGCAACCCTGGCAGGATGCCCCCATGACATCCTATTTATTTTATTTTATCAAACTGTCTATTTGGGAAAGCTGTTCAATTTTTACTTTTACACTGTATTGAGTATTGGGTTTATGAAAGTGCTCTCTTTTAGATTATAATTATAAAAGCAGTCACAAATTCTTAAACTTAGGAATTACTAAACTCAAAGACGCGCCGCTAATTAAATACATTTATTTCAATAAATACTTTGAAATTCAAATCTTGAGCAAGAAAAATCCGATAATTGCGTAACACACTATCAGTATACTTGTCAAAAAATAACAGGCCCGTATTATGATAAATGATTTATTTTCTGTAAGTAGGTTAGGTAGTACTGTAGGTAGGCAAACACTTTTATACGTCAATCATATTTAAAAATAAACTAGATGAGGTCGGCGTTTCGTAACTGACTACTCTGAGAAGAAAGGCCGAAACAAACTCAGAGGTCACAGTCTCTTTTAAAGTCCAGACATAATCTTGATCAAATCATGTGAAGACATTTAGACATTTAACTTGAATCGATTGATCATCGTGACGTAACTAGTGAAGTAACCATACAACTCGGTACTCGATACGATAAATCGATTCTAAGTTAAATGTCAAAACGGGCCTATTATTTTTTGACAACTTTAGCAATGGGTTTCATTTTATCAGTTCAACAACATTCATTGCGTTATTTACGTTGTGGAGCAGACAAATTTTTCGAACAAACTTTTCGAGCAATGGATTAGCAATAGGTACATATACTGCAAAATCATTCAGATTGTGATTGATTGTCTTTAGGCAATTAGGGTGCAGATGCTAAAAAAAAAACGATATTTCATCTACATAAATATTAATATTTGAGCAAAAACTACGTAAAACATATTGGAATTTTATTTGGAAAATCTTTATCTCGTCATTAGCGGGAGTGATGCAGCAAACGTCAGCGTGTGGCCATTAAAACTGCGTATACTAAAAGAAGTGTAAAAAAATAAATGTAATATGAAAACAAATGACGCGATTTTTTTTTTAATTCTGATCCATTTGATTGCAAGCATATTTCTTAATTCGTGTTTCAAGCCACGCTTGAAACATGAATGAAGAAATATGCCTGTTTTTAAATTGGACCCAAGTCTGGGGAGAATATGTTGTAAATTTTTAATACGTTATTCGGTAGTTAACGAGTCCCTAGGTATTTTCACTGCTTTTCATTCGCAGATTTACAGTAAAATATTGAGCCCAGCCCTGATCTATTGCGATAAAAATATCAATATTAATGGAATCTTTATTTCATAAGAACAGTGCTGGTGACACAGAGATAGCGGCAGTAACTTACATGTTGTAGGTCGTCTGTTTGATCCCAAGCAGATACTTTATGTAAAAAAAAAATCGTCATTACTGCCCTCAAAACGCACTCGGTCCATGTAGAATACATGACTGTATTCAACTACAGCCGGTTACGACTGGAAGCCGACCCCAACATAGTTGGGAAAAGGCAGGCAGATTGATTGCTCTCAAAACGATGAAGGAAAATATCCGTTAGGAAACCGTACACGGTGGGAAAATGTCCTAAAACTAAAAATTCAAAGACATTTGACATCCGCCAACCCGCACTGGGCCCACGTGGTGGATTACGGCCCACTCCCTCTCACAGAGAGGAGGCCTGTGTCCTAACAATGGGAAAATTATAGGCTTATTATGCTTTATTTTATAAAACATTGTTAATCACTGCTGTTGCTGTCTCCTACCTCTCTTTGGAAATCGCTGATTTCGCAGCCCCATTTTATAATAGTACCTATGGTGTATTGCTTCAATCGACTTTACAATTAAATTATTATTTAGAAATTTATTGGCAACGACGCTTTTCGAAATATTATGAATATTTTTATTTTTCTTATCACGCTGTAGATTTTTCATTTAATTTTCTTTATATTTTTTTCAAACGCTGTCCATCAATCAGTGAAGGAATTTCACAATATTCCACATCAACAAATTGTAAGAAATAAAAATGAAACTGAAATCAAATACCGGAAATTCTGTAATAATTGTCATTCTAACAGATGGGAAGCGAAGATATATTGAAATGACTGAAATTGTTT
Source organism: Tiliacea aurago (assembly GCA_948098905.1). NCBI lineage: Eukaryota > Metazoa > Arthropoda > Insecta > Lepidoptera > Noctuidae > Tiliacea > Tiliacea aurago. Next base: position 22,011,549 of record OX402578.1, read on the forward strand.
ATTAGAAAGAAGATTGATATTCCCATTTGTATTACTTTTCCAAATGACACAGATACACAAGTATTATTACAATAAAACAGGTACAACATAACTACATAAGAATGGAAGAATACGACCCAATAACTTATCCATATGGAAAATTCTACTTTGGCACTAATCAGATAGTCAATTACATCCTAGATATAAAACACAATTATATCAGGCTTCAAATCTAATACATTTACAATTATATTCCTCACTTTGGCAGTAGTTTTCCAATTTCAAAACAAAACATTTAACATTGGTTCAAAATCTATCATAAAAAAAATATCTTATAGTCGTTGCAAATCGCGAGCACACGTCATGTGACTCTTATGTCACTGACTTAAGGTGCTCTTCTGAAGGCGACCGCAACTCCAAGCCGCAATGGGCAACGTCGCCCAATTGACGATGATAGACCGCAGCGACTCCTGCCGCTGTGGATTTTATTCCCAACGCGATGTCACGACTTCGACGGCGATATTTTTCTTCTTCTGTTTCGCGATAGTCATTTGTCTAACAAAAAATTCCGCTTTGTCGGTCTGTTAAGGGGACAATAACCGACTTTTAATGATTTAATACTGAAGATCACATCTAAACGAGTAGGGCTAATCATTTGAAAAAAATATATGATAAATTAGAGCTTTTTTTCAATATCTTAATATGTGAATATTTTAGATTATGTTTATTTTACATAGTGAAATTAATTTGTAAAGTTATGTCTAACGCGGATAAAAAACTGAGAATGGCGCAAAATCTAACAAGCGTATTTACAATTTATAGATAATTTAATTATTGATCTTTTAGTATACGCGTTTTATTTTAAATACCTTTTGTTTTGTGTATAATAAATTAATAATGCGTCAAATTGGGGACAGCGCTCCTTGATGGGCGAGTCCTATTACTGGCTGAACGTACGACGCGTTGCGTGAGCTCAGTACAGAACATGCAAGCTAACCACTCAAGGTACCTGGCATATATCTGCGTCTTAATGAAAGACAGTGATGGCACTATCACTAATTTGCAGTTGTGGTCGACGCTCGACCGCAGCGTCAGGCGGCAACGTCAAAGCATTTTCATAGAGTTACGTAGAAACCAGTCGCTGTGGTCTGTCATTGGTGTTGGTTGACGATGTTGCCGCTTGCGGCCTTGCAGCCCTTAGAATAGTACCTTTAGGGTGAGGCCAAACGAGCGTAATTTTGTGAGTCACAGAATTTCGGTCGCAGAAATTCTGCCCGGCAGAAATTCTGTTGGAATACCAGACGAGCGCATTTTATTCGGTTACTATCCAATGTTTATAGCGGATGTTTGTGTCATGCAATGGAACCGTCGTTTTTTGTGTATTTACGAAGCATATTATATAGAAGTCGAAGAAGTAGAAAATGCCAGAAAAACATGCTGGGTAAATCCGCTTAGTGAAAGACTGATGCTTGGACAGTTCCACACTATATATGAAAGTTTATGTGCAAATCCAGATATATTTGTAAAGTACCCCCCTCAAACTCAATTCGGGCCCCTCGCCCCCCGCAAAAATTAAATTCGGTCCGAATATTGCGTGTGAGTCGGCAGACAACTCATTTTGCGTCGCCGTGTGAATCAAATAGGACTTTTTTTATGAAACCGAATGCAGCAGAATTTCTGTGAGACTCACGACTCACAAAATTACGTTCGTTTGTCTTCACCCTGCTTAAATAAAATTATTATTGACGCGAGCTCGTGAAATGCAACAACAATAGCTTTACTTAATATCTAATATTAAAATCTCCTATAGGTTGTTCTATTAATACTGTTTCGGTTGTGTCTGGTGCTGCTGGTGACGAGGATGCTAAAGCTGATGGTCGTAATGATATGGCTAGGGGTAAAGCTGATCTTGCACAGAGTTGGGACGCTCCGCGCGTTGATCCTGTTGAGCGGTAGCGGGTGCAGCGGCCGCGTCTAGGGACAAATGACTTTGATTAGAATCTAAGTTAGGATGTAAAAGGTGTTTTTTATAGGAAAGATGGGACTGGAATACAGTAACAAGATTAAAAGAAAAGAAAAAAATTACGATGTTTGAGTCCCAATAGTTTTTTTTTTCTCACAGTTTCAAACATAAAAATAACAGAATAAAAAACCGGCGATATGCGTGAAGGACCACGCACAATAAACGGTTCCGTGTTTGGGATGAATTTATCCCAATAACAAACTTAACGTTGTAGTTAAAAAACATGTTCTCCGATACATTCCAACTGCAAATTTAAGTTGGTCGACTATTACTCGTTAACTAGTAAAGCCTACGTAGCTGTGATAGTTTTCCTTTTAACTTTGTTATACATATATACTACTGCCGTGAATTTTTTCACAAATCCAAAAACAACTTTTTTGCTGACAGGGGGGGGGAACACTTGACTAACAAAAATTTGCAATTTAAGGTTTGCGTTACGCAAACGGATCCCTGAATCGAAAAATGATTTTGACAGACGCGCAATATTTTGACGACCTATCCAACGATACCCTAAAGTCTAAACCATGGAATAGTACCCTAAACCATGAGATAGACGAGAAAAAAAAAAACATCCCTACTTTACGTGCAAGGCCCTACAATTTTTTTACCACGTTGTCGGCGTGATTAATATTATGTAAGCCCATGCCAAATTACAGCTTTAAAGTACTAACTAAGAGTCTCTGAGCTAAGCCGCGGATAGACAAACATACGGACATGGCAAAACTATAACCGCCTTATTACAAAACAAGATTTATATTTTGACATGGCTTAAACCATGGAGCCAGTTTGTGTAATAAGAACGTAACTGTGATTGAAATACCGTTCTTTATACAAAACTGAAAACTTAGTTCGGTACTAAGTTGTCAGTTTGGTGTTTAGGAACTTTACCATAGTCGGAATAAAGTTCGAAATTCAATAATGGCTCCATGTTTTAAACCTGGGTCTGAAGATACACCTTGTTTTGTAATAAGTGGGTACGGGTTCCTTATTGACTACGGAAGCTTAAAAGGTAAAAGACTGGATAGGACATGATTCTGTTCACATTAAGGTTCTTGAGTTTAAAGATCATTCTTTAAACTCAAGAACCTTAATGTGAACCCGCCGGAGACTATACCTGACTAGCACTTCATAGTGATAGTCAGGTAACTTGGTAAGGTTTTGGCGCAGTGGGAGTAAGATTAGCATGTACACCAACAATTGCTTTTCTCTTTTATTTCTTGTCATTATTCTATGGTTATTGCCAGAATTTATTTTTAAACATGTCTGTTTAGAAGAAAGTTAAAGAAAGGAGAGAAACATCTAACGATTCTTGCTAAAACTTTTGTTTTTTTTTATTGTTCGTATTTTGTGTTTCATGAAATGTGTCCAAAATATAAACTTTATTCTTTCTTTTCTGAACAAAACTCTCACCCTGAACATTGCAACACATTGAAGTGAATAAATTCTGTTGATAATTAATTTGCTGAAATGTAACTACATATGGATGAAAGGCTCTCGCAGACAGGCACAACGCGACACTACCAGCTCAATTTCTATGAAAACTTCATGGAAAGTGTCGCGCTGCCTGTCGCGCCCGCGATATTGCGCCAGTCTGCACGAGCCTTAAAATTGTATATTAAAATCTGTTCAGAATTACACAGTATCTATTCGTCAGATTCAGTACAACTACATACCAAACTTCTGAAGTTGCTTGTAAATTATTAACAAGACTAACTTCATGCTTTTCGTGTTATTTTCATACAAGCATTAATTAAGCCTAAAGTATCTTTGTATTCATTATCTGTGTGGTTTTAATCATACACAGACAAGTTATTGTTTTCTTAATTAAAATCGTAGCGGGTTCACGCAAGAATTATTGTCTCTTGTTCCTAAACGTGAACTGTATTCAAAATACTCTGTTTGTTTAATTTTCTAATGAGAATTAGAAAATATACAAATGAAATGATCTTGTAGTCCTGAAATCATCATCATCATCATAATTTCAGCTCAAAGACGTCCACTGCTGGACATAGGCCTCCCTCAAAAGGGAGGGGGGGGGGGTTGCCATAATCGCCACGCTTGGCAGGCGGGTTGGCGATCGCAGTACGGTATTAAAATGCATAGAGAACGCTGCTGCCCATTCTCTAGTCAGTCCCTTAGTCGCCATTTACGACACCCACGGGAAGAAATAGGGTAGTGCTATTCTTTACGTCCGGCACCACACAGACAAAGTTCTGAAATACGTATTTTGAAATATGTTTTGGCACTTGTTAGTGTGTAATCAGTGTGAAAATAGTTTTTATTTGCGATTTTATGCACCTACATATCGACGGCGAAGTGTCAATACCTCCTATGCGGAAATTTTCGTGAAATTAATTTTTTATGGTTTGGATTTAAAAGTCAAATTCGCATGTTCTAGCAAAATCTCTTACCTTCATTTTTAATTGCAGGTATTGCAATAGCATAAATCAAGATGTTGACCTTTTAGCTAAACCACCGAGTGTAGGGCATTACCTCCCAAATTAAATTGGGACTCGTGTTGACTTTGACAGTTAGAAATTATTGGCACTTCACCGTCGATATTTATCTTTACTTTGCACCATCAAGGCTTCTACATACCGGGGCGACTTGTCACGCGACGCAACGCGACACAAAGGCACCGCTCGTCCCGCGACGCGCGGGGCCTTTGTGCCGTGTCGCGTCGCGCGACAAGTCGCGCTGGTATGTAGAAGCCTTCATAAGCGACTACTGTATGGCTCGTTTTTTACTTCTATTATTTTTAATCATGGTCTGGCAGTTTGAGTTATTTATGCGGCCTACCCAAATGTCGTTTCTTTGGTATTGTGCGTCACATCGTTGAGCTCTTTAATTTCTGAGTTGAGCTGCAAGATTACTGACAAATGCGTGCACTGACTGGACTGATCCACTCAATCTGTGTGGTTCTTTCCTCAAAAGACCATTTCAGACACCAATCTACATGGCCTTCATATGATCTGACCAATATTAGGCATGTCTGGACTTTAAAAGAGACTGTGACCTCTGAGTTTGGTTCGGCCTTTCTTCTCAGAGTAGTCAGATAGGAAACCTCATCTAGTTTTTAAAATATGATTGACGTTTAAGAGTGTTTATACAAACCTACTTACAGAAATAAAAATCATTAATCGTCATTAATCACCTAGGTACTGAATAATTAGGTACCTGTAAAGCTTTTATAACATTTTGCTGATTTTATTGATTTTTATACTGGCACCTATTCTTAATGTCCAAGTCTATCGCTAACTAAGTCGCGGCCCACACAGAAGGGACTTGAAACTAGAGGATCTACTCCGAAGATAAAGCCCAATTATCGGCCGAATCTTCAGTCGTTTCCTAACTACGGCTGACCACGGTGAAAGAAAAATAAAATAACGACAGTCAAACAGTTAAGTCAATGTCAAAAATGTGACTTGAAGTCGGGTAAGGACTCAAAGTCAAAAAGGAAACTTTGGACGTCAAGAAAAGGCCAAACATTCGGCCGATACTGCAGACTATCGCTTTGGAATAGACCCCCAGGATGGGACGGAGACGCGACAATAGTATGCATATGGAAAAGCGATGCGCCTGCGTCTTGGCGTCTTGGTCTTTCTGTTTGTTTTGTGTCAGAGCGCGTTAATACATTTAGTATGAAGAATGATGAAGATACGTGAAAGGGACGTCCCGTTTACGTCCCGTCCTCGTCTCACGTCTCTTCTGTGTAGGCCTCGCCAAAAATATATAGTTTTCGTGGTTAATATAAATGCTGCTTTTAATTGTATAATAAAAACTTTTTACTACAATAACCTAGCAGGTGGCGCTTTATAGGGTCTGCCTATCCCCATGAGGAAATGCGTGAGATTATGTGTATGTATGTGTTATTTTTTCAGAATTAAATTGTTCACAATTATATTAACAAATTGATTAAAATCGCGCTTGACTCGGTGGAACGCAGAGCTAAGAGGCACATTGGCGACGTAAAACTGGTGGATGCCAATCTTCACAGCTTGGCCTATCGCCGCAAGGTTGCCTGCTTGTCGGTCTTCTACAGATTGTACTTCGGTGAGTGTGCCCAAGAACTCCACGACCTCATTCCACCGGCCCCTTTCTATTATCCGACATCTAGACGCACGGCAGGTTACCATCCCTTCCTTGTTGCTATTCTACCAATTCGCACTAAGCGTTTCTAAATGACTTTTATAATGCGCACAGCAAAAGAGTGGAACTCTCTGCCTGTGTCTGTGTTTCCGAACGCATACAACCCTAATCTCTTCAAAGTTAGAGTAAACAGGCATCTTCTGGGTAAGCTCACTCCATCGTCGACTTTGTCTCTTTCACCTCTGCCCTAGACTAAGGTCAAGAGCAAACCCATCCTAAATAAAAAATAAAATAAAATAAAAACAATTTGTTAATAAAATTGTGAACAATTTATAAATTAAATTAATAAATCAGTACCCTAGATTCTCTGTCGTGTGCTGTCATGAGTACAAATATGTAAGCGCTTAGCAGAATTAAAAACCGATTTTCTCGTAGAATAACGATTGCAACTTTGAGAAAAGATCTATTTCATAATAGATTGGGTTCCAAAATACTAAATTCGTAGTCAAATAAAATTTCAATCAATATCCTATGGAGGAAATCACTTTTAAAAGTTGCTGAGTGTGTACATATTGGTGCTCGTGACTGTATCATTCAATAAAACCACGACAAACTTGAACTTGCAAATGTCAACATATATAAGTTTGAGCCAACCGCACAGCTAAGTTACGTCACCGGATCTCAAACTGTTTTGTACACAAGCCAGCAAAACAATTTGAAAAATCGATGCAGAAATATGTAGGTGCTTGCACTACTTATTAGCTGAATTCGCTGTTTTTAGGGCTCCCTAGTCGACAAGGATCCCTTATAGTTTCGCCATGTCCGTCTGTCTGTCCGTGGCTTAGCTCAGAGACTCTTTTTTTTATTTGGGATGGGATTGGTCTTGACCTTAGTCTAGGTCAGAGGTGTCTGGCCCGCAGAGGCGGGCCGGCACTACCGGGGATCGCGGAAGTAATAATCGATCCCAAGATCCCCGGTGCAAGTGTGGGAGGGGAACACTGGGGTGGTTTTTAGTCAGTAAGATTCTGACAGACCCCTCCGCCCGCCCCAGGGCGGAGGACATCCATGAAGATTTTCCAACCCGTGAACAAAAAAAAAAAAAAGGTCAGAGGTGACAGAGACAAAGTCGACGATGGAGTGAGCTTACCCAGAAGAAGCCTGTGCACTCTCACTTTGAAAAGATTAGGGTTGTATGCGTTCGGAAACATAGACGCAGGCAGAGAGTTCCACTCCCTTACAGTGCGCATTATAAAAGTCATTTGGAAACGCTTAGTGCGAATTGGTAGAATAGCAACAAGGAAGGGATGGTAACCTGCAGTGCGTCTAGATGTCGGATAATAGAAAGGGGCCGGTGGAATGAGGTTGTGGAGTTCTTGGGCACACTCACCGAAGTACAATCTGTAGAAGACCGACAAGCAGGCAATAACACAAAAATATTTTGGGTCTGAACCAATCAGGGATCTCTTTGCGTAATATTAAGCTTAAAGAGCAAATTTTAGTAAGAGTCAGTGTCCCTCCCCCCCCTCTGCCAGCTAAATGGTTGTTTTGGATATCTGAAAAAAATCATGGCTTTAGTATAATAACGAAGTTAAAAGGAAAACTACCACAGCTAAGCAGGCTTTACAAGTTAACGAGTAACAGTCGACCAACTTAAATTGGCAATTGGAATGTATGGGAGAATATGTTTTTCAACTACAGTGTTCAGTTTGTTCTTGGAATAAATTCATCCCAACTACGTAACCCTTCATTGTGCGTGATCCGACATGCACTTGGATGGTTTATGTATGTATTTTAAACAAGCCCTTTCATTTGATATGTCACACGGTACAGTCAACAATTTTTTTTTTAATTTTCTAAATTGCCCCCCAAAAGTGACCTCCATATTCAAAACTAATTTATTTACGTAAACTGTCCGTGTTTGGGTCACAGAAGTTCATATTATGTGTACCAAATTTCAACTTAATCGGTCTAGTAGATTCGGAGCAATTCAGCTGTGACAAACGAGTGATCCTATAAGGGTTCCTTTTCTCCTTTTGTGGTGCGGAACCCTAAAAAGAAGGGGACAGAATCATAGGGCATCAAAAATTCGTCCGCCTCACTGTCTACAGGAAAAGTGCCCATAAGGCTGGCAGCATTGCCACGTTGTATGGCGATGCTGATTACTATGTCCAAAAAATAGACCAGCCCTCTAGTCACGGGAAGAGTCGACCAACCGCTTGGAGATATCTTGAAAAACCAAGTGGGCACTCGGACCCCATGGCCCTAGTGTTCCTACCCCAAACGGCTCGAATGTATTACGATATTTATTAATATTTTATTACGTAGTTAATAATTATTTTGACGAATTTAGAGCTCGAACCGAATATTTGTGGTGCCTGAACTGCTTCCAAAGTTCCAACCGATTAAATATCTACTTCTAACCGAAAAGCCATGAGCGATGTATTCACATTCGAACGATCATTGATTGCTCAATAAAATAATAAAATTATGACCCTATTCAAAGAAAATCATAAATGATGATTCTAGAATATTTTTTTCTTTCATAAAACCACTTGAGTCTATTACTGTCTATTAGTACTAAAAGGTTTGAGCCGTTAAAATAATTTGTTAGGCATTTTTTTATAATAGCTGAACACTAAATTGTTTCATACAAATTGATCAAAGCAAAATACTTTTTTGCTTTGACGACTATCAAATACATAATGATAAAAAGATGTACAAATACATCTATAAAAATACATTCGAGGCGGAATTAACACCCGAGCCGTAGGCGAGTTTGTTTTTGAGCTGAGAACTGCAATAACAAATGTCCACGTGTATCAAATGACGTTTTTCAATACACTTTTGAAGAATTATAATAAAATAACGAAAAATATTTTTTTCTACTGAATTATTAGGAAACTACGAGTATGATTTAATTATCTTTTTTTTCCGCGCTTTGCTTTCACCAAGGAGAAGCAAAGGTATAAAGCAGATAAACAGCGAAAAATTGAAAATTCAAATATTTTTGAGTTTAGACACAAATAAATGTTAATTTGTTCATAAACGTTTTTTTATTGTAATAATCGTGGTATTCTATTTATAAATTAACATTTTGTGGCACACTTTGTGGCACCATTCATAGTCGACTATTATATGTAGTATTATTAGTCGACTATGAATGGTGCCACAAAGTGTTCTTTATTGTTTTCAATAATGTGGCCTATGCCACCCACACATTTCTAACACACGCTGCATAATTTCAAATTCTTAAGCTTTTTGAAATTAATATTTTTGAAGAAAATCATTGAATAGATTTCGGTAATACTATTAGAAACCAGAAGAAAATCAGTAGAACTTTCTACCCTTACCTGGTACAATGACACCTCAGTAGCCTAAGGAAGGCGGCCCTGAAGGTCCTGTTGAACACGGTGTAGATGATGGGATTGATGGTGGAAGATACGTAGCCCAGCCATAAGCAGATGTCCACCACGTGCTCTGTAGACAAGAGTTTGATATAGTACCTTGTTTAAGAGAGGAGAAGAGGTAGAATCAATCCATCAACTCCTCAGAGACTTAAGAAGCTAATTATTACTTCTATGGATGACCATCATAGATAAGTCTAATCTAACGAGCCTGTACGATCGTCGTATTAAATAAGTCTAATCTAACGAGCCTGTACGGTCCCACTACAAGGCAAGGTTCTTTCTTTTCTGAACCCCCAGATACTGCGCTCCATAGTTTGCTACCAGATCTGATGCTTGGACCTCTGCTGAAGTGTCAAAGACTCGGTTTGAGCACCATTATATGCAATTATGGTGCTCAAACCGAGTCTTTGTCTTTACTTATACTTACCGACTATGGAGAATGCTCATGTTCATAATTCTCCGTTAGAGGTATAGTGGTTAGACATCCTTTTTTTTAATTTAATTTTTATTAAAAAGCTAACTTTTATGGTGTACATAATAAAGAGTATTCTATTCTATTCTATTCTTCGACTATTGTTACTTAAAATTTTACCATATACAATGTACCTATATTCTGGCAAATAAAGAATTCATTCATTCATTCATTTGAGAGTGCCAAATCATGCAATAAGTTAATTGGATGGCCCGCAGTAACCAGTTATCTTAGTGTATTCTCTTTGATGAAATATTTGAGTTCTTTTTGGTGCAAATATAAAGCATATTTTAGGCAAACTGTGGTAGTCATGTATGCCAGATTATGTGCCGCAGCAGATTTGCAATAATGCACCTATCATGCACACGGAAGCATTACGAAACATAAACCGTTCGATGTTGCCTTAACTCTTGGCACGAGACTCAAATCTGTCCGCAAAACACGAGTTTCTTATGCAACCACTGGAACATTTTGCAGATCTATATTTTCGAATTATGTCACATGTTCGTCGTTCCCAGCACATTTACTTTTGAACTTGGCCTATTTCACCCTCTATGAAAAACTAAGTACTGTTAATTAAGTTGTCAAAAAATAATAGGCCCGTTTTGACATTTAACTTGAATCGATTTATCAATAGGTACCGAGTCGGATGGTTACTTCACTAGTTACGTCGCGATGGTTAGAAATCGATTCAAGTTAAATGTCAAAACGGGCCTATTATTTTTTGATAACTATGGAGACCATTTGCTATTGTAACGACGCACAGTGTGCTATGAAAATTTATGAGATTTAAAAAAAATATGTGCTATACTACTACTTTCACGTTTTAAATGACTTATTATATCCGTATCCGTTTTTAATAAAAAGCTAATGTTTGAAAAATGGTCTTTAGATCACACTGTGCGATGTTTTCGGCAAATAACTTTATTCCTTTTGGTAAATTACAACTGTACCGGCACTGTATAATGGCTTGTGAAGTTTGCGCGTTTTTATGAGTTTCCATTACGATTGCCTGCTAAAAGTGACGAAATAGATCAAATCAAATAATTTATTTGCATAATACATGTTAAATAAGGTGTTACAGGTGTATAAGGTACATTGTATTATAACCTAATGAGGTGTACAAATAAAAAAAAATCAATGAGTACTAATCGCAACATTGAATTTAAAGAATACATTTTAAATTGAATTACTTAAAAAATAGAATGTCAAAATTTTTTAAAATTTTATAAAAATACACAATTCAAATCAAAATTTCAAAGTCATTACATTTGTGGTCCCATTTCAGATAAAATCAGAAATAATCATTAATTGAATAGTAACATTTTGCAACTAGGAAATCGTGCAAACTTAATTTAAAATGGTCCATTTGGTCTGTGATACTTTTTGGCAACTTATTGTATATTTTGGGTGCCATGCCCAAAATGAGATGCCATATGTTATCATTGTACTAGCTGCAATAATGACGAACCGCTGAAACCACTACCATCGAATGTATAAGCTATATTTTTTAATTTTAAGCTGTCACAGACTTCGTACAGTGCTGGTAGTTTAGAAGCTATTTGGTATTTTGCAAGTTCTGCTTTTTCCACAGTTCCATTTCAAACTACATAATCTGCAGCTAAAACTCAATTCAGTCCAGCCATGATTTAGCTCCCCATTCAGATACGATTATCTGCTAGCTATAAATAAAATCAGCTTATTATTTTCCGAGTGACTAATAACTTAAAAGTCGACTAAATGTTTGCAACAAATAAAATAACTTGCCAGCGATTAAATATTTTCGCGACTATTATATTATGTAAGGTTCAAAATTAAAGGTGTTATAAAAACTAAAAACTAGCAGCTGCGTTTAGGTAGCAAATAAACTATACCAGTCAAATAAAATATTAGGCGAGGACTAATAATGTTAGTAGGGTGGCAAAGATAATATATTACCAGTCTAGTTAGAGTAGGTTATTTTTTTTTTTTTAATGGTTAGGTTAGGTTAGGTTAAAACTGTGACTTCCTACGCACGAGCCGAGCGAGCGAAGCGGGCGGTGCCGCGGTAGCGGCCGGCGAGTGCCAGAAACGACTAGATTATATAGAAAATCTAAACCTGCCCTAATAATACAATAATAATATATTATTTATGAATGCCCATTTTCTATTTTATTTTCTATTTTCTATTTTATTCTGTTCCCAAAAGAAAAACTTGATGCTAGTTTAAATTAAAACGGAGCTTATTACTGATATATTAATATGCTACCTATTACTTATTACGATACTCCTTATTAGCTGCCAACCCATTATATATGGTACCCACACTATTTTTTTATAAAACCTATATTCATTTTACTTAGTTGCCGCATTAAATACATGCCAATAAAATCTAACCATGGTCATAACTAGAGATCGGATATTCGGATGCATATTCACCTAAAGCTGAGATGTTGGATACTATGGAATGCGCTTTTGTATCGAAATAATCCCACGGTTACGGAATCGACAAAAGGTTTTTTTTTTACATAAAAAATTTTAGAAGTCGCTTCTATACTATACACCCGACTAGTTTTGCATTCCCGGTGTTCCTGGGAACCCGGGACTTTTTTTTACAAAAAAAAAATACTTTAAGAAGCCGCTTCCAATAACCGTTCTCTGGTCATGCCTTACCTGGGACTATGCAGGCTGGACACGCAGCGAACAGTATATTGAGTAAGAAGAATGGTGCCCAACAAAGCACGAATGTGAAGAAGACTAATCCAAGGACCTTGGTCGCTTTTTGCTCGTTGGCCACTGCATTAGCTGAGAGGGACCGGCCTTTTCTGCGATTTGCTAGGAATCTGAAACAAAAATGATACTATTTTATTTAACTGGGCACAAATCCAGATTCCAGCCTACTACTAAGGCCCGTATTTATAGAACGTTACTCAGTACTCAAGCATTACTTAAGACTAGATTCAAGCCATATGATTAGTTGAATTTAGTCATAAGTAATGCTTGAGTACTGAGTAACGTTGTATAAATACGGGCCTAAGAAATTCCAGATGGAAAAACTCAATATCATTTCGTCGCCATCAATCCTTCAAATTCCAAAAAATCGAAGACATGTGACATCCATCAACCCGCACTGGGCCCGCATGGTGGTTTACAGCCCACTCCCTCTTACCGAGAGAAGGCCTGTGTCCCAGCTGTGGGCATATTATAAGCTGATTAATGTATTTCTTCAAAAAAACTATAGGTACACGCCAGCAGGTCAAGCAACTCGAAACTGTCAATCTTTACCAATCATCCTTGAACCATCCTACTATCCTATCCTACTAATATTATAAACGCGAAAGTTTGTAAGTATGGATGGATGGATGTTTGTTACTCTTTCACGTAAAAACGGCTGGACCAATTTTGATAAAATTTTGTATTGAGGTAGCTGACACCCTGGATTAACATATAGGCTACTTTTATCCCTAATTTTTTTTATTTTTTTTATTAAAAACGTTGCCCCACACTAGGAATTTCTCCTGTATCGTGGGTGCGTTTACAAACATTTAAACTCACATACACAAACAGCCAGACCCGGAACAACTACTTGTAGGTCATACAAATATTGGTTCCGTGCGGGAATCGAACCCGCGACACACAGCGCAGCAGTCAATCGCTTAACCACTGCGCCAACCGTGTCGTCTAATATATTCCCACGGGATCGAGACTTACGCGGGTGAAACCGCGGGGCGCAGCTAGTATGCTATATTAGTAGGACTAATATTATAAACGCGAAAGTTTGTGAGTATGGATGGATGGATGGATGGATGTTTGTTACTTTTTCACGTAAAAACGGCTGGACCAATTTTGATAAAATGTTGTATCGAGGTAGCTGACACCCTGGATATAGGGTATATAGGATATAGGGGATCGAGACTTACGCGGGTGAAACCGCGGGGTGCAGCTAGTATGCTATAACGATTAAGTTCAAAATCTTTTAAAGAAATTTGACAGATAGTAGCTTGATGTGCTGGCGTCTATACCTACTGCTCAACCTCAAGTTATAATACAGTATTCACGTTTTCTCAGCGACCCCAAGCCTCCCACAATTTATTTCACTCAAGTTTATCAATGTTCCGGTCTAACAAACGTTAGGCGAATAAAGTCAAGAGCCTTCACCGGGTCCCGTACAAATGACGGCATAATAAGAACCGATAGAACCCTATTTACCTCTCGATATTTTAAGCAGATTGGTTTGATTGGCATTTTCTATTGAATGACAGATTCAATGCGAAGTTTTAGAGATTAAGTGAGTGAGAATGCCTCGTTGGTCAAGTGCTCACAAGCGCTAGTGCTGAGTGTGAGATCTTGGGTTCGATTCCCAGGTCAGGCAAAGAGTTATTGGTTTTTTTCATCTCGAGTTTCTCAGTAGCAGCCCGGATTCTGGATTTGTGCCCGTTTGCCGGTATTAGGCTCGCCTCCTATTACATGGGACGTAAACATAACTGGCGAAATATGGATATACTAATAGGTAAACCTCTACCTAACCCTTCAGGAAATGTTATGTTATATAAAATACGCAAATATTTTAAAGCTTTTTGTCCTATTCATCGAAAGAGCCCTATTTACGTTTCAATATTTGAAGTCTGACAGACTGAGCTTAATTGGCACTTTGTCTATTTATTTACACTTCTAATACAAATATGATACAAAAGCGGAGTTAATGTCTTAGGCGTTCTCTTAATTTTTTACTTAATGAAGATGGAGATTAACTGATTTCGGTTTTTTAAATTGTTTATTAGTCTATTTTATTTTTATCTGGTTGAGTGACTTATACACTATGTAACAAAAACCCTGTTGTTCCTTCTACCTACGTTTTAACAATCGGTATACATACGTAATAAAGCAAGTCATTTATAAAAACTGTTCAACAAAAATAATTAAAATAAATATTTAATTATTAATATTTGTAATGTTTAACTGATTTCTTACCTCTTTAGTTCTTTGATTTTGACTTCTCGACTAGCCAATTTTATTTTTTTTATATAAAATATAATAATTTTTAATTATAATTCTATCAACGTTGTGCTTGTAGGTTAATGTATTCGTCCGTAAACGGAACAACAGGGTTTTTGTTAGATACTGTATAGTTAATCTCATGTCATTTTTGTCAATGACACAGTCACATTGGTTAGATAATTATACCAATAATGCCTTTGCTTTTCTATAAGCAGGCCCTTTATGAGAGACCATATAACCCAAGTAGTTCGTTTTAGTGCACGTTAAGCCGTTGATCTCAGCTGTCATTTGTAGATATTTGACAGTTATTACGTGTCGTCAGAAGCCCTGAAGTCTGACAACCAGTCTTACCAAGCGGTATCGTGTTACCCAGTAACTGGGTTGTTTAGGTCATATAGGCAGTCACTCCATGTAAAGTACTGGTAGTCCGCTGCATCCGGTTAGACTGGAAGCTGACTTTAACAAAGTTGGGAAAAGGCAGAGCGGATGATGATGATGAGTGTGTTTTTGTGAAACGTAAAATACCTTAACATTTATGAGAATCGCTATTAAGACGCAGACATATGCCAGTGACCTTGAGTGGTTAGCTTGCGTGTTCTGTACTGAGCTCACGCAACGCGTCGTACGTTCAGCCAGTAATAGGACTCGCCCATCACGGAGCGCTGTCCCCAATTTGACGCATTATTAATTTATTATACACAAAAAAAAAAAAGTATTTTAATAAAACGCGTATACTTAAATATCAATAGTTAAATTATTTTTAAATTGGTGAAGGTTTCAGAAAAATACGCTTGGTAGATTTTGCGACATTCTCAGTTTTTTATCCGCGTTAGACATAACTTTACAAATTAATTTCACTATGTAATATAAACATAATCTAAAATATTCACATAATAAGTTATTGAGAAAATGCAGTAATTTATCATATATTTTTTTCAAATCATTAACACTACTCGTTTACGTGATCTTCAGTATAAAATCATTAAAAGTCGGTTATCGACCCCTTAAGTCATAGCTCACGGCAGTATTCATAGTGCGAACACAAATATTCCCAAGCCTTACAAGCAAAATAATAAACCCAGAAGAAATGCTCTAAAAAAATATGCCTAGATGATATCTAGGTAGTTATATGCTGAAACTTTTCTAGGAGTAAGTATAATAAAAATTGCACTGCAACGTAAGCCAAAACAGCACGTTTTGGTGTTCCAATGCATTTAATTTGCAGAAAATAAAATTGTGCAGACAATTTTATTCATTTGCAGATTCATAAATATGTAGTTATGAATTTCCTCGAGTGTGAAAATATGAAGCTTTTATTAAAGCTGTAGGTTCTGTTTAAAATGGATTATCTGCAGTCTATTTTTGGATATGGTAAGAAGTGGAACTTTTTCTATCTTTCGGGTAGTCATGAATAGAAAATTATGATAAGCTATTAATAAATTTCAATTTAATAAATATTATAGATTTATTTAAAACATCGCCAAGTGGTTGGTCGACTCTTCACGCGACCAGATCGCTGGCCTATTTCTTGGCCAAATAATCAGCATTGCCATACAACGTGGCAATGCTGCCAGCCTTTTGGGCACTTTTCCTGTCGACAGCGAAGCGGACGAATTTTCTGATGCACTGTGATTCTTTCCCCTCCCTTTTTTATATACTTATACATATTATTATTATTTTAAGACTATTAACATAAATACATTTTTTATTCACAAAAAACATAAAATTTGACAATAATCAGCATATAATATTCATGTTCTCATTGATGGGACAGAGGCCTCCTCTTGGTGAGAGGGAGCGGGCCGTAATCCACCACACGGGCCCAGTGCGGTTTGGTAATAAATTTTGACAATAATTATACAGAAAAGTAAACAGTCTGGAGTAAAATTACACAACAATTGGATACAAAAGGTGGGTAGTGAGGTCGAAAATCCAATAAGAATAGGTACCTGCCCCCCAAACTAGGAAAATCCTGTATCTTGGGAGGCAGTGTGTTCGTTAGCTTTTAAATTACGTAAATATTTTTCAAAAATAAAAATACATTTATATTTGTTTATAATATTATGATAAGGGGAAGAACCACGTTTTCTTTCGAACATAAGAAGCAGTAACGAGCATCCATCACCTTTCAAAAAGCTAAAGTCAAAGTACTTATTATTAGTGTGATTTTTGGTGTTATAGTAGGTCTTATAGTTAGGTTATGGTAACTCAAAAAACTACCCATTAGGGCATACACTATTTTAACCGACTTCACAAAAAGGAGGAGGTTCTCAAGTCGTGAGTATGTTTTTTTTTTTTTATGTTTGTTCCCTCAGAACTCCGTCATTAATGAACCGATTTGGAAAATTCTTTTTTTATTTGAAAGGATATTCTTCCAGATTGGTCTTATTTTTTACAATATAAGAATTTAAAATTGCTATTA
This sequence comes from Tiliacea aurago, assembly GCA_948098905.1. Classification (NCBI taxonomy): domain Eukaryota; kingdom Metazoa; phylum Arthropoda; class Insecta; order Lepidoptera; family Noctuidae; genus Tiliacea; species Tiliacea aurago. The sequence goes on from OX402578.1 coordinate 22,028,918, forward strand.
CATAAAAATTAACAAACATTTCAATATTTAGAATACAAAACATTTTTATAATAAACTTTTAGAATACAATTAGTTATTATAATAAATATTAAGAACACAATTAATAAGTCAAGTTTTTGAATTTTCAGGCATAGATACATAATTCTCATTTAGTTTATTACATTTTGTCAAGAAGGAATTCGTCATTTTAAAAATAAAAAAATATTTAGTCTCCGTTTAAATTGTGTCAAGTTTAAATCTTTAATGACACCCACGAATACTTTTGCTCACCATGCTTCCTCGTTGCTTATTCTGGCTTACTAAATAAATACATAGGTACACAGCATTAACCCACAGTCTTTGTAGTAATATTAATGATCCCGCATGTATCTGTATTAGATGGCACGGCACTAAGCGTACTTGTAAAATAAAATTCAACAAAAAAACGAATGTGCTTGTTGTTGTTTATTTATTATAGTTATTATAAGATTACTGATTAAGGATGTGGGTGTATAAAAAAAAATGAAAAAGCGTTTATTTTGGTGAAACCCAAGTTTTACAAAAATGTTTACTTCTGCCAAACTGCAAAGCACACCTCTGCCTAATCCTTCGGAGAATACCAGGCATTTGAAGGAACACGAGTGGGTTTTAGTCAGTAAAAGCCTGACACACCCTCCCGCTCCGCCCAGAGCGGGAGAAGATATTTGATAACTTCCCACCCAAAAAAAAAAAGGTGTGATGTTATGTGTGTGGGTAATAATTAAGATACAACACTGAAACACACTGATTATTGAATTTCGTCCACGCTAGTCCTAAAATTAATATCTTACACATATATCTTACATATTGTCTACTTAGAATGTAACATTTTAAGGAAATTTATGCTCATTTCTCTTCCAAAAACTTATATCTGTCATCTAAGGTAACTAGACCGAATACAAAGCCGTGCATAATTTATATTATATTTATTTTATTATATTTAAATTGAAATTCAAATCTTTATTGCTTATCATGGTGTTTACAAGTTCTTAATAATAATGATAAAGCTCACATGGACCTTGTCGGGCACACCAATTTAATAAAATATTGTTATCATTAAAAGTTCTAATCAAATTATAGTAAATATTTAAAAACTAAAATCAAAAATAAATAAATAAAATAAGAATTAAAATATTGTTATCATTAAAAGTTCTAATAAAATTATAGTAAATATTTAAAAAATAAAATAAAAATAAATAAATAAAAATAATATAAATAAATTATAAATAATCAATTCATTTCAGATCACAAACAAATTATATGTAAAAAGACATATTATCACAAATAATAATTACAAAAAATATTAATTAGGTTTCATTCAAAATCCAGATCGTTTAAAATAAATAATGTCACAGATTAAAATAATCCCTATCAAAAATTCAAATGAAATATAATAAAAAATCTTGTTGAAGTTTTCGGTCTGAACAAGTAATTAAGGCTTTCCAGAGTCAGCTTACAATTTAGTATTAATTGGAAACTCATTAAAGACTACCTAAGTGATTCAGGTTTCATTTTAATGAACGAAATCAAACTTGCAAATTGCGTTTAGACTACGTGGAGCAACGATTTTCACAAAATGGCTAACAGCAGCTGGATGAGAGGTTACCGAAGATCAAGCTGAGTGGAATGAGTGCAATAGGTGAGGCTTATGTCCAGCCAAGAAGCTATTTTTAAGGTAACAAAAAAATCGTCTGTTTTCAGAAGAGAACTATCGAAATTATTAGATTTTTAGGTAAGATAACTAGTTGATACGTAATGTCTTAAGGACAATTTAATAGTGAACTTAACTTTGCCAAGACTTCAAATTTAAATCTCAACATTAGATATCACTTGTTATGCTTGGTAGATATCAATTATAGTGCAGTTTAAAAATAAATTCTTACCTCTTCTACGCCATTCCCGTTCTACTAATCACATAATTATATTGTTTTTCTGAAACCCTCAACCGCATCATTAAATCCTCAAAACCCTTATAACTTACCAATGCAAATCTAGATACTAACAGTAAACTGAATAAATCATGTTCCGACAGGTTAGAACAAGTTGCCAACAATATAACATCTGGCCATATAAATATACATGAAGATGGTAAACAATGCAAGAGCCACTGGAACAATGAAACAAACAGAAATTAATTCTGAAATGCTACAATGGAAATGGCGGAAGATTTTGGCTTTGGTTCGCATGAAGATTTTCAATTAGGAACGGTTTTTTATGCTAATTGCAAGACTAGTGTCGTTTCTACAGAAGATTTTTTTTTTTTTCTGAAAAGTTTATGATTGACAATCTAGCTAGATGGACCAACGACCTTAAAAAGGTGGCTGGGACAGACTGGATGCGAAAGGCGAAGGACAGGGTGTTGTGGCGCGAAAAAAAATCAACTATTCTTTACATTTATGTTGTCTTATCTCGTCAAAATGTATAGATCGGCTGATTTTTTTCGTGATTTCAGGTTTGGTCCCGTAGTAAAAGTTGTTCATAATGATGATTACAATGACCCCTTAAGAGGTTGTTCGTTAATTCTGGGACATGTTGTATACAACGTCCCGACGTTGCCCACCAGACACAACACCCGTCTGGTCGGAGGATCCTCCCTTTTCTATGGGTAGTATAGGATGAGTGAACTTTACACCCTGTTCCTCATGTCTCTATAGACTCATGAAAATACAACACTGCATTATCGAATGAGAATTGCCAAAATAAAGTGGCAGTGGGCAGGGCGCGTTGCTTATAATATAGAATAGACGGCCGATAGAGCCGAAAGGTTCTGGAGTGGCGACCGCGTACCGGAAGACGTAGCGTTGGAAGGCCTCCCACAAACTGGACAGATGACCTTGTGAAAGCCGCAAGATCCACCGGATGCGCGAAGCACATAACCGGTCGAAGTGGTGGTGCTTGGAGGAGGCCTATGTTCAGCAGTGGAGGTCTTTTGATTGAAATAATGATGATGTTAGTTATCGAATGAAGATTTTCAGCAGTTACCAATAAGTACACAAAACTATACACTTTATTGCAAAATATTGAATTAAAAAAATATAAATTTAGGTACTCCTTGTCTTTTATAAAAATATTTAATTTGACCAGTAAAAGCAGCTACGGTTAAAATAACCGGCTAACAAACGCCAGCACTTTTAATTTTGTTAACTCAAAGAGAAGACAATTTGTGTTTGAATGTAGAATCCACTGCATATTACAGTTGGTTACCAAAAAGCAGCAAATATTTAGCAAATTTTAACTGTCCTGATATAAAATGAGGACATTTTGAAACACGGTAATTAGTAGAAGTCATCACGTTTACGAATCTGACATTTTAATCTCCGAGAAGAATTATGAATTAAAATAAAACGTGTAGTCGTGGTTTATTTTCTGGTTCATTGTAATCTGTCGCATTTATAAAGTTATACTAAAGCAAATGGCTTGATAAACTATATACTAAAAAGACATCATAAGGTACCGTGGAAATTAACACGCAGTCAGCAAGTGAGGTGATCAATGATCAATCGGACTCCGTACCGTATATAATAAGTTAAAAACAAAAAAAAAAGAAGTTTATTACAAACCATAAATCCATTACAGACACGTCCATATTTTGTTAGTAAGTACTTAAGAACAATGTTAGGAAACCATAAAAAAAAACGAAATTAAATTGACACGTAGAGTGCAATCAGCAGTGTCTAAGAAATGGAGCGTCTAACCTTTTTTTTTTTTTTTTTTGGGTGGGAAATTATCAAATAACTTCTCCCGCTCTGGGCCGAGCGGGAGGGCGAGTCAGACTTTTACTGACTAAAACCCACCCGTATTCCTTCATTTGCCTGTGTGCCAGGGCCACGATATCCCTTTCGGACAAACTCGCAACCCTGGCAGGCATTGGCCCTAGCGGACCCCGTCAGTTGGTGCTGACAACTCTTTGAGGCGCGCGTGGAATACGACGCGCCGTCGACCCGGGCCTAGTCCTTATCGGACGGTGAGCTACCCATCGCTCCCCGTCCGCAGGCCCGCGCCTACGGTGGCCGGAAATCGGCTTGCGACACGGCGGTGCTCCGCCCAAGCTGGTCAGACCTCCACCGTATGCTCCACCGTGTCCTCCGGGCGATCCACACAGTGGTGACACCCGGGCGTTTCCTCCCGCTTTATCCTGAACAGGAACCTCCTGAAACAACCATGTCCGGTGAGGACCTGCGTCAGGCGGAAGGTGAGGACGCCGTGGCGCCTCTCTAGCCACTCCTCAAAGAGGGGACTTATCGCACTCTCCATGCCGCCATAAGATCCCGCCGGAGCTCTGTCCGCTGTGCCGTGATTTCTCGCGGCAGCGGAGTTTCACCCCGGCGTTTCGCCTCCTCGCGCCACTCCCAGACGTGCGCGAGGACTTTTGCCTCCAGATCCCATGGCGGTAGTCCGGCAAGGAGGCTCGCCGCCTCACGGGAGACCGTGCGGTATCCTCGGACCAGCCTGATGGCCATGACCCTTTGGGACGCGTTCAACCGCCGGGCTGGTCGCAGCCTTATAGAACGCGCCCACACCGGTGCCCCGTAAAGGGCCATGGACCGCACGACCCCCACGTAGAGCCTCCGGCAGGAGGCGTTTGGACCCCCTAGATTGGGCAGGAGCCGCTTTAGGGCAGCCCCGGCTCGATCCAGTCTGGGAGCCAAACGTCGGGAGCGTCTAACCTGGGCCCCAATTCTGTAACACAAGCAACACGCCATTGACACTCTATCGACACACTACAGACATTATTTTGCCACTGTTGCAAATTTGGCATTCTGCAAAAACTTCAATGGCGTTTCAGTGGTGTCTCAGTAGTGTGTCGATTGAATGTCGATAGTGTGTCAGTACAATAGTTTTGAGTGTTGCTAACAAAAATCTACCATGAGGTACACCAAACCTACCACTTTTTAAATCCAATTTTTTTCATCAATTGATTTTCATCAATGAAATCTTTATAATATGGGTTTATTTAATAATATAAAAACGTTTTATTATTAAAAACATCAAATTTCACTAAAAACATGCTTTTAATAACGTTAAATGAGTGTAGGCCTTAGGGACGCTATGGCGCGAGGAATTGAAATTTTAAAAATGTATCGAATTTTTTTTTTCGATATTGTACCAATTTTATTGCAGTACCTGGTTAAACTTGACCATAGAAACCATTTAGACTCTGAGACGCATGGCCCCACGACGCACCGTTTCCGAGATATGGGCCTTCGATTATTATTTTGTTGTTTTTTTTTTATTAATAATAAAAAATCTTAAATTCATGTTGGGATGCTGCTTACACGGGGGGTGTACCTAAGGGGGGGGTAAAATTTTGGTTATTTTTTGCCTAGGACGCACCGTTTTCGAAATATTTGAATTTAAATCTTATTAATAAAAAAATATTTTAATACTGAAGAAAAAAAAAATTTTTTCGTGGATTTTTTACATCGTCTCATGGTTTTCGGTCGGAGTGTCAAGTTAGGTACCTTCACATACAAACCTTTAATTCAGCAGGGTTTCCATTCCGCCGTCGGTGTCTCTGGAGAAAGGAAATGAGCTCGTCAATTAGCTTCCTTGCTTGCTCCCTACCAAGCTGAAACGTTTTGACAAACCACATCTTGGGAAGTTTATGAAAGGCATTCACTTGCCCTTCATTAGTGCGTGAGATTTGCGGCGCTGGCGCAAAAGCAAACCTTGGCGGTCGGCACTATAAGCCAATGACATAATACGCCACCGCAAAGTAGGTACAGAAGGCCTCATTATGGCGAAAAACTACGTCCACTTTATCAATTTCGATACGTAAGACGCACACACACACACGGATATTTGATTAAAAATAAACAAATTAATCCAATCAATAGGAAAAATAGGTGTCGTTGTTCGATGGCTTCATAATGGCGGTTTCATGGCCAAAACACTATTCATACACGATAGAAACAACTGTCAAATACACTTAAAATATTTACAGACTACCGTAAGTTTGGCCATCATGATGCCATTGTAACATTATAGTGGACCAGACTACCAATTATTACAATCGTCTTACTATGGCGTTTCAATGGCACTACAGTGGCAAGTGAATGACCATAAACACTTTGCAGAATAGCAAATGTCAATGACTATTCTATTGAGACACTACTGACACACTATTGACACGTTGGTTATTTTACAGAATTGAGCCCCTGTCCGCTATTACTTAAGGGGGCATGCGCTAAGGTAGCCCGCGAATTTGTATTTTTTTAATTTTTTGCAATTTGAAGGTCTGTAACAGGTTGTATGCTGATCTAAATATGATTCGCGGACGTAACAAAATATGGCTTTACAGAACTATTATCATTAGAATCAGTAACAAAATAAAAATATAAAAGTATGGCTTTACATAATTATTATTATTAGAATCAGCAATAAAACTCTCTCTAAGTTCGTAGAATCCTATTGAATGACCGCGTATACTAAAAGATCAATAATTAAATTATATTTAAATTGGTGAAGGTTTCAGAAAAATACGCTTGGTAGATTTTGCGTCATTCTCAGTATTTTATCCACGTTAGACATAACTTTATAAATTAATTTCACTATGTAATATAAACATAATCTAAAATATTGACATATTAAATTAATGAGAAAACGCTTCAATTTAACATATATTTTTTTCAAATCATTAACACTACTCGTTTAGACGTGATCTTCAGTATAAAATCATTAAAAGTCGGTTCTCGTCTTTGTCCTGAAGTAGAACAACAGTACAGCAGCTGCTGGTATATACAATTAAACATAACAGTTCATCATTCAACATTTAGAACCAAAAATTCGAAGACATGTGACATCTACCAACCCGCACTTGGCCCGAATGGCAGATTACAACCCTCTTGAAGAGACGAGGCCTGTGTCCCAGGAGTGCAAGTGGGGACATTATAGACTGATTTTGCTTATCTATACATCTACATATAATAAAATAAATAAATAAAAATAAAAATAGCCTTTATTTTCTCTGACCTCTGTACATACACAAGTTCTTATAAACTAATCAGCTACCAGGTCAGGCTGTCTTGCGACATAGGCCTCCTCATCTCCTTCCACTTATTCCTATCCAGAGCTGTTCTTCGCCAACCTTTTGGCAGATCATCCTCCCACCTTTTCATCTGCCTTCCTCTACGTCTTTTTCCATTCCTTGGGTACCATTCTGTGGCTTTTTTGGTCCATTTTTCAGTCTTAGCTCTCATCATATGACCTGTCCATTTCCATTTCAGTGTTCTTGTTTTAACTTTTTTTAGTCATCTACATATAATACATTTATACAAATAAATAAAATTTAAGTTTCTGTAATGTCAAAATAACAGCTTTTCAATAAATTCATTTAAGTATAAGTTTGTACGTTATAAACATTTTTATTTTTTTATTTTGTCTATCTGTCTGTCTGTTTGTTCCGGCTAATCTCCGAAACGGCTGGACCGATTTTGACGGGTCTTTCACTAGATAACAGATAGCTGATGTTATAAGGAGTAACTTTTTAACCGACTTCCAAAAAGGAGGAGGTTCTCAATTCGGCTGTATGTTTTTTTTTTTTTTTGTATATTTGTTACGCGATTACTCCGTCAAGGACGTAGTTATGCGACAACGTTCCAATCCACTTGCAGGTTGAACTGAGTAAATCGCGTTTTTGTAATTTTGTGGTACGCTTTTTTTGGTAGCGAGTACAACTAAGTAGTATGTATCACTTCAACTAAATAAATAAACATTATTTTATTATATACTTGTCAATAAAATTTATTAATATTTCTCATACAACTTTAGAAAAAAATGCACTTGGAACGTTTTTGAAAAAAGGCTTTTAACTTAATTTGCAAAAACGATCCAATATCTGAAAATTGGTATATTTTGGAAGTTAATATATATTTTTTCTAAAACAAGTATAACAATGAAACAACATTATTAAAAAAATATTTATTAAGAAATAGTTGTATCAAAGCATGGAAAATCATCACAATTTATTCATAATCCAGATCGAAATCCAGCTCCTTACCAAATCCATCGACACCGTCAATGGCGTCATTATATAATTATTATTTTAGACAAGGCCTTATTATAAAAAAATACGAAAGTGTTGGATCGTTTAATGATTTGATAACTGTATGTTCCTAGCAGTGTACACATTTTAAATCGTTTACTTTTATTGTTGTCTTTTATTTACGCGAACACGATACATTTAAATGAAACTACTTTTACGGATTATTTCGCGATTTATTAACATTTTATTTAACCTGACGTTTCGAACACTTTACAGCGTTCGTGGTCACAGGTTGACTGAGGTTTACTTTTACCATTATGAATCGTACACATTATAAAGTACATGGAATGTTTTGAAGAAATAGATAATATAAAAAAAAATATATAATAGATGAATGGATCATTATTTTTATGTTATTCAGTCCAAAACGAATTAAAACAGTACGATCCAAATGAATTGTCACTTTTTAAGATTTAAAATTGTTATTTTTAAAACGTTCCAAGTTGATTGGATCATTATTTTTATTTTATTCAGTCCAAAACGAATTAAAATAGTACGATCCAAATGGAATGTGTCACTTTTTATGATTTAAAATTTGTTATTTTTAAAACGTTTAGGTCTGAAACATAACGTTCCACAAATTTTGGAACGTTTATGCCTCGCTATTGTAATTTTGCAAAAACGTTCCAAATATACATGGAACATTTGTTCCAAAATAAATATACTGTTTCGTAAAACATTAAATGCTCCTGTCCTCATAGTACGTTCTAGTTAATTTACACAAGTTATTATTTGATAAAGGTTGTGGGTTGGAACGTAAGTGAAAAAAATATTTTCTGATATAAGACTTAAAACTTGGAACCTTATTGCAAATCTGACTCTCAAGTGTCATAAAAGGTAGTTTGATCACATTATCTCGATTTCGGGTGACTTGTGGGTTGGAACATTTCTACATAACTACGTCCTTATGAACCGATTTTGAAAATTCTTTTTTTGTTTGAAAGGGTATACTTCTGAGGTGGTCCCATTGCCACCAAATCAGAATCTGGTGAGGGGATCCCATGGAAATCGAGGGGAACCCTCAAATTTTATATGCAAACCTATAGCGATTTGGGTATTTTTTATAGTAACGCGTGCATTTGCTCTCCGAAAGCACCATTTGGTGAAGTGGAACTGATGATGGAGACCACAGATGGCCACCGGAATAATAATGAGTACCTATTTAACGTGTTGCGATTAAGCAATTTATGCTCGTCACTATGCATAATGGTGAGTGGCAGTTCTCCTGGTTCTTACCAGGAGAACTCCTCAACAATCAACGTCCCAGCATCGGGAAATGCAATATTTTGTAAAAGGGGATGAGCAGTTAACATTAGGCTATTGTAACTTAGATAAATTCAAAACTGATCCACTAAAAAGTGAAAAATAAAAAACTTTTTACAAAAAAATAATAACCGACTACCAAACATATCACTACAAAGTGAAAAATAACTTTAATTTCGGAAGTCGGTGGCCAAAAAACTCAAATACAGATCCAAAGACATCGACTTCCGAAATTAAAGTTATTTTTCACTTTGTAGTGATATGTTTGGTAGTCGGTTATTTTTTTTTTGTAAAAAGTTTTTTTTTTAAGAAGAAGCCATGAGGTCAGGATAGTTCATGGTCTCTTGAAATCTGCTCATGTATGTTAAATTGTCAATCCGGCTTTAAACGTTACTTTATTTATTCATTTATTACTGCTCGCTTTCCATATATTTAATTGCCATTTAAATATGCAGAAAACCTTTTAAAACTGTACGCATCCGGTGAATTAAGCACCATCAGTTTTCAGATTAATATTTTGAGTTAAAAACTGGTATCCATTACTGAACTCCAACGATTAACTGTATGATTCCGCGGTTAAAACATCTGACGATCCCGACCAAAAATAAATTAGTCATCATTTAAACAAAAATATTTTGATAAATTAAAACAAGTGTTGGAATCGCTTTTACAAACTCAGGGCAAGTTTTATCCAAGCCTTCATTGAAAATGTAAGAGCAAATTTTCTTTGCTAGCGTCACTCAAACTTTTTGCCAAAGTAGCTCCTTTCTGAGCAGTAATAATTAAGGACTTTCGTTCAAGAAGTTGAATTAATTATCATACCTACTCATAAACTTTCAAGTAGTTAAGTTGTTTCATTTTTGAGCATTTGTTTTTTTTTTATTAAATGTTGCATGAAATTGTCATTAAACAAGCAGCATTCGTTTTTTCGTTTAAAACAACCATGTTTCTAGAACTTTAAACGTAGGTAGGTAAAGTCAGGGAAAAAATTGATAATCTAAATAATCGCGGAATAAAGACGAATCTAACGACATATCATTCATCGAAATCGGATTAGCCGTTTAGTAGTTACGAGGAAATGTAGGGACGGACATACAAACATACAGATCAAACACATCATCATTTCAGCCGAAAGACGTCCACTGCTGAACAAAGGCCTCCCCCAAAAGGAGAGGGGAGTTTGTCATGATGGTCAAATACATAACCCTCCTTTTTTGGCTTCGCCGCAGTCGGGTAAAAATACAAACATCCAAGAACACCTAAATAGTACATTACTGCAGCGGCCAGCAAAAGAGGCATTGATGGACGAACGTGTAAATGTCGAAGCCGAGGCACACATAAGTGAGTCCATCAATGCCTAGTTGCGGCCAAGGCTTGTATAGTGCTTTTCTCAAATTATGCGCGGAAATTCAAACTAAGTAAATTATTTATAAATTCCAGATTCAATGACGAACAACGATAATTTTTCACGCGCCAATGTGTTCATTTGTTTTTTTTTCAATAAACAGCTATCTATTTGCAAGCCAGTTCGAAATTCAAATAAAACCTTTGATAAGTTACCTCCTTGGTTGACATGTTTCGGAGTAAAAGATCGTTCCATTTTTAAATTACACGATAGATATGAGTTTAAAGTCCATTTCACGAAAGAAGTCCCGCGGAAATAAGTGGAACTAATTATGATTATACGCTAAGTTAGCAACATTCCTAAAATAACCCATGCCTGCAGCGCCACGTCTGCGGGACTTCTTTCGTGAAATGGACTTTACTATGTCATTTATTTGGCCGCTAAAACACGACATCATATTTTATGGATTTTCATACAACTTTAGGTGGCCGCTGCTCGCATGTATTATTAGGCCAGTACAGCAATTTTGATTTTTCTTTGAAGGTTTGTCAAAATAATGCTCGAATTTCCAAGTATATTTGAGAAAGGTTTGTTTATTTTATCTGGATATAAATAACCCATTTAATTATCTTACATGTATTTATCAAACCTCTATGAAAAGGCAGCTAAACTTTGAGCACCTCAGTCTCAATAAAGCCACTGAAAGTTTCAAAGCCATACTTTACAATAGCCGGATCTTATCTGAACTGGCTTTAAAAGGGATTGTAACCTTTTATTGCTTAAATTGGATCCAAAATATCTGGACCTGATTTATTTTTATTGTCACGACCGGAGAATGGAATTTAGGTGGTAATATTATCTTATGATAATGTTTATTTAAATTTTCACCTATTACACGTATGATTAATGCACAAAATGATACAAGACTTAAAACAATGCTCTTTTGAATAATGTTATCTGTTTGGTTGTTATGTCAAGGCGACGATAACCGACTTTTAATGTTTTTATACTAAAGATCACGTCTAAACGAGTGATGTTAATGTGGATTTGAAAAAAAAAGTTAAATTAGAGAAATTTTTCAATAATTTAATATGTGAATATTTCTGAGTATATGACATAGTGAAATTAATTTGTAAAGTTATGTCTAACGTGAATAAAAAACTGAGAATGACGCAAAATCTACCAAGCGTATTTTTCTGAAACCTTCACCAATTTAAAGATAATTTAATTATTGATCTTTTAATACGCGTTTTATTAAAATACCTTTTGTGTTGTGTATAATAAATTAATAATGCGTCAAATTGGGGACAACGCTCCTTGATGGGCGAGTCCTATTACTAGCTGAACGTACGACGCGTTGCGTGAGCTCAGTACAGAACACGCAAGCTAACCACTCAAGGTCACTGGCATATATCTGCTTCTTAAAACATCATCATCTGCCTAGCCTTTTCCCAAGTATGCTGGAACCGGATTCAGCTAAATACCAGTATTTTACATGGAGTGACGGCCTGTCTGATCACAACCTAGTAACTGGCCTAACGACTCGTAACGACTGTCAAAGATCCACGAATGACAGTCTTTTTAGCGTTCCGTACCCAAAGGTTAAAACGGGAGCCCTATTACTAAGGCTCTGCTGTCCGTCTGTCTGTCCGTTTGTCACCAGACTGTATCTCATGAACCCTGATAGTTAGACGGTTGAAATTTCCACAGATGATGTATTTCTGTTGCCGCTGTAACAAGAAATACAAGAAAAAACAGAATAAAATAAATATTTAAGGGGGCTACCATAGAATAGAATAGAATATTTATTTGCCAGAAACATGGTATGTTTACAAAAGGTGTTCGTATCATTACATAGTGCTACATGTCTCACCGTTTTAACGCTATGCAAATCAATTTACAATTATTACCATACAACAAAAGTGATTTTTTTGCCGTTTTTATAGATAATGGTACGGAACCCTTCGTGTGCCCGTCCGACTCGCACTTGGCCGGTTTTTTTTTTTTTGTTTAGGGGTGGAAAATCCTCATGGATGTCCTCCGCCCTGGGGCGAGCGGAGGGTTCTGTCAGACTATTACTGACTATAAACCACCCCAGTGTTCCCTTCCCACACTTGCACTGGGGATCATGGGATTAAGTGCGACTTCTGCGATTCCTGGCTGGTGCTCCTGCCTCCACGGGCCACCAGAAGGCTGTGGGGGGTGAGGTCTAAAAGGGGCGTGCGTGGAAAACTACGTGCCGCCACCGTGGGTCCTGCATAAAAGGGGGGGTGGACTTCCACGAGTCCGCCATCCCTGGAACCATTTGGAGGGCCCGGAAGAGGGAGTTGTCTGCCCTCGACTGACGCCCGGTACGCCTGCTACGAGCCGGGTGAGCGGAAGAGATCTTCCGCTCAATTCCGCAACATCCTTCTACGACACGACTGTTTCGCAGAAGGATATCACCGCGTCCCAGGACTTCTCGCTGCCGACCATCGACTTGACCACGGCCGGCAGCGACAGGTCACTGCCTACTCCTGAGATGAGGGCTCAGCGTGGCTCCTCCCATGCGGCACACTCGGCTAGCGTATGCCACGCCGTGTCCTCCCGGCAGTCGACGCAGTGGTGTCACCGGGCGTTCGGCTCCTTGTTTATGCAACACAGGTACTGCCCGAAGCAACCATGCCCCGAGAGCTCCTGCGTCACCCGAAACGACAGGAAGCCGTGCTTCCTCCCGAGGCAGAGCACGATTACCAGCGGTACTACCCCGATGGTGACAAGGTGGTAGGGCGTGCAAGCCTGTCCCGCCATTCCGCCACCAGGGCTGCGCGAAGCTGCGACCGACGCAACTCCACGTGTTGCATCAGCCACTCGCCTCACGCCTTCTCTTCCTCACGCCACCGATACAGTGACGCGAGACGAATGACAGCCTGGACCAACGGCTTATCGTGTTTTCCGTGGCTCATGTTAAAACATTGTCTTCTATTTTAACACGCTTTTATTTTATTGACTGTTTGAAGTAAAATACTTGCTCATCATTAACGACTCATGCAGAAAGGCGCAGCGCGACGGTGTCACGCGACACCAAGTTTTAATAGAAATTGTTAAGAGTCGCGTCTCAAGTCATCGCGTCGCGTCTGTCTGCACGAGTCTTAATACTTTATTAGACAATGCGAATGAACAGAACATGAGCAGAAAAAAAAATGTGAATAAACATGAGCAGCAGTTGAAATTTTATAAACAAATTCTTTTGTTTTATGGGATTTATAGACTTGACAAGTTATTATGGTACACTTACGATTAGTTCTAAGCTCTCCTTCTCACGGGCGATTTTGTTATCGCGTACTGGATTTTATACGCTTTGTTTAGCGCCGAGAGTTCAAAATCCAACAGTGCATTTTATGACGCTCTGGGATGCAGTTTGTTTTATTTTCAACTCAACTCAACTCAAAAATCATTTATTCTCTCTTCACAATGCTGACTTAAAGTTAATGTGTACAAAAACTGTCTCAGCTGTATTCTACCTTTGTGAGAGACTTGGTGCCTGATTTAGGTTTTTGGGAAAACCTGTGTTACAGGCAGGGACCATTTTGGTTACCCATTGAAACGGTTTTCGATAGGGTTTTTCTAAACGGTTAAACAAAAACCCATACGATAAGGGTAACCCTTATGAACGGCTTAAATTAAATTTTGGTAACCCATTGAAAGGGTTTTCAATAAACCCCCATACGGTGTGGGTAACCCTTTTGAACGGGAGCAATTTATAATCTAAGTCGCCGCGAATCTCTTAGGGAACTATTTAAAAATATTAATATTATGACGGTACCTTGCCAATTCATTTATGAAAATATTATGTATGTAAGGAAAAATCTACATCTTTTTAATAAAATAAGTGATAGACATAATTTGAATACTAGAAATAAAGACAAAATAGATCAACCATTTTTCAGGTTATTTAAAGTACATACATCTTTTATGGGGTACTGTGTTAAATGTTACAACAAAATACCTTGTGATATATTGCAACTAAATGAAAGAAAATTTTAAACTCATATTTAAAGAACACTTTGTAAACAAGCATATTACAAATTAGAGGATTATATACAAGATAAGAATGCTTGGAAACATGCTGGTCCTGCGCCATAGGACAATCTAGAGTCTAGACAAAATCAAACCGGTTGCTATTTTAATTGTATAATTTATTATTTTTATGACATTTATTTTAAATTCTGTGATTACCTTAACTCACACTGATATTATTGTTATTTTTTAGGAAATCGTATATATTTTTTTTAAATTTTGTAAATATGTGATTACCATGTTCTATCACCTAATTAATTTATCTGTCATTGCTTCATTCTTAACTCTTTTTATTACCTATTGTGATATAGTACTTTTATTCTAGGTGCATCGTCTTCACATATAATTATATAATTAATGTACCTATAAAAATATTGTACAAGATTTTAAAAGAGTACCGGTGGAGTTTCTTGCCCATTCTTCTCCATACGAAACTACATTTTGGAAGGGGCGACTAGAATCAATTCTATTTTTTTTTGTAAATATTGACGTTCAAAAGTGCCTTTTATGTGCCTATTTGAAATAAACAATTTGACTTTGACTTTGAAACGGCTTAATTTAAGCCATTCAAAATTACCCACACCGTTTGGGTTTTTGATTAACTGCTTAGAAAAACCCTATCGAAAACCCTTTCCATTGAAAGGGTTTTCGATAGGGTTTTTCTAAAATGGTAACCAAAATGGTCCCTGGGTAGAATAGACATAGAATTGGTTCTGCTACGCGTGCTGGGCAGAGATCGAAATAACATATTATTTTGATTTTTTCATGTTACTGGATTTCAAGTAGGTATAGAACCCATTGAAATGGGTTATCAGGTAACCCTTTCACTGGGTTTAATGTATAAAACCCATTCAATGGGTTATCATGTAACTCTTTCAATGGGTTTCTAGTATAAAACCCTTTCAATGAGTTACACCATGATAAAGGTAACCCATATTCAATGGTTACCCCTTCGAAAGGCTTAACCCTTAACCGGGGTTGTACGGTCCCTGGTTACAGGTTACCATGCCCCCTCCACAGCTAGAATAACTAGCTTTTACCGAGATACCGTGCAAGAGTCGAAGTTATGAAATATGCATAACAAAAATAAAAACCAAGTAAGAGTTAAAACAAGACGTTTAGCACAAAAGATGAAGTAATAACAATAAAAAATACATATCTAGAATACTGCAGAGGTTATTGAGTCATCTTGTGTGACGATGTGTGAAGTGTTAGACCAGTAGGAGATATATGTGAGTACTTCAGAAGAGCAGTGTGTGAGAGATTCCCAATGTTCGGCTTAACACTAAGAGTTGAAAATTCAGTGCCCGGTACAAAATCATCGCGTCAAACAAAGAGTTCTAAGATAGATACTATAGAGAGGCTATCAGAAGTAATATCATAGAAAAATACATGAGCCCATTGTCGTAATGACACCATCTAGCGTAATATAGAAAAACCGGCCAAGTGCGAGTCGGACTCACGCACGACGGGTTCCGTACCATTATCTATAAAAATGACAACAAAATCACGTTTGTTGTATGGAAGCCCCCCTTAAATATTTATTTTATTTTATTTTAATTATGTTATTTTTAAATTGATTATATAACTAAAGAGTCTGTGCATTTTTCAAGCATCTACCTGTTGCCGTTATCAATATCAAGCAAAAACGAGCATTAAAACCGGCCAAGTGCGAGTCGGACTCACGCACGAAGGGTTCCGTACCATTATCTATAAAAATAGCAAAAAACACGTTTGTTGTATCGGAGCCTCCCTAAGTCAATATATATCTACATATTCTGTGAATATTTCAAGCGTCTACCTGTTGCCGTTATCAATATAGAGCAAAAACGAGCAAAAAAATCACGTTTGTTGTATGGGAGCTCCCTTGGATATTTATTTTATTCTATTTTTTTGTACTTTTTGTTATAGCACCAACAAAAATACATCATCTTCTTCATTTCATCTGTCTTGCTATCACAGTTCATGAGATACAGCCTGGTGACAGACGGACAGACGGACAGACAGACAGACAGACGGACAGACAGACAGACAGACGGCGGAGCCTTAGTAATAGGGTTACCGTTTTACACTTTGGGTACGGAATCCTAAAAAATACATAATAGCTAAGTTTGATACGTTACACTTTTACAGACACCAACCTTTGATTAACAACCGTCAGATAGTTTGAACATCTAAGAAAATAATTTATTTTATCTAAATTACAAAATACTGACGAAAATAAACCGTGGTTAAGTCTAGTCGTTTAATCACTACGAGATTTGCAATACCGTAATGCATAATTCGGCTTAAATACTTTGAAAATAATTTTCTTTTGGTGGACACGAATGCGACTCGACATGCAGGCGTACCACACTAGACTGAGCGAGTTTTGCCCACTAGGACAAATGTATCGGATTACGATTTTGTTCGCTATGTCCCGTCTATTGTTAAGTAAATAATTTAATGTCTTTGGCGTAAAATAATCGCCCGTGCGTACCTGGGCTTATCGTTATAAATTTTCATCTCACTGAATTCTAGAAGGGCATTTTAGTAACCATTACTTTTATTATTACGATGTCATTTCCAAAAATCACGCTTGGGCGTACCATTTTTGTCAATTTCTTTCACTACACTCCATCAAATCTTTGGTAACAAGATGGCTTAGAATGAAATGACATAATGGCAATAACTTGACATAAATGGCCGAAGGGTTCCGGAAGGACACGACGGAAGCTCAGTGATTGAGCATTTTTCCTGACGAGTATCCTTACGCTACGGATTTCTCGATTATGATAAGTATCGATTCCTTTTTGGGTTGTATTGATACTACTAATGGGTGTAAGGTCAAATGTGCCATAAAAAAATATACATTTTAGGTTTTGCAGGAATTTATTATCTTTCTATGTAAATCATTACCATAATGCAGAGCTTATTCTTCATAGGGTATAAAAAGGGTTTAAATGATAAATTTAGAAGCCTTGACAGATAAAGTCCATTAGTTACTATTTTCCAAAATTAGTAAACACTTGGTAAACACAAACAATTAGTTTTTAAGAAAAATTACAGGTTATCATTTTTTTTTGCCTACGGTGGTAGGGATACGACACAATTGCTTTTCCGGATAATGATAGTTTTATTATCAAGGGTACATCAAGTAAAGTTTTGTTTTGACTTCAAGAATTGTGCCCAGAAGACCATGCATCGAGGTTGAGAAAGCGGAAAATATATAAATAATTTGTTAAATTGTTTTACTACTTGTTTTGTTCAATTCAGAACTTCACTGTTGTAAAGATAATTAATAAAAGTATTGTAGATATTTTTTACTTTCATGTTTATCCTGTAAATGGTGGGTACATATAAATGTGTGACGTCATGAAATGACGAAAGAGTGGAACTCTCTACCTGCGTCTGTGTTTCCGAACGCATACAACCCTAATCTCTTCAAACTTAGAGTGAACAGGCTTCTTCTGGGTAAGCTCACTCCATCGTCGACTTTGTCTCTGTCACCTCTGCCCTAGACTAAGGTCAAGAGCGAACCCATCCTAAATAAAAAAAAATGATATATATTACAATATGTCCTTAGTTACTAATTGAAGAACGTGTCACGTGCATGAACTGAGCATACTACGCATCTCCGTTCCTTAACAATACAACAACCGTCCTGGATGCTGCTGCCACGAGCACACTGTGCGTTAACTATTCAACGCAGGAGACGAAAAAAATCGCTGTACGCACGATTTGAAATGCTCGTTGTGGGCGCGAGTGAGCCACGCTTCATGTGCGTGACCAATTCCAAACTAGGCGATATTATTTTGTTTCAACGTGTGTAAAGGCGCTCCATTACCGGGAGAATAATCATTCTATAATGTTCCCACTGCTGGGACACAGGCCTTTTCTATACGAGAGTGAGTGGAAATGAAATGAAATCGTTTATTCTGTAAATAGGACATAAGAATCACTTTTACACGTCATATAAAAATAAAAATAAATTATCTAGACGTAGCCGACGTTTCCTATCTGACTCCCTGAGAAGAAATGGCGAAACAAACTCAGGGGTCAAAAATCTCTTTTAAAGTCCTGACATAATCTTGGTCAGATCATGTGAGGACTATGTAGATCCGCAGGCTGTAATCCACCACGCGGGCCCACGGTACGGGTTGGTAGATGTCACATTTTTTCGAATTTTCTAGGACATGCCAGTTTCCTCACGATGTTTTCGTTCACCGTTTTTGAGAGCAGTGGTGACGAAATTATTTGCACAAAGTAAAGTGTCGATCTAGGTTCGAACCCACGACCTACAAACTTGTAAGTCGGAGCCGTTACCACTGGACCACCACACTGCTCTCCAAAACCCCGGTGTTACTTTAGAAGCGAATACTCCCGGGCATTCGCTTGTAATGTAACAATCCAAGAATTCACTGTAACCGCTAAAGGAGTCTACTCCAAAGGTAAATCCGAAGTAACGGCCGAGTGTTCGGCATTCACTAGTAAGGATTTTTCAGAATATTGTCAGGCTGAATGCATACAATACGTTACAATTACTACTGGTGTTCCCCGCGGTATGGACAGGTGGAGAGAGTACGACAATCCAAGAATTCACTGTAACCGCTAAGGGGGTCTACTCCGAAGATAAATTCGAAGTATTGGCCGAATGTTCGGCATTCACTAGCAAGGATTTTTCAGAATATTGTCAGGCTGAAGGCATACAACACGTTACAATTACTACTGGTATTCCCCGTGGTATGGACAGGTGGAGAGAGTATACAGAGTTTTGATGTCCATACTTAACAAATTGTGTTTAGGGGATGAATAGCAATGGTACCGTCATGGTATGTAATGGTACTTTTAAGCGCAGCATAGGAACATTTTCTTTGAGATATTAATTTTATTGGTACTAAAATGTAAAGTATCTTTATATTTGCTTTAAGTTTATTAACACGTTCCAGGACACTTGACTATTTGCAAATGTCATGATATGACACTTCAAAATCCCATACATTTTATCATACCGCCTACAGCCGTAGTACCAAAAAAAGATTATTTTTAATTTTCACGCCGTGACACTAAATATCAACATCATTGTACTTGTATGGCTCAGTCTACGCCTGTCGGCGGTGTGAATGTGTTATTTTGGTGCGTAAGCACTGTGTTGAAAAATTACTCGAAATGAGTTTGCCGTGACACCCACGAACAAATGAAGTCGCGTGATGTGACACTAGATCATGTGCTTCTTAGGAATACTATGGGCAAGCAACGGCTATCGACGGTTTGCCAAATTACATGAAATAAAGTTCACCGCCCTTAGCCGTATTGTCACGTAACGATATACCGACATAACGTCAAGAGGCGGTCTGTCCCGGAAAGTGTTAAAGAAAATATAGAGATACTTAACATGTTACAGGAAGAGGAAAGAGAAGACATTTTATCCAAACGTGTATTTCGTGAGTATGTTCGATTCTACGTATATTACATTTCATGTTACAGTTCACATAATATTGTGTACCCACCATAGCTATTGGCTTCTAATTAGTTCTATTAAGCGACTAATAAGCTTCCGTGTAAATACTTCCATCAAGAATTCCAGGTACCTATTAATTAATAACAAATTTCAAGCTAATCTGGAACGTGTAAACGCGCGTGGCTACTAATAATGTTATCATGTAATCACATTAGAGAAGATTTAATTTTCTCTAATGTGGCTACATACTTTTAAAGGTACCCAACGTTGGAATATTGTACATACAATAATAGTTTGTATTTGAAGTTACGACTTTAATTTCAAACAAACTCGCGCACATCTTTGCTTAACACCGCCAACATGATGAATCAATTGATTAACTTCATCACTCAAAGTCAGTCAAAGATTTATTTGCAAAACTAAGTGTACATTTTGGTGTTAATCATCAATAGATCTTCTCTGAATAATAACTTCCGTTAAAGATACCTTTAGGTATGAAAAACAGGGTGGAAAGTTCGTCATCCTCCATAGAACAGGGAGGATCCTCTGACCAGACGGGTATTCTGTCTGGTGGGCTTCGGCCCGATGGTTGATGTCGGGACGTTGTATTATATACTAGTTGTGAGGAACACTTTGCGATGCAGGATTTGAGTGACGGGTCTTTGATGCGTAGTTCGCATGTAGCGTTGTAGATGCCGCCACAATCTGAAGACTCACTTTACCTAATATAATACCAGGAGGTCTCTGAACATAAATCTGAAGTATCGGCCGAATGTTCGGCCGTTGCTTGACTACGGCTAACCATGGCAAACTACGGCGAAAAAAAAAAAGGAAAGACATTCATAGAGATATATGCCAAAGTCAAAAATGTGACTTTAAGTCGGGTAAGGATTCAAAGTCAAAAAAGAAACTATGAAAGTTATAAAACGGCTGAACACTAGGCCGATAGTTCGAATTAAATCTTCGGAGTAGACCCCCTTGTCTCAAAAAACTTACCAAAAACACACCCTAATTTTAATACCACAAGCATCACTTACCTAAGAGTCAAAGCATTCGGCGCAGCGAGCGTCAGCTTCAAAGGCCTAAGCCTCGCTCTCCTGGTCTCTGCAGC
Organism: Tiliacea aurago; assembly: GCA_948098905.1. Lineage (NCBI taxonomy): Eukaryota > Metazoa > Arthropoda > Insecta > Lepidoptera > Noctuidae > Tiliacea > Tiliacea aurago. The sequence goes on from OX402578.1 coordinate 22,050,198, forward strand.
TATGCTGGGAGGGGTCTGTGTGGCCACGTCTCGTCCTCGTCTCTGGCCTGAGGAGCCGGTCCCTCCGCAGCCATTCATGTAGGAGAGTTGAGGGTGGGAGACACTCATGCCTACTTTGTTACGTTGTGTTCTGTGTAGAAAAAAATATATGATTTTACATAAAACATTTGGAACTTCGTGACCATTTGGTTGGAAAATATATATCATCATCATCATCATTATTTCAGCCAAAAGACGACAAAGGAAGGGGGGGGTTACCATAATCACCACGCTCGGCAGGCAGGTTGACGATTGCAGTATGGTGTTAAAATGCATAGAGAATACTGCTGCCCATTCTCTAGTAAGTCTCTTAGTCGCCTTTTACGACACCCACGGAAAATATATATATGTAGTTCAGCACTATAGGTATCTCTGCCAACCTTTTGGGAAATGCAGTTGTGATGTTATGCAATGTGTGTTGCTCTTTGAAATAATGTACAATTTAGTTACCGTTACAGTATTATCACCCAGAGTTTTTATAGCCAATTAAGAAGGATATTAAAGGCACCTCAACTTAATCTTCGCTAGTATGAAAAAGCTGTAAATTAATCAACATAATAATAGCCTTCTGCTTCGTGTCACTGACACGACAGTTGTTCAAGTGTTTTTGGCAAAACTTCGCCGCATCCACGGCTTTATCGGTGGCAGCGCAGAGGTCACTTTGGTCATAAGTAAAGAGTGTCGATAATGGCAGATTTTTCTCAAGATCGTTAATTCAACAGCATAATAGAACAAGCCGACAGAAGGATCTGGTTGAGTTAGGCAGCGTTTGGAAAACTTCGTCAAGTCTTCTTGTTGCCAATCTCGCAGTGTTTGAAGACTAAGATCTTCAACCACTGCGTCCTGCCCGTTATGACATACGGTGCCGAAACATGGACACTGACAGTCGGGCTGGTCCACAAATTCAAGGTCACTCAGCGTGCTATGGAGCGGGCTATGCTCGGAGTTTCTCTGAAGGATAAGATCAGAAATGAAGTTATCCGGAAGAGACTCTCGGAAGAGTAAGCTGAACTGGCAGTGAGCTGGCCATGTTTGTCGAAGGACCGATGGCCGGTGGAGCAGACGTAGTGTGGGACGGCCCCCAGCTAGATGGACCGACGACCTTTAAAAGGTGGCTGGGACAGACTGGATGCGGAAGGCGGAGGACAGGGTGTTGTGGCGCAGTCTGGGAGAGGCCTATGTCCAGCAGTGGACTGCTAAAGGCTGAATTGATTGAATAGAACAATAAGCCTATAATGTTCCTACTGCTGGGACACAGGTCTCCTCTTGGTGAGAGCGAGTGGGCCGTAATCCACTACGCGGGCCTAGTGCGGGTTGGTAGATGTCACATGTCTTCGATTTCTTTTTGGTTTAAGGACATGATGACATGATTTTTATGGCCTGTCTGGATTCGAACCTACGACCTACAACTCGTAAGTCGCAGACATTACCATTGGCCACTACTGCTCTAATTTAAATACACAATCTAGAGTAAACAAATCTCACAGAAATCAATGTGAAAATCTACGAATTCGTGAAATTTCATACTGAAGCTTGAAGCTGAATCCAGGGATGACCTAAATGTTCTATCAAAACTAGCGCCCGTCATTTTCCGTCACTGCCGCACCATATTTCAAATACCTAATACAGCCAACACGGCCTCGCACGACTTAATTTACCAAAACACGGGCACTACGGCCTGACGAGGCTGTGATTAAGCATTTCGGTTGAGTTCCTAACCATTTGGGCACGAAAACGCCGGAAAATTTTGCGTATGTGACTTGCCCACATGGTGGAACATATTACAGTGGAAAAGCTATTATTTTAAAGTTGTTTTCAAAATCAAATTATTTTATTTTACATAAGCCTTTATGGGCACAAAACGTCAGAAGCTAGGTGCACGGTTCCTATTGGTCGTTTCTTATGGAGAAGAGCCGGCAAGAAACTCGGTTACTCTTTTAAAATAATTGGCTTTTACAATTTTTTCAAATTACAGTGTTATTAGGTATGAGAGGACAGCGTAGGCCCGACAAAAGTACCAGGTACTTACCAAAATAAAATATGGTCTACAAATCTACCAGTCTATTAAGCCTACAACGTTCTCACATTAAAACATATTAAAAAAAAAAAAACCACATCCAATATTATTAAAATAATAAAAGATAAAAGCTTGTTGAAATTAAAATTGTAGGTAACAGCAACTATAGAGAAGATTATGTCAAGGAAGTATGTAAAAAAACAAAAAAAATAAAATATTTATTTTGTTTTTTCTTCTACTCTTACACACGTTGTCTATATCTCTTTGCCTACCTTCTTCTCGCAGGCACTTATGCTGGAAGAGATTTCTTTAAAAAAAGCATCACTTTTCTTCTTGTCTGATTATAATGTGTGTACATAAGCTGTTAAATAAATAAATAATGAATAATTTTTTTTTTTTTTGGTTTTAAAAAACGTTGCCCCACACTAGGAATTTCTCCTGTATTGTGGGTGCGTTTACAAACATTTAAATTCACATACACAAACAGCCAGACCCGGAACAACTAATTGTAGGTCATACAAATATTTGTTCCGTGTGGGAATCGAACCCGCGACACGCAGCGCAGCAGCCAATCGCTTAACTAACTGCGCCAACCGTGCCGTCATCATTGCATTGAGATTCACGCATAATTTTTCGACCGATCATGACTTACGCCTGCGTAGTCTTCGCTCACGCAAAGTCATATCACATCCATAAGATGCAGACGCTTCAAAACCGATTTCTCCGTAGAATTACGAAAGCTCCTTGGTTCGTTCGGAACGAACAACTTCACGTAGACCTTAAGATGCCTACCATCAAACAGTTTATGAAGCGCCTTGCAAAGCGCTTTTTCGAATCCGCGGAACGTCATCGCAACCCCTTGGTTGTGCAGGCCGCTAGTTACAGGCCTTCTGCCATTAGTCAGACTCGCCGACCGAGGCACACTCTCTTAGATCCGGATGACCCCATCACTCTCCTTCAGGAAAGCAATAGGGCCACGAGTACAGTGCACAAATTACACAAACCGACCTTCCGTCCTCGCCGCCGAGGTACCACGCGAACTTCCCGAGTAAATGGTAATAAAAGTCCTCCCCCCCGTCCCTTGAATGTCGATGCGCCAGCCGCCCGGTTAGAGGCTGAGAGCGCCGTAGCAATAAATATAATATCCCCTGATAATAATCATGATCAAAATGTTGATCCAGCCCGTCCCCAAATTGTTAGTAATTTTGTGATCCCCCAACGACGCCCTGAGCCGAGGTCCGTACCCCACAGGGGGTGCCCTTAGTGCGCTGTCGTTTAGTTTTTAATATATATAATTTGCGCCCTGGCTGGAGGCTTTAAGATTAAAAACCTTAGGGCAGCCACAGGAATATCCGGTTAAGTAGCAACGACCTCTCTAGGTCTGCTACGAGATGCCATACCTAAAAAAAAAAAAAAAAAAAACGCATAATTTGATTGAGCGTCGTTTTAGAATACGGTTTCTCAATTTTGCTAAAGTTTCAGTGACTTTAGCAAAATTGAGAAACCGTACCATAAATATAATATTAAATACAATTTCTGTATTATTATTTCAGTTCTGCAGCTGAATAAAATTAGGTATACTCATTAGAAAAGGCCCTGGCCTTAGATTCAAAATATATTGTTAATTATATTCTTCCATTAAATGAAAATTGTTGCAAAACGAAATATAACAATATCATTATTACGGTCACTGAATAAAGCTTATATTTAACACACTTCCATAGTAATGCCGACCAATTACATTAAAGTCAGCACCCAATCAATTTATATAATTATTTTTCGGAATTCAGAACAATACCGTGGTTCACAACTCTGTGGTCACAGATCTAATAACTATTGAGATCTGATCTTCCAACTTAGCCATTTTTTTGCATACCTTTTTGTTTTTAGGCAAAGCAAAAGGAGTATGTAAGGACCGTAGCATGTGGCGTTCTATAGTTTCTGCCTACCCCCATGGGAAGAAGGCATGAGTTTATGTATGTATGTGTTTTTGTTTTTGAAGTCAAAAATTCCTTAGCCGTGTTTAACGATTTTCGATTGGGGCAAAACTTATGGTATCGCGTCACCGACATGCTAACCGAGTCACGTGACGTATTACGCCAGCCTGGCGATGCGCGGTCTTCAACCTTTTTGAAGTCAAGGGCCGAGAATACTTTGATTTTGGTTTGGCGGGCCAAAACACAAGGGAAATTGATTATATTCCATTTTAATCTTATAAGAAGCTAAATAATTAAATAATAACAATCATTGCAGTTATTATTTATTATACAATTTTACAAGGTTATAAACGGAAAATGATAGTAATAAAATTTAATCAATGAGATGTTTGACATTGTTTACTCTTATCTAATTAATCATATATTAATAAGCTCCAATAGTGGTTGTTGCAATTCTCAAATGGTTTTTGCGCATTAGTGTAAGTACCTGTATATTTTGTTTTAATTTATAGACATGAATACTAATAAATAAATTTAATTTTGCCAAGCTATTGCCGGGCTGACAAGGAAGCCACCGCGGGCCGCGGGTTGTAGGCCTTTGATGTATACGCATTTATTTATATTTTATTAGGTTGGGGAAAAAGTCTTTTCGCATTATAGTATGTATGAACTTGTAATAAAATCTCTTTGGCTATACTATTTGTATCTGGCTGGTTTTGGTATCATTGAAAGTTTAATTTTAAAGAACATAATTCCAAATTCAAATTAGGAAAATGTGTGATTTTCATTTGTTTTTCGTACTGTCAAGATGAGTGAATCTAATGAAGAAATTCGATACATTTTAAAATTTGACTACAAAAAGGTAAAAATGCAACGCAAGCCGCGAAAAAAATTTGCGATGTTTGTGGACCTAGTACAGTGTCTGTGAGAGTAGCACAAATTTAGTTTAAGCGTTTTCAATCCGGAAATTTAGATGTCAAAGATGCACGTCGCTCTGGTCGCCCTATTACGGATAAAATGAATGCCATTTTTGAAAAAGTGGAGCAAGCGGCATATCAGTAGTTACGACGTAGCTGAAGAACTGGGAATTGACCACAAAACAGTTTTGGCACATCTGAAAAAAACTGGGTACACAAAAAAGCTCGATATTTGGGTAGGTACCTCACGAGCTCACTGAAAGAAACCTAATGAACCGTGTACTCATTTGTGATTCTTTATTACGACAAAATGAAACCGATTTTTGAAGAAGCTGATAACTGGTGATGGAAAATGGATCACGTACGACAAGAACGTGTGAAAAAGGTCGTGGTCAAAGGCCGGTCAGGCTTCACAGACTGTGGCGAAACCCGGGTTAACTCGCACCAAGGTGATGCTGTGTGTGTGGTGGGATTGGAAGGGCATTATTCATTATGAGCTGTTACCACCCGGCAGAACCATCGATTCTGAACTCTACTGCGAACAACTGATGAGATTAAAGCAAGAAGTTGAGAGAAAGCGGCCGGAATTAATCAACAGGAGGGGTGTGGTTTTTCATCATGATAACGCTAGACCTCACACATCTTTAGCCACTCAGCAAAAATTAAGAGGGTTTGGCTGGGAGGTGTTAATGCATCCGCCGTATAGTCCTGACCTTACACCTTCAGATTTCCACCTGTTTCGGTCTCTTCAGAATTCTTTAGGCAGTGTTAGATTAACATCACGAGAGGACTGCCAAAACCACTTGTCGCGGTATTTTGTCCAGAAGTCCCAAAATTAATATAGCAATGGAATCATGTCCCTACCTACAAGATGGCAAAAAAATATCGAACAAAATGGTACCTACATACTTTATAAAATGAAAACTACTACTAACTAACTACTATAACTGCTACTTTATATTAACAAATGTTTTGAATTTTCTTAAAAAATGCGAAGAAACTTTTTCCCCAACCTATTATTTCAGATCCGGTCATTAGTACAGACACGTAATGAATCAAGCGCACCACCACTGATGACATCGCGTGATTTACCCACACCTCTGGCGCGCTTCTACAGAGTCGTGTTGTTTTGAGCCGATGGGCGAGAAGGACATTTCAAGATTCAGCGTCTGATCGCATCGGAGTTAAGACGTCGCGGAACTGTACTCGATTTGTTATACTTAGTTATTGTGGTGATTATAATTTGTAGTGATTGTGTCAATTTGTGATTTCAATAACCGCTGTGTATCGCGCACCCAGTGTGTTTTCATTGCACGAAACCCAACTTCTGCCCAACTGATGTCCGAATCTAACGGAGTAAATCCTGACGATCCGACATAATTATGTTATTCCAAAGTTTTAAGTTTTCAATTCTGTCGGCAGTCCCCATGACTGCTTATTTTTTGTGGCCTCCACCAATTGTCGATAACCACAGTCAGCTCTTTGAAGTACGGTTTGATTGAATGTACTATGTAACGAATCTATTTCTATTTTGAGGTTTCGGTCAAAGATAAGGAAAGGGTTGCTTGTTATTCATGTTTTCGGCTATTTCTGGGTTGACAGAAATATGTGTAGCAAGTTGCTTATTTTCCTTTTTTAGATATGTAGTTTTTTGTCGTAGATTGCTTTGTTATTTCTGGCTTTTTTACGATGTATTGGAATTACAGAGCCACTGAGCAGGGGCTCTATAAATGCCATCATGATTTAGTTGCGAAAATGGGATGATGCTATCGGTCAAAGCTCCATCTCTCTCTTGTGCTAGAGAAATGATGGCATTAATACGTATTACACAATGATCTGGGGCCGTAGAATGACGTCATAATATTATGGCCCCAGATCATTGTGTATCTCTTAAAACATTTCAATCTTTTGATTTGACCGAGTTTTACATTGCCTTGCCGCAGCCCTAACGTTGCTTTAAGCTCCTCACCCCCTTCAATCATCAATGAGTTTTGCTCCTCTTGATTCATACCTGGTAGCACTAGTGATCCTCCAAGTGAGCTGCCTGCTCACAGTTCTGTTCGGGGACAGGTCTGGAGAACTCCTCACGCCGACCCGCCGCATGCCTTGCCCTGTGGGGCCATTGTCATAGCCTCCGCATTGCCTGCCAACAAAATTAAAGGTGTTAGTGGCAACAACTTTAAGTTTCTGTAGTCAGGTTCTATTTGCCCAAAAAACCATTTTGTTCAGTTTTGGTTTGATTTTAAGTTTGTTTTGTACTATAATTATTATATACGGATACATATTTCTAATATCTGCAGCCACAGTGCACTCGATGTTAACAATAACCTGTCTATACAATTCAGTTTTGCCTTGATAGCTCAAGTGCCATGAAAATATTATGTATCATAATTGTATAAACAAGATCATAATATTGGTTACAGCATCATAAATACGAGTAAACCTTACACGCGTAGGAAGTAATAAGTCTGGCGAATGAAAATTGAGTTATTCCGAAATAACTCAACTCCATTAGGTAATATATCGTGCCAACACAGTGTTCTATGATAAACAAGTGCAACACTTTGATCCAATAAGTCTATTGTCCTAACCGACACATAACACAGATGCCTTTAACTCCTAAATTAGAGCAGAAACTGAAACTACGCCAGAAACGTAAAACCGCGTAGAGACAGAGCATGCCACAGGCTTAAGGCGCTGACAAGAGGCAAATGATAAAAGTAATTTGTCTTAAACAAAAAAATTGCCAAATCTATATAGTTTGTGGTAGCGGAAAAAATATATGTTATTACTGAACATATATTTCTCAGAACTTGGTTGTTACCAAAACGCGTTTAGAAAAAAAAACTCGATGCATATTAAAGCGTCAATTATAGGTAGATTGCGCGGAAGCTCCAACAGCATCTTAAAAACATTATGTGATAAGGTGGACAGCCCCTTTATTAGGCACTGGGTGCGGAGGCACGTGCCAACATGACATGTGTTGAGCCACATAAGTATTAGTTGTTAGGTTAGTTTGTAAGTTTTACTAACATAGTTTTTAAGTTGTCGTTACTAATTATATGGAACATGTGTATTTTACGTGTGATCCGAAATCAATGAGAATATAATTATGTATATATTAACGTTAAACTAACCCTTTACTTTGAGTTTCAATCCAAAATATCTGTATTAACTATCAACGTACAGTTGGTATTTAATTAATAACAAGAACGTCTTATTTTATGCAGAACTTGGTTGTTTTTTATTTTCGATTACTCAACTAATTTTTGAGTAAATAAATAATTGCTTCATATTTTGCAATAAATTACAAGCGTTGTGTCATCGTGCTTCTCTTTATTTTGTATGCAGTCTGACAGTGACAGCAGTTTACCTGTTGTCAGCGTCTTAACGATACGCCAAAACGCCAATGAAATTCAGCGCACCAGTGAGCAGCCAGAGATTGCAAACCACGCGGCATATCTCTCGGTGTCTGTACGCAGCTTAAAGCACAGATGACTAAATATGCCTGAAAGTTATTCGAAACGCATCATAAATTCAAACAATAATGCACAAGATATGAACAGCAAAACAAACGTCTTCAAATCAACGATGCGATTATTGATGGCTTCACATAAATCAAACCACAGCCAACTACAGCCAATGTTGGTCATAAGCCCAGACAAACAATTACACTAAAGCTTTTATGGCCGATTATAACGTAGCCGCTATTTCATGTATCGATATTTATGGCCAACATTTGGTTCGTTTTATGGCACCAATTTGTTATGATCTTGTTTACAATAGTGTCCTTGTGGGCAGATAGTTTGCAGTAACTGAGTACTTATATGATTGGAAGTTGTCGGCGAATTAATATTTGGAATTTTGGGACATAATGTTCGGGTTGTTGTATGGGATGGAGATATTATTAAAATTTGGAAGCGAATGAAGAGAACAATGTTTGATATTTAAGATGAAATAGAAATCAAACTATTCGGTATTTAATTTAGCCACAAACATGTATGTATAGATATGGGATCAAAATGGTGATATTGAGGGAACTTTACAAATTCATCAAATTGAACAAATCAAAATCAACAGTCATTTATTGTCAAAAATAACATGAGACAGTCCCCCAAAAACGCCCACCCTTCACCACTTCCTAGTACTTTAGCTGGGAAGAAGAAGTGGCGCAACAAACTCCCCAGCAGCACAGCTGTCTGTTCACATATAAAACTTGAATCTATAAAATAAAATGTAAAATAATTTGTATTACGCAACACAAAACATTAAATTAAATTATTTGCCATATTGTTAGCTAGCACTCACCACTATACTTAAATAGTACGCGGAAAAAAAATCAAGCTTTAGCACAAAGTACCGATTTGGCTCGGCTAAAATTATACGGTTACAAATAACCAAGACTTATTTAAAACGTCCTACACAGCTTTGTTAATACCAAACAAGTAACTTACGTTAACCAAGTTCACTTATTCCATTCTAGCAATAATCTTTGCAGGCTCACTCCGAACCAAGTCATAAAAATCATAGTCAGCCTATAAATGTTCCCACTGCTGGGACACAGGCCTCCTCTTTGTGAGAGGTAGCGGGCCGTAATCCACCACGCAGGCCCAGTGCGGGTTGGTAGACGTCACATGTCTTCGATTTTTTGGTTCTAGGACATTCTGGTTTCCTCACCATGTTTTCCTTCACCGTTTTGAGAGCAGTGGTGATGAAATAATTTACACAAAGTAAAGCACTTGTCAGGGTTCGAACCTACGACCTACAATTAGTAAGTCGCGGTCGTTACCATTGGGCCACCACTGCTCAACCAAGTCGCCAGGTTGTAAATAGCACATTTTTTCCGTGTAGGTAAATTCGTGAACATCCATCGTTCGATACCAAAAACCTCTCGAGTCCTCAGAGTCTTAAATGTGAAATAACAAATCTGCGTACGTACAAAGCTCTGTAAAAGAACATTCAATAAGGTAAAATGCTAAGTTTCAATATATGAACACCAATTCCCATTTGTAAATCTGGTGAAAAAGTGTTTGATGTGAAATCCTGCTTACATAATTTACGAATTTAAGTTTTGTGCCAATACGAACAAGGTTCAATATAGATCGCATCTTCTTACAAGCCTCGTAGTCGTAAGGTTTTCCGAAAATGGTTTAAGTGAAAACGGAGTTACTGTAATAATCTGTAATCTGTTACTAAATGAAATACCTAGATATGAATCACAGCTCTCAATTCACCCACCTACTATCGTTGCTTTTTAGGGTTCCGTACCTCAAAAGGAAAAAAAAAACGGGATTCTTATAGGATCACGTCTTCATTGTCCGTCTGTGTGATGTTCTTCAGAAAAGTCAGGTGCGTAGTACTTGCAACCGGCGTGCGTGTATGACCAGCACCTTAATTTTACTGTGTAACACAGTTTGAATCGGAATCGGAATGATTTTGAAGCATATTGCTAATCCATGGCTTCGTATTTTAGAAAAAATTGTTTGCTCAGCACCGTAAATAACACAGTGAATGTAACTGTTGTTGAACTTACAAATTGAAACCAATTCCTACTGACAGTGTGTTACGCAATTAGCCCGCAGATGTAGAACGTAGACGAAGCAAAAAGAGTATGTAAGGAGGTAGGTGGCGTTCTGTAGTATCTGCCTACTCCCATGAGAAGAAGGCGTGAGTTTATGTATAAATGTATGTACTCCATTTGAACCTCTCAAGTACCGTAATAGTTATCCAAACTAGGCGAGTTGCTTTTTAGCGTTCCGTACCCAAAGGATAAAATGAACCCTATTCCTAAGGCTCCGCTGTCCGTCAGTCTGTCCATCTGTCACCAGGCTGTGTCTCATGAACAGTGGTAGTTAGAAAGTTAAAATTTTCTCAGATCATGTATTTCTGTTATTAAAGGGGGCTCCCATACAACAAACGTGATTTTTTTGCTCATTTTTGCTCGATATTGATAACGCGCTAACGGCAACAGGTAGACGCTTGAAATATTCACAGACAATTTAGTTATATATTCGCTTTAAAAAAGAATAATTAAATGAAAATAAAACAAATATTTAAAGGGGGCTTCCATACAACAAACGTGATTTTTTAGATAATGGTACTGTTCGCGACGATAGGTCGTAATGAGAGCAAACGAAAGGAGTGGACTGTATAAACATGTATATTGTAAATTAAAAGGAAAATAGCTGTGTCGGTTAATAAGTTAACAAGAATAACAACGGACGACAGTAAAATGCGTGAGCGCAGCCGTGCTTGAAGGCGCGCAACAGCTGACTGGTGTGTCGCGGAGGTCAGCGCCCGGCTGTGCGGCCGTCTTGCTCGTCGCTGCCCCCGCACCCCTCGTTCACTGCCGCCAGCGCGCGGCGATGTTGAGGGAGGCTGGTCTCAACAGGTACGGAACCCTTCTCGCACTTGGCCAGTTTTTACCTAGTATACCTACATAAGATAACACATACTCGTGTATATATTGATACCGTCCTCCTCTACCTCTCGAATACCGATCTTGCTCATTGGCTCGGAAGATTATTATGCCTAGGTTCAATCTCATCCATTTTTTAACCCCGCTTAGATAAAGGTTCCTTTGAACACCTAATCCCTTGGGAATGAGATCTAAAATTCGAATCTGTTTCGCGAATACCTTCATGTTCATTCGATATAAATCTTGGAGTAAATCCAAATGTAGTGAATCGATATAAGTCTGCTTGCCGTTTATCCTTTGAGAGCAGACCTTGTTGCAGTATGGTTCTAAATACAGGTGCTTAAATTCAAGAAAATTAATGTAAAGTTACCTAAAAATATCATGTAGGTAGTTAGGCATTTTAAGGGTTCCGTACCTCAAAAGACAATTAAACCCTTATAGGATCACTCGTGTGTATGTCTGTCCGTCTGTCACAGCCAATTTTCTCGTAATGTACTGGACCCATTAAGGTGAAATTTGGTACACATATGAGTTTTTGTGACATGGGGGGCAAATTAGAAAAAAAAACTAATTGTACTGTGTTAATGAAAGGGCTTGTTGTAAGAATTTCAGATATTTTTTTTTTATAATTTTAAAGTAAATAATGTTGATAATAGATGAAAATTTACCCTCATCTCCAAAACTACTGAGCCGAAAAACAAAAATACAATAATAGTCCTTTACTTATAGATTACAGGAAAATCTATAAGAAGTCTATGGTGGTCTCTGGTAAATCTCTCAATATTGTGCGTACAAACTTACATTTGCAGTTGGAATGTATGAGGGAACATGTTTTTCAATTACAATATTAAGTTTGTTCTTGGGATAAATTCATCCTTACTACGTAACCTTTCATTGCGCGTGGGCACACACGCACTTGGCTGTTTTTTTTTACTTAACCATTGTTGTGGCTGGGCTGCTCACTTATTTTTTTTCGTTTTCTTTATGTTTTTCCTTCTCCGGCCAATCCACGAGACCAAATCGTCACGCTAGCGTTTCCTAGGCCTAGCCTGCTTCGGCGACGCCCATCTTCATGCGCCAAGTGTATGACGATCCTGACCCATCTGTCCTCACCTATCCTGGAATTGTGACCACACCTCAGTCCTATTTTACCCTCATAGATTTATCGCCAACCTTGGCAATGCATGCCTTAGGTTTGCGCAAATTCGATCGGTCAGCCAGACTGTGTTGTTAAAATTGTACTCGTGACTACCCTCAATGTGTCCGTCTCTTGAGGTATCCTTGACCTTATTCAACTTATATGTCAAATATTGCTAAGAAATCAAAATATCTTAACTGTTATTGTAAGAACTCATGCCACCTGTGTTATTAGTTGATCCTTTGTACAGGCATCGAACTTTGTAATAAACCTAGATTATTTATTTATTATCTTTCAAGAGAGTCACGAGTGCAAAACATTATTATTCCAAATACATATTTTCGCCTCTTTTGTCTCATAATCCTTAACTTTCACGGTCGTCATTTAAATGTAAGTTTGTTACATCATTTGTGTTGAATAATTAGTATGTTTCTGCTAATGTTTAAAATTTCACATTCACAAAACTGCAAAAGTTGGTTTAAGTGTGGTTTATTTCCGCAGTTTGTGTCTCATTACGGTTTATTATTGTATTCTCTTTCGGAAAATACAACGAACATTTACTCCAAATTGTAAGAGAATTCTCAAGGAGGCTCTCCAACCAACAAAATATAAACCAATCTATAGAACCAACACTCAGCTTGCATCGTCTAAATCCCGCAAGTGGTTCAAAAACTTCGACGCCACGAGGCGCCACTAATCCACCTAACTACCGAACATCGCGCCTGCTCCCTGGAGCTTCGTGCATTTCCTTCCTAACTCTACAGAATAATACCTACAGAAGATCGGCTCCTTAAAATAAACGAAAACGGGTGCACGCACACATAGACATTACATACGTTTGGCGATCTCCAACAAATGCCAGTCGGGGAGTACGCTTGCTCGCTCGCTCACTCGCTGTACTTGGAGCGTACCTTCTTCTCAAGCAATTTATGGCTTACCTCTTGTCGTCCTCTCTGTGCAACACCACCTGCACTATGACCTTTGCGAGGCCAATGTGAACGCTGTCGACGTGGCTGAGTTCTGGTCGAAATTGTAGATAATAATTATGTGGGCGTCCAAGCAAAAAGGATTTTTTTTTTTTGTTTGTTATAATTTCTTGCAAACACTGTACGTTGAATCAATAATGTTTTTAAGTTAGATATAAATATTTCTCATGTAAGTGAAATTTCTTATGGGAAATAAAGACATCTCAAACCCGAAAAGGGTCCAGTTTTCGGCATTTTGTTTCCGAGATATAAGCAGTTTTGTAAAGTAGGGTGAAAAAATGCCTTTTTTGTTTTTAATTGATTATTAATTAATGCTCAATTATCTACAAGTTCAATAGTAAATGACTTTTGATGTTTCTAAGTATCAGAAATTTTAAGAGGAAAGTTTAGTAAAAAGGTACCAGCATGTCAAATTTGAAAATGCTTATTCTCAAATACAGCTTTTTCAAAGTTTCAACATCAAATGTCTGATAAAAAAATGTGCCAGTTTTAGAATATTTTTGTAATCTATAATCACTTCAGCCGAAAGACGTCCACTGCTGGACATAGGCCTCACCTAATGGGGGGTTTTGCCATAAACGCCACGCTTGGCAGGCGGGTTGGCGATCGCAGTATGGTGTCAAAGTGCATAGAGAACGCTGCTGCCCATTCTCTAGTAAGTCCCTTAGTCGCCTTTTACGACACCCATGGGAAGAAATGGGATTCTGACGTCCGGCACCAAACGGACAATCCATAATATCAATTGACTATTCGATACGAGTCGCTTCTCGAAGTTGTGAATGAGTACGTCTACCTAGGGCAAGTTTTCCAGCTTGGTAGGCACAACTTTGAGAAAGAAGCCGACAGAAGGATCGGGTTGGGTTGGGCAGCGTTTGGAAAACTTCGTCAAGTCTTTTCGTCACCAATCCCGCAGTGTTTGAAGACTAAGGTCTTCAACCAGTGCGTCCTGCCTGTTATGACATACGGTGCCGAAACGTGGACACTACAGTCGGGCTGGTCCACAAATTCACGGTCACTCAGCGTGCTATGGAGCGGGCTATGCTCGGAGTTTCTCTGAAGGATACGATCAGAAATGAAGTTATCCGGAAGAGAACCGGAGTTACCGACATAGCCTGCAGAGTAAGCAAGCTGAAGTGGCAGTGGGCTGGCCATGTTTGTCGAAGGACCGATGGCCGGTGGAGCAGACGAGTGGAGTGGAGACCGCGTATTGGCAAGCGTAGTGTGGGACGCCCCCCAGCTAGATGGACCGACGACCATTAAAGGGTGGCCGGGACAGACTGGATGTGGAAGGCGGAGGACAGGGTGTTGTGGCGCAGCTTGGGAGAGGCCTATGTTCCAGCGGTGGACTGATATAGGCTGAGTTGATTGAATTTACTACTAGATACCGGTTCTAGTCCGAACTCTATACCCCACTACTGGACCCTTTTTGCTTGAACGCAATAATTCCACTTATTCCACTTATGGGAATAAGTGAAATCATCGATATGACGATATCAGAAGAAGCGTGTCTGTGTGTGCGTGGCGTGCACTTTCGCTCATTGTATAAAGCCGACCTTCTATACTAATTCACTCTGGCTGACTGCCAAACGGCTTACAAAGAGGGCCGAGTCGTACCATCGATCATAATGAACGGGTAACCGGTTTGTTTTTGATCCTCAAAAAAGGGAAAATTCCTCGAATAAACAAAGTTTTCTTAGATTAATAATGTGGGTTTTTGATCCAAGGGTATTGATTACGTGTTTGCTTATTGTTTAAATGGTCAAGGGTACGTAGTTTTGATGTTCTTAGGATGTTCCATTTAAACAGGTGTCTTCATTTATGAGTTGAATGATTTTGCGTTGTAACGCTTTGTTGAAAGTTTTACTGAGAAAATGTTTGGTAAAAGTATGTTTGAAATGTGTTCTTGAATTAGTAATTTTATTTTATTTTATGTATGAGTACGTCATTTATAAAAAATAGACTAGATCATAAAGTGATCTCATACCTTACTCCATGATCTATTCGAAACTTATTCTTATTTTACAAATTACCTACAATATACCTGCCAACCTATTTTTTCCCGCACTCAAGGAATTCCTGTGTACAGTGGTTGCTCCACACAAGGGATTCCCGTGTACAATGGCTGCGTTTCAAAACTTTGTTAAACGCCTAGACACAAAACGACTGCAGGTCATACAATCATCTGTTTAACCTATACTCCATTACTATTAACCTGTTTTAAATGTGTACTTTATTATTTATTTGTCGACATAGCTCACAGAATAAATAAGATGAAGTGGCAATGGGCCGGCCATATTAGCCGTAGAACCGATGACAGATAGACGTGTTCTTGAATGGAGACTGCGAATCTACAAACGTAAGGTAGGAGGCCCTCAGGCTAGGTGGACCGACGATCTTCGCAGGGTGGCTGGTGGCAGCTGGATGAAAGTTGCCGAGAATTGAGGAACATAAATGCAGGGAACAGTTGTTTTTTTTTTCGCGATTTCAGGTTTGGTCCCATAGTAAAAGTTGTTCATAATGATGAGTACAATGACCCCTTAAGAGGTAGTGCGTTACCTCTGGGATATGTTGTATATGATCGTGAGATGTATTTTGGGCTTTACCTTTAATTTTGTGTGTGTGACTTGGCTATCATATAAGTTAAGACCTGTAGGTAATTATAGTTTTAAGGCATTTAAATAAATAAATCATCTTTGTCCTTGTCCCATGTTGTCATTTGCCAGTACCACAATAACAGAATAAGTAGACAATGTAGTAAACACAATGTTAATTGTCTTTGGCTTTTGGCCCTGACATCAAGCAATGGACAAGATTGTCAAATGTTTTATGTGAAACATCTATAAGGTGCTAACAAATTAGGTACCAATACTTTTAGAGCTGATAGTACTCGTCTCTAGGAGTAGACTTAAGTAAGTAACATTGAAAAGTTTATGTTACATTTTGGAGATAATTAGGGAAACAACGTTACTGCGTAAAAACACCCTGTTAATAGATAGTCAACAATCCGTGACTAAGTCCTCTTTCATTATCTTATGAAACCTCTTGACTGTCATAAGTCAATGGCCACTTCACTTAAATAAACATAAAAATAAATGAACATTGACAGAAAGTGTGTCTTGTCAGTTAAAAGCACAGGATGATTATGTTTGGGCGAAATTTTAATTTATTTATTTTGTTCCGTAAATTAAAACAAAAATATCTTATAATAAGTTTTCTTAATTTCTATTTAAAGTTAATTGTTTTGATGTAATGTAACAACACCTCTTAAAATATTGGTACTTAATTTGTTAGCACCTTATATAATCGCACATAAAACCGATTGCTGGCGGGGCGACGCATGCCGCGTGGCGACGCGTCGCTACTATACCGTCTATATGTAGTAGTGTGTAAATAATTTCGATGTTTCACATCAGCGGGGCGAGCACGGCCTACTGTGACATGACTTGAGTAACACATTTTATCACAGTTTGAGCGATAAAACTGTTTTGTCATAAAATGCTAGTACAATTTAACATGACATAATTTATCATGTCTTGTCACAAACGTCTTGACACGCCCGTGCTCAGTCCGCTGCGACGGCTCAATATTTTTTTTGTGTATTGCTTGCTATACAGGCTTTTGACTAATTTGTAGGTGTGTATTTTATTAATGTTATTTTTTTTGTAATGTGCGTTTTATTTGTGCAGAATAAACAATTTTTCTTTCTTTTTTTTTTTTGAAGTGAAAACATCTTTAGGTGCTTTGAGCTTTTTTTGAGTGAAAAAAAATCATGGAACTTGCGTCATCGTCACCGAACGCTTCGATACAAGTGACAAGTTAGGTACTTAGTTTTCACTTCTGACATGCAGTCCTACGACTGACATTCTTTTTTTCTTCTTTCTGTTACTTGGGGTCGACGCAACAAGTTTTCTTCATCTCCCTTCTCTTTCATATCAGTCCTCACACAATCCATCCATCTTTTCTGTGGCCTCCCTCTCCATCCATCAACATTTATATTCATCACTCTTTTAAGGCTTCTACATACCAGCGCGACACGGCACAAAGGCCCCGCGTGTTGCGGGACGAGCGGTGCCATTGTGTCGCGTCGCGTCGCGCGACAAGTCGCCCCAGTATATAGAAGCCTTTAGTCACATGCGTTTCCTCCCTCCTCATCACATGCCCATACCAAGCCAAACTATTTCCTTTCAACTTTCCTGTCACTGGCGCCACTTTCAAACTTCATGTCCGTGACTACCGCCGCCCCACCAACGCCAATCGCTTCCATATTTTGCAAATAATTAGTGCTCAATTGGTGCTAATTAGTGCTCGAACAACAGAATTGGTGCCTTAGTAGTTTTCGAGATAATCGACTTTGAAGGTGGTCCTGCGGTAGTCACGCTCCCTTCAGCAGGACCACCATGAGCGCAGAAAAAGGGGACATGCTACAGCTATTCTAAGTATACAAATAATTAGTGCTCTTAAATGTGATTCATTTCGTAACAAAAAAAGAACTGAAACATTTGTATATACCGAGAAATCAACGATGATAACTTTCGCGCGCTCGTTCAGCAGGACCACGACTTTGAGTGTTGATTCCAAGTTTCAGGAGCTAGTCGCCTTCCTTAAACCTACATAGAAAATTAGTGCTCGGCGAGATAAAATTGATACCCAAAATTCAAAATTACTGCTCCAGTAGTTTACGAGATATACCATACCATTGGTGGGGTGGCGGTAGTCACGGTGTTAAATTTTTATTTGATGATTTCCCTATTAAAACCTCTGTGATTTCTTCCCAAATTTATACAAAAATTAGTGCTCCTAAAGAAGTTATAGTGACCAAAAATTCAGATTCCCCAGTGTTGTATTTTCAGAGAAATTAGCTTTCATTACTTTTCCATACTAAATGTCCGCATATAACCCGACTAAATTAAGTTGTCAATGGTATTGAGCTGTTTATGAGATGTACACTCGTGCACATAAATTGATGGATGTCGGAAAAGTAATAACAACAGTTCAATATCTATAATTTTTATACAAACTGTGTACCTTTACTCAAATTGAAATAAGATTAGACATTTAAATAAACATTTTTTACAGTCCGTTCAGCCGATGTTGACTTCTATTGCTTTGGTGGCATGACCACTGGCAGCTGTAATAAACAGTTGGTATTGTAACCACGTTTTTGCTTTTAATAATGATTAATTTAATAGTATATAATTTAATAATGATTAATTGAATGGTATATAATTTATTAATAAATAACTTACTACCAATAGATAATAATTTGATGTAAATGAAATTATGTTTGTTTGTTTTTTGTAGATGTGTTTTGTGTAATGTTTACTTACTCGAGTTTATGTTTTCGTATGCACGTGTTTCTGTGACAAATAAAATTATTTTTCTTTCTTTCTAAATATTTGCATGCCGAATGGCAAAATATGGCTGATTTTTGTACAGTACTAACACCTATTGATGTATCATCTACCCATATTTGCGAAAATAAAGTTATTCTTATTCTTAAAACTAATTTTCATTCTATACATAATTGTTGTAACTATTCATGAATATCCAAGCTTTTTCTATTCTGTTCTATCGAACCTTTTTGTTAGATATATAACATATTTCTACTTTTGTTTATGGTTCTACCTAGTTACCTACTAGTCGCCCTATCTTAATAGTCTAATCGAGTTGATTGATTTGTGTTAATAAAAGTGCAAATTTTATATTGTTGATTTTTAAGTACCTACTTAAAATTCTACTGATTTTACAAACTGTGATCTATAATCAATGAAACTTATTCGATTTATAAATGTATTTTCCGTTTAAAATACACCTACTAATTTATAAATCTTAACCTAGCTTTAATAAATAATAAAGTAGGTATTGAATTGGTAACTAAAAATACACCAAAGGTCCATACACAAATTTCCACTGACATACATATGTCAGTGGAAATTTGATAAAATCGACTTCAGGTACTGAAAAATACATAACTATTATTATGCAATACTTTTATACTAACGTTATTGGCAACATATTATTAATGCAATAAATTAGGTTTTTAATACTTAGGTACCTACTGCTTGCAGCAACGTTAAATTAGTAGGAAAGAAATAAATAAGAAATACATATCGCTCTTATATCCATATAACAACACAAAAGGTAGGTACTTACAATACAGAAAAATAATTATTCGAGTACCTACCTACCCATGTCATTAACAAAGGTATCTCAGGCCATGGGTAACGTGGTTTGGAGCGAGAGTGCATGGGAGGCCGTCACCTCCTTCTGTGAAGCAGTAATGCTTGCGAAGGAGGAGGCGGAACGCGTGAGGGAGAGGCAAGGTTCGCGCCCTCACGCCCTTAGTCGCCGCAGGAGACGCCTCGGGTGTCGCAAGCCGATTTCGGCCACCGTAGGCGCGGGCTTGCGGACGGTGAGCGATGGGTAGCTCACCGTCCGATAAGGACCAGGCCCGGATCGACGGCGCGTTGTATTCCACGCGCGCCTTAAAGAGTTGTCAGCAGCAACTGACAGGGTCCGTTAGGGCCAATGCCTGCGGGTGGGTTTTAGTCAGTAAACGTCTGACACCCAGAGCGGGAGAAGTTATTTGATAATTTCACATCCAAAAAAAAAGGCCATGCATGAGTAACGATAGGTTATTTTTTTTTTTATAAATATGTACCCAAGTACACAGTTTGTATAAAAATTATAGATATTCTATTCTATTCTATTTTTGAATATGGCAAGCAAAGCCGATGTCGACTATTCTGCCAATGTCTAAAGTGAATTGGAAAAGCAAGTGTGCATTGTTGTAGTAAAAATAAAAAATAAAATCTTTGATACAACTGTTGAACTTAATGTAGATCTTGTGGGGTTAGTACTGGACTGAAACAAACAAATTATAGATATTGAACTGTTGTTATTACTTTTCCGACATCCATCAATTTATGTGCACGAGTGTACATCTCATAAACAGCTCAATACCATTGACAACTTAATTTAGTCGGGTTATATGCGGACATTTAGTATGGAAAAGTAATGAAAGCTAATTTCTCTGAAAATACAACACTGGGGAATCTGAATTTTTGGTCACTATAACTTCTTTAGGAGCACTAATTTTTGTATAAATTTGGGAAGAAATCACAGAGGTTTTAATAGGGAAATCATCAAATAAAAATTTAACACCGTGACTACCGCCACCCCACCAATGGTATGGTATATCTCGTAAACTACTGGAGCAGTAATTTTGAATTTTGGGTATCAATTTTATCTCGCCGAGCACTAGTTTTCTATGTAGGTTTGAGGAAAGCGAATAGCTCCTGAAACTTGGAATCAACACTCAAAGTCGGGCTCCTGCTGAACGAGCGCGCGAAAGTTATCATCGTTGATTTCTCGGTATATACAAATGTTTCAGTTCTTTTTTTGTTACGAAATGAATCACATTTAAGAGCACTAATTATTTGTATACTTAGAATAGCTGTAGCATGTCCCCTTTTTCTGCGCTCATGGTGGTCCTGCTGAAGGGAGCGTGACTACCGCAGGACCACCTTCAAAGTCGATTATCTCGAAAACTACTAAGGCACCAATTCTGTTGTTCGAGCACTAATTAGCACCAATTGAGCACTAATTATTTACCAAATATGGAAGCGATTGGCGTTGTTGTCCTGCGGTAGTCACGGACATTCAAACTTCCCCTTATAATACTCACTAACCCATAGCGCGGGGTAATATATTATGTACTATACAACAAGTGGGCTATTGAATCCCGTTGACTAATATGAAGTTTTTTTTTTTCTGTAAATTTGAATGCTCGACAATATTTGTGAAGAAAGAGGAAGTTCTTTGATGAATAACAGGCTAAATAAATATAATTGAAAAATAATAGAAAATGATAATATTGAGTACAAATAAACTTCGTGAAATACTGTAAAACAATAAGAAATGAACAGAATTAATTATTTTCTTTCGTTAATAATTAATTTCTTTGAATTCTATTGCTAGCTACCGAAATATAATCAGCTTTAAATTTCTTTGTTCCAAATACTAATAAGAACGAAAAAAATAAATTAAGTATATTTTATTTAAATACGTCTTTCATTAGTTGGTAACACAAACTGAATTATACGATCGCAAATAGGCAATTATTTCCGGGACCCAAGCACCGAAAATTTGATCAAAAGCATTACATAAATTATTTAACTACTTCCTTACCTACCTACCTTAGTACGTCAAATTAATTAAGAAACACATTCCTATAAGCATCTAAAAACATCTAAACGTAAACTAAGCTCTAAAACGCAAAAAGCGCGAAGAGCTCTAAACTTTTCTTTGCTCTTTTAAGTTCAATGAAAGTCTTTGATTATTTATCAAAGAATTCTTTAGTAGAGCGCTTGTTTTCACGTGGTTGATCAAAGTAAATTTTCTTTGGGTAAATAACCGTTTTTGCATTGAAAGTGGTTTCATTGGCTGAGTATTCGCTAACCAATTGAATACTCAACCGATCAAACTACTTTTAGCAAAAACCTTTACAGAGGGTAAATGAGTAGTATAGTGAAGCCAGAAAATACATCACTCCTATATGAGATTAATCAGAATCAGAATCAGTACTTTATTTGCTATGAATGTAGGTACAGGTAGATGTTGTAAGTACATTAATTAATGAGATCGGCTACAGTCTACCTTACGGCGTGGGCGTGCAAATGATTACATAAATTAAAATATTAATACAAACAAAATAATGTCAACAAAACAAAACAGAAATTAAAATTAAGTTAATTAATAATAATATAGTCAGAGTACATAAGTCATGGTCAAATGAACACATAGTAAAAAACAGAAGTAGCAGCAGGAGCAGTAGTAGTATTAATACATAGTACTTCAATAGGTTATTAAGTTTTTGTTGTACTTTATGAGCGAAATAAATTTGTTTAAATGTAATGAATTTGAAATGGATCCGCAGTGGCCGCCCGCAAAATTTAAATGTTCTTACGTTTTTTTGCAATTTGGATGTCAGTGTCAGGTTGTATCTTGATAAAAATATGATTCGGGACCGTATCAAATATGTATTTACAGAATTATAATCATTAGAATCATGAATACATCTCTCTTCGTTAGATTTGTTCCATATGGTCAAAGATATGTTGTGAGCGCGCAATTTAAGACTCGAAAACGTCCTAATTGGGACGTATTTGTTAGTCTGTGATGCCAACATTCGGTGATTGATGGCCAGTATAATGTTTGTTTACATTCACGCGCTATTGACAACACTGTCTCTTTCTTTCTTGTTGTTTTTATCAAGCCATCATTTTTACTTGTAGTGAAATGTAAAATTAATGAAAAGTTGCCGCTGTTGCGCGGAACACTTTTTTATGTTGTTTTGTGAGTGTATAACATATCTGTTTAATATTCATTGCATATGGTTTAAAAATATTGAGTTCTCATATCTTAGAAGGCTTTGTAATTTAATCTTGTCTATTAATCTGATAAATGTAACTACAGTCAAAAATTATGAAATAATAATTATCAACAAAATAAAAGATCAATAACGGATCTGAAAAGTCCACACAAGGATGGCTTCTGTATTTTATTACCAAAGAACCTCCTTCTTCGTTTACGATGTAGACATCGAATACAAATGACGATAAGTTAATGCGTTGATTTCTGGAGGAGCTTGTGGCTAAGTAATAGCATCAGCAGGGATCGATCCATTAGGTTTGGCTGCGCTTGCCGTGGTTGGTCCGTGGATGGGTGACCATCTTTACATACCAAGACCCCTCCGTGGCTCGGAAAGTACGTTAAGTCGTTGGTCCCGGCTGTCATTCGTGGATCTTTCACAGTTGTTAGGAGTTCGTTAGAAACCCGAACAACAACTAGTCCTCCCATCATATCGCAGTCATCTTAGGCCTACCAGCATATAGGAATATCGCAGGTAAGAGGTATCGGTACACTGAAAAAAATGCGAGCTAACTAAGATACATTTCTCTTAGTTGGCATTAAAATGTTTGGAATCACTATTTATTTATTTACTATAAACAAGATAGCATATTTGCCAGAACAAATTCATTTTATTTATATCGACAATGTGACATGTACAGAATAATCACCGGTCTTTGTTACATCATACATGCTTTGTTTGATTTTACTTCTTCACTTTTTTAAATCAAATAATAATTTTAGTTGATGGTAACAAGCAACTTGTTAGCATCATTCTTAAACTGACCAACATTTGAGTTAATTTTTTTTTTTTTAACTTTCGCCCACGATTCTCCTGTATTGTGGGTGCGTTTACAAACATTTAAATTCACATACACAAACAGCCAGACCCGGAACAACTACTTGTAGGGCATACAAATATTTGTTCCGTGCGGGAATCGAACCCGCGACACGCAGCGCAGCAGTCAATCGCTTAACTAACTGCGCCAACCGTGCCGTCCAAAGTTGACGGAACTATGATAATTTAACAAAGTTCTCCTAGCTTCAGAAGTCAAGATCTTGTTAGGCTCGTATGGAGTCAAGATGCGTGATCACATTAAACAAGATGTTTGTTAAAGCAAACACTCTTTTTTTCAGTGTACCCAGTTACTGGGTTGTGGAGGTCAGTTAGGCAGTCGGTTAATGTAAAATACTAGTATTCAGCTACATACAGTTAGACTGGAAGCTGACCCCAAGACAGATTCTTCCCATGGGGGTAGGCATAAACTATAGAACGCCACCTGCTACGCTCCTAACATACTCCCAGACACACAGGACAGGACATATAGTGCCCTAATTGATGATGTTCTTCAGAAAGGTCTGGTTCGTTCCAACATCTGGTCAGCTTATAAGCACGCCGGTTGCGAGTACTACGCACCTGACTTTCTGAAGAACATCACCAATTATGTCCTTCTGGGACGTCCCCTCGCAGCGCCCATGCGTCATGTTCGTGAACGGGCGCTGTCAGTTGGGACTGGTCATCTCTTAGCTGCAACGACTTATTTTTAATTATTTTAGTTTTGAATTGTTTTTTTTTGTTTTAAATCTTTTTATCACGGACGCTTCTGACGTTTTGCATCGTTGTCACATGTATAATTTCAATATGAATGATGTAACTAATACTTTGTATCAATATTTTAATTTATAAGAGTGTACGTGGAGTTTCCTGCCCGTTCTTCTCCATAGGAACCTACTATTTGGAATGGGCATCTAGCTTAATATTTGTAACTGAACGACATCTTGACAAAAAAAAAAAAAAGTTCGAGTGTGCTTGTAAATGGTTTAAATGAAATAAATGCTTTGAGTTTGAGTTGAGTTTGAGTTTGAACGTTTCATTCAATAATTTTGAATTTAAAAATAATAACCTCCCAACTAAACTACCCATAATAAACTACGAGCCACCTACACAAAATGCTGCCCGAATTTTCCCTTCTCATTTACGTATCGTCGCATATACCTACATAGATTGTTTTGACCCTAATATGTTCTCAGTTGTGCACCTATCATGGCTGACTGCACCCATCTGCACAAGACACGGTCCAAATGACATGCGGTTTTTGCACGTCGCGGCACGGAATTGAGGGCAGCGAATCCGTAATGAGGTGCGGAGGAAAATAGGGATGTTGACTATTTAACGTATCTGAAAATTATTTGAAAAAAATATAAATTAAATAAATAAATAAAATAAAAAATTAAGTCAATTTATTGACACACACAAGTTAGGAAACATTATTTTGTAAACAGGAACAATGTTAATTGAAGGAGTGCTTATGTAGATATAGCCGTGGGCCCCAAACTAGGCACAGCCTGGATCTTGGTGGCCCATATGATCCATATACCACATGCTCATACCGCATGAGCCAAAATTTTGATTTTTTCGAGTTTTCGGCTGTTTCTTTGCGGTTTTCCTAATTTTCTACTTCCAAAAAACCACCCTGTGGCGAATATTCAAATTGATGGAGCTATTTTCGAGTTTTTGCGAGTCTAACGCACGGCAATTGATTTTGTTTAAGAAAAAAATCAATTAAAAAGTGTTGTAACGCACGGCAATTGATTTCGCCATGAAAATGAAAATATGAAATTAAAAAGAGTTTAATCACAGAAATATTTTTACAAGACATATTTAATACCTTTGCCAAACTGCAAAACAGTTTTTTGGCAGACTTAGCTCCTTTTTCCATATTAACATGATTTTTACAATGACACTTTTTCACTTATATTATTATTTATTTATTAAATACGTTTACAAAAAAACTTTACATAAGGAATATGCCCCGCCAAACCGTTAAAACTATTCTTGCATTCCTTAAATGTTTTTATCAGATAAACAATTTTAATTTTGTTTTTTTTTTATATTTCTCTACAGCGAGGCTTTTACAAAATACATCAAAAAGGTTCTTATGTATTTTATTTTTAAAGGAGGATAGTTATATAGATCAACCATTAAAAAGAATATAAATGTGTTCGTAAGAGGCCCGATATCGTATGTATTTTAAAATAAGAATGTAGAATAAGATATCTTATTATTAATTTGGAGTACATGACAGACTGTCACACATGAAAATAGTGGAATTGGTTTTGATACAATATATCTAAGTATACTAGTGGTCGCTCACTGGTCGAAATTCGACCCCCTCTACTTACACTCTATATAATAGTAAGTATTATATGGACTGTAAGTAGAGGGGGTCGAATTAATACTTACTAATTCCATGCTAAACGCAGGCAAAACTCTTGTTTTCAGTATTAGTCAACATCCCTATTGGATAATAAATACGTACTGAAGAGGGCACTCTTCGATACGTATTTATTTCGGTACCTGTTCGGGACAGAGGTTTAGTGGTAGGTAGAAGTGTGTTTGGAGTTTAGTTTACGAGAGGATCGAAGTGCGGCTATTCGATTTGTGGTTGCATTTTACTTTTATAGGGTTATTTTGATGATAGGGAAGTTGAGTATTGTAAAACCTATTTAAAGTGTACTTTAGTTTTATTCTAGGTGCATCGTCTTCACTTACAGGTAAGTGTATAATTAATGTACCTATAAAAATGTTGTACAACATTTTAAAAGAGTAACGGTGAAGTTTCTTGCCCATTCTACTCCATAAATACGAAACTACCTTTTGAAAGGGGCGACTAGTATCAATTCTAGTTTTTTTTTTTAAATATTGACGTTTAAAAGTGCCTTATATGTGCCTATTTGAAATAAACAATTTGACTTTGACTTTTAAGTTTTAGAAAAAGTTTTAAAACTCAAACTCAATGCATTTTAATTAAACCATTTATCTATCAAAGAGTCGGTCAGTTACTCAGAAAGTTGAAGCTAGTTGCCCATTCCAAAAGTTAGATCTCTATGGAGAAAAAAGGGCAAGAAACTCCAAGAACACTCTTTTAAATCAAGATATTACAAAATCCTTGGTACATTATTCTTGTGAGAACAATGTAATAAAATAAAGAAACAATTCAAAACATGATTAGAAATAAGCCCTGGTAGTTAAGACATGACCACTCTCAACTGACGTCGCCCGTTCACGAACATGATGCGTGGATCAGCACCATCGAGCTCAACGTCGTCGTTTTGTAGGGAACCGAATGATCATCATCAACACGCGCCAACTTCTGTGAGACATTTTGAGTATGACATACTCTCAACTACCAAGCTTTTTCAAGTCAACATAGGTACACAAAATAATACCATAATAAACGGCGTCATGGTCCTCACATTTATAACATTGAAAAAATGCTTCTAAATTATATAAAACGATAGTTTACAATGTATTTGAGAGATGAATAAAATTTTTCTACTACCAAAAAAAAAATCATTATTATGTATTGGATTATTCAACAATTTATTAAAACTTGATCAAAGAAAAATACAAATATAAATAAATATAGTTTAAATATAAATTTCAGGATTGTTGTGGCTCTTTTAGAAATTGTAATTACAGCTTTATGTGCAAATCAAAGGAGATAAAGAAAATAGCTAAAAAAGATGAACTACCATTAAAATAGATTTCAAAGTAACTACATTAAATTGCTTGGTAAAAGGCTTTGAAAGATAATTATGATGGTAATTTTAAGAGCACCTAGCACTATACAGTGTGCCGCTACAGTGGCGACATTAATTTGACACACTGGTAGTGCTAGTGGCCAGTAATCATATCTTTTTTTAAATATTTTTTGTAAAAATATATATTTCTTTTAATTTATTATTTTAAGATAAAAATTATAAATTGAAAAATAAAAATAAATCAGACAAACTAAATAATAAAGCTCTCCCTTTCCTTCAATTCACTTACTCCTTGCACGTTATTTGTTTTAATTTAATTGATTCGATGTTATGATGTATGAACCCGGCTAATTACCTCTGTGCTACGCTGTTTAGGTACAGTTTGCTCCAAGATGCTATTTAGAAAATTGTAAATAAATCAATAAATATTAATGTTTAATGAAATTAAAATATTTTCATAAAACGTAAAAACGAAACTGTATACGTGTATTAAATTAATGTCGCCACTGTAGCGGCACGCTGCGCTGTTTATAATCATCATCATATCTTTCAAAGCCTTTAGCATCAGTAATGTGGAGTGACAGATTCCACCGCCCACTACATAAATATTCCATTTGTTTTAAACGTTATTTACACAGTGTGCAGTGTAGAGTGGATAATTGATGTATCAGTTACCTATTTTGTTTTTCTGAAGAAATATATATATAACAGCTCTATTTGTCGATAACTTGAAAAATTAGGGTCCCATAACAATTTCTGCGTTTTATCGATGCGATTTATTCATTTATTTAACACTTTAAGCATACAAAATATACAGAGGCGGACTTAATGCCATAGGCATTTTCTACCAGTCAACCTTTGGGTGATGCAGAGACAAGCAGTGGTAGGTGCAATAACGAAAATTGTGGAATAAATATTTATTTAAATTTATGCATATACATACATTATACCTATTAAAAACTTTAAATATAATATATATACCTAATTATAAATAAATATAAGACCTTATAAATACACATAAATACACGAATATACCAACAAACCAAACAATCAATGGGAAAACATTACCGTTGTGATGATACTGCCAGCTTCTTACGAATGTCCTCGCGAACTTTAACTTTAAAGGATAATCGGTTGGATTTCATATGTGCAGGGTCTAAAACGAAAAACTGGGCAACCCTTTTTGGATTATTGGTTGCCTGTTTGTAACCTAGAATAAGGTTTATTTTATCATTATTCTATATTTTACATTCCTATCCATTATGTAGCAAAATTACAACCCCGCTTAAAATGCAAATTTTATTTTTTTCCACAAAGCGACTAAGCTAGAATGACTTATAAATTACTTAAGGCAAAAAACTCTTGCCAAGGAATTTGCTTACAAAACTTGGCCAAACTTAGTCAAGTAACCTGCAAAATGAGAGTTATGAAACTCTTAATCTTTCGCCAGGCAGTCGACATGGAATTATTCTTGAGTTACATACATTGTAGTATAAGATTTCAGATATCTTGACTCCAAAATGTTTGTATTATGTATGGGATATTACATTGTTAGATACGGTAATGGAAAAAATTACCAATGACAGCGTCGTCGTGTAAATTAGTGTAAATATATTTAATATCATTACAATTTGGGAGGCACCATAATTTGTGTTAATCTAGTAATATGTTCATTTTTTTACTCTTTTTAATCAGGTTATAGATTATTAGGCGCTTGTCTCCGTTGTTCTACTAAACTGACATTAAAATTAAATAATTTATAAAATAATTTAAAATTGATTGTCTAAAATAAATCTGCAGACTGGAGGGTTTAGAGGAGAGGGATCCAGGCAAAGTTTGAAAATAGATACTTCAAAAAATCTTAAAGTATTTTTATAAGCATCAATTTCGTTTATTTATTACGTTTTAACCGACTTCCAAAAAGGAGGAGGTTATATCTGTAATGTTCGACTGGGTCAGTTGCAATTTAAAATTTAGTCCTTGTCCCGAAGTGGGTTAATTTATAGTCTGTTTTCTTACCTTCTCTGCGTTCCTCCGGGCACAGGAGTAGCCGCTAGCCGTGCTTGTCTCTTCAGCAGCTGTACAGTCAGAGCAAAAGACACCACCATGGTCAGCATAGGAATGTAGAACGCCACTAGCGACCCGAAGATCCAGAACAGGCGGTTGTTGATCACGCAGAGGTTTGGAGTCGGCATAATGTTGGAGCGGTTGATAAGACCTGGGAAGATTTTTTTTGTTAAAAGCGTGATTTTCCTGCTGGAAAATTAGTTAAATTTATAAAAGGCTTTTTACTATGTTTTAAATTCGGTAACGAATAAAATGTAGATGTTTTCGCATTAATTTAAACATTTGCCCGCCTATATTGAGTAAGGCTTAGTTTACCAAAACCAAAACTGGAGAAATATAGTCTCCTAGTTTAATAACATCGGCCCTATGAATTAAACATTGTCCGTCTTATTACAAAACAAGATTTATATTTTGACATGGCTTAAACCATGAAGCCAGTTTTTGTAATAAGAACGTAACTTTGAAATACCGTTCTTTATATAAAACTGAAAACTTAGTTCGGTATTATGTTGTCAGATTTGTATTAGGAACTTTACCATAGACGGAATATAGTTCGAAATTCAATAATGGCTCCATGGTTTAAACCTGGGTCTGAAAATAAACTTTGTTTTGTAATAAGACGGCTGAAGTTTCTAAATTACGAATAATAAGCAAGTAACAGCAGTGATAGCCTAGTGGTGTGACCATCGGACTGCCAAGTCATAGGTCTCGGTTTCGAATCCAAGGCACGCACCTCTGACTTTTCAGATTAATGTGCGTATTGTATAATTATCACTTGCTTAAAAAAACCGGACGAGTGCGTGTCGGACCACGCACAATGGAGGGTTCCGTAGTTAAAATAAATTTATCCCAACTACAAACTTAACATTGTAGTTGCAAAACATGATCCCCCATACATTCCAACTGCAAATGTAATTTTGTACGCACAATATTGAGTGATTTACCATGTTATTTTAAAGATCACAATACTTCATATAGGTTTTCCTGTAATCTATAAGTAAAGAACTATTCTGTATTTTCTTCAAAGTTTTAGTCCGAGTAGTTTCGGAGATAAGGGGGGGAATGGTAATTTTTCATCTATTTGTTAACCGACTTCTAAAAAAGGAGGTTACTCAATTCGACCGTATATATGCTTTTTTATGTTTGTTCGCGCCTAACTTCGTCGTTTATGAACCGATTTTGATGATTCTTTTTTGTTGGAAAGAAAATATTTCAAAGGTGGTCCCATGATACGGAAGTCAGGGTTTGATGATGGCAGACCAGATAAGACAAGGGGAATTTTCAAAAATCGCAGAGGCGACTAGTGCGTTTGTAAGTTTTTTCATTAAGTATTTTAAACCACTACAATTTAAAAAAGGTCTGGAGTAGATCTGATGATGGAGCCGAGAGACAGTCAAGGGAACTCCTCAACGATTCACAGCAGCTACCTTGTATTTGAGCTTGATTAATTTGTATTGATAAGAACTTTACACCATCGTTTTACATCAGTTTATCCATACTATAAATACTAGGAACAAACACAAATTTGTTGTTCTTACAACTAGGCTCAAGAAAATAGGTAGTTCATTCCGATGTCAATGTATACGCTTTTATAATAATATTTCCAAGCCACGTTTAACATCTAAGCCTTAATAAATTCATTCATCACAAACAAATCATTCATTAAACACAAGTTGTGCCAGTGTTATACAGTTAAAGATTATATTGAGGACAAAAAGGCTTGGGATTGAGCTGCTCCAATTTTTTTACATATTGAGGTGGATTACTTTTATTGTTTGTTTTATTTTTTTACTAACTTTTATTATTTTATATAAAATGACATTTAATTATTATTTTATAAACAATGACATGAATATTTACTTGTAAAGTATTATATTATTTTAATTATTGTGAATGTGAAGACTATGTGGGTTATAACTTTTTTTTTATCCTTTTAAAGAAAGAAAGAAGAAAGAAAGAAAAAATTATTTATTTGCTGATAATGTAGGTATACATATAAGTTGGAATATTTATTAAGTGTCCCGGTACATTTTACCTTACGGCATGCAAAATATTGGGTTTGAATTAATAATATAGATACAGCTATTACTATTATTATTAGCCATAGCCGAATTGAACAGATCAGACTAAAAAAAATTAAAAATGAATTAAATATAAATCTCTCGCAAATTATACAATCAAGAATATAAGCTTAATGTCAAAATATTACAAAACATTAACAACAATCACAATTATTATTATTTATAGAATTTAGATAATCTGATAATGTCAAAATCTGTTATGTCAAATTACAATAGAACAAGAAACATTAAAAAAAATCGCCAAAAAAAAATTAATAACAATGTCAATAATATAATCTTATACATTCGAAATTGCAAAGACAACGTACATTTATCAATAACATTTTCCTATATAGTTTTGTAATTTAAAAAGTCTTTAATTGTGTAATAACATTTCTCCAGCAATAGTTTTGCTAATTGTTTTTTAAATTTTTTTATGGGTAGGTCTTTTAAATTTTCAGGTAATTTATTATATATACGCGGTCCCATGGAAAGGATGCTATTTTTTAATAAGGCTGTTTTATGACCACCTGTGCACAATTGGTTTTTATACTGGGACCTCATTGGTGCCGTGCGTTGTTTTATGTCAATCATTGAGGTAAATAGGTGTCTATTTAATTTAACGAAAAGGGAAGCTTCGAGTATATATAAACAAGGTAATGTAAGAAGTTTTAGGGATATAAATATAGGTTGACAACTTTCAGTAAACTTAAGACCTGTCATTGATCTAAGACATCGTTTTTGGGCCCTAAATATTCTTTCCCTCTCACTGCAGTTGCCCCAAAATATGACACCGTATCTTAATAATGAAGCAACTAATCCATGATGTAACATGATAACTAATGTATTTATGTTTAGTTTATTTGAGAGGTTATAGAGAACATATGAAGATTTACTAAGTTTTTGGCACAAATTTTCAGCATGAGACTTCCATGTCAATTTATCGTCAATCTGCACTCCTAAGAATTTAGTCACTGAAGTTGTGTCTACGATTTGGCCATTATATTCAGTAATTACTTTTTTTAGCTGTAACCTCTGGTGAAAATGCATGACTTTAGTTTTTTGTAAATTTATGACTAGATTATTGTTATTAAGCCAATCTATTATTGTTTTAAGTGTGCTGTTTATTCCATCTTCGTAGTTCGTCTCATTCATACATTCGACTATAGCAGTGCTGTCATCGGCAAATAATGTCATTGGCTGCCGAATTTGACGGGGTAGGTCATTAATATAAAGTAGAAACAGTTTTCTTTTATTCTCAGTTAGTGTTAATCATGGTCTGGCAGTTTGAGTCATATAAGCGGCCTACCCAAATGTCCTTTCTTTGGTATTGATCGTCGCATCATTGAGCTCCTTAAGTTCTCAGTAGAGCTGCACGATTACTGACAAATGCGTACACTGACTGGTCAGGTCCACTCAATCTGTGTGGTTCTTTCCTCAAAAGACAATTTCAGACACCAATCTACATGGCCTTCACATGATCTGACCAAGATTATGTCTGGACTTTAAAAGCGACTGTGACCTCTGAGTTTGTTTCGGCCTTTCTTCTCAGAGTAGTCAGATACGAAACGCCGACCTCATCTAGTTTTTATTTTTAAAATATGATTGATGTGTAAAAGTGTTTGTACAAACCTACTTACAGAAAAAAAAAATCATTTATCATCACCTAGATGGGTTGTGACTGTCATTAGGGGTCTGATGATGAAGACGAAGGACATTTCAGGGAACTCCTCAACGGTTTACAGTAGCTACCTTGTATTCGAGCTTGATTAATTTGTATTGATAAGATGTTTACACCTAGATGGGTTGTGACTGTCATTAGGGGTCTGATGATGAACTCCTCAACGGAACGGGCGATTCAATTAGGTACTTTAATATGGTTGCTAAGCAATTTATGCTCGTCACAATGCATATGGTGAGTGGCAGTTCTCCTGGTTCTTACCAGGAGAACTCCTCAACAATTAAAGTCCCAGCATCGGGAAAAGCAATATTTTGTAAAAGGTGGTGAACTGTTGAAAATAGGCTATTGCAACTTAGATAAATTAAAAACTGACCCACTAAAAACTGAAAAATAAAAAACTTTTTACAAAAAAAATAACTGACTTCAAAAAAAACACTACAAAGTGAAAAATAACTTTAATTTCGGAAGTCGGTGGCAAAAACTAAAATACAGATTCAAAGACACCGACTTCCGAAATTAAAGTTATTTTTCACTTTGTAGTGTTTTTTTTGAAGTCGGTTATTTTTCTTAAATAATTTCAAAAGTATTTCTTTTAAAATTATAAAAAATATATATATGGAATCCTTAAAACAAGCAAAGGTATGTCACACGGCACAGTCCGCAAGACCTTTTTTTTTTAATTTTCTAATTTGCCCCTCAAAAGTTACCTCCATATTCAAAATTAATTTATTTACGTAACACGTCCGTATTCGGGTCACATAAGTTCATTTGTGTACCAAATTTCAACTTAATCGGTCCAGTAGATTCGGAGCAAATCGGCTGTGACAGACGGACAGACAGACAGACACACGAGTGATTCTATAAGGGTTCCGTTTTTTCTTTTGAGGTACGGAACCCTAAAAAGTTATTTTTAAACAAGATCAACATCTCCAATTAAAATCAGAAAGGCACTAGCCGAAAACACGACTACCCTCAAATAACAAAAATCCGCAAATCATCGACACTGCCAATGACTTGTAATTTTTTAAACCTCCTTAATTTGCCCGCAATTTCATCTTGAGTTTACGTTGGCAGGAAGCCAATTCTCCTTCTCCCAATTCCTTGACACGTTTAATCACGTAGGTATGTAATTAAGAAACTAACACATTCTAAGTACAGATTAATGTCTGACTTGTGACCTTGTAACTTACACTGTTGGGCAATTTCGGGCAATAACTTCAACTCTTAGGCAATGTCTTCGACTGAAGCTTACTAGTTTGCCAAGTGGAGTTTAATTCTTGCAGATTGATTTTAATGTAGGAATTTAATGTGTGTAACTTAGTCGATATGTTGTACGTGACTGCGAAAAGCAAAGACTAAAGGCTCTTACAGACTAACGCGATATCGCGGGCGTGACAGGCACCGACAAGGAAATTGTGCTACTAGTGTCGCGTCGCTCCCGTGATAGCCACCAGTCAGTACGAGCCTTAACACTTCATTATCATCATCATTTCAGCCGAAAGACGTCCACTGCTGGACATAGGCCTACCCTAAAGGGGGGTTTGCCATAATCGCCACGCTTGGCAGGCGGGTTGGCGATCGCAGTATGGTGTTAAAATGCATAGAGAACGCTGCTGCCCATTCTCTAGCTTTAACACTTATTTAACAGTTCATGAAACACAAAAGACAAATGAGTAAAAGTGAAAATATTATATTTCTTCCCGTGGATGTCGTAAAAGGCGACTAAGGGACTTACTAGAGAATGGGCAGCAGCGTTATCTATGCATTTTATTTTTTAACACCATACTGCGATCGCCAATCCACCTGCCAAGCGTGGTGATTATGGCAAACACCCCTAAATGTTGGGGTAGGCCTTTAGTGGTATGAGGAACAGGGTGTAAAGTTCACTCATACTTTATAGAAAAGGGAGGATCCTCCGACCAGACGGGTGTCGTGTCTGGTGGGCAACTGCCCGACGGTTGATGTCGGGATGTTGTATATATGCTAGTTGCGTGGTAAACTCTGCTTGCGCGATGCAGGATTTGCGTGACGTCAGTGTGACGCGTAGTTCGCATGTGGCGATGTTGATGCCGCTACTGGCCTATGTCCAGCAGTGGACGTTTTTCGGCTAAAATGATGATGATGAAAAGTGAATAGTGTGTCCTCACGGCTGCGCCAGAACGGTCCATTTCAGCACTAATGCCAGACAGATGCTGTCTGATGCTTCCTTGGTCTAGTGGTAGCAAGCTTCATTGCTAAGCAAGGGGTACTGGGTTTAATGCCCAGGTAAGTTATTTCCTATTAGGTTTTTTTTTGTAGTATCCCGAAGTGTGGATTTTTGCCTGGTTGGTAGCAGAAGGCTCACTCCCTTTTACTGGGACTTATAATAAATGTGTTGGTCTCTGACGTAAAGTTGATGAAAGAAAGAAATCATTTATTTGCCAATAATGTGGGTATACATATAATTATGATGGATATTTTTGATGTGTCCCGATATATTTTACCTTACGGCATGCAAAATTATTTAATATAATACACTTACTAGAAAAAAAAAACTTAAACAAACATTTAAAAAAAGCATTCCATTCATTAAGAAACATTATTAAAAATACTCATAGTATACATAAACAAAAAAAAAAAACCGGCCAAGTGCGAGTCGGACTCGCGCACGAAGGGTTCCGTACCATTATCTATAAATATGGCAAAAAACACGTTTTTTGTATGGGAGCCCCCCTTAAATATTTGTTTTATTTTATTTTAATTATTTATTTTTAAAGTCAATATACATATATCTACATTTTCTGTGAATATTTCAAGCGTCTACCTGTTGCCGTTATCAATATAGAGCAAAAACGAGCAAAAAAATCACGTTTGTTGTATGGGATTTTATATATTATCTATATAGATAATATAGATATTAAATATTTATTTTATACTATTTTTTAGTATTTGTTGTTATAGCGGCAACAGAAATACATCATCTGTGAAAATTTCAACTGTCTAGCTATCACGGTTCATGAGATACAGCCTGGTGACAGACGGTCAGACAGATGGACAGACAGATAGACAGACGGCGGAGCCTTAGTAATAGGGTTCCCGTTTTACCCTTTGGGTACGAAACCCTAAAAATATCTATAAAACAAAAACATTTGGACTAGGTACAATGCCAATAAATTAAACTACAAATGTCAACAAATTAAATTAAAATGTTATAAAAATTCAATTACTAATGCCAACAAATTAAATTTAACAAGACAACAAATTTAATTACAAATGTAGTTAATTAGTGTTAATTACAAAATTTAATTAAATTAGAATTGCAATATAACTAAAGATAGCAAAGTCAATAAATTGAACGAACTTGCACTGCCTACCCGTTTGGTAAATATAAGCATCATGTTTAGCTACTGTTTGTTATAAAAGGTCATTGTTTGATTTCACTTTGATTACTGATCAAATGAAACTGTTGCTTAGTAACCGTCTTGTATTTCCGAATAGCTATTTTTGGAAACTGGCTGTTGGAGAGTAGGTGTTGTTCCTTTTGAGTGTTTCTATCAATACGATAAAACAGAACCATTGAGAAGCAGGGAAAATATCAGGTTATTCTAAGGCTGATAAACTGACCTTTATTCTCATTGCTCTCACATGTCAAAAACTGCTATGCATAAGAGCATGCTATTTTCAAATGCAAAGATTGCATAAATTAATCATTGCAGTCGGGGGACCTCTTAGATTAAAATGTGTTCCACAGAACGATCCCCCGACTGAAATTATAATTTCATTTAGCTTTTTAGTCAGTGAGTAAATGAGTGGCCTTTCTCTTTGTTAAAACAGATTAACTAATACAACTTGTTTTTTAGTTTTTAGTTTCGTTTTGGCAGGGCAGCCATGTTTTAATTTTTTTAAATTATTTATTTATCATCATCATCATCATTTCAGCCGAAAGACGTCCACTGCTGGACATAGGCCTCCCCCAAAAAGGGGGGGATTTGCCATAATCGCCACGCTTGGCAGGCGGGTTGGCGATCGCAGTATGGTTTTAAAAATGCATAGAGAACGCTGCTGCCCATTCTCTAGTAAGTCCCTTAGTCGCCTTTTACAACACCCACGGGAAGAAATGGGATGGTGCTATTCTTTACGTCCGGCACCAAACGGAAATTATTTATATTTTATACATTTTAGTGACAAGTTTTATTTTCCAAAATGATAAGCAGTGTTGGTATTTTTATTATAAACACTAAATATGGTTTACTCTCGCGGCGGCGCGCGGCGTGGCGAGGCACGCGCGTGTTGTGGAATTCACTTTCACCTGACATTAGGGACTGCCAAGCTTTTGCAGTATTTAAAAAAAAAGTGAAAGAACAATAAATTTCTACCTCGTCATGGTTGCGTATGTATTTATTATTTTAATTTCATTATAATTATAATTATTTACTAATATTCGAATGATATTTATTTTATTTAGAAGTATGTTTTATGTATTATTGTGTTTTATTATATTAAGTTAATTGTTTTTGATTTCATGTATTCTATTTTGTCTTCTACTCTTATACACGTTGTCTACATCTCTTTATCTACTTTCCTATCGCAGATATGCTGGAAGAGATTTCTTTAGAAATAAGCATCACCTCTGTACGTATTTTTCTGTTCTTTTATTCTTGTCTGTTTATATATATGTGTGTACATAAATGGTTAAATGAATAAAATAAATAATTTTCTCAATTGAAACTCAAAGCATCTTTTCAAAATCGGTCAGAAAGACGAAGTTACGTCTTTCTAACTAACTAATTGACAATTCAAAAGTGTCTGTAATCGAGTTTCAGTTTAGCAAATTCCGGCTCCCAGAACCCATTCCATTTTCACCATTACTTATGGTGTAGAACGGGCAAGAAACACCATGGATGCTATTTTTAACCGACTTCCAAAAAGGAGGAGGTTATATGTTTGGCTATATGTTTTTTGATATTTGTTCACCGATATCTCCGTCAATTATGGATCGATTTTGAAAATTATTTTTTTGTTTGAAAGGATATGCCTCCGAAGTGGTCCAATTTTCACTCTGTAGTGTGTTTTTGGAAGTTGGTTACTTTTTTTTTACAAAAAGTTTGTTTTTTATTTAAATCAAAATAATGCTACCCACTTACCTAAAACAGTTATAGAACTAGAGACGAACATGCTAAGGAGCCAGACTAGTGCGATCTTGATGACAACGACCCGCTTCGTGGAGTGGTGCCGACTCTTCAGAGGGTTGCGGATACCTAGGTATCTGTGGACAAAGGGAATTGATAAAAAGGATGTAAGATACAATCAGTCTTTATTATTCCTGAGAGAAAATGAGCTGTTTTCCACCACGCGGGCCCAGTGCGGATTGGTAGATGTCATATGTTTTCGAATTTTCGGTACTAGGATAATTATGCCCTTTTTTGAGAGCAATGTTGAAAACTACGGTGTACAGAAAATCAGCGAGCTTTAAATTTATAATCATGCCAATTTTATTTGTTGTAGTGGTCGCAAGCGCTACTGTTTAACATGAGGCTCTGGGTTCGATTCCCAGGTCGGGCAAAGTATTGTTGGGTTTTTCCATCAAAAATGTATCAGTATAAAGGGTGATGTTAATTAGTGACCAAAGCTTGAGCACACGATTATACTCATGATTACAAGCAACTTTCGCTATGGGACCAAACTTGAAAGCACGCAAAAAATATCAGCGGTTCCCAACATTTTGATGAGATAAGCGAACAGAAATGAAGGGAACAGCTGATTTCTTTTTCGCGATTTCAGTTTTGGTACCATAATAAAAATTGCTTGTAATCATGAGTATATTCATGTGTTCAAGTTTCGGTCACGAATTAACAGTCAACCTATATTAGCCTTGAGTTTGGATTTGTGCCCGGTTGATGGCCATAGGCTCGCCCCCTGATACATGGGACTTAATCATAACTGGTGAAATGTAGGAATACTATAGGTACACAACTGCCTAACCCTTTGGGAAGAACAAGGGTGAAATAGCGTATTGAAATATTTAAGTCAAACACTTAAAATAATGACCGATGCTTACACTTAATTCTAACTTAGTATATTACACAGGTGGATTAGCCTGCTTTTTGTATAGAATAGAATAGAATAGAATACTCTTTATTATGTACACCATAAAAATTAACAACAGATATAAATGTTTAAATTTTACATAGGGTGACACAATGGGCGGTCTTATCGCTAAAAGCGATCTTGTACAGACAACTCTTGGATGGATTTGTATGTTTATGATGTTATTAAAAGGAGAATGCCGTTGTGCAGTACCAACTTGCAGGGGAGCGTGCCACAACCAAATTTAGTTCATAAAATTACTACTATTTTTTAAATCAGATTAACGCTTTTTTTATGAAAAAGATTCCCGGATTTCGGAGATCAAAAATAAAAGTATTTTTTTACTTTGTGCATATTTTCCACGGTTATGTCACTGCCATTGCACTTAAAAAAAAACAAAATATTACATACCTGCCAGCAAAATTTAAATGAAGAGGATAATTATATAGGTATCGTACCGATAAGTGACGTATTGCATTGGTTTTTTGGCTTATTTAAATTATTATCTGTAGTTTTTTGGCGCCGTCACGAATGACTTTACTTTCAATCTTTCAATGTTGGTTTCTTATGAACTATTTGATTATAATTAAAATAACGAGAACGGGCGTACTAGTGCTTTTTCTTAACGTAGTGTTAGTGTGATAATACTTAGCGATGCCCCCCATCTAGAGTAAGACATCGACCAGCAAGTCGTCGTTGCCGATATATAAACTGTTCACTGGTAGGTATTGTTGGAACAATTTAGAGTACATGACACGGAAAATATAACCGTGGCTATGGGTCGTGTTTAAAGATCATGGATTGCTCTGACGCCTGTAAGTATTACCGCAATAACTAACTAACTCCACCATTTCGAATCAGTCATTTTTACAAACCTAACCTCGAAATACTAAGTAGGTAAATGGCAAATAAATACAAATTGCGGAAATCCATGTAAAAAACAGTTAACAATATAGGCAGAACATTGAATTCTCCTCCAAATAAACTGGGTTTGGTTGTGACAGCGGACTTTTCGTTTGGTACAGGGCGCCCTATATTCGTCGGCATTCTCCTTTCGTTTTACTTTGTTCTTAACAATACAAGTATAATAAGAATAAGAATTTGTCTGGGGCAAAAATGAAAATCCAAAACCAAATACACCGACTTCTGAAATTAAAATTATTTTTCACTTTGTAGTTTTTTTGGAGGTCGCTTTTTTTGTAAAAAGTTTAATGATGAAAGTAAATACTTAATTTTTATATTACTCTTAACCTTGGACCAATAAATAATATCTTTAGCTGAACGAAGGATTATTATACTTTATCATTAGCCATTTCGAAGTCCTAAAAATTTAAAAGTTACGAGGATAAAAGTTCGTTATTCTTAAAAAAAACGCGATTATGTAAGATTCTTAAGAACGATAATTTATCAAACACGTTGTCAATAAGTTTTCAAAATCTTTCAGTAAATTTTCTAATCGATTTCTTTTATCTGTTTTTAATTATCTTTTGACAGGCGATCGATCAGAAATATAAAACTGAAAAATTGCAAAAGTTTATCCAAAAAGTATGTTACGTTTTGTGACAATAATCTGCTTCTATTCAATCAAAACGTTTTTTTTCTTTTAATGCATACACATATATTAACACACATAAACATACATATTTATTTACATACATATAGTTTTTAAGTCGTTCCACTACTAATATTATGGACCAAACATATCTGAAATAAAAAGTTTATTATTTTTTATTATTATTATAAATTCACGCTTTCTTCCCATGGGCCTAGGTACAAACTACAGAGCGCCACCTGCTACGATCCTTACATACTCTTTTTGCTTCGTTTACGTTAATAGTTACCGTGATTATAATTGCGTGTAATTTAAATATTTTTATTTGCGTTTGGCTTATTAGTTTTTTTTTTTCAATGTTCCAGTTCCAGTTCAAGTACGTAAGTACAAAATATAAGAAGAAACAAAAACAAACACAAGCAGATAAAACAACATAAAACTTCCTACTAATTGCGGATGGCAAAAATAAGATCCTACAAACCCTTAATAAACACCATAGCAACCCGCCCCTAACATGGTAAGAATAGCGAAAAATCGACTCAAATGTTACCGATTTTTGAACACTAGAATCGGAACAGAGTAATAAATCTAGTAGTACAGACACGTCAGTTCTTAACAGCCTGGAATTCGGTTTCATTTGAAGTATATTGAGACTTTACGTGCACATAAAGTTTGGAAACATAGAGTTGTAAATTGGGAACGCAATTGCTTATTTTCAATACCATTGTAGCGTCACGCAAAATCCTGCATCGCGCAAGCAGAGTTTACAGCGTAACTGGCATATACAGGGTCAAATTAAATTAGCTAGCGAAACTCCGCAGTCCTGATTGGTATCAATATCAAAACACAACAAAATAAAAAAATATAATTTTTAGGGGTCAACGACCTCTGGTGGTGTAGTTACCTACTTGAATTATTAGTATAGTGTATTTTTATACCCATCACGTCTGTGAAGTTTACACAAAGAAAACTGATTTTTTTAACTAAATTTTCCAGTGATTTCACTACCTGTGATTGATGACCCCAAAAACAACTCATCAAAATAATTAATTTTTTATTTGTTCATGTTCATGTTTGGATATGTGGCAGTGGCAGTGGGCTGGCTATGTTTGTCGAAGGACCAATGGCCGGTGGAGCAGACGAGTCCTAGAGTGGAGACCGCGTATCGGGAAGCGTAGTGTAGGACGCCCCCCAGCTAGATGGACCGACGACCTTAAAAAGGTGGCTGGGACAGACTGGATGCGGAAGGCGGAGGACAGGGTGTTGTGGCGCAGCCTGGGAGAGGCCTATGTTCAGCAGTGGACTGCTATAGGCTGAGTTGATTGATGTTTGGATATCGATACCCATCACGTCTGCGGAGTTTCGCTAGCTAATTTAATTTGACCCTGTATACAACATCCTGACATCAACCGTCGGGTAGTTGCCCACCAGACACAACAGTCGTCTGGTCGGAGGATCCTCCCTTTTCTATGGAGGATGAGTGAACTTTACACCCTGTTCCTCATCCCTATAAACCATTTTCAATCAACCAACCGATTTCCGCACAACTTTTCAGTCACTGGTGCTACTTTCAGACTTCCTCTTACGAACTATTTTTTTATTCTATCAACTCGCGTAATACCACACAGCCCTCTTTATTTATTTTTAACCGACTTCCAAAAAGGAGGAGGTTCTCAATTCATCTGTATGTTTTTATTTTTTTTTCTATGTTTGTTACGCGATTACTCCGTCAATTATGAACCGATTTTGAAAATTCTTTTTTTGTTTGAAAGGGTATACTCCCGAGGTGGTCTCATTGCCACCAAATCAGAATCTGATGAGGGAATCCCGTAGAAATCGAGGGAAACCCTCAAATTTTATATGCAAACTTATAGCGATTTGGGAACTTATTATAGTAACTCGTGCATTTGCTCTCGGAAAGCACCATTTGGTGAAGTGGAACTGATGAAGGAGACCACAGATGGCCACCGGAACAATAAAATAATGAGTACCTATTTAACGGGTTGCGATTAAGCAATTTATGCTCCTCACTATGCATATGGTGAGTGGCAGTTCTCCTGGTTCTTAGCAGGAGAACTCCTCAACAATCAACGTCCCAGCATCGGAAAAGCAATATTTTATTAAAGGTGATGA
Organism: Tiliacea aurago; assembly: GCA_948098905.1. Classification (NCBI taxonomy): domain Eukaryota; kingdom Metazoa; phylum Arthropoda; class Insecta; order Lepidoptera; family Noctuidae; genus Tiliacea; species Tiliacea aurago. The sequence continues at coordinate 22,093,165 of OX402578.1, forward strand.
GCAGTTAACATTAGGCTATTGTAATTTAGATAAAATCAAAACTGAGCCACTAAAAAGTGAAAAATAAAAAACTTTTTACAAAAAAATCGTAACCGACTACCAAAAATATTACTACAAAATGAAAAATAACTTTAATTTCGGAAGTCGGTGGCAAAAAACTCAAATACAGATCCAAAGACACCGACTTCCGAAATTAAAGTTATTTTTCATTTTGTAGTGTTTTTTTGGTAGTCGGTTACTATTTTTTTGTAAGAAGTTTTTTTTCTTATTATACTCTATTTCATTTATCTTTATCTCAATTTGAATAAATAGTTTAGTGCATAATTATTTATGATGGGGAGTATTACGACATTGATATACTTGGCTATTGATATAGGTATTATGAAAAACAAAACTCTGGCATAGTGATTTGAAAAGAAGATTCATCATCATTATTTCAGCCGAAAGATGTCCACTGCTGGACATAGGCCTCCACCAAAGGGAGGGTTTGCCATAATCGCCACGCTTGGCACCTGCCAAGCGTGGCTATTATGGCAAACCCCTTGGTTGATGCTGGGTTAGCGATCGCAGTATGGTGTTAAAATGGATAGAGAACGCTGTTGCCCATTCTGTAGTAAGTCCCTTAGTCGCCTTTTACGACATCCACGGGAAGAAATAGGGTGGTTCTATTCTTTACGTCCAGCACCACATGGAAATAAAAAAGAGAGAAAAAAGAGCTTAAATTTGAGCAATTAACTAAACTTAACTAAAGTATATTTCATAATATATTTATATATTATTTTTTGGCAAGAATTACTCCATCCTATTTCTTCCCGTGGGTGTCGTAAAAGAGACTTAGGTACTAGAGAATGGGCAGCAGCGTTCTCTATGCATTTGAACACCATATTGCAATCGCTAACCCGCCAGCCAAGCGTGGCGATTATATCCTTTTAGGGGAGGCCTATGTCCAGAATTGGACGTCTTTCGGCTGAAATGAATGATGAACTCTTTTTTAGCGTTCCCGTCCAAACCAAACGCTCGTATCTTTCCAATTTTTCAATAAGGTATTTTGCACACGGACCGGTCGGTCGGACTGCAGTCTGCAGCCGCATAGTCATCGCTATAAATCTTGTAGGAATACCTTATTTCCCCGGTAGAGGTGATTTTGATGAGTTTTTAGTATCGCCGATACTGTTAAACGAGGTCTTAAGTTGGGTGTGGTTATAAAACTAGCGGAATGAGCGATAGATATTGATCGTTTTAGAAAAGGGCTTATAAAATGTTTAGATTTCATCTTACACAACATAACATCATGCCTGTAATCCCCAAAGGGTTAGGTAGAGGTGTACTTATTATTACACCCACATTTTTGCCAGTTAAGTCCCATGTAATAGAGAGTGAGCCTATTGCCATCAACCGAGCAAATATTCAGACTTCAGGCTGCTACTGAGGCTACCGTGGGCGTGGGCTTGCTTGCGGACGGTGAGCGATGGGTAGCTCGCCGTCCGATAAGGACCAGGCCCGGGTCGACGGCGCGTTGTGTTCCACGCGCGCCTCAAAGAGATGTCAGCACAAATTGACGGGGTCCGGTAGGGCCAATGTCCACCAGGGTTGCGAGTTTGTCTGGAAGGGATATCGTGGCCCTGGCACACAGGTAACTGAAGGAACAGGGGTGGGTTTTAGTCAGTAAAAGTCTAACACGCCCTCCCGATCCGCCCAGAGCGGGACAAGTTATTGGATCATTTTCCAACAAAAAAAAAGTCTGCTACTGAGAAAAAAAATCTGATGGAAGAACCCAATAACACTTTGCCTAAACCGGGAATCGAACCAAGGACCTCCTGCTCAGCAATAGTGCTTCCAACTAATAGACCACGACGAGGCATTTCGTTCGAGATTTCATCTTCTCTCCTGTTATAAGAAGAGCTAATGCATTATGTTAAAATGACAGCGATGCCAATGGTAGACGTTCATGTCGATATGCATCGTAGAGGATATTTTAATGGACTCTATGTTGATTTTAGAAATTGCAATACTTAATTGGCTCTAAACAATGACGTTTTATAAATAGACGCGTCATACACGAACATTAGTGCACTCAAAAACAGCGTAACCCATGATTGCAGCTACATACTTGCAAACAATCATACAACGCGTGAAGAAAAGGAAAGACCTATACCGATATCTGTTGTTAGAAAGAGATGAACATACATATTTAGTTACGTCACTAGCTGCGGCATGTTCATTGGCGCATACGTAATAATAATTATTATTATTGTAAATGTCAGGCAATAGCCTGGCATTTACTTGGCCATTATTGAGCGCAGGTAACGCATCTAAAGGTAATAAATCATTGGCTCTAAATTGCTTAATTGTGGGAAGCTGGCAAAAAATCTGCCAAACACCGTTTTTTGTAAAATTTAAGCGGTCATGAATTCGCGGCCCCTTTGTCCCTTATCTGACAATTCTAACGAGTTTGATGTCTTAACACCGGGGCATTTTTCGATAGGACAAAGTTTTCTCGCTGTACCCGAAAATGAATTAAATGATGTAGACTTTATGAACCGACTGTCATGTTGGGAGTGCATACAAAAAATCTCCCAAACGTCTTACGACTATTTGCATACTTTATAACAGCGAGCAAAGTGGTTCAATTCACCTCTAAATATTAAAAAAGGTGACTTAGCGCACCCACAATTCCGGAGAAATTCCTAATTTGGGGCGACGTTTTAAAAAAAAAAAGAATGAATTAAGATTATCAGGTGGGTTTTCATAGACTATAAATTATCGTTTCAACATTAATAAAATTGCCGAAAACCAGTGTGATTATATGATATAGTCGTACCGTAGTCTTCTGTTTAAAAGTCCCCAACCAATCTAAAGTGACTGTTACTGGTAACCGTTTCAATCAACTCAGCCTATCGCAGTCCACTGCTAGACATAGGCCTCTCCCAGGCTGCGCCACAACACCCTGTACTCCGCCTTCCGCATCCAGTCTGACACAGCCATCTTCATAAGGTCGGTGGTCCATCTAGCTGGGGGGCGTCCCACACTACGCTTACGTGGTCTCCACTCCAGGACTCGTCTGCTCCATCGGCCATCGGTCCTTCGACAATCATGGCCAGCCCACTGCCACTTCAGTTTGCTTACTCTGCAAGCTATGTCGGTAACTCCGGTTCTTAGATAGGTAACCGTTTAAAACACATAAAACTAAAGTACTCTAATTGTTTTACCTCATCATCACCATTCTACTGCCTTATCCCAATTTATTTGGGGTCACCGCAGCTTATCTTATTCTTCCATACTTTTCTTTTACTAGCCATATCATCTTTAACACAGTCCATCCATCGTTTCTTTAGTCTTCCCTACTCATATAGCCATCCACATTCATACTCAAAACTTTCCTGACTGTTTTTTTAAGTCACGTGTAGAAGAATTGGGAGGAGGCTCCCAATTCTTCTACACGTGACTTAAAAAAACAGTTAATTTTATTTCCCAAGCACAATAAACGTAGAAACTTTTGCTACCGGCCCCCGCAATACATTTCCGCAAACCGTCACGCTGTGCCAGCTGTTTTCGTGGCTTCACGCAAAGTGATACGTTACCGCAGCAAGCAGGCAATTTATTAAAATTACCTGGACGTACGTTTCAGCAATCTCATGTAAACATCGCATTTTGCTGACGTTGCAAAATACGGCGACTTGGCGTGGGCGAAGAATTATGTTAATATTATATGCAAAGTTTGTCTTGGACGTCACCGTCATATGAATTTTTTTTTTTTTTTATGTAAAACTTCTTTACGCACTCTTGACTTGGGGAGTAAGCTAGTGTATGCGTTACGAAAAGTGTGATCAGGAGAGGCGAACGGAAGTTGAGAGGGAGATTTGAAGTAAAAATTCTTTTGCTAGCGTTACGCGAACAGTGATTTCTGTTTTACTTCAGTCGTGTGGTCTAAAGCACAGTTGTTTTTTTTCTCAGTTAGTTTTTATTATGATCTGGTAGTTTGAGTAATTTTTGCGGCTTACCCAAATGTTCTTTCTTTGGTATTGTTCGTTGAATCGTTGAGTTCCTTAAGTAGTTTTGAGTTGAGCTGCACGACTACTGACAAAAGCGTGCACTGACTGGACAGGTCCACTCAGTCTGTGTGGTTATTTCATCAAAAAACAATTTCAGACACCAATCTGAGATTGTTGACGACGAAGACTGTGACCTCTGAGATTGTTTCGGCCTTTCTTCTCAGAGTAGTCAGATAGGAAACGCCGACCATGAGGTCGTAGTTTTTAAAAATATGATTGACGTGTAAAAGTGTTTGTACTAACCTACTTACAGAAACGCCGGACAAATAAAGAATAGCATCATCCTATTTCTTCCAGTGGGTGTCGTAAAAGGCGACTAAGGGACTTACTAGAGAATAGGCCTTTTCTATATATGTATTTCAACACCATACTGCGATTGCCAAACCGCCTGCCAAGCGTGGTGATCATGGCAAACCCCCTCCCATTGGGGAGGCCTTTGACTAGCAGTGAACGCCTTTATGATGATGACTTATAGAAATAAAATCATTTATCATTTCCGATGGAAGAAAATATCGTGAGGAAATCTGGACATAAAATAAATGTAAGTCTTAAGAGGCCGGTGATGGATGCGTTGTTCATGCAAACGTAATACCAAAATAATTGGTGGAATACAGAATATATAGGTTCCCAAATAAATATTTCGAATGGACACTGATTTAAAGAAGAGTTATGATGAAAATAAGTTTTCTATAGACATTTTAAATTCCTCATAACTCGTCTTTATATCATTATCCTTTCAAAATATATATTCTGTAATCCAATCGAAATAAATACACAATATATAAATTGAAATAAATATATTTTTTTTTACTTGTGACAGGAGAAGGTGGGGTTCAGATTGTTTTATATCAACTTTTGAAAGTAAGCCTTCATGGTAAAACTACCTCCTATCTTTAAATGAAAGCGAAAATTAAGAGAGACTGGAAGAAAGACGCAAAATACTTTTTTAGGTTTTAATTATAAATATAAAAGACACAAGTAGTATCATACAAACTAGAATTAACGGAGCGTATAATATGACAAATTTATAAGTTTATGGTCTTCACAAATTCAGTGGCCAGTCAAGCATTTTACGAGCCAAAGTTATAGACTATTAAATTCTCGTGACTGGCCAGGGAACCCTGTCTTTATTAGCACATTAACGACTTTAAATGTTATTATTTGTTCAATCATTATTTTGAAGTAGGTACTGTAGAGTTTATAATAATGCATCATCCAAACCGCTAGTTGGCACTGGCAGCTTAAAAAATTAAATATTTAAATCAGAATATAGATTTGAAATGACAGACTTTAATTAGCTTTCAAACAAAAAACATGTATTGATTTAAATAAAATATAAATACCTATATCCGTAAAAGGATTATTATTTATTAGCGTAGTACGTCCCGCACACTATAGTATCTACTTGGTTTCTGGTAATTTTAATTTGTATAAAGTTGAAATATGTTGAAATAAAGTTGAAATATGTTAAAATAAAATCGCAAATATCTAGGAAAAAGTCGTGAGATTATACTCATTTTAATTAATTTTAGCTAACCAGACGTGATGGGTATCGGTATACAATATTAGTTTTAAAAATATGCGAAACCCGAAACACGTGTCTAGTATTTTTATGTAAAGAATCTATATAAAAAAATCAAAACTGTGTCATGGAAAATCACGAAGTTATAAGGTTGTTATGTTACCGGGTTGTCCGTACAAAAACATGCTAACAGCGCCCCCGCGCCTCCAGGGTCGTCTTGCGCTCATTGATAATAATTTGGCAGTAGGTACCTAACCGCACGGTGATTGTATTGTAAGTAATTAAATGGTGATAACATTTTCCATCACACTTAAATTTTTTTGGGACAAAATATAACATGGTGTAAAAATTATTGAAATCGATTCAGTTCCTTATTCGGAACAAACTATATTCAGGTTTCGCATATACTAAAAATAATGTTGTATAAACATGATAAAACCAAAAATAAATTAATTTGATGAGTTTTTTTTTGCAGTCGGCAACCGCAGGTAATGTATCATATCAGTTTAGAAAAATACTTCTTTTTGTACAATCTGTACAGACGTGATGGGTAAGTATCGATATCTTACAACGATAAAAAAAAAAATTCAACTCATATTTCTAAAATGGAACTCGTCACCACCATCGCCCAAAAATTTGCTGAAGCCCACGAACACAGACTTCACCGTCATGTGAATGTTGAGGCAATTTAGCTGCTAGACAACACGGACATAGTGCGTAGTCTAAAGAGAACTAAACCATTTGAGTGTAGTGTATAAATAGTAAAAGAATAATAGTAATAATGCTGTGCCGCGCGCGTGTGCACTGTTTGCTGTGCTGTGTGTTATGTTTACCGCAAATAAACGTATTTTCTTTCTTTATTTTCTTTCTTTTCTTTCTTTTCTTTCTTTTCTTTATTTTCTTTCTTTTCTTTATTTTCTTTATTTTCTTTCTTTTCTTTCTTTTATTTCTTTTCTTTCTTTTCTTTCTTTTCTTTCTTTTCTTTCTTTTCTTTCCTTTCTTTCTTTTCTTTCTTTTCTTTCTTTCTTTATTTTCTTCCTTTCTTCCTTTCTTCCTTTCTTCCTTTCTTCCTTTCTTCCTTTCTTCCTTTCTTTTCTTTTCTTTCTTTCTTTTCTTTCTTTCTTTTCTTTCTTTCTTTTCTTTTTTTCTGTGCTATACATGTACCACGTGAACAAAGTGTTTTTATTAATTATCAGACCCTAAGAAAGTGCTACGGATTTGTGTAAAAGTGCAAATTGAGACAATTTTTAGTTATAACGTAATCAGTCACGTAAAATAATAAGTAAGAGTTAAATTGCTCATTAGTTTATTAGGCTAGATTGTAATAAATTATTATGAACTTTGTTTCGTATTAATCAATATCACTACAAGCGGTTGTTGACACCAAAAAAGAATCAGTTAATTGTTTTTTTATTTAATCATGTTTAGATATCGATACCAATCACGTCTACGGAGTTTTGCTAGTGATTTTAATTTGACCCAGTGTATGTATTAAAACGTTGGCTATCTACCATAAATACACCAATGTAATGTTATAGCTTCTAATTAATATCTCCTTTTTGATAAGCAAACTAAGCAATATTGAGAAATCAACTCAACCCTTAAAAATATTAACTTTACCGTCACTCTATATTTATGAAGCCTGTATTTTTATAAAACACACATGAATTTATATAGATTTGTAGAAAGAAAACGGCGCTCAAAAAAGTAGCAGGTGTTAGTAAAAAAAACAAAATTTCATAGCAACAGCTTTTATGCAATGGCTCAAAAACTATATAATAAGTTACTAGGACAAGTTATCTCAAGCTTTAACATTAACGAATTTAAGGGCCGATTTTTCAATCCTCAGATAAACAGACAGATAGGGTTTATTCGATAGATAGCAAAAAAATCAGTTGTTCAATCGTCAAATAAGCTTTATTCGTCGAATAATTCACTTATCTGAGGAATAAATCTATCTGGCTCTTTGACGGCCAGATAACCGCTTATTCCATTGATAAACGACGCGGCGACGTTGACATAACTTAAGTTTAAGGTTAGTTTTCGTGCTTTACAAGTGTACTGGATATTTTAGATAATATTGACGACATGGCAATTAAGGAGGAAGCCATAATTGTATCACAATCATGACGTGCTTCGAGCCCTTTTAGGTTCGAACAAATATTTATAGCCTTTTCTCCTGTTCTGTACATCTCCTGTCTTTGGACAGAGGATTTCTTTTTCGTGGCTTTTTTATTCCCTCATATTTTAACTTTAAGGTGTTACAAGAGCGATCAATTATTGAGATTCCACACGAGTTGAAAGAACTTTCAATTTTCTTCCATGCAGATTATTTATCTTTGTTTAAAACAGAGTCAATCTTTTTATTTTCTATTATTTGCTTGTAGGTCTCGACAAAACTCACAAATAGTTGAACCTCAGCATTATTAGAGTTCGCTGAACGCTCCCTTGTTTTGGTTAACTAAAAATCACAAATAAAAACACCACAAGCCAAACAAAGAACCTCCTAACGGACGTACCGTAATAAAAGTGACCTGACGGCAGACGCTGACGTTTGCTTGTTCAAAGAAAATAGTCCGTCCCGCTCTAACATTCAGTTATTCTGTATATTTGTTTCACCTCCGTGAAGTTAGCGCTTTAACGGATGAGATGATCGTTCAGATAGTTATTCTTAGGATAAATATGTATTGAAAAATTGACAACCACTTATCTGACGAATAAAGAGTCTAATAACTTTATTCTTTAGGTAGCTATTGGTACTTTTATCCGAGGATTGAAAAATCGGCCCTAAAAGAAATCCGTTCAATTTGTTAAATAACAAGGTGTATTAATCTGTTGACGAATATTTAAATGACAAATTATTTTGATTATATTACCTGATAGCTAAATCCAATCTGTTCTTATGTTAAGTGACATTATAAATAATTTTGTTAATTTAGATTATGGTTGTATTAATTAATAAATTGATGAAATTATTTTTTATTTTTATTTCGTATTCTTTGCTTCTTTTTACTTTATATAATCTGACATTTTAGTGATTGTACCGACTTTTGATTTTCTAAAAAGTATTTGTTTTAAAACCCTTTATATATTATGCCTTTTATGTGACACAGCTCGGATCTTATGTATTATAACACCTTCTCTATGTACCCTGTGTTCACGAAATAAAGAAATTTGAATTTGAAATTTTTATATTTGTAATTTTTTTTACACATGAACCCATTTTTTTTGTTTTTTCAAGTTTTACTCTCCAACATGTTAGTTTGATCGCGAATAAAGAGTACCTATTTAAACTATCTTAGTATCTTCTGTATTCTGTATTTCTGCACAAAACGTTTATCAACACATAATACCTTATTCACTTTATCTAGTAAAACAAAAGCAGTGCGTAATAAATCCCCAGTCTCTTCATAGCTACATAGAAGAGACCAACTCAAACTTGATGGAGAGAGAGTGAAGCAATATTTATGAACATCTCACTTGACGTCGCTTGTGGGATAACTTACTCGTATGAGATAATATATACGTACTAAGTTAGAGGGAATATGCGTCTTATCTCTTTGCTATTTCATTTTATGATTCATTTGCTGGACATTCGAAAAATTGTTCGGAATTGATTAAGGATTTTTGTACCCATTTTGTATCGTTTTACTAGAAATTTCAGTTTCTTAAGACGACTCGTTTCATGAGAGATTTTGTGACACTTTTTAGGTTTAAAATATAAATGAAATTGTTTATTCTGTAAATAGGCTATTGGAATCACTTTTACAAGTTATATAAAAAAAAAAAATCAAGATGGAGTTGACATTTCCTATCTGATTACCCCTTTGATAAGAAATTGCGAAATAAACTCATTTTTTATTTTTATTTATTATAAATTTCATCTCGCAGATCAACCTAGGAGGTTGTCGTCCGATTAACCGGACTTTCCTGTGGCTGCCGTAAATTAAGGCCTCCAGGCAAGGCATAAACTACCTATAAACTAAGTAAATACACGCTAAGGGCACCGCCCTGTAGGATACAGACCTCGGCTTAGGGCGTCGCTGGGGGAGGACAGTAAGGGACAGACTGGATCGGATTAACATTAATTATTAGGGATGAATTTAAAGCTATAGGCACATCGGCGCGGGCTAGCTCGAGCAAGGATCGAGGCGGGGATGTATGGGGATGTTACGGTGTGCCTTGGTGATGGTGATTCGCGCCTTCGCGCCCCTATTCGCCGCAGGAGACGCCCCGGGCGTCGGGAGTTGCAGGCCGATTTCCGGCCACCGTAGGCGTGGGCTTGCGGACGGAGAGCGATGGGTAGCTCGCCGTCCGATAAGGACCAGGCCCGGGTCGACGGCGCGTTGTGTTCCACGCGCGCCTCAAAGAGATGTCAGCACCAACAGACAAGGTACATTAGGGCCAATGCCTGCCAGGGTTGCGAATTTGTCCGAAAGGGATATCGTGGCCCTGGCACACAGGCAACGGAAGGAACACGGGTGGGTTTTAGTCAGTAAAGGTCTGACACGCTCTCCCGCTCCGCCCAGAGCAGGAAAAGTTATTCGATAAATTCCCATTAAAAAAAAAGGGTATTTTTTGTTTGATCACGTTTAGATATCGATACCCATCACGTCTTCGGAGTTGCTCTAGCGTATTTAATTTGACCCTGTATAGTGAGTAAGATGAGTTACCAATTCAACCATAATGTTGACTTTTTCCGAACATTATTACTTTAATTGGTTTGCCTCAATTGGTGGGTGTACTACAGGTAGGTACCTACACCTCTGCCCACCGTTTCGGGGAAACTTGGCGTGATATTATGTTATTTATTACTTCAATTAAATAACTTCGATAATATAAACGTAAAATGGTGAACAATAAGTTCTAGCTCTAGCTAGTTTAGAAAACATTTTCTGCTACGAAAGCGTAGCAGGCGTAGCCACGTCAGCTACGCCGTAGCTACTGTGTATTCTATTATCAAACACAGAGGCCGTATTTTTAATTTGAAGGCGCTTTCATTCATCCATAGGTTTGGAGCTAGTGAAACATTGATAGGTGCAAATAAAGATAATTATTAATTGTATGTACAGTCAACCTCGTAATTGTTTTGACAACAATTCCCAATAAATTGTAATTTCACTAAGGTTGAAACTATGTAACTGTCACATAGACCATACGCATAGGCCCTTGTCGTTTTCTGACGTGCAAGTGACAACCTTAGTTTGGTACAGCACCACCGTAGGCGTGGGCTTGCGGACGGTGTGCAATGGACAGCTCACCGTCCGATAAGGACCAGGCCCGGGTCGACGGCGCGTTGTGTTCCTCGCGCGCCTCAAAGAGATGACAGCACAAAGTGATGGAGTCCAGTAGGGCAGATGCCTGCCAGGGTTGCGGGTTTGTCCGAAATGGATACCGTGGCCCTGGCATACAGGCAACTGAAGGAATTCGGGTGGGTTTTAGTCAGTAAAAGTCAGACACGCCTTCGCGCTCCACCCAGAGCGGGAGAAGATATTTATAATTTCCCGACACATCAAAAACTAAAAACCTTGGTACAGCAATTCCACGGTCGACTATACAAAGCTCTCTATGGTAAGGGCATGTGGCAAGGGCTCTAAGATAAGAAATACTTATTTGCTCAAACATGTGTACAAGAATAAAAACGTGCATGCAAGCAACATAAAAAAATACAATTTAAAAATAGTGTAACAGCCAATTTAGACAGATTTTAAATTTTCCATAGAAACAGAGATTACTAGTTATTTGTTTTTAAATAATACATTTCAAAAATGTTCTTAACTAACTTTTTAGACCTTTGTATCCTGCTTATGCAGGATGCTTGTATGCTGCTTAACGGACACACACTTCCCTATGTGTTTCTTATTCTGGCGTATGGTACTCGTGGGTTGCAGCTGAAAATCAGCGTCAGGTGGTACACCTTGTGTTGTCATCTGACATTATGCTGAGCTGAGGCCCTTTTGGCATTATAAATAATTGTTTTCTGTGTTATTTATAGTTTTTAAGGTGTATTTTCTTTTTTTTTGCTGTAATGCCAATAAACACATTTTTCTTTCTTTTCTTTCTTATGCATATGAAGTTGAATTAAAATCGGTTCAGTCATTACTGTACTTTACAGTACATCGTCTGTTGTCTTCATCATCAGTTCCACTACACCAAATGGTGCTTTCCGAGAGCAAATGCACGAGTTACTTCACTAAATGGTGCTTTCCGAGAGCAAATGCACGAGTTACTATAAACATACCCAAATCGCTATAGGTGTGCCTACAAAATTTGAGGATATCCCTCGATTTCCATGGAATCCCCTTCTCAGATTTTGACTTATACTCCATTTGAAATAAGATTAGACATTTAAATAAACCTTTTTTACAGCTCGTTCAACCGATTTTGACTTCTATTGCGTTGGTGGCATGACAAACGGCACCTGTAATAAACAGTTGGTATTGTAACCACGTTTATGCTTTTAATGCCAACCTTATGCGTACGGCATAAAAGTCAGAATCGGAAGAACGGACTGTAAAAAAGTTTATTTCAATGTCTAATATTATTGCAAATGGAGTCTAGTGATAATGGGACCACCTTGAGAGCATACCCTTTCAAAAAAAATCAAAACTGGTCCACAACTGACGGAGAAAAAAATTTAAAATAAAACATACAGACGAACATATTGTTATGTAACCTCCTCCTTTTTGAAAGTCCGTTAAAAAAGGTTAAGCAGATGATCAATAATAATAATATGTGATTTAGGTATCTACTAGTTTATTTGTTGGTTTGCACAAATAAACTTGACATTGTATTCAAAAATTACCTATTTTCATTTCAAACATTTTTTTAAATATATTAATTGCACTTGAATTTAATATTTCTAAACCGACAACGGTAGTTTAAGTGAAGCTATTTATTAATATTAAGATCTTAATGTACCTTAAACTCAGAAATAAATTATACTATTATTAGTGAACAATAACCTAATTCTTAACATACAAACAGAAATGGCAGAGTAACCCGTGGTTACCTCACACAGCATACAAACTACCTATAAAGTTTTCTAAGCATTAGTCCGGTCCGTTGCCTTCAAAACTCCGACCGAAGTATTACAAAACATTAATTTTAATACCGAAACACTCGCTTCTGAAATGTATTCAAATTGTAAAGGAAAAACTTACAGGTAATGTAAGTTGTACAAAGAAATAACAACCAGCATTGAAACTGAGTCACGAGCATAAATACCTACTGTTAGTCATTGAAAAACGTTTTGTGAAATAAAAATTGCAAATTTGAGCGGTGATCTATTTCATAATAATAATATAATGGTTTCGAGAATATCGTGTTCGTAACACTGCATAATAGGGTACGTATTAAAGTCCCAAAATTTTCATAATAACTATGATTGAAATACCGACTTCCAAAACAATGAAATTCAAAATATCGAAAGTTTTAAATGCCGATAGCCTAAACATAAACATAAACGACCGACGACCCGGTAATCGAACCCAGGACCTCACGCTCAGCAGTCGCGCTTGCGAAAAAGAGACCAACCCGGGGCAGTCGACTTCGAATATACTATTTTCATAATCATGCAGATTGGTTTCTGAAATGGTCTTTTGAGGAAAGAACCACACAGATTGAGTGGACCTGACCAGTCAGTGCCAAATGCGTGCACTGACTGGTCAGGTCCACTCAATCTGTGTGGTTCTTTCCTCAAAAGACCATTTCAGAAACCAATCTGCATGATTTTCACATGATCTGACCAAGATTATGTCTGGACTTTAAAAAAAACTGTGACCTCTGAGTTTGTTTCGGCCTTTCTTCTCAGAGTAGTCAATAGGAAACGCCGACTTCATCTAGTTTTTTAAATATGATTGACGTGTAAAAGTGTTTGTACAAACCTACTTACAGAAGTAAAAATCATTTATCATAATATAAAATTTTTATGTTTAAATTCACGTGTAAGTAAACATAGCTAAAATGTATACATATTTATGTTCGTGACTGAAATGAACCGTTCTGCAACTAGAGGCGATTGTGGTTTCGGTTAAACCGAAACTGAAATTCAGCGAAACGTTATTATTTTGTGGCGCCGAAAGGCCAAATTTGGATGCAATGCGGAACAATTGATGTTTCCTACTTTCTATATTGCTTTATTCTTTTAGCATGCATCTAGGACAAGAAACTATTTAATACTAGCTTTTTCCCGCGGCTTAGCCCGCGTGTAATTCAGAAAAAATCGGAAGGGGACATACCGTACCTACTACCAGCAAAATAGTATCATAATCTCCTAACTGAGGTTAAATTTCGAGTCAAAACTTTTTTCAGCCGTTAAGACGATAAAATAATAAATAATAATATAGTCTTAATTAATAAAATAAAAAAATATTAGGAACATAAATAGAATTCAACTGTTTAAAGCCTATAATATGCTAATAATTATGTATTGAATACTTAATTAATAATTATAAGGTTAAAAAAATATATATATATAGAAAAGGATATCTTAGTAACTATTCCAAAAAAGAAGTGTCAAAAACTAGTCTAGCTATCTTCATGAATTACTTGCAAAACTGTTACTGCTTCCTTTGCCAAATGGCCAAACTGTTTTAATTTATTGTTACAAAACTTGCTCGTAGCCACCATTTTCGGCCTAACTTATAGCCGAAGCCGAAACTTCAGTCAGACACTATCAGTAAAAAATTATACCCAGGGGAAATATTCTAGATTTTTCTGTTGGCAACACACACACCTGGAACGTGCACGTGCCTACTGAATAATGTGTCATATTTCTTGAGCCCTTTTTGTATGTTATAATAATTCATTAAAAACATAAATCCTATGGGATTAAAGTATTCTTTTTTTTTATAATGTTTTAATGGCCTGGTTGCTGGGACCTTTTGGCCAAGTCTTTATTTAGTTACAAAACTTGTTATTATTGATGAAATTAATGGATGATGATGAAATCTCCGCCCGCTCCCCTTGAGTTTCAGTAAAGATGTGGCACTTTACTGAGACCTCACGCGGACTTCTTGACTTGAGAGAACTTGAAGCGAAGTTGCACTGTTTTGTTTCATTTGCCTACACTAATGCACGTTCACAAACACTTAATGGTTAATAATCCACCATTATTACACATTAATATTCGGATAAACACAAATTTTGGAAAATTAAACAAACTGCTGAACATGACGCTTCACTTTCCCGCCAAGAAGTCAAGTATTCTTTTTAGGAAATACCAGTGTAACAGAAAAGGTTTTCTAATTTTTATAAATGGCAATATTTTTGCCAAAATATTCGATCCAAGTTCGGGTTTTAGATCATTTTGGGTCAGCACCCTAATTGTCTAATACACACCCGTTCACAATCGGAATAAAGATAAGGCAGGATTATTGCTAATCTATTGCTTCATCATTCATAATCATCATCATCATTTCAGCTGAAAGACGTCCACTGCTGGACATAGGCCTCCCCCAAGCAAGGGGGGTTTGCCATAATCACCACGCTTGGCAGGCGGGTTGGCGATCGCAGTATGGTGTTAAAATGCATAGAGAACGTTGCTGTCCATTCACTAGTAAGTCCCTTAGTCGCTTTTTACGACAGCCACGGGAAGAAATGGAGTGGTGCTATTCTTAACGTTCGGCACCGCACGGACTCTATAGATTCATATATGTTCGATAAATTTGTCTGTACAACAACATAAATAACGCAATGAATGTTGTTGAACTGTCAAAATGGAATCCATTGCTACTGATGTGTGTTACGCAATTACCTCGTGGGTCGCATTGCTACCTAGTTGCAGACCCAAGACATACGCTGAAGGCAACATTGGACCTACACGTAAAGGCTTATACAACGTGCTGCTACAATGGCACCATTAATTTAACACACGGGTAACACACACATAATATAAAAAATACTAGCTGACCCGTGCCCACTCCGTTGGGCGATAAACATTTTTACTCTATGACACTCACAAATAACGTGGCATTCTATGGGTAAAAGAATACCTACCCTACCTACCTACCTACCTACCCTACCGGCCTACCCTACCTACCTACCCTACCTACCTACCCTACCTACCTACCCTACCTGCCTACCCTACCTACCTCTACCCTACTTACCTACCTACCCTACCTACCTACCTACCCTACCAACCTACCCTACCTACATAAAAAAAAAAAACTTCACATAAACCATCTACGAAATAGTCCGAACTAAGCCTAAACATTTGGTTTGGATAGGTGAGCCCGTTCTTGAGTTATAAAATTACAACGAAAAGTGGCATTGATTTTTATAGATATAGATAATAAGATAAAATAATTTATACATTGCAAAATTTTAATTTTAAGACAACTAAATAATAAAATTCTCTTTTTCTTTCAATTTGCCTACTCTTTGCATGTTATTCGTTTTAATTTCATTAATGCGATGTTATAATCCGATCCCCTGAAAATGACCTCTGCGCTACAGTTCTTTAAGTAAAGTTTGCTCCAAAATGTTATTTTAGAAAATTGTTAATAAATCTATAAATAATAACGTTTAATAAAATTAAAATATCTTTATAAAAAGAAAACGCGAAACCGTATTAAATTAATGTCGCCACTAAAGCGGCACGCTTTATATGAAGTATCTCCAATGTTTTGCTATGAAAGCAATGATGATGGCAAAGAAATGAGTGTTCTGTTAAATAAACCACCTTGATATGACATATAAATGTCTAGACATTCAAAGGACATAATTATTGTATAATTTGTAGGACCATTAGTAGTCTTTCAATAATAATCACTTTCATCCACTTTTCTTAATTTCGTGAAGCAAATCGTTTAAACTAATGAGATTTTTTCGTACAGATGGACGCATTGCGTGCTATTGATGCAGACCAAGCCGTTGCCATGTATGATGGTCTTCACGATAACTCATCAGTAGACCCCATTATCTTGTCGCACTGATGTTACTTTTTTTATGGATTGAATGTTTTAATTTATCCCCCCCTATCGAAATGTCGATGGTACTTATACATCATCCACGCTTAACGTTGGCGATCGCAGTATGGTATTAAAATGCATAGAGAACGCTGCTGCCCATTCTTTAGTAAGTCCCTTAGTCGCCTTTTACGACACCCACGGGAAGAAATAGGGTAATGCTATTCTTTACATCCGGCACCACACGGAACAATTAAGCAATCATCAGTTAGTGTTGCACCGTAATATGCAGGAGTCAGGGCTAATTTGTTTGAACACATTTTTATGCCAATAAATAATTCATCATCATCATCATCATTTGAGCCGAAATACGTCCACTGCTGGACATAGGCCTCCCCCCAGCACCGCCACTTCGACCGGTTCTGTGCTTCCCGCATCCAGCGGATACCTGCGGCCTTCACAAGGTCATCGGTCCACCTTGTAGGAGGCCTTCAACGCTACGTCTTCCGTTACGCGGTCGCCACTCCAGCAGCTTTCGGCCCCATCGGCCATCAGTTCTGCGAGCAATGTGCCCTACCCACTGCCACTTAAGCTTGGCAATTCTTCGGGCTATGGTGGTTACCTTGGTTCGCCTGCGTATCTCTTCATTTCTGATTCGATCACGTAGGGGAAACAAATAATTAATTTAATTTAATAACCATATATGCTTTGTCAAGCGTAGCTTAACCTGATCGATCGACCCGTGCGGCTATTATTACTTAGCCATAAGCCCCTCGCTTATGGCTAAGTAATAATAGCCGCACGGGTCGATCGATCAGGTTAAGCTACGCTTGCCGCGGTTGGTCCGTGGATGGGTGACCATATTTACATACCAAGACCCTCCGTGTGTCGCTGTTGGTCCCGGCTGTCATTTATAAATCGTCTGTCTGACAACCATTCTTATCAATGGGTATCTTGTTACCCAGTAAATGGGTTGTGGAGGTCAGATCGCAGGGTGGTCGCTCCATGTAAAAACGTCAAATTCTTTATGACAGCTCACAGCTGCACACACAGATTGCGTATCACGAGCGGCGCGCGGCGCTTGAGTCGTTGACGACGTTACGGAATGTTGCCATTCTAAATATTATATTTATATAAACATATAGAACGAAGTATTGTATTTATTTTATTTCTTATTTTGTTTATTTTTACCTCTTTTAATGCCGTACCGGTTTGACGCCATCACGTCAACGCCGGCTGTCGCTGAAAACCAGCGCTGGGGCTCTGTCTCGCATTATAGGGTCGCAGCATTATGCTGAGCGATAGGATGGATGATGCGAATGTGACAGATATTTTCCCTCAACTTGTTCTTTCGTGTTTGTGTTTTTTTTTCCTTTGCGTTATGTTTACCGCAAATAAACGTATTTTATTTCTTTCTTTCATGTAAAATACTGGTATCAGCTGGATCCGGTTGGACTGGAAGCAGACCGTAACATAGTTGGGAAAAAGGCTAGGCAGATGATGAGATGCTTTGTTACGATACCGAATAGCAACATTGTTGCGATACAGAGTCACACCGCACCACCCACGTAAGTCTCGAACCCGTGAGAATATCGGGATAAAAAGTAGTCTACCTGTTAATCCAGGGTGTCAGCTACTTCGCGCACATGTGGGTGTGGCGCGAAGAGGCGAAACGCCGGGGTGAAACTCCGCTGCCGCAACAAATCGCGGCACAGCGGACGGAGCTCCGGCAGGATCTCATGGCGACATGGAAAGTGCGATTGTCGCAACCCAGTGCTGGGCACGCCACAATTGCGGCGGTAAGTCCCCTCTTTGAGGAGTGGCTAGAGAGGCGCCACGGCGTCCTCACCTTCCGCCTGACGCAGGTCCTCACCGGACACGGTTGTTTCGGGAGGTTCCTGTTCAGGATAAAGCGGGAGGAAACGCCCGGGTGTCACCACTGTGTGGATCGCCCGGAGGACACGGTGGAGCATACGGTGGAGGTCTGCCCTGCTTGGGCGGAGCACCGCCGTGTCCTCACGGAGGCGATCGGCGGCGACGATCTCTCGCGTCCGGCCCTGGTTCAGGCCATGGTTCGGAGCGAGAGTGCATGGGAGGCCGTCACCTCCTTCTGCGAAACAGTAATGCTCGCGAAGGAGGAGGCGGAGCGCATGAGGGTGAGGCAGGGTGCCCGCCCTTCCGCCCTAAGTCGCCGTAGGAGACGCCCTGGGCGTCGGGAATCGCAGGCGGATTCCCGGCCACCGTAGGCGCGGGCTTGCGGACGGTGAGCGATGGGTAGCTCGCCGTCCGATAAGGACCAGGCCCGGGTCGACGGCGCGTTGTGTTCCACGCGCGCCTCAAAGAGACGTCAGCACCAATTGACGGGGTCCGAAAGGGCCAATGCCTGCCAGGGTTACGAGCCTGTCCGAAAGGGATATCGTGGCTCTGGCACACAGGCATCTGAAGGAACACGGTGGGTTTTAGTCAGTAAAAGTCTGACACTCCCTCTCGCTCCGCCCAGAGCGGGAGAAGTTATTTGATGATTTCCCACCAAAAAAAAAAAAAAAAAAAAAGGGTGTCAGCTACTTCCATCCAAAATTTTATCAAAATTGGTCCAGCCGTTTGAGCGTGAAGAAGTAACAAACACAGACACACTCACAAACGTTCGCCTTTATAATATTACTGTGATGTGATTTGATTCCCGTCGACAGTGCTGACCACACGTTCGTTTGTTTTCAATAATAGTTTAGCGAAACTATCTATTTGTTTAACAAAGCATTGGAAATGGTTTTGCTAGAGAAAGTCCGAGTATTGGTCATCTATCACGTTTGCTCAGTGCGTTTTAGCGATTCCACACAATTATTATCCATTGGGACTAATAAAGAATGAATCACGTACAATAAAGAACAGGCAAACAATTCGATGGTTTTTTGGTATAAAACAAAAACTCTCTCGTATTTTGAGTAGTTCTTAAATAAATAAAATATTTAAACTAGATTTAAAAAGAAGTAAAGATATTATTTCTTTAGATTGGTTTTACAAACACGTCAAAAATATAAATATTTTAAAACTGAATGAGATGTGTCGAAGCAATCAATCAATAAATCTGCCCAGCCTTTTCCAAACTACCTTGAGGTCAGCTTCCAGTCTAACCAGATACAGCTGAATACCAGTATTTTACTTGGAGCGACTGCCTATCTGACCTCCACAACCCAGTAACTGGGTAATGCAATACCCCTTGGTAAGACTGGTTGTCAGACTTTCGGGCTTCTGACGACCCGTAACGACTGTTAAAGATCCACAAATGAAAGCCAGGACCAACAGCTTAACGTACTTTTCAAGGCACGGAGGAGTCTCGGTATGTAAAGATGGTCACCCATCCACGGACTGACCCCGGCAAGCGTAGCTTAACCTGATGGATCGACCGGTGCGGCTGTTTTAACTTAGCCACGAGATTCTCCAGATGAGTCGAGATGTGTCTAACAAACTGCTGGGAAATGGTTTTCCTAGAAAAAGTGCGAGTGTTGGTCATCTATCACGTTTGCTCACTGCGTTTTAGCGATTCCACACAATTATTATTCCCACGTTTCTTTGGACCATTAAGCCAGTGGAATCCACTCGTACAAAATCCACCGAAGATGAAAATAAAAAAGTTAAAGAAATCCAAAAGGAATCTATTACCGTACATATTCAAATAAGTTTTCTCGAGGTAAAGTGCGGGAATTTAATTATTAAGACGGAGATATATGCCAGTGACCTTGAGTGGTTAGCTTGCGTGTTCTGTACTGAGCTCACGCAACGCGTCGTACGTTCAGCCAGTGGACTGGACTCGCCCATCAATGAGCGCTGTCCCTAATTTGACGCATTATTAATTTATTATACACAAACCAAAAGGTATTTTAATAAAACGTGTATACTAAAAGATCAATAGTTAAATTATTAATTGGTGAAAGTTTCAGAAAAATACGCTTGGTAGATTTTTTGCCATTTTCAGTTTTTTATCCGCGTTAGACATAACTTTACAAATTAATTTCACTATGTACTATGAACATAATCTAAAATATTCACTTATAAAGTTATTGAGAATAGCTCTAATTTAAAACTATTCGTTTACGTCCTAAGATCACGTCCTTCAGTATAAAATCATTAAAAGTCGGTTATCGTCGCCTTAAGCAAAATTACCACCAACTTAAATTGTGCAAAGTGGAAACAACTAGAGCGTATGAAACGGCAAATTGACATAATAATAATAGGGTGTCAATTTGCTTAAGAGTCCATAATACCTCCCATAATACATTACTACACCGCTTAGTCGACACGTATTATATAATACTCGATTTAGTGAAATTGATATACTATTTATTTCTTAACCATAATAATTAAAAAAATAATATAGTTAAAATTCTGATGGATCACCAGTAGATTCCGTATGCATAAGCAATTTTTTATTATTATTATTGGACCCGTAGGATACAATACACAAACAAGAGTTTTGTTTTATTATTTTTAGTTTATTTAATTGATTTTTACCTGACTACAGTTAACGTTGGCCACCAGTTTGTAAATATTTAAGTTGTAATCTGTGGAAAATGTAGTGGGTAGTAGGTATATTTTTTTAGTTACTTACGTTTATTTTTAATATACTACTGTATGTTTTACCCTAATGAAATAAATAATTACCTCAAATGACTTAGCATGATTCTCCGTCATATCGAAAAAAATGTGTCATTAATTTTGAAATAAATATAATATAATGGTAAAGTTGAGGATTACTGTGAGGAATACTATGTTTGGCGGAAACACGATTCCATAAAATTTTCTCGACGGCAAAAAATTACAAAGTTACCTATAAACCGAACAATAAACTGCTAGTATTCAAAAAAATACTTAAAATTAGATAATTAAACTTTGCATTATAAATGAACTTACTATAAAGCAGATACTATGTTTTATTTTTAATTA
Organism: Tiliacea aurago; assembly: GCA_948098905.1. Lineage (NCBI taxonomy): Eukaryota > Metazoa > Arthropoda > Insecta > Lepidoptera > Noctuidae > Tiliacea > Tiliacea aurago. The sequence goes on from OX402578.1 coordinate 22,114,590, forward strand.
CCATTATTTTCACAGTAAAAAGAAATTACCCAAGCTAGCGGCGCTTTAGAGCCTTCTCCCTGCCACCCTGTCTCATTTGCTCGCATGACCGCGAGCAGCAGTGTGCGAGCGAGATAAAGAGTGAGGTGGCGCTGAGGTAACTTTCCTTCCTAACCTCTTAACAATTAACTTCAAAGATTTTTTTTTACCAGCCCACTGGTCGAAATTCGACCCCCTCTACTTACAATCTATAAAGTACTTACTAATTCTATGAGTACACTAATTCCATGCTATTAACAAGTACTTGCTAATTCCATGGTCAAGCTGTCCCTTCCGTCACCATCTATCTTCAAGTCATGAGGACCTGGTATTATGTGTGGGTGTGACAAACACACGGTAGTGTGTGTAATGAACACCACAGACATAAAAGGCTATGATAATAGGCACTGACAAGTAACTGGTGTTACGTCGGTTTCTCACACCCAGTGTTCGTTTACAATTACAATAATTTTATTAAATAATTATCGTTTATTTATTTTTATTAAGTATGTTATTTCACTCATCTATTTTTATTTTATTTATTTCCGTATGATCTTTCCGTGACATCACAGCGGGCCCTATCAGAATACCAGCGCTGCGACAATTATTTTTAAGTGCCGCAGCATCATGCTGAGATACGGGCTTTTTGGCCTCGTACAGGACTTTGTTTTTATTTTAATTTTGACTTTGTTTTATTTTTAGTTTTTGTTCTTTATGTTTCTACGAGTGTGTTTTTTTAATTTGTGATCGGTGCGAGTCCCAATAAATGCTTTTTCTTTCTTTCTTTCTTTAATGTTTTTTTACTAATTTAATTTATTTCTAATGCATATTTTATAAAAATATTAGCTTTCTGCACACCTCCTCCATATAAATTTTAACTATGCCTTTCATACTCCTCCGTCCATGAAATTTCGTACAAAGTTTTCGCTTCATTCAGCACTCTGTACATAATATTATATGTTTTAGTGTTCCTGGTATATTGTATTTAAGGTTTTTCAAAATAAATAATTTACTTCATTAAAAACCGGCCAAATGCGTGTCGGACCACGCACAATGAAGGGTTCAGTAGTTGAGAATTCGTGGTTGGATTTATCCCAAAAACAAACATATTATTGTAGTTGAAAAACATGTTCTCCGATACATCGATATACGTCACGGTCAATTCTCCAACTGCAAATTTAAGTTGGTCGACTATTACTCGTTAACTTGTACAGCCTACTTAGCTGTAATAGTTTTTATTTTAATTTCGTTATAATATACTATTGCCATGAATTATTTCAGATATCCAGAAACAACCGTTTAGCTGACAGGGGGCGGGAACACTTGACTTTAACAAAAAATAGCACTTTAAAGCTTAATATTATGCAAATGAATCCCTGAATCGGAAAATAGTTTTCACAAACCCACTATATATAAACGGCCTATTCAACGATATCCCACACCATGAGATAGACGAGAAAAAAAAATATAATCCCCACTTTACGTGCAAGGGAGGTACCCTAAAAGTACTAAGTCTCTGAGCTAACCTGGGGACAGACGGACAGACGAACAGACAGACGGAGATGGTGAAACTATAAGGGTTCCTTGTTAACTCGTCATTCATCATCATTTCAGCCGAAGACGTCCACTGCTGGACATAGGCCTCCTCCAAAAAGTGGGGCGATTTACCATAATCGCCACGCTTGGCAGGCGGGTTGGCGATCGCAGTATGGTTTTAAAAATGCATAGAGAACGCTGCTGCCCATTCTCTAGTAAGTCCCTTAGTCGCCTTTAACGACACCCACGGGAAGAAATGGGACCTTGTTGGCTATGGAACCCTGAACAGATAATTTCAAAGTATTTCCTTCCCCGACTGTACAATTTTAGTTATGGAAACTTCTTAATAACTTATCAACTATTCAAAAGCCAAACTTACATAATAATCACACTCACTAAACGAAAGGTATGCTTCAGGTAATTTACTAAGGCGTTCTCCACGAGTAGGCAAATATGAAAGCGATCGGGATACAATTCCAACGGTTTTAGTACGAAGTCACGTCCCAACTAAGATTTACGTCTGTTATCCGAATGAATCGAGCCCTAAAATAAATAAAGCCCCTATAAAATCCTTTTTAGGGTTCCGCGTAGTCTGAAAGAAATAAATTACATTTACATGCGGTCAACATGACGCAAAAAAAAAAGAAAAACAAAAAAAGAACACGTTTGGCGAGAATATGCGTCACGTCCACGCTAAACGGCCATCACTTAGCATAATGCTGTGACACTAAGCCATATTTGGTAGTAATAGCTGTCTTTATAGTGAAATGTGTATTCGTTTTTTTCATTTACGTCAATTACTTAAAACTAGTCATTACACTAGACATTCTATAAAAGTGAAAAAACGATTAAATGGGAAAAACACTTAGTGCATAAGATTTTCTTTACCAAATGTTAAAAGTAGTAATTATGAGATAGTATTGAACCAAGGGCTATTCTTGGAGTTTCCCTACGTGATCGAATCAGAAATGAAGAGATCCGCAGGCGATCCAAGGTATCCGACATAGCCCGAAGAATTGCTAAACTTAAATGGCAGTGGGCAGGGCACATTGCTCGCAGAACTGATGGCCGATGGGGCCGAAAGGTTCTGGAGTGGCGACCGCGTACCGGAAGACGTAGCGTTGGAAGGCTTCCTACAAGGTGGACCGATGATCTTGTTAAGGCCGCAGGTATCCGCTGGATGCGGGAAGCACAGAACCGGTCGAAGTGGCGGTGCTGGGCCCTATGCCCAGCACTGGACGTCTTTCGGCTGAAATGATGATGATAATTGAATCAAGAGAAACTAGAATTAGTCGATAAAACTGTTCTCCTGGGGATCACGCTCGACTCAAGGCTTCAATGGGGTCCTCATATAACATCCCTTGCAAGATGGCTAAGTTCAGCAGCTTATGTTGTGAGAAAAATCCGTCAATTTACTGATGTAGATATCGCGAGGCTAGTCTATTTTAGTAATTTTCATAGTATTGTGTCATACGGTATTTTACTATGGGGACGGACATCGAGTATATTTTCATTCTGCAGAAAAGAGCCATCAGAAACATATATGGCCTCCGCAGGCGCGACTCTCTAAGGGAACTGTTCAAAGATGTTAACCAGGATGGTACCTTGTCAATATATCTATGAAAACATCATGTACGTTAGGAAAAATCTACATCTTTTTAGTGAAAGAGGCGAAAGACACAATTTATAGGACTAGAAATAGGGACCAATTAGTTCAACCAGGTTTCAGGCTGGCTAAAGTAGACTCATCTTTGACAGTTGTTACGGGTCGTCAGAAACCCGAAAGTCTGACAACCAGTCTTACCAAGGGATATCGTCTTATCCTCTCCATTGACCTGATTCAGGTCGATTTATGGCGCAAAACGTCAGATGTGACAGATAGACGTTTCCCGCCAAAAATGGCTGAAAATGAAGAGGTTATCCAGTAACTGGGTTGTGGAGGTCAGATAGGCAGTCACTCCATGTAAAATATTGGTATTCAGCTGCATCCGGTTAGACTGGAAGCTGACTCCAAAAGGGGAAAGGCTAGACCGATGATGATTCTATAAAACATTATTTTTCCACCAGTTGGTTGATTTTCGTATTTTCTCACTGAACATACATTATGTCAAATTATTCTCATAGACCCCAGGCTGATAAAATTTTCGTTTTTCCTAATTCTGTTAATACTCTTATTAGTGTTTAGGTCGGTTTCCCCCTTAGGGGAAAGAACCGTGCCCCTCGTTACCGCCCAGTTCTGTAGGGCTCGTCCCAGACTGGTCACCCTTCCACCGACTATAATGAATTCCCATGAACTATTTCTCCTTGTCCTGGCTCTAAAGAAAGAATGAACATTGATCACAATGGTTGCTCACTACGTGTTAGTAATTTTCAGTCCATCAATACAATCTGTGTTTCCAAAGATGTGTTAAAGATTTTTTTAAGCATCAAACCTCAATCTACTTTTAACAAGCTTAGCATATTCTCTTGAAACGTTGATTCATTGGCCCACTTATAATCTAATCCACTTATCGGGAAAGCGGGAAAAAACATATATTTCAGATAAAAATGACATATCGGCAACATTGAAATACGGAGCTAGAAGCTATAAAGTAGATTGCTCCGATCAATTGAATTTGAGTCATCGAGTATTGTAGCCTTTCTTCTAAAATTAGTGGATCGATAACCCGTATATTGAATCGTTAACCCTTTTACTCATACAATGTAGTACATTTTTGATGGGTTACATCTATGCTCCATTTGAAATAAGATTTGACATTTAAATAAACCTTTTTTAGAGTCCGTTCAACCGATTCTGACTTCTATTGCGTTGGTGGCATGAAATAAAGCTGCTGTCATAAACAGTTGGTATTGGAACCACGTTTTTTAAACTCGCAACCCTGGCAGGCATTGGCCCTAATGAGCCCCGTCAGTTGCTGCTGACAACTCTTTGAGGCGCGCGTGGAATACCACGCGCCGTCGACCCGGGCCTGATCCTTATCGGACGGTGAGCTACCCATCGCTCACCGTCCGCAAGCCCGCGCCTACGGTGGCCGGAAATCGGCTTGCGACTCCCGACGCCCGGAGCGTCTCCTGCGGCGACAAGGGGCGTGAGGGCGTGAACCTTTCTCTCCCTCACGCGTTCCGCCTCCTCCTTCGCAAGCATTACTGCTTCGCAGAAGGAGGTGACGGCCTCCCATGCACTCTCGCTCCGAACTATGGCCCGAACCAGGGCGGTGCTCCACCCAAGCCGGGCAGACCTCCACCGTTTGCTCCACCGTGTCCTCCGGGCGATCCACACAGTGGTGACACCCGGCGTTTCCTCCCGGTTTATCCTGAACAAGAACCTCCCGAAACAACCATGTCCGGTGAGGACCTGCGTCAGGCGGAAGGTGAGGACGCCGTGGCCCCTCTCTAGCCACTCCTCAAAGAGGGGACTTATCACCACAATTGTGGCGTGCCCAGCGCTGGGTTGCGACAGCCGCCATGAGATCCCGCCGGAGCTCTGTCCGCTGTGCCGTGATTTCTCGTGGCAGCGGAGTTTCACCCCAGCGTTTCGCCTCCTCGCGCCACTCCCAGATGTGCGCAAGGACTTTTGGCTCCAGATCCCATGGCGGTAGTCCGGCAAGGAGGCCCGCCGCCTCACGGGAGACCGCGTGGTAACCCCGTACCAGCCTGATGGCCATGACCCTTTGGGACGCGTTCAAGTGGCGGGCTGGTCGCAGCCTTAAGGAACGCGCCCACACCGGTGCCCCGTAAAGGGCCATGGACCGCACGATCCCCGAGTAGTGCCTCCGGCAGGAGGCGGTTGGACCCCCTAGATTGGGCAGGAGCCGCTTTAAGGCAGCCCCGGCCCGCTCCAGTTTGGGAGCCAAACGTCGAAAATGCTCCACGAAGTTCCAACGGCTGGCCATTCATATGCCTACGGAATAAAAGTCAAAATCGGTTGAACGGACTGTAAAAAAGTTTATTTAAATTACTAATCTTATTTCAAATGGAGTGTAGGTATTCTTTCCTCTTGCTTTCTTTGGGAGTGATTTCGTGAAACGGGACGGAAGTGTGTAACTGAGGGCCTAGACAAATGGCATTCGATTCGGAGCGATTCTATTTCTACAATCGCTATCGTTATTTGACTTTTTGACAAGCGTTATCGCTAGTTTTCGATTCGAATTCCTTCATACGAATCGAAAACTAGCGATAACGCTTGTCAAAAAGTGCCACCTGGCTACGCATCTCTATGGAAGTTATCGTTCGACGCTGTTGATTCGTATCATGGAATCTTGCTTTCTTTGGGAGTGATTAGATGAAAAGGGACGGAAGTGTGTAACTGAGGGCCTAGGAAAATGGCGTTCGATTCGGAGCAATTCTATTTCTAGAATCGCTATTGTTATTTAAATTTTTTACAAGCGTTATCGCTAGTTTTCGATTCTAAAACCTTCATACGAATCGAAAACTTGCGATAACGCTTGTCAAAATGTGCCACTTGGCTACGCAACTCTATGGAAGTTATCGTTCGACGCTGTCGATTCGTTTCATGGAATCGAATGATGTTAACATTGTCTAGCTATCTTCTATTCGATAACCTATGATCACGTGACATTTCGATGGCTTATGTCAACCCCATACATTTTGTGGCTTTTTAGGGTTCCGTACCCAAAGGGTAAAACGGGAACCCTATTACTAAGGTTCCGCCGTCTGTCTGTCTGTCTGTCTGTTTGTCCGTCTGTCACCAGGCTGTATCTCATGAACCGTGATAGCTAGACAGTTGAAACTTTCACAGATGATAATAATAATAAAATATTTATTTTCTGCTGCCCATTCTCTAGTAAGTCCCTTAGTCGCCTTTTACGAACTGAGCAGACAAATTCAATGATAAATGATTTTATTTTTGTATGTAGGTTTGTACAAACACTTTTACACGTCAATCATAGTTTAAAAACTAGATGAGGTCGGCGTTTCCTATCTGACTACTCTGAGAAGAAAGGCCGAAACAAACTCAGAGGTTGTGACCTCTGAGTTTGTTTCGGCCTTTTAAAGTCCAGACATAATCTTGGTCAGATCATGTAAAGACCATGTAGATTGGTGTCTGAAATGGTCTTTATATATACTGCGAAATCATTCAGATTATAGGCATGAAGAGCAGGGTGTAAAGTTCACTCATCCTCCATTGAAAAGGGAGGATCCTACAGGAGAAATAAAGTTCTTTAAACCCAAATATACCTACGATTATAGGCGTCAAAAAAAAAAATTACGAAGATTTTTATTGAAGCCGATTATCGAAAGTAACATTCTAGTAGGCTGTCTTGACTTCTGTACGTAAATTAGTATTTTATAAGCAGGCGCAGTAGTGGTCCAGTGGTTATGGCCCCGACTTACAAGTCGTAGTTCATGGGTTCGAATCGAGACAGGCGCTTTATTACACGACTGCCCAAAAAAAGGAGTGTTATTGTGTAAGTGAATGTTGGGTGTGTGGAAGTGGAAGCAAAAGAAGCATGAAAGTAGAATAAAAGCTGTGGAGATGCGTTCCTTGCGAAGCATGTCTGGCGTGACTATGAATGATAGGCTGAAAAATGAGGTGATAAGGCAACGGTGCAGTTTAAAAGAAGATGTAGTGACAAAGATTGAAAAGAGTATGCTTAGATGTTTTGGTCATGTGGTGAGGATGAGTGAAAGGCGACTAACAAAAGGTATTTATAAAGCAGAGGTGAGTGGAAACGCCGGGAGGGGACGCCCTAGAAAGACATAATAGTGACCAAATTGGTGATGTTGTTCAGAAAGGTCAGGTGCGTAGTACTCGCAATCGGCGTGCGTATACGACGCTAGTCATACGACTAGATGTATGAACGTAGGCGAAGCAAAATGAGTATGTAAGGAGCGTAGCAAGTGGCGTTCTATAGTTTCTGCCTACCCCCATGGGAAGAAGGCGTGAGTTTATGTATGTATGTATGTAATTTCGTGACCACTGCTCTCAAAACAGTGAAGGAAAACGTCGTGAGGAAACCGGCATGTCCTAGAACCTAGGCCCGCGTAGTTGATTGCCCACTTCCTCTTAAAGAGAGGAGGCCTGTGCCCCAGCAGTGGGAACATTGTAGGCTGATTATGGAATAATTTTAAAGCGATAAACATCCTCGACGAAGCAAACTCATAGTCATTTTCACCACACCTTCATAAAATGATATATCCTCGGCGAAGCATTAGGTTCTACCCTTATCCCATATATAATCCATGAGAACAATATTCGTTAACTCACGCTTGACAACTCATGGACAGAGCGATACATATATCTCTGGACAAAGCGTTATTATGTCCATTGAATATGGGATCCGATAACGATATCATATTTCAGTGCGCAGAGGCACTAGGGTTAGCTTCGGATAAACTCGTAAAATGTTGATCGACGCAGTTGAGTCGAGTGCTTCGACGAAAATATCATAGTGTCGATAAATGTTTGATAAGGTTGCCTTTTTGGTGATAATTCGGGCGTGCAGACACATAAAAAATGTAAAGGATTTTTTAGCTTGCGTGTTTGGTTGAGTAAGCAGGTTTAGCATTATCATCATCATTTCAGCCGAAAGACGTCCACTGCTGGACATAATGCCTCCTCCAAGAGGATGGAGGGTTGCCATAATCGCTACGCTTGGCAGGCGGGTTGGCGATCGCAGTATGGTGTTAAAATGCATAGAGAACGCTGCTGCCCATTATCTAGTAAGTCTCTTAGTCGCATTTTACGACACCCACGGGACGAAATAGGATGGTGCTATTATTTACGTCCGGCACCACACGGAACAGTAAGCAGGTTCAGGCGTATTAAAATTAATTGACACGCACTTACCTACAATGACGTTTTATTGTTATTTTAAAGTAGGTACAAGATATTTAAATTCTCATTTACTAACATAACGATTCTAATTGTTGTTTTCAAAATGTCAAAAATCATTCAATGATAAAATGCAACAAGCGGGTAGGGTTACCATACATTCTTAAAGCAGCATGGTAATATACTACAAAATCATTCAGATTATAGAGGCATGAAGAACAGGGTGTAATAAAGTTCACTCATCCTCCATTGAAAAGGGAGGATCCTCCGATTAGACGGGTTTTGTGTCTAGTACTGCCCAACGATTTATATCGGGAAGTTGTATATAAGGTTTATCTATTCATACACGAAATCTCTTAAGGGGTCATTGTAATCATCATTATGAACAACTTTTACTGTGGGACCAAAATTCCTAAAAAATCAGCTGTTCCCTATATTTATGTTCTCACAACTCGTCAAAATGTAGGGACAGCTGATTTTTTTTCGCGATCTCAGGTTTGTTCTCATAGTAAAAGTTGTTCATAATGATGAGTACAATGACCCCTTAAGAGATTTCGTGTATGAGTATATACACCTTATATTATATTAATAAGCTAGTCGCGTGGTAAACTCTGCTTGCGCGATGCAGGATTTTTGTGATGCCGCGATTTTGATTGATCGTGTGATACGCAATTAGGGTGCATGCTAATTTTGGACAAAAACTACAGCGTTGAAACACGTCTCGCAAAAAAATAAGGGTTAATAGAATACATATTCTTAACGTAACTTACTCAGTTAGCTGTAATTTTTTCCTAAAGTTATGTAAAATAAAGCTGCATACATACCTGCCGATACTGATGAAGCACATGTGCATGATGCTCGCAGAACACGCGAGTACGTCGCACGTGACGTAGACATTACACCACACCACACCCAGCGGCCAATACCCTGAGAGGAAATAGATTTTTTTTAACCGACTAAAGTTGTAGATGGGGGCATGGCAATAAAGAGATATGGGTGTAAAAAGAAGTAGTAATGTTTTAGTCTTGACACAGATAAGCAAAAGTTTAAAACTATAATTATTACTATCAACCTGCTTATTGCGCGGTTAATAGGAAATAATTTTAAAAAAAACTTGACTGCAAAAACACATAAGTACCTAACTGAAAAGAGAAAAACTTTATTGTTTTGTCCCCTTGTCTTAGAAAAAACAAAGTTCAATAGATAATAAAGCTGGTTTTTCTCTTTTCAGTAACACAGCGTGCCGCTACAGTGGCCACATTAATTTGAAACACTGGTAGGGCTAGTGGCCAGTAATCATGTATATATTTTACTGATTTTTTTTTTTTTTTAAGATAAGGAAGAACATCGTAAGCGACATAATGTAGGTATTTCACTTTTTCAATAAATAAAATCAATAAAGTAATCAATAAAAAACCTCTCCTGTAAATTTTAATTTATGTCGCTTACGATGTTCTTCCTTTTCAGGCTCAATATTAAGATAAATAAAAAATAAAAACAAAGAAACTAAATAATAAAGCTCTCTTTTTCTTTCAATTCGCCTGCTTCTTGCACGTTATTTGTTTTAATTTCATTGATTCGATGGCTAATTACCTATGTGCTACAGTTATTTAAGTCAAATTCCTCCAAGATGCTATTTTAGAAAATTGTAAATAAATCAATAAATAATAATATTTAATGAAATTATAATATTTTCATAAAACGTAAAGGCGAAACTGTACGAGTATGTACGTGTGTTAAATTAATGTCGCCACTGTAGCAGCACGCTGTATGATTTTGCAGTCAGGATTTTCAGTCAGAATTTCTATAGGAGTGATTTCTGTGGGAGTGATTTCGGTGAAAAAGGACGGAAGTGTGTAACCGAAAGTGACAGCTTGAGCATGGAATAAGTTAGTACCTAGTTTTTAATAGCATGGAATTAGTGAGTACTTTATAATAGCATGGAATTAGTGTACACATAGCATCAGTAAGTACTATATAGTTTGTAAGTAGAGGGGGTCATTTCTGTCGATGCCCAGTTGCTTATCACCAAGGTGAGATGTTACATGTTAAATATACACTGTAAAATTTTGATCGTTTTAATCCCGTGGAGGGTCGATCTGATGCATGAAACACTATTGATTTTTAAAGATAAAATTAAAAAAATAAATTACTTTTTCTTTTAAACTCGAATGTATTCTCGTATTAGTGAAAAACCAATGCAAACCATTTATAGGTACCACTCGAAACTCATTTCATACTATACGATGTGTGTGTGTGTGTGGTAGATAACATTCAAAGTGAACAACACTTACGAACCATTTCACAAAGGACGCGTACGCGCAGTCCTCGTGGACTTACAAAAATTTGCTAATGCTAACCAAGCTCCGCCCCCAAACACCATTTAATTGGAAATGCACCCCTGCCACCCGCACCCCGCGATCAAAATTTAACCGTGTAATAGTACGTGCAAAGTACTACCGATTGTTGTTATGAAAATTGAAATTATTTATTTGAGCAAGATATATTGTGACATTTTTTTGCAAAATTTTCCTGCAGCTTTGCATGAACACTTCTTTGTAGCACATTTTGTTTTGCAATTACACCTTTTATAACCCTGGTCTCCTGAAAGCGACTGTTCATTTGCAAGCTCTCGTAAGCTTTTTTTTCTGGTGATATATTTTCGATATCAATCGATATCAAATCGAATATTACGCAACACCTAACATTACCCAGCCAGAGTTGGGTAGACCTAGGTGAGTATGGGTAAACCCCGAATTAAAAATTATTTTACTTATTATTCGGACTTTACCCAAGAAGCTTGGGTAATACTAAGTCAACCCGGGTAAACCTAGGTTTGCTCCATCTTCTAGCATTACCCCTAACATATACATCATATGCGACTACTGTAAGGCTCGCTCGTTTTTATACTTAGCATTCGTCTCGTTAGGTAGGTAACTACATTTTCATATCGCAAAATATTTGCGGCCCAACATCCAAAATTGGATTTCAAGACGGCAGTCATATTTTCTTGACTCCTCGATGATTTCCTACAAATTTCCACACAACTATGAGCAGAAGATTGCTTCCTGCTGACAAATATGAGAAATTCAAAGGAACGGGGACTGGGAATAAAATTTTATGCCCCCTGTTGTGTGATATACGGTGCGTGCCAGTAGAAACCAGGTGAAATATTTATCTTTTAAAGCTCAACATTAAAAAATAAAACTGGCCAAGGGCGTACGTGCGCCGGACTACGCACAATGAAGGTTCCGTAGTTGGGATGAATTTATCCAAGAACTAACTTGACATTGTGGTTGTTGTTCAACCATGAACAAAACATGTTCTCTTATACATTCCAACATATAATACAACAACATACATCCTAATCTTACACACAGTATATGATTTTAAATGTTTGTAAACGCACTCACAATAGGTACAGGAGAAAGTCCTAGTTTGGAGCAAAGTTAAAAAAAAAGCAACTGGAGATGTAAGTTTGTACGCACAATAATGAGAGATATACTTACCATGTTATTTTAAGCCACAGAGATATACTTGCCATATTTTTCCTGTAATTTATTAGTACAGAACAATTTTCTATATTTAATTCAAAAATGTAGGCTCAGTAATTTCGGAGATAAGGGGGGGGGTACATTTTCTTAAATAACTTTAAAACTTTATATTTAAAAATTATCAAAAATAAATTGAGACTCTCATACCCTTTCATTTAATGTGACGCACGGTACAGTTCGTAAAACTTTTTTATTTTCTTAGTGTCCCCCAAAAGTGACTCTATAATCAAAATACATTTATTTACGTTGCACATGCGTGTTTGGGTCACAGAAATTAATATTTATACCAAATTTCAACATAATCAATCTATTAGATTCGGAGCAAATTGGCTGTGACAGACGGACAGACGAGACAGACAGACAGACACGAGTGATCCTATATGGGTTCCGTTTTTTTATTCGGACTTACGGAACCGTAATTTCTTAAATATTTTCCGTCTCTGTAGTATGTATTAATTTATGAAAGGTATTTGAATCATTTCTCCTGTCAGTACCGTGTACGGTGAATGTTGGTATTAATTTATATCAGTTAAAGAATCTCCAAGTTAATGTAATAAGTAATTACTTATTACATTCTTTCGGAGATTCTCAAACACCAAATAAAGAGTTTCTCATTACTTGTATGTAATTACATACGAGTACATGTAATAAGAACCTCTTAATTTGGTGTTTGAGTCTATTAATGAATATTCAATAGCGATAAAGTGTGTGTATGATACTTATGTGGCATTCCGTCACAGTTTTATGTAAAGGAGTTTTTATAACTAGTTCTGACATCTAATCTATCAAAAAAAAAAATAAGAATATTTCCATTTTTCATTTTCTCAAATAATAAAAGGGTGATTTTCAGTTATTGCCACAATTTAATCAACAAGGAACCCCTACCCCCTTATTACAAAACAAGGTTTATCTTCAGACAAAGGTTTAAAACATGGAGCCATTATTGAATTTCGAACTTCATTCCGACTGTAGTAAAGTTCATAAACACAAAACTGACAATTTAGTACCGAACTAAGTTTTCAGTTTTGTATACTTAAAGAACGGTATTTCAATCACTGTTACGTTCTTATTACAAAAACTGGCTCCATGGTTTTTAAGCCATGTCAAAATATAAATCTTGTTTTGTAATAAAGCGGTTATAGTTTCGCCATGTCTGTCTGTCTGTCTGTCCGCAGCATAATTTGGCATGGGTACACATATTAATCACGCCGACAAAGTCGTAAAACAAAATCTTGTTTTTTTTAAATTTTTATTGTACCTCAATTACACGTAAAGTGGGGATGATATTTTTTTTATATATTGGTTTTTCAAGATCATTTTTTGATTTCGGGATCCGATTGCGTAATATTAAGCTAATTTTTGTTAGCGTCAATTGTCCCCCCCCCCTGCCAGCTAAATGGTTTGTTTCAGGATGTGTGAAAAAATTCATAGCAGTACCTAGTCTATATAACGACATTGAAAAGAAAACTATCACAGCTAAGTAGGCTCTATAAGTGAACGAGTAATAGTCCTTACATTTGCAGTTGGAGAATTGACCGTGACGTATAACATGTTTTTCAACTACAATGTTAAGTTTGTTTTTTGGATAAATTCATCCCAACTACGGAACCCTTCAAAGTTTTTTTAACCCTTCATAGATCTTATATTATGACAAGTTAGAATGCTCGCCTTTCAACAGCCCCGTGTGTCACAACAGTTTAGATAGCCTTATTCGAAAGCGTTCACACAATTGGTTGAACTTCCTTTCGTACAAGGCTTGCGTAGTTGAAAATAGGTACAATTTGTAAGGCTCTGTCTGGTACACGTTGCATGACAGATGTGGACTATCTGGGAAAATGGATAGTCTGTGAGCAGTAATAGGTACAATACGTTACAGTTTTCATGCAATTTTCTGGTGCCCCTTGTGAGTCGTTTTAGAGGAATTGTTTGCGAATTTTTTAAGGTTAGAGATGATCAATGGCAGCGATTCTACTACTTACATTTAGAAATAATAGGAGATTGAAGTAGGTAGTAGTGAAGTAGGCTTTTAGGGTTCCGTACGTTTGAATGAAAAAACGGAACCCTTATAGGATAGTCGTCCTATAAGGGTTCCATTTTTTTCGTGGTGTGATAGACGGATAGACAGATAGACAGACACACGAGTGCGTGTATCTCTCTGTCCGCACAGCCGCATAGCCGATTTAGGAAAACCTATAAGAAGTCTATGGACTTAAAATAATATGGTAAATCACTCAATATTGTGCGTACAAACTTACATTTGCAGTTGGAATGTATGGGGAACAAGTTTTTCAAATATAATGTTAAGTTTGTTCTTGGGATAAATTCATTCCAACTACGGAACTCTTCATTGTGCGTGATCCAACACGCACTTTGCCGGTTTTTTTGATAATTTCTTGTAGGGTGGGAATATTTATAATAAAATCATGAGAGTTATTCAGGTTCTCTTGTCACAAATTACATTCTTATTGAATAATTTGAAAGGTGTATGTAATTCTTAGTACCCTACCTACATAAGAATTTCATGCACCTTTATTTTTTTTTTCAATTGTAAAAAAATATCAATGTAAATTATGTGTTATGGCAACGGTGCAGTTTAAAAGCAGATGTAGTGACAAAAATTTAAAGGAGTATGCTTAGATGTGCGTGGGTGTATGAACATATGAGAAGCAAAAGGAGTATGTAAGGAGCGAAGCATTTGGCGTTCTATAGTTTCTGCCAACCCCCATAGGAAGAAGGAGTGAGTTTATTTTTAATTATGACATTAATAAACTTACCTAAAAATCCAGGAATCGCCCCCATGGGCATTACAAACAAGCTGACCAATAAATCAGCAATGGCCAGCGACAGAAGAAAATAATTTGTAACGTTCTGTAGTCTTTTATCTAAACACACTGCTAAACACACCAATATATTACCCACACCACCAGCTATTATAAATACTATCACAAATAGAAAACTCCAATCGTAACCCACTTTATCCACCACTTTTTCGGTCATATTCCTAAAGTCATAACTACATTGAAAAGTTTCCACTACACCTAACACTGATGATTCATTCAAAGCGTCAATGTACAACGTCCGGTTTCGAGTTTCCGTGTAACAGAATAGGGTGTCCAAATCGCAGAATAAACTTGGTAATCTGAGCCAAAGATTCTTGAGTGCACTCTCGAAGATTATGGTCACCATGTTCAGCTTGAGGTAAGGACTGCACAAAGTGTTGTTGCCACCAACATTTGTAGTATTACACGAAGTGCACGTATACGAGGTTTCATTTTGAATATCTATATTTAGTTCACAAGTGTAGTTGATAGTGTTGTCATCAGCGGTACAGTCGAGACCGGAGAAGGAATCGCCGCAACCTTGACCGTGAATTAAATGGCATTGGAATTCTTGAAACGCTGTGTCCAGGAATGTGAGATTATTCATGTCAAAGACCATGCTAGGTCACATGTTGTACTCCGTCTTTGATGGTCATCCTTGCGGAATCTGAAACAAAAGAATACGTTATTTAATCTCCAATTGTTTAACTTAATTATTAAGAAGAAGATATATGCCAGTGACCTTGAGTGGTTAGCTTGCGTGTTCTGTACTGAGCTCACACAACGCGTCGTACGTTCAGCCAGAACTCGCCCATCAAGGAGCGCTGTCCCCAATTTGACGCAATATTATACACAAAACAAAAGGTATTTTAATAAAACGCGTATACTAAAAGATCAATAATTAAATATTCTTTAAATTGGCGAAGGTTTCAGAAAAATACGCTTGGTAGATTTTGCGCCATTCTCAGTTTTTTATCCGCGTTAGACATAACTTTACAAATTAATTTCACTATGTAATATAAACAAAATCTAAATTATTGACATATTAAGTTATTGAGAAAATGCTCTAAATTATCATATATTTTTTCAAATCATTAACACTACTTGTTTAGACGTGATCTTCAGTTTAAAGTCATTAAAAGTCGGTTATCGTCACCTTAACTTTTTGATTTGGCAGAATATTAATTCCAGCCAAAAGTCACTTTTAATAACTTTTCCCATACTATTTAATATGTACATATTTCTTTTGTTTTTTGGGTGTTATAGGCTAAAATTTTACAAACACAGGCTACAAAAAAAAAAACGTTTTCGATAAAATATTTTCCTTCCTTTCTTTTCTTTTTATACTTTTGCTCTTTGCTTTGAATTGTTGGCTAAAATCATTTTCGGAAGTAGGTATTTAACAATATTCTATTGTTCTTTACCCTCGTCCAAAAGAACAAAAGAAGGTAAAACCAAGAAGGTCATAATTTCCTTCGTATAAAATCTTTGGTGCCAGAATATTTGATTTTGTTCCCTATCTTGTATCAATCTTCCCGCACTGGGCCCACGTGGTAGATTACAGCCCACTCCCTCTCGAAGATAGGAGGTCTGTGTACCAACGTGGGCTGATTATGCTTATGCTTCTTTGCAACGAAGTTTAAAATAAGTAGAAATGACAAATAGACGCTGATATAAATGGGTGTTTAATTAACTAATGATTAATTATTCCGAGCAAGTTACAGTCAGTCTGAGAGCATTAATTAAACTGTTTAATGATCATAAATTCAAGCTTCATTTTGCCCTTAGTAACTATTATTCAACGCGTAATTTCCGAGTTGCTGACAAGTTAATAGACCTCTGGTTAAAGTATGGACTGGTAAGAAATAGGTCGTGTCATTGTCACCCGTTGGTATAGGCACGTGTGAAAATAATGGTGAATTACAGAATTATTCAATAATTATAGTAGTTTTGAATTTTCAGATTTTTTATAAAGTTTTGCTGGTAACACGCTGACAAATTGTCAGTGTGATAACGCGCTTAGCAAACGGAAGAAAAGAACTCATACGACTAACTCATATGACAGGTCCATCACAATCACTTTAGTACCTATAGTCATGCTTATGAGCGTTTACACCTTACAGCATTTCATACAAACAAAGTTTCATTAAAATCGGTTCAGTCATTTCGAAAAACAAGGGCTTGAAAGTTTGTATGAAATGCCGTAAGGTGTAAACGCTCTTAAAACAAGAACTATTCATACATAATATTATAATAGCACATATACACATACACCGCTCTGCTTCAAAGCAGACTAAAGTGCACTTGATTCCGCGTATTAACGTGGAGATGCGGGAGTTATCAAGAAGTGCTGTACAGGTAAGGTAGGCCTCTATGATAATGTGGAGTGGTTTGATGCGGTTTTGTTTTAATGGAACTCAACCAAGTTAGTACTGTTTAGGATATTTATATAATATGGTATAATATGTACAGTATTTATTTAAAAATATGTTAAGCAGTTCAAAGTTAATTTTTACCTTATTATTTTCCGACTAATCGTAGATAATAATTATTTTTCATACTGTCATTTTCATTGAAAATGTCAATGACGCTACCAATATTTTGAATGAAAATGACAATTCAAAATGGTGACAAGCGATCTATATTTAGGAAGGGATTCTTTTTTTAAATTGCTTAATATTGTAGCTCCTTGACCGTAGGATTTCCAAAGGCTGTTAAGGATCGGCAGGTTTACGACATCTTTACATAATTATTGTAAAACTAAGTCCACCGCTGCGTCTGTCTGTCTGAACGAAACTCAAAAACTACTTAACGGATTTTCAAACGGTTTCCACCAATGAACGGAATAATTTATGAGGAAGGTGTAGGTGTATAATTCATTAAGGTTTTGCATCAATTAGCTGAAATATGACGATTATTGTTGAAAATGTCAGAAAAAATCATGCTGACATGCTTTACTGGTATTAGCCGCGTAAACCATACGAGGTACATCAAATGTAAGTTGTACAGACTTGTACATCCTAAAAAGTTCAACAAAAAAGTTATCGATAGTATATGTCTGTCATCAAAGGACAAAATTAAAATCAAAATCAAAAGTAATTTATTCAAACTAGGCTGAGAATCAGCACTTTTCGAACGTCAAAAATTACATGAGACAGTCCCCCAAAAACGCCCACCCTTCACCACTTCCTAGTGCTTTAGCTGGGAAGAAGAAGTGGCGCAACAAACTCCCCAGCAGCACAGCTGTCTGTTCGCATAAAAAACTTGAAGATATACAATACAATATAAAATAATTTGCATTACGCAACACAAAACATTAAATTAAATCACAACCCACAATAATCGTTTTTATGTTTCAGAATTTAATAAAAATTAATTGTTTTTTCCGAAGATATTTTAGCCGGTATTATATTATTATTTATCCAATAAAATATATTTTTAAATTGGACATTTAATTTAGATTAAAATATGCCTTACATCATACCACTCAAATAAATACTTTAAAAGATATCACAGATTGAAAGTTACACGTAACAAAATAATTATGGCTGACGCCGACGGGCGCAATGCGATTGCTTCATTTCCTTTTAATCCCGGTAGTACATTCCCATGGGATATTTTCCGACGTATACGCGGGTGAAGCCGCGGGCAAAAGCTAGTTAGTTAATAAAGTGAGGATCCGTTAGATTTTTTTAAAGTACTTTTTCTATGATTTTGGAATTTCAAAGGACCAGAGGTTAGTGGACAAACTATACGATGTCACTGTTTTTACGAGGTACGAGTTGATGAAGGAAGGTCTGTTGGCCTGCTTATTTTTTCCGAATCGCAAACCCCAATAATTTGACCAAAGATAACCTACCTTATACCTTTACAGATGAATTTTACTCACAAAAGTTATTTATTACCTACGAAAATAACTACAGTCCTTGTAGCCAAAACGTATAATTTGTTTCACATCCAGCATATTCAGATAACAGTAGATCGTTACGTGTGAGTGGCAAGCCAGTCACAGTTTATCGCAGAACATTCCATTTCATTCTGAGATAAATTTTATTACTACGGACCCAATTCGAAGGGTTGTAACGTCAAAGTTGAGGACTATCTACTCGGAAATAGGTGTGCTTGAAGAACCTGTCACAATTTAGACTCTCAAACGAGAACAAGGAGCAAAGTGGTGTGGATGCGTTGGACTTTGATTTAGTGCTCATAAACACGAGTGGCTTGCGTCAAGGAAGAGGTATCGCGGCCTTTGACTCATCGGCGGCTGCCGTTGACGCGTGCCGCTCGTGTGCTCGTGCATGAGCACATACAGGAACGATTTCGTCAAATTAGCCAATTAATGTTCACTGCTAAATAAGGGAAAAAGGTAGATTTACAATAGCTACTGGTGGCCGTGGCATATTGTAAATGAGGATTGACATACTTAATTATGAACAAATTCAAACAATGCTGCTGGCGCAGGTGTTGTGAGGGTAGGGTAGATCTATAATCAAAGACGAAATAAAATAAAATAGTTGCAGATTTTTTATTGAAAAGTTAAGGCTCTAAGGAGTATATGGGACTACCGTGTGGTGCCGGACGTAAAGAATACCACCATCCCATTTCTTCCCGTGGGTGTCGTAAAAAGCGACTAAGGGACTTACTAGAGAATGGGCTGCAGTGTTCTCTATGCATTTTTAAAACAATACTGCAATCGCCAACCCGCCTGCCAAGCGTGGCGATTATGGCAAACCCCCCCCCCCCCTTTTGAGAGAGGCCTATGTCCAGCAATGGACGTCTTTCGGCTGAAATGATGAATGACACTCCTAGCGATTCAGGGAATTATTAATATTTAATGCGCTAAAAGTTATGGAATAACATCATTGACTGGAGAAATTAATCTAATTCATTAAAGCTCCTTATTGTTTTAAACCACACCCCCACACAAAGACAAAATACATTACCTACAGCACGGTTGGCGCAGTTAGTTAAGCGATTGACTGCTGCGCTGCGTGTCGGGGGTTCGATTCCCACACAGAACAAATATTTGTATGACCTACAAGTAGTTGTTCCGGGTCTGGCTGTTTGTGTATTTGAATTTAAATGTTTGTAAACGCACCCACAATACAGGAGAAATTCCTAGTGTGGGGCAACGTTTAAAAAAAAAAAAAAAAGAACCTGTTTCTGAAAATAAACTATGCCGCATTTTTCACCTGTAGACTGAACTAAGGCAATATCGCTACAAACTACACGTCTTTAGCACTTAATACACAAGTGTAGCAAGCTGCACTGAGTGCTAATGGGAACGCTTTGTGTTCCATTCACTGTGTCCGTTCCTCTCTAGTGTACAATCACCCTTAGAACACGTTCAGCGCTCGGAGGCGTCTTAGTTAATACAATGTTCTTGAAAGTGTGATTTAAGTGAGTAGAGTGTTAAGCCGACCTGGCTTAAACTATAGCGTGGCTTTAATGTTTGGAATGCATTATTAAGAGTTGTTTGTATACTAACATCCCACTTTATCCCCGACTGATCGACACTTCACATGACCAGAGGGCTGGCTCGTTCTTTCTTAATTAGCATCGCCGTTCAACGTGGCAATGCTGACAGTGTTCTGGGCAAGTTTCCAGATGACAGCGATGCGGAGGAGTATTACGACAACAATTTTTATTTTTTTATTGTGGGAAATTATCAAATAACTTCTCCCGCTCTAGGCAGAGCGGGAGGGCGTGTCAGACTTTTACTTACTAAAACCCACCCGTGTTTCTTCCTTTGCTGTGTGCCAGGGGTATGATATCCCTTTCGTACAAACTCGCAATCCTGGCAGGCATTGGTCCTAATGGACCCCGTTAGTTGATGCTGACATCTCTTTGAGGCGCGCGTGGAACACAGCGCGCCGTCGACCCGGGCCTGGTCCTTGTCGGACGGCGAGCTGCCCATCGCTCACCGTCCGCAAGCCCACGCCTACGGTGGCCGGAAATCGGCTTGCAACGTACTTCGATCCCTAAGTGTCCTTTTGTTTGTATTTATTTGTATAATATATTTAGTTAGTTAGTCATTTAATTTAGTAACTAATGTAAATAGTTGCGTCATCTATTGTCTGTCTCTAAAAGTTACTCAATCAACAAATTTCCTGCTTAACCTAATGATAATTATTATTTTTTTATATTTTATCAAAACCCTCTATTGGAGTTATTTTATTTTATAATTTTTGGATACTTTACAGCTAGACATGTACAAATTTAAATTTATAGTGCATTAACAAAATGCACTATGCATTTTGTTGATAACATGGCAATGAATAATTGTATGTTTTCACCGATAGGTAAACAAGTAATTATAAGTTATGGTAGTAGACAGTGTGAGTCTGTGTGTGTGTGTATTTTCACAGCCAATACAATCGTTTGTTGACTAAGTTGAAGTTTGTGGCCAAATTTGATAAAGATGTCATGTACGCTTATTATTAGCAATATCACCATTCCTTTCTGTATTTGAGACACTACCGATTCCGAAGCAAAGCATAATTATATGCACCAATTCTAGAGAATTTTCAGTACATTATACAAGTCTGGAAAAAGGAAAAGTTTTATAAAAGTTACAAGCTCAATGTTCATTGCAAACAAGGTTAGCTTGTTATTCTTGTTTTCTTAGTTACAGTTACAAGTTGTCATTTAATTATTTTGCCCACTGCGATCTTAAGAACTGCTTTTCACTTTTTCATTCAACTTGCATTCTGAGCGACTGTTTCTTGGCTTGGGTACAGTAAACAGCAAAAGTCGACGACTTTTTATGGTTATTTTGATATTTAATATTTCAGGAGCCTATATTTTACTGTTTTTGTTACCAAAACTTAGCCAAAGCTTAGGTATTTCACACACTGACTCATTACTTGTTAGTAAAATTTTATGAAAATCGTATACTTTTTCAATGTTTGTAAATATCAACTCAGCCTTTAGCTGGGCATAGGCCTCTCCCAGGCTGCGCCACAACACATTGTCCTCCGCCTTCCGCATCTAGTCTGTCCCAGCCACCTTTTAAAGGTCGTCGGTCCATCTAGTTGGGGGGCGTCCCACACTACGCTTGCCGATTGCGTAAATATGTGAGCACCATATTGTATCTATCACTAATTAATTTATCTGTCATTCTTAATTATTTTTACCTATTGTGATGTAGTAATTTTGTTGTAGGTTGCATCGTCTTCACATAAAATTGTATAAATAATTTATACAAAATATTGTAAAACATTTTAAAGGAGGCAGTGGAGTTTCTTGCCCATTCTTAGACGACACGGTTGGCGCAGTGGTTAATCGATTGACTGCTGCGCTGCGTGTCGCGGGTTCGATTCCCGCACGGAACAAATATTTGTATGACCTGCAAGTAGTTGTTCCGGGTCTGGCTGTTTATGTATGTGAGTTTACATGTTTGTAAACGCACCCACGATACAGGAAAAATTCCAAGTGTGGGGCAACGTTTAAAAAAAATATATATTTTCCATACTAAACTACATTTTGGAGGGGGCGACTAGAATCACTTCTATTTTTCTGTACATTTTGGCGTTAAAAGTGTCTTTTTGAGAGTACCCGTTGAAGTCATATTGCCTCCGACTGCATGAGATTTTTTGTAGTATTAAATCATATAGAAAAGAATAGAATAGAATACTCTTTATTATGTACACCATAAAAGTTACAAATTGTAATTTACATCTAAAAAATCATATAAAAATCTTGTTTCCATTTAGGGTTCCGTAGCCAAATGGCAAAAAACGGAACCCTTATGGATTCGTCATGTCTGTCTGTCCGTCCGTAACTTCCACCGAAAATTGGTTTGAACGAGATCTGGTAAGTAGTTTTTTTTTAATACGTCATAAATTGTAAACCGCAACTGAAATCGCAAAAAAAAGCTGTTCCCTACATTCATGTTCGAATAATTCGTTAAAATGTAGGGAACAGTTGATTTTTTTTCGCGATTTCAGGTTTGGTCCCATAGTAAAAGTTGTTCATAATGATGAGTACAATGGCCCTTTTAGAGGTTATTGTCGTTTTAAAAATAACCCTGTATATTCACAATTGCATAGTATAATAATATTTAGAATGCCTCGGCGGGTAGTGCTCTACTGCCGAGTATGAAGTCCTGGGTTTGATTCCTGGGTCGGGCAAAATTAAATTGGGATTTTTATCTCGAATTTCTCAGTAGCAGCCCGGAGTTTGGACTTGTGCCCGGTTAATGGTAATAGGCTCGCCCTTTATTACATGGGACTTAAACATAACTGGCAAAATGTGTGTGTACTATAGGTACACCTCTGCCTAACCCTTTGGGGAATACAGGCGTGATTTTATTTTATGTTATTATATTTCAAAAGGTTATGTAGTATCTATACATGTGTGTATATTTTGCTGACTGTACTAACAATAACAAACTTTTATTAATTTTACTAGTTCTATAAAATTTAACATTTGCTGTGACCAAAACATATTATTTAAAGTTAGAACGCCAAATGTTAGCTAGTAAAATTAAAAACTTTGTTAATTTTGTACCTCGTAACAAACTGGCGTTTCGGCACTCAGGTTCTACAAACATGGTTTTAGACTAGTAAATAATTATAGTTCCTATGTTTCATTCATTTACTTTTTAGAAGAGATGAACCATCATACAGGCTGGTGGGAAAAAATACTAGTTCCATTCGATCACTTCAGGGTCGGGTAATCGCCGTTGCCCTTGGCCATACTAATGCACGTCGCACTCACGCTGCGCCACCGTTCGGTTTCATAAGGAATATTTATTTTTAGTAACAAAAATATGAATATTTGATAAAAATCGCAGATATAATTACAGATAATAAAAACAACTGTTCATACAAAAAAAAAAAAAACGTGTTAAGTGGTTTGAATGTAATATCGTTTTTTTATGTTTTGGGTAGACATTCATCCCTAAATTTATTTCATAAAATATTTTACTACAATACTTAAGTATTCACAAATAGAATTGATGTGTATGCGTTCTAGTTTAACATAATTTTTTGCATAACTTACTTGCGTTATAAGCGAAGCGTCTTAAGCGAATTTAGAATTAGTTTCAAATTTTGAATATGTGGCGATTGTTTTCATAAAACAATGTGATTGGCACGTTAAAGTGAGCACGTCCTCTTAAGACAAGACGGAGATATATGCCAGTGACCTTGAGTAGTTAGCTTGCGTGTTCTGTACTGAGCTCACGCAACGCGTCGTACGTTCAGCCAATAATAGGAGTCGCCCATCAAGGAGCGCTGTCCCCAATTTGACGCATTATCAATTTATTATACACAAAACAAAAGGTATTCTAATAAAATGCGTATACTAAAAGATCAATAATTTAATTATCTTTAAATTGGTGAAGGTTTCAAAAAAATACGCTTGGTAGATTTTGCGCCATTCTCAGTTTTTTATCCGCGTTAGACATAACTTTACAAATTAATTTCACTATGTAATACATAACCTAAAATATTCACATATTAAATTATTGAGAAAATGCTCTAATTTAATATAATATATTTTTTTCGCCTTCGGTTATCGTCGCCTTAAAATAAATAGCGAAAATTCAATATATATTATTATTTTCGTATGTAAAGCTTACCCCATATAGGTTCCGTTACGGTTAGCGTGCCTAACAGTATCTACTTATCTGTTAATTCAATAAAAACTTTAACCCCAGTTTAAGGTTAAGCCAGACTCCAACGCAAGGTAACGAGCTGTACATGCATAGTAGAGGCTTGATAGGTATAAAGCCTCTACTATTTATGTACTGTTCCTGACTCTCTTCGGAGTCGGCACTAGGTAGTGGTGAAGGGCGGGTGTTTTGTAGACTGTCTTAGGGTCCAATCAAATGTACAACAACCACACAACAACAACAACTACACCACAACAACACCATGTGGACGGGCACTAATTTGTAGGAAAACGAATAGTACGGCTATGAAGGATTTTGCGAGACGTCAGTGTGATGCGCAGTTCACATTTGGCGATGTTAATGCCACCACAGCCTATTCACACGGACTACATTAAAATTTGGCCGTCAAAATCAACCATGTGGGCGATCCGACCACTTTAAGGCGATGTCGCAGCCACAACACAACGACACTGTCACAGCCGGAGTCCATCCGTCTGCAAACACTAGCCACAACGTAAACACATCGCAACTACTAGCAACAACGCAACTGAAAAAAGTTGCAGCGACACTATTCACACTTAGCCACTGCTGGCCCACATTTTGTCACTGCGATGTGGTTGGTTGTGGTACGTGTGAATGGGCCTTAAGTACAACTAATTTTGAAAATGAATAAGAAGAGAGGAAAAAATATTTATTGGGACTCGCACAGGAGGAGATCACAAATTAAACTAAAACACACTCATAAAAACATAAAAAACAAAAAAAAAACAAAGTAAAATGAAAATAAAAAGAGAAAGTCCTGTACGAGGCCAAAAGCCTTCTATCTCAGGATGCAGGCTGTGACAATTAAAATTAAGTGTCGCAGCGCTGGTATTCTGATAAGGCCCGCTGTGACGTCATGGATAGATACAGAAAGAAAGAATAAATTTTAAAATTTTGACGTTTAAAAAAGCTGATTCTCAGCTTATTAGTAAAGATATTTGATTTACTCGAAAGTTTAAAGTTTATTGAAAAGTTCTTAATCGAAGCGCTTACACATTTCTGGATTGAAGGGTTCTATCTTTAGTCAGTTAGTCATAGAAAAAGATAATAATTCAAAGTACCACTCGATACAAATCCCTCCAAGTACATCCTCCAACCTTGACATATGTGACACCATAACTAAGTGCACGCACATAAATGAGCGTAAAACAACGTACACTGACGGCTCATCGCAGCCGCTAACACGGATGTCAGGTGAATTGGTATGGAAATGACATGCTGATAGCGGCTCGAGGGTTAAGGCAAAGGTTGATACGCAATCTATAGTTATGATGTAAAGGTGGAAAAGGCTTATTATTGAAATTAATTATTAGTCTATACGAATAACTAAAATTTAAGTGTCTGTTTGTAATGAAAAAATGTACTGGGACAATAAAACTTTTTTTAATATTGTGTGTTTGTTCCGGCTAATCTCCGAAACGGCTGGACCGATTTTGACAAAACTTTCACTGGCAACAGCTGATGTTATAAGGAATAACCTACTTTTATTTTTGAAAAAGCCACGCGGGCGGAGCAGTAGGCAGCAGTTAGTATAAAATAAATAGAAAAACAGGATGACGAAGTAAACAAACATTAATCTAGGATATGTTAGTGAAAGGAAGAAAAAAAAAGAAAGGTTTTTTTTTTATTTGTTACAGAAAAACGGTAGTGGTGTAAGACTCGTATTTATAGAACGTTACTCAGTACTCATACATTACTTACGACTAAATTCAACCAATCCAATGGCTTAAATCTAGTCTTAAGTAATGCTTGAGTACTGAGTAAAGTTCTATAAATACGGGCCTTAGTCTCGAATATTATAATATTTTTCGAACGCTAAACAGCTGAGTTTTATTTTGACAGACTCTAAGGGTGACTTATAAAAACACCTAACTTCGTCATGCATCATCATCATATCAGCCGAAAGACATCCACTACTGGACAGAGGGTTCCTCCAAGCGTCGCCACATCGACCAATCCTATGCTTCTTGCATCCAGTGGATCCCTGCGGCCTTCATAAGATCATCATTCCTCGGGCTATGTAACCGACATAGCCCGAGGAATGATCCTGCGACCTTGGTTCTCCTGCGGATCTCTTCATTTCTGATTCGAGGTCGCAGAAAAATTCTGAGTATAGCCGTCTACACTGCCCTTTGGGTGACTTTCAGCCTTCTAATGAGGCCCATTGTGAGCAAGTCTAGCTTGGTGTTAAAAAAAAACAAAAATATAAACATTGAAGTTGTCTCCTTGCTCAATAATAAAACGTACGACACGCACACCCATTTTTCTTCCAGTCCATATTTTCTCAGGCACCTCCAATTTTTCAATTTTCTCTTACCCCGCATTTTCTTCTTAAAGGTCGGGTTATCGCCGTTGACCTTGGCTATACAAATACTGATCGAGCTCACGTCGCGCCACTGCCTTTCGATTTCATAGGGAATATTTAGTTTTAGTAACGAAAATATGAATATAATAAAAAAAAGAGAATTATAGATAATAAAATAGTTTGCATACGAGTACAACATTATTTTTAGTATATGCGAAACCTGAATATAGTTTGTTCAGAATAAGGAACTGAATCGATTTCAATCATTTTTACTCTATGTTATATTTTGTCCGAAAAATATTTAAGTGTGATGGAAAATGTTATCACCATTTAATTACTTACAATACAATCGCCATACGGTTAGCTACTTACTGCCAAATTATTATCAATGAGCGCAACACGACCCTGGAGCGCGGGGGCGCGTTAGCATGTTGTACGGACAACCCGGTAAAATAACAACCTTATAACTTTGTGACTTTTCATGATACAGTTTTGAAATTTTGTACATAGATTCTTTACATAAAAATACTAGACACGTGTTTCGGGTTTCGCCTATACTAAAACTAATATTGTATACAAAAAACATTATGCAAATATCTTAAGTAGTTTGCAAGTAATATCGTTTTTTTTATCTGTTGGGTAGACATTACCTCCTGAATTTATTTCATATAGTATTTTCGTACAATACTTAAATATTCACAAATAGAATTGATGCGTATGTGTTCTAGTTTAATATTTTTTTTGCATAACTTAATTGCATTATATGAAGGCGTAATAATAGATTTAAATGTCAATAAAATCATTTATCTGCGCCTTATCAATATTAGGTATTAGGTACGTACACTCGTTCGAATTGTGTTCATCTCAGAAAGAGCACAAGAATGAGGAAGTCAAGACTCCACATTGTTATTTATGTTTGTTCATTGTATACTGACCGTGAGCAAGTTTGGGAAACACGAGGCAATTACGGAAAGTTTTATGTGTTGACTACTCGATTGACTAATGAAGTAAATGTGGATCAGTTAGGGCAATCGTGACGCAGTGATTGTTTTGTGCCTAAAAATCAGGGACCATTTTGGTTACCCATTGAAAGGGTTTTCGATAGGATTTTTCTAAGCGGTTAAACAAAAACCCATACAATATGGATAACCTTTATGAACGGCTTAAATTAAAATTTGGTAACTCAATGAAAGGGTTTTCGATAAAAACCCATACGCTGTGGCTAACCCTTTTGAACGGCTTAATTTAAGCCATTCAAAATTACCCACACCGTATGGATTTTTTATTAACTGCTTAGAAAAACCCTAACGAAAACCCTTTCCATTGAAAGGGTTTTTGATAGAGTTTTTCTAAAATGGTAACCAAAATGGTCCCTGGGTAGAATAGAGATAGAATTGGTCATGCTACGCGTGCTGGGCGGATATCAAAATAACATAATATTATGATTTTTTCATGTAATTGTGTTTCAAGTAGGTATAGAACCCATTGAATGGGTTATCATGTAACCCTTTCAATGGGTTTCTAGTATAAAACCCTTCCAATGGGTTACATCATGATAAAGGTAACCCATTGAATGGCTACCCCTTCGAAAGGCTTAACTCTTAACCGGGGGTGTACGGTCCCTGCTAAAAAGTAGTATTGTTTAAATGGCTTTTGTATTAACTATTTATTTCTAATATAAAACTGTGATCATGGATTAAGAAAACAAAATTAATGATTTTTTTTTGTTTACCACACATTGGTACAGTCAGCAATAAAGTTGATTATTATTTATTACTTTTACATTTAATTACTTTTACATAATTATCATGTATCTAAATTGGTATGAAATGATTCGATACGTTGCTTTTCGTTTTGAAATTTTGTACATAGATTCTTTACATAAAAATACTAGACACGTGTTTCGGGTTTCGCGTATACTAAAACACACAACCTCTTAAGGGGTCATTGTACTCATCATTATGAACAACTTTCGGAACCAAACCTGAAATAGCGAAAAAAAATCAGCTGTTCCCTACATGTATGTTCGAATAACTCGTCAAAATGTAGGGAGCAGCTGACTTTTTTTGCGATTTCGGTTTTGTTCCCATAGAAAAAGTTGTTCATAATGATGAGTACAATGACCCCTTAAGATGTTGTGTGTTAATTCCGGGACATGTTGTATAAATACAGGGTCAATTTAAATTAGCTAGTGAAACTCTGTAAACGTGATGAGTATCGATATAAAATACGATACAATTAAAATGTTTTGATGGATTTATTCTGGGGGTGAACGACCACTGTCTAGTAGTTTTGTTACTTGAGGTATGATTTGTTAAGAGCGTTTACACCTTACGGCATTTCATACAAACTTTGAAGCCCTTGTTTTTCGAAATGACTGAACCGATTTTAATGAAACTTCATACGCATATGCAGGATACAAAGGTCTAAAAAGTCAGTAAAGAACATTTTCGAAATGTCTTATTTAAAAACAGATATCTGGAAATCTCTGTTTCTATGGAACATTTAAAATCGGTCTTATTTGGCTGTAACACTATTTTTCAAAAATATTTGTTACTAAATTTTTAGACCTTTGTATTCTACTTATGCGTATGAAGTTTAATTAAAATCGGTTTAGTCATTTCGAAAAACAAAGGCTTGAAAGTTTGTATGAAATGCTGTAAGGTGTAAACGCTCTAAAATTATGTTTTCTTTTGTTTTATCGTGTTTAGTTATTACCCATCCCGTCTGTGAAGTTTACACAAACAAAAAACTGATATTTCGAGTGACGACACATTCTGCGGTGTCTTCGGTCCATGTCTCCACAAAAAAAAAACTATAAACTAATTTATTCTTTGTTTTATATAATCATGTTTAGATATCGATTCCATGTGGTGCCGGACGTAAAGAATAGCACCATCCCTTTTCTTCCCGTGGGTGTCGTAAAAGGCGACAAAGGGACTTACTAGACAATGGGCAGCAGCGTTCTCTATGCATTTTAACACCATAATGCGATCGCCAACCCGCCTGCCAAGCGTGGCGATTATGGCAAACGCCCCCTTTGGGGCAGGCCTATGTCCAGCAGTGAACGTATTTCGGCTGAAATTATGATGATGATGAGATATCGATAACCATAACGTCTGCGTAGTTTCACTAGCTAATTTAATCTGTATATTATTCAACATGTCCCAGAATTAACGCACAACTTCCGAAGGGGTCATTGTACTCATCATTATGAACAACTATTATAGTTAAGTCACAATAACCGTTTTTGTTCAAACTAGTCGATCAAAACACGAGTAGAATCGAAAGATGATGCGCGATGATCTCTGGAACTGCCCGTCGGATTTTAATAATATTTTGGCGTTTTATAGCCTAATTCTTGAGAAAGGTTAAAAAATATTTAATATCACGCTATGACTCTTGGGAGCCGAGCAAAAAGAACGCTAAGCGAAAACGAACGGGGGCCAAAATTTCACGTGGACGAAGTCGCGGGCAGAAGCTTTATTTAATTCATAACTGAGAAAACAATGATGGGTTGGGAGCAATGGCACGGCTAGGTGTTGCTACAGGCTTAAATAATTCATTTGGTGGATGAAAAGCAAATATAACTAAATATATCCTTAATTAAAACGTCAATTTTACTTCAGTTTTCCATGTAATGATAGGAGTGCGCTCATTTTGTTTGGTTATAAACAAGTTAATCATTATTTTCCGGATTGAGCCTGTTATTTTCACTAGGTATTTGAAGCTGTTGAATATAATTTTATTTGTCGTTGGTTGTACGGGCATGGGAATTAAATGTTTATCAATTATAATACGTTAATTTGCCGCATTAAAGCCATTTTATACAACTGTTAAAGAATGACATTTGTGATTTGAATATACGGGCAATTTAAGTTCAAAGTCAAAATCATTTTGTCAATGTCAAAGTTGACAAAGTCAAAGTTTAGTCAAAGTTGGTCAGTTTAATTAACAATAAATTTGCCTGGCTTTTCAATTCGTAGCATCATTTTAGCCAAAAGACGTCCAGTGTTGGACGTAGGCTTCCCCAAGCTTTGCCACTTCGACCGGATTTATGCTTCTCGCATCCAGCGGATTCCAGCGGTCTTTCTTTAAGATACCCTGGATAAGTTACGAGGCCACACAGACGGACAAACAACAAAGGAGCACTTCAACCATCAATTATTTTTTTATATGGGAAATTCTTCCAAATATACTACGTTCTTTCAATGTCATTTTACTACTGAATCCAAAAAAATACGAAGAAAACAAACATAACTAATTCTGCCTAAAGATACTGTATTATTCGAGACGTTTAAAACATCCATTAAAATTTTCCTATGATTCATCTAACACACACTCATAAACCACAGTCTAAAAAATTCCAGTATACCCGGATGCATTTCATTCAAGTTTTACAACCGTTTTATTGAGCAATATGTTATGCACGTCATTGCATGCTTACATTACGATGGCCTATGTCAAGGACTTATGCTGTTATGGAATTATTATGGGGTGGGGCTTGAGTTATAGCTGTTTTAGGGCCTGAAAGCACGTTCCACAAGCACACCACATCGCTGCGACAATATTTGGGCAAGCAGTGGTTACGCACTAAAAAAATGCAGACTAAGATATATTTTCTCATAATTGGCATTAAAATGTTTGGAATCATTATTTATATATTTAGTATAAACAAGGTAGTATATTTTTGCCACAACAAATTCATTTTATTTGTATCGACAAATGTATAATTATGTACAGAATAATCCCCGGTCTTTGTTACATCATAGATGCATTGTTTGATTTTACTTCTTCACTTTAGTTTATCAAATAATAATTTAAGTTCGTGGTAACAAGCAACTTTTTAGCATTATATCATTCTTAAACTGGCAAACATTTGAGCTAAATTAAATAACTACACGTAATTATACTAATTCATTACTTAGTAAACGGAACTATGATAATTTAAAAAAGTTCTCTTAGCTTCAGATGAGACAAGATCTTGTTCAAGTCAAGATCTTGTTAGGCTCGTATGGAGTCTCCTCACGAAGGCGATCGGCGGCAGCGATCTCTCGCGTCCGGCCCTGGTTCAGGCCATGGTTCGGAGCGAGAGTGCATGGGAGGCCGTCACCTCCTTCTGCGAAGCAGTAATGCTCGCGAAGGAGGAGGCGGAACGCGTGAGGGTAAGGCAGGGTTCGCGCCCTCACGCCCTTAGCCGCCGCAGGAGACGCCCCGGGCGTCGGGAGTCACAAGCTGATTTCCGGCCACCGTAGGCGCGGGCCTGCGGACGGTGAGCGATGGGTAGCTCGCCGTCCGATAAGGACCAGGCCCGGGTTGACGGCGCGTTGTGTTTCGCGCGCGCCTCAAAGAGATGTCAGCGCCAACTGACGGTGTCCGTTAGGGCCAATGCCTGCCGCGGGGTTGCGAGTTTGTCCGAAAGGGATATCGTGGCCCCGGCACACAGGCAACGGAAGGAACACGGGTGGGTTTTAGTCAGTAAAAGTCTGACACGCCCTCCCGCCACAACGCGCCGTCGACCCGGGTCTGGTCCTTGTCGGAAGGTGAGCTACACATCGCTCATCGTCCGCAAGCCCACGCCTACGGTGGCCGGAAATCGGCTTGCGACTCCTAATTAGTGGTGTTGGTTTAAGTGTAGTTGCTCTATCTTTAACCTAATTTTCTTTTACAGGGCAGATGTAAGCAGTTTATTTAAAAAATATAATTAAGATACGATACTTGTAAAGTCACTGAGAGACATCAAACTTTTTTTTCTTAATTATTTCCTATTAAAAGATTTCCATAGGAGTACCTACTTGTCGCAGCAAATCAAATTCACACTAAATATAATTTTCTTTTTGCTCCTGTGTGCGATGCCCAAGTCGGGAATCTGTTACTGGGTCATTCCATCTGGAATTTATCAGTAGCACCCAGGAGTCTGAATTTGTGCCCAGTTGATGGCAATAGGCTCGCCCCTTATTACATGGAACTTAAATATAACTGGTAAAATGTGCGATACTAAAGATACACCTCTGCCTAACCTTCGGGCAAAACAGGCGTGATGTGTTTTATTTTATTTTATTTATTTGGGAAAACTAACAATTACACATTAAGAATTACAAAGAGATAGAGTACATAAATGATACAAATGTGAAATCAACCACGTTCTCCACAGATACACAATGAGACAATTTGGTAAATTATAAGACTAGCGTTGTAAACAATAAAAAAAGGAATATTAAAAAGAGAAATATAAAAAAAAGGAATATTTATATCAATAGCATAGTATCATCATAACTTATATTTGCCAATAGTGCCGCATAAGTGGAACAACAGTGTCACATTGTTTTTTCAATATATTAAGTAACATTAGTCTAAACTTATAGGGCCTTATTACAAAACAAGGTTTATCTTCAGACCCAAGTTTAAACCATGGAGCCATTATTGAATTTCGAACTTTATCCGTCTACGGTAAAGTTCCTAATACGAAACTGATAACTTAAAACCGAATTAAGTATTCAGTTTTGTATTAAGAACGGTATTTTAATCAGAGTTAAGTTCTCATTACAAAAACTAGCCAAATGGTTAAAGCCATGTCAAAATTTAAATCTTGTTTTGTAATAAGACGGATTTTGTTCGTAATAATGTTAAAGAAGTAGTGAAAAAAGGTCCGAATTTATATTTTAGGCTACTGTATAGCACAGCAAAACTGTTAGGAAGCAGAGTCGCGTCTGTGATATAGTTTTCCGGACCTCCAAATATTCTTTAAGATATTATTCATCATTATCATCATTATTTCAGCCGAAAGACATCCACTGCTGGACATAGGCCTCCACCAAAGGGGAGGTTTGCCATAATTGCCACGCTTGGCAGGCGGGTTGGCGATCGCAGTAAGGTGTTAAAATGCATAGAAAACGCTGCTGCCCATTCTCTAGTAAGTCCCTTAGTCGCCTTTTACGACACCCACGGGAAGAAATAAGGAGGTGCTATTCTTTACGTCCGGACCACACAGACAAATGTATTATTACCACTGAATAAAATCATTAACCATTTCGAGTCGCTTACATTGGGACCACACCTCAAACACAAAGGTTATGTGATGAACCCCCACGTAGACTTCTTGGCGGGAAAGTGAAGCGTCATGTTCAGCAGTTTGTTTAATTTTCCAAAATTAGTGTTTAGCCGAATATTAATGTGTAATAATGGTGGATTATTAACCATTAAGTGTTTGTGAACGTGCATTAGTGTAGGCAAATGAAACAAAACAGTGCAACTTCGCTTCAAGTTCTCCCAAGAAGTCCGCGTGAGGACTCAGTAAAGTGCCACATCTTTACTGAAACTCAAGGGGAGTGGGCGGGGATATCATCATCATGCATTTATAATTAATTTCATCAATACACAAGAACACACACAAGAACTAAAACTTGACATTGGCTAAATGCACAAACCGTGCGAAGCCAGAAGGAAAAAAAAAAAAAAAAAAAACCCCCACGTAAATGAGAACATAAAACGCTCTCCAAATTGCCTCGACTGCCAGAGTTAAAAACTGGATCGGTATAATTTCGAGAGAAGCCTACAATTTGTACGAATATAATTATGTTATTTAATTACGCAAACCTTATCAAGAAGAGACGAGAAGTGTAACTGTATTATTTTGAGGGTTCGAAACGGAACCCTTATAGAATCACTTGTGGGTCTGTCTGTATGTCGGTCTGTCCGTCTGTGGCAGCCGATTTGCTCCAAATCTACTGGACCGATTAAGTTGAAATTTGGTACACTTATAAATTCAGCGACCCAAACACGAACGTCTAACGTAAATAAATAAATTTTGATAATGGGGTGCACTTTTGGAGGAAATTTTTTAAAATTAAAAAAAAAATTGCTGACTGTACCGTGTGATATAATTATGAAATGGATGTCTTGTGGGATTTTTTTTTATAATTTTAAAATAATTTATACTAAAGTTATTAAAAAAAAATTACCATTCCCTTATCTCCAAAACTGCAGTCTATATTTTTTTTAAAAATTCGGAGACTAGTCCTGTGGTCTTAAATTACATAGTTAATCATTCGACATGTGCGTACAAACTTACATTTGCAGTTGCAATGTAAAGGGGAACATGTTTTTCAACTACAACGTTAAGTTTGTTGTTGGGATACATTCATCCCAACTACGGAACCCTTTATTGTGCGTGGTCCTACACGCACTTGGCCGGTTTTTATGTTTCAGGTAGGTTGGTGAATAAGCACCATTAATTAATACCTACAGCAGCGAGGTGATGATTGATCAAACAAAGTTACAATAATTATTGTCGTTAGCAATTAATAGACAATTAGGCATCTTGCCTAGGGTTGCCATTCTGATAGAAAAATCAAAAACCGACTTCAAAAAAAAGAGGAGGTTCTCAATTCGTCGGAACCTTTTTTTTTCTTCAATCTGTGTATTAACTATTGTTCGCGACGATAGATCGTAATGAGAGCAAAATTAAAGGAGTGGACTGTATATCATGTATATTGTAAATTAAAAGGATTAAAAAGCTATAGATAGAAAGTATCTTAAATGCAAGATCGTGTGATTGCGAAGATCGCGTGCTCAAACCACGGTCGCTGTTGGTTTTAGACGCGGCCTTTGGATCAAATCCTAGATCTAACAATTAATATTTTTTATGAAATAATGGTAGAAGAACATAACGATGCAAATAAAAATCTAAATGGATTTCGGTCATACGGAAATTATGAGAACCATTCCATATTAATATTGAGAAAACTACTCCAAACGCAATTTTACTCTGAAATTGATATTTTATGGGAGTTTCGTGTCGGAAACTTTGTTCCAGATATTTTTAATAAGAGATTATGTCCATATCAAGTCGGATAATATTCCTCTAATGTCCATTTACACGGAGCAATTTTATTGCTTGCTGCATGCGATAACGACGAGCAATATAAAAATGCAGCACGCACTGGAATGATATACACAGTCTTTAAAAAGTTTTATTTTATTATTGTTGGATTTTACAATAATATGGCATTAAACGCACAATTAAATTGGTCTTTATCAATGGGTTACATAACAGAACACCACGCCTGTATTCCCCGAAGGATTGGGCAGAAGTGTATCTATAATAAATGGTATAGTGGATGGATTTTGTAAATGGACTAAAACCACAAAATAGTAGCAAAAGACTTTTAACACATTTGCTCAAAAAATGCATTTACGAAGCCTGTATACATCGTTCGAAAGTTAAAAATTACGCACCATACAACGGAACGGGCGGTAAAATAGGTACCTAAGTACATTTTTTACCGCCCTCTTCAATGTATAGCGCCGTGCGTATCCTTTACGATTTTTTTTATTACCATAAAAATTATAGGAGTTTCAAATTACGAGGATAAATAAGCTGAATGATCGAACCTCCTTGGAAGCGCTTTTACTCAATACGTTTATCTCACTTTATTATTAAAGAGAAAATGAGATGAAAGATGTAGTACTAATTTTCACCATGCGCACGTGGCGCCATTTGAAAATTCGCGCCATTTTTAACCGACTTCACAAAAAGGAGGAGGTCCTCAAGTCGTCTGTATTTTTTTTTTTTTTTTTGTTTTTTTTTTTTTTTAATGTTTGTTACAATTCTTTTTTTATTTGAAAGGATATACTTCCAGATTGGTCCCATTTTTATCAAAATCTAGTTCTGATGTTGGGATCCATGAGTAATTGAGGGAACTCCTCAAATATTATAGGCATACACATAGCGATTTTTATATTTTCATCAACAAGCCAATCATTTGCATTCAGAAAGTATAATTTGGTGAAGTGGAACTGATGAAGAAGGCCACAGATGGCCACCGGAACTTCTCAATGATACGTATTTCACGGGTGGCGATGAGATATCTGGATTAAGATAGTTAAGCGAAGCAAATTTAAATAAATAGTTCTGATCAAAATGGTACCACCAAACTGATCTGATGATGAAGCCGGAAGGTAGGCACTGGAACTCCGTAATAAAACAATGTATCCTACCCGTGTTTGGTCTTATTGGAATTGACATGAGATGCACCCTGGCTATAAATGATTTTTAACCGACTTCAAAAAAGGAAGAGGTTCTCAATATATGTATATCTAGCCATATATACATATAAAAGGAAACCGTGAACAGATTGGGCTGAAATTTGGCACGTAGGCGGATCGCTAAGAAGGGGTTTTTGGAAATTTTACCTTTAAGGGGGGGAAAACGGGGGGTTTTGTTTGCATGAAAAAT
Source organism: Tiliacea aurago (assembly GCA_948098905.1). Taxonomy (NCBI): domain Eukaryota; kingdom Metazoa; phylum Arthropoda; class Insecta; order Lepidoptera; family Noctuidae; genus Tiliacea; species Tiliacea aurago. Next base: position 22,151,516 of record OX402578.1, read on the forward strand.
CTTATTCCTAGAGTTAATAAACTTGAAACTTGGACGAATACTTACGTAAGTAAATTATAATGTTTGTATTTTTTTGTTATCTTAATTTCAATGCATGGGATGTCAAAGCTTGTATAGAAGAATTTTAACGCACGGTCCGATCAACTCGAAACTCAGTTTTTGTACTTCTAACTTGTATCAGGGTTTTTTGAAAATCTACCCATAACGGGGTGAAAAGGGGTAGTCAATTTTACAAGAGAGGATTTCACTACGTACGTACGTAACATGTCGAATTTCACTATAGATTTAATACATACAAAAGGAAACAGGGACTTACTGACTGATCTATCGACACAAAGCTCAAATCACTGAATGGATTGGGCTAAAATTTGGCACACAGATAGTTATTATGACGTAGGTAACCGCTAAAAACAGATTTTTGAAAGTTCAACCCCTAAAGGGGTGTAACGGGGTTTCACAACTTGTATGGAGAAATCATATGAAATGTATCAATTCGACAATTCGCAGGGTTACTCCTGTCAACAAATAAATAGGTAAAACGTGTTCATGTTTTTTTTAAACAGCCCCTTCTGGGGGTGTAAAGAGGTAAATAGTCTACAAATCAATATGGTGTCATTTTCAAGGTTTGTCAGGACGTTGATCACGTAAAGGTCAACAATTTTGAAATTGATTACCTGAACAACAAAAAGAAACTAATAAGTCTTAATTTATTATTATTTTGTATTGATCTAAATGGAGAAACTGACAGACTGTTTGACTGACGTATCAACGCACAACCCAAACTACTGGGAGTGACGTGAAATTTTGCACTAGGGTTCCTTTTATGTAGGGTAGGTACTTTTAATCCCGGTTCCCGTGAGATTTTTTCTGGCATCCACGCGGCTGAAGCCGCGGGCAAAAGCTAGTATTATACAATATGTAACAAAAACCCTGTTGTTCCTTCTACCTACGTTTTAAGAATCGGCATACATACGTAATAAAGCAAGTCACTTATAAAAACTGCAAAAAAAAAAAATTTAATGTTTTACAGATTTCTTACCTTTTTAATTCTTTGATTTTGACTTCTCAAATAGCCAATGCTTAATTTTTTTAAATTATTATTTCACCAATGTTGTGCTTGTAGGTAAATGTAGAGGTACGTCCCTAAAAGGAACAGGGTTTTTGTTACATACTGTATATGTTCAGGCATAACTTATTTGTTTATGAACTAATTTTTATAATTATTTTATTTGGTAGAGGAAGCTTGCGCGGTCTCATATTTTACATTACAGATCTACAGCTAACTTTTCAATAATACGTATTTAGTCCACTCGATGTATGTTGATGATGTTATAAAACTTCCTGTCACTGTTGTTTTCATAGCAAGTAAGTAAGTAGTATACGAATTGGTGTGGGGTAGGTACCACTAAAAAGTGAAAAATAAAAAACTTTTTTACAAAAAAAACAACCGACTTCCAACAAAAACACTAAAAAGTGAAAAATAAATTTAATTTCGGAAGCATATAACATAACATCACGCCTTGTTTCCTCGAAGGGTTGGGCAGAGGTGTACCTGTAGTACACCCACATTTAATGTTATATTTAATTTAATTTCGGAAGTCGGTGGCCATAAACGAAATTACAAAACCAAAGACACTGAGAAGATCTGTTGAAAAACGTTGTATGACACACGCGCGGAAATTGGTATTTACAAACTCGTGACTCCCCATGTAAGCCGCTCGTTTGTTAAAACCAACTTACCGCACTAATATCATAAATAACTATTACCTGTCCTACCTACTGTACGTTTTTCGGAGTTAACCAATAAGAATAATCATTCATATTTTTACCACCATATTCTACAGCTCAAAAATTGCGTTCAAAGTAGGTAATCTATTGTTTTACAAAGGCTATTTGAAGACTTATCAACCACTGACTAATTATTAGGAAAATATTAAAAAATAAATGAAATTTCGTTTTCTACCAATTAGAATCATAACTTATGACTACTTGGCATTGTTATCCAATTGCTAAATCCCTAAGAAAAAGGTTAAAAGTCGGGGTTCATACGGCATTTCACTACATGATTTTACAGTATTCGCTTTTAACACCATGTGGCGGCATCAACATCGGCATATGCGAACTACGCGTCACACTGACGTCACGCAAAATCCTGCGTCGGGCAAGCAGAATTTACCGCGCGACTCTATAAGCATTTTAGGGTTTCGTACCAAAATGGTAAAAATAAACCCTTCTGGTGAGACTAAGTCTGTCTGTCACAACTGGATATCTCAAGAACTACTAATGCTATCAACTTGAAATTTAGAATAGTTTTAGATGACGTTTGCCCAACTATTTTGCAAACAAGAAAGAAATTAAAAAAATATATCTTTTTTGGCAAAAGAGACAGAAAGGGGTTCTTAAAAATTTAAAGTGAAGCTACTAGGACATGTGGGGTATCATATGAAAGAGCGCTGTTTGCAAATTATCAAACATTTTCTGATTTTATTTTAGGCAGCATAGTCTCCGACTTTTGATGAGTAATGTATAGGTAACAAAATTCCGTCGTAGATAAAAATCTGAAATTATTTTATGTTATAGAAGTTTATGTAAAGATTACAGGAAAAATAAAAAGATGTCTCTGAATAGCACAGTTTTTCAGAAATCATCAACATCATATATACGTACGGAACCCTCGGTGCGCGAGTCCGACTCGCTCTTGACAGGTTTTTTTATAAGAACCCAGTTTTTTTTATGCTGCGAGAACGTGCTGTACTACAATGCCTACAATATATACCGTGTCTAACTACATAGTCTTATTTGAAAAGAACATTCTTTCTACTTTGAGTTCACGCTTCATTAATTACATCCCAACAAAACTAATAAAGCGATCGATTTCTACTAGGGATACCATCCACTTCAGTTAGTTTTAAATCGATTACTCACATCACTGATTCGATACCTTTTCGATTTGAGAAGATCGTTCGAGTATTTCTTCCAAACGGACAGTTCTTTTAAAAGTATTCTCTGTGAAGTTATTAATGATGCAATTTAGGTGATGTTTAAGGTTTGGCAAATGAGCGATATTGGCTCGATATTCCTTTGAAAAAGTTCTATTTCTTTGAATGGTAATTAATTTTATTCTGTGTCCTCATTTTCGACTGTGTCAGCTACGTTTCGATAATCGAGGTTCTCTTAATTGTAGGTATGGCACAAAGATTCGAAGGTTTATGTAACGGCTTCTAAAGTACTGGGCAGGGGTTTGATTGCCCGTTTTGCTACAGGCTGCAAGTGCGCATAAAAAAAATTGTTTGGTAGCATACATTGGACACAAGAGAGGGGTGATTAAAAAATAAAAATATTAATTTCGAGAAAAAATGTCAATAGTAAAATTACTTTTAAAACTCAGTATCTGCCCCCCGCGCTATCCGATAAGACCCGTTATGGGGAGGTTCTTTAAATTGGCAACACTTAAATTTGCCATCTAAAAAGTAGGTTTGTAATAAAATCAAATCTAATTAAATAAAAAAAACTAATTAAATACAAAATATTAACCCCACATATGATTTCGATCATGTGAACTAAGAACAGTAAAAAAATATTTTATAATTTATAAGTCTATCCTTATGGCCTTATTCTTTTACTTTAAAGCGATTCTGCTTTTGTTCAATGTTCTTTAAAAGCATAATCAGCTTAAATATTCTAACCACTGCTGGGATACAAGGCCTGCTCTCAGTGTGAGGCAGTGAGCCGTAATCCGCTACGCGAGCCCAGTGCGGGTTGGTAGATGTCACATGTCTTCGAATTTTTGGTTCTAGGATGTTCCCTCACGATGTTTTCATTCACCGTTTTGTGAGCAGTGGTGATGAAACAATTTACACAAAATAAAGCGCCTGTCTGGGTTCGAACTTACGACCTACAGCTCATAAATCGCGGCCGCTGCCACTGGGCCACCACGGCCAAAGCGTCTTCATACATTTCCTTAAGTACATTTTACTTCCCTGTGTCATCGTGATCCCGTGACGTTGACGTTGACGTCCACGATAATAACATTATCGTCACATTAGAAATTATAAAAGCGCACAAAGCTTATAATAAACATAAAGCCGGGTCTGCTGCGCCCATACTTGCGTGTTTCAAACAGTTAAAAACATGTTTCAAATACGATTTGTATGATTTTGATTTAGGCCAAGCCCCCAAATCGTGTTTGTAACTGTTTCAAACACGCAACTATAAGCGCAACAGACCCGGCTTAATAGTTTCCCATATATATTTATTTACCTCTAATTGGTTTTATCGTAAACGTACTCGTACCTACTATAACCAGGTCAATGGACAAAGCATGTGAGCTGACCAAACCCTCGTCTTTAATGCTTGGCTCTCAATGTACTGTTCGAGCAAATTGAATGCAGTAAGCAAATGTTTACTAGTGCTGTGCAGCTTTTCGATATCGATGTGCAAAAATAAACACTAGGACAAAGTAATGTCGATGAAAGACAAATGCATAAGAGCGTTTACGACTTACGGCATTTCATACAAACTTTCAAGCCCTTGTTTTTCGAAATGACTGAATCGATTTTAATAAAACTTCATAGGCACGATACAAAGGTCTAAAAAGTTAGAACAGTTAAGAAAATTTTCGAAAAATAGTGTTACAGCCAAACTAGACCGTTTTTAATTTTATATAGAAACAGAGATTTCCAGTTATCTGTTTTTAAATAAGACATTTCGAAAGACTACAAAATATATTTTTCAGATTTTGAAACCAAGTCTGCGCACGTTTAGGAAACTTTTACATGTGCCTCTGGCTCTTTTTGCAAATAACCATGAAAAAAACCGGCCAAGTGCGTGTCGGACCACGCACAATAAAGGGTTCCGTAGTGGGGGACTCATTATCCTAAGAACAAACTTAACATTGTTGTTGAAAAAAATGTTCCGTCATACATTCCAACTGCAAATTTAAGTTTGTGCGCTCAATATTGAGAGATTTACTATGTTATTTTAAGATCATAGACTTCTCATAGGTTTTCCTGTAATCTATAAGTAAAGAACTATTTTCTGTATTATTTTTCAAAATTTCAGTCTCAGTAGTTTCGGAGATAATGGGGGGGGGGGGAATGTCAATTTTCATCTATTTTCGTAAATAATTTTAAAATTAAAAAAATATATCTGACATCCTTACCACAAGTCCTTTTATTTGATATGTCGCACGGTACAGTTCGCAAAACTTTTTTTTAAATTTTCTAATTTGCCCCCCAAAAGTGACCCCCATGTTCAAAATTCATTTATTTACGTTACACGTCCGTGTTTGGGTCACAGAAGTCCACATGTGTACCAAATTTCACCGCTCGAATGCAGTTGGGAACTACAGTTCCCAAAAAAATAAACCGTAAAGTGCAGTTGGGAACTCTAGTTCCCAAAATAAAACACCGTAAAGTGCAGGCGTCATTTTACGATGTCATTTTTTTGGGAACTATAGTTCCCAACAGCACTATTACGGTGTTTTTTTTTTTTTAAATGCCGTTAAATACTGTTTCGGACCTAGTTTTCAAATATCTGGCGCTCGGGGACCACCCACGTGTTGATTATGTAATCTGACCTGGCACTCGGACGCCATCTTGATTTGATGATGACACTTAGCGGCCATGTTTGTTTATTCTAAGTGGTTAATCGGTCTAGTAGATTCGGAGCAAATCGGCCGTGACAGACGGACAGACAGACAGACATTCAGCCAGAGAGACAGACACACGAGTGATCCTATAAGGGTTCCGTTTTTTCCTTTTGGGGTACGGAACCCTAAAAAGAGGCCGACTTCAAGCAGGGAGTGCTTACAAGTGAATCGTAAGCTATTAAATTATCAAAAAAACGCTTAATCATACGTCAAAGCAGTGATACATCAGTTTACTGACATTAAAATGCCTTCGACATCAGTCAATCATGATTTTTGTCCATAACATTTTGAATCCGTAATATTATGAATTGTTTGAAGTCCTTCACTTCTCACAAGGGGAAAATGGCCTAATAGTGCAAAACTGATCACATTATTATTCAAATCGCATCCCTTCTTTCCTATTTTACTGTTCCATTTTGTATTTTGCAATAAATAGAAAACGAAGACGTTACTTCAGTGTATAATAATTTCTTGTGTCGTATGCAATTTATTGGGGGAACTAAAACTTATCGCTCGATCAGAATTACGAGGTTAGATAGCATTTTTTTCGTGAAGATGTATACTGCAATATCTTGGAATGCTTGTGCTTCAGATATTAATGCTCATTTAAGAAATAACAGGTCTATCGAATTTGGATTTAGCCAGAATTGATGTTTAAATAGGAAGATATGGTACGCGCTCCTCGATGTGGACCGCATAAATTAGGGGAAAGAACACAATCGACCTTCATTACTCTCGGTTTGCGGGGAATAAAAAAATAAAATAAAATAAATATAATATATTAATAAAATTTATTAAAAATTAAAAACGGGTAAAATACAGTAAAAATCTAAGAAATAATGTAGGTATTACAAAGTATGATGCCTGTACTAGGATAAACCTGTATCACAGGCGGCATGAGTTCTTACTATTACTATTAGGACAACTGATTTCTTAACAATATTTAACATAAATTAAGAATAGTGACATGTTAGTTAATTTATTATTTATAATTTACTTAAACACTAATAATTGAGGTCTTAAACAAACACTAATAATTAAGGTCTTAAACTTGTAGATAATTTCTATATTATTTACGGAAAATTGTTGATAGCTCTTAGTTACACGATTATGATTGCGACTGCAGTTTTATTAACTAGATTGAAACAAATATTGCATAAATCACCTTCCAGGCTACATTACATTTTTGAAGTAGTCGGCTAATGTGCTTAGACAGCGACAAATCGATGGTCAGTAGGGCAGCCAAGTGGTCAGGTATATTGTTGAGTCAGCAACAAGCGATATAGAAGTCTGGTCTTGTGCATGACGCACTAGGTGCCCTCATAATCGATGGAGTTAATATATCGGTATTCTGCTATTTTCCTAGCGGGGCATTCAGCGTCTCCCGTTTTGTGATCACTAGGCTTATTAAAGCGTGAGCAAGTTGCACATTTCGGAATGTCGGCTTTTTTCGCGCATTCGGACATCGAATGGCCTGCGTCACCACAGTGACCAACTGACCACACGTAGTAACAATCTCACGGCAAGTTTTTGCTGCATGGCCATATTGTTGGCATTTATAACACCTTGTTACCAATGTAAAGTCTCTGACAGGACAGGACGTCCAATTTATAAAAAGCCTTGATTGAGGGATTAGGGCTTTACGTATATCGGCTGAGACTTCAACAACGTAGTTACAGGTCGAAGCATCTCTCTTCCCAGATTTGTGGCTTAATTTTATCAAGGTCAAGAAGGATTCCAAGGACATTGCTGGTAACTTGTCGGCTACGTTTTGTTCGAAAATGCATCTGAACACCTCATTTTCAGCCAAGGAAGTCGGCACTCCCACAACCACGATCCGAGGTTTACGCTTACTGGGTTCGTCGGCGGTAAGTCCCGATGTAGAGAGCTGGACTGCGTGCTTTAGTTTATCAGCGTCAAGTTTCGTCTCGGTACTGATAATTACGCCTCCATTTTTTGTTTTCCGGACACCACGAACGTGCAGCTTCATTTGATCGGGCCGTTTGATTTTTTGCACGAGTTCTTTCGTTTCGTCGCTTGATTTAAATTTATCACTGGGATAAATGGCAACAGAGCTTAGGTTATTGGGTCGAACGAAATCATTTGATCCCTTTTTCACCATATCAGCAAAAGAAGCATTTCCTGCAGAACTAGAGTCCTTTATCGTCTGCTTGAGCTCCGAAATATGTACCCGAATCCCCGAATACCCGAATCTTAGTTTGTTTCCGAGTTGTTATGGGTACGTAACAGTGGCAATTATTGCTATCTCGTTCCCGCTATAGCCCGCGTAATATGTCTGTCTATTTCGGTTGTCGAGCACATGACTCACGACATCGGGTCCATTTAATATTTATTTTACGTAATGTTAGAGAATGGCCTATGTTCCTATTAATACATCAATGTTGGCCAGTGAACCTTTTAATCTAACGCTAAAAATAAATACGTTTTTAGTAATAAGGTGACGGAATCGAAAAATATCGAAGAAACATAGGCACTTTATTTATTCCTTCTTAGCAATATATTTTCGAATGATTTACTATCTTATAGCTCAACATAAAATATTCCAAGTCATAAAGACCACACCACCGACACTGAATTTTACAACGTATTGCACTCAGATATTTCCACAGAATTCTCACATATCGATACCTATTACGATATCGATGGAACATCACTAGCGCATTCAACAGTGAAGCCGTCGTCACGAACACTCGAGCGCGCGAGTGCAATGCAACTTGACACGGTCACATAACTATGTACTGTCGTGGTGTAAAGATATTTATAATATTTGCAGACTACACCGTATTTTGTTATTGTTGTACCTACCGGAGATTTCGGAACTTACGTATACTATGATGAATGTTGCAAATGGTATTTAGTCAGCACAATCTGAAACGTCCTGGGTTGTAAGGAACGCTAGATCACAAACAACGATCTGTCGGCCTGCAAACACTAGCTTCAACGTAACCACATCGCAACTACTAGCGACATCGCAAGTAGATAAAAAAGAATAAATAATAATATTAATTAAATAAATATTATTATTAATATAATAATTATATATTATTGTTATTTATTTATTAATTTGTTTTTTTTTTTATTAAATTTATTATTTTTATTTATTAAAAAAGTATTATATTCATTAATAATATTTTTAATGTAGGTAATACACAGATATTTTGTATTTATTTTAGTTTTTCATTAATCACAACACAACACCCATGCTATGTCACAATATTTTATTTTATATTGTATGCGCTTTTTTTAAATTATCACCTTTAATTTATTCTCTTAATTAATTAAAAACAGACAAACACTTCCCTATGTGCTTATTTTTCTAGCGTATGGCACTCGTGGATTTATTCCAGAAATCCCCACCTACAAATCCCCACTGGTGGGGATTGTTACTTTTTTTTCCAAAAATCCCCACTAGGCTGAGTTTATTTAACCAGTGGGGATTTTTGGAAAAAAAAGTAACAATCCCCACCAGTGGGGATTTGTAGGTGGGGATTTCTGGAATAAATCCACTCGTGGGTTGCAGTTGAAAATCATCGTCAGGTGGTACACCTTGTGTTGTCATCTGACATTATGCTGAGCTGAGGCCCTTTTGGCATTATATTAATTGTTTTCTGTTTTTATAGTTATAAGGTGTATTTTTTTCTGTAATGCCAAAAAACGCATTTCTCTTTCTTCCTTTCTAATTTTGTAGTTACCACAACGCAACGGCAAGAAGCTGCAACGACACTATTCACACGTAACCACTGCGTGCCCACATTTGGTGATTGTTGTGCGTATGATCGAGCCCTACACTAAACAGAAGCGTGGACTAGCGGTAATATAAAGTCTTTTGGTCATAAAAAGTCGCAAGTGTTTCTATTTTTAATTGGACTTCCCACGCTGTTACATTTATGAGTTATACGCGTAGCTTTATGCTGTCTTGACGACACGTGTAGGAATAATAAAATTAGGCTGTGCACAAACTGACTCAAGATTGTTTATTAAACGGATTCTTAGCTCGACAAAAATAGTGATAAGTACGCATACTTTGCAACAAAACAGTCTGATTGTCAAATTGTACTGAAGAAAACCAGTTTCTTCAAGCACAAGACGAAATTGTCTTATATCTAATGCCAGATACTGAGGGCTTAGACAAAGTAACATTCGATTAGCGTTATCGCTAGTAGTAAAGCCACAAAATGTATGGGGTTGACATAAGCTATCAAAATGTCACGTGATCATAGGTTAACGAATATAAATTAGCTAGACAATGATATCATCATTCGATTTCATGAAACGAATTGACAGCGTTGATCGATAACTTCAATAGAGAAGCGTAGCCAAGTGGCACTTTTTGACAAGCGTTATCGCTAGTTTTCGATTCGTATGAAGGAACTCGAATCGAAAACTAGCGATAACGCCTGTCAAAAAGTGAAATAACGATAGCGATTGTAGAAATAGAATCGCGCCGAAGCGAATGTCATTTGTCTAGGCCCTCTGATTGGTAAAACGTAACATGTACAGAAAGAAACTAGTTGTTGTGTTACGTTTCATGATGCAATGCATAAAACTAGTGCAGCTAAACGGTCTTAGCATGTTACAATTCACCAATCCATAACTGGCTAAAGATCGACGATACAAGAGATAGACGATACTTTAGGTTTAGATGGTTTGATTCCAGTGTGCGCACTAAATGAAACTAGGATCAATTCAATTTTTTTTGTACATTTTGACGTTCAAATGTGCCTATTTGAAATAAATAATTTAACTTTGACTTTGAAATGTGAACAAATTGCAAAAAAAATACGTGTTATGATAAAAATGGTAGAGGATTTTTATTTTTGTAAGTTTTAGATGATTTCATTTTAGTGTGATATATAAGAAATAGTACAGCTTTGCAGTAGGTATTCAACATTTTAACCCTCAGAGACTATTCCTGAAACTTTTAACATTAATTATTTTCAAACCAATGCGAACGTTATGCTTTCAACTACCATACGATATGCACCTAACTGAGTACAGTAATTGGAGGAAATGGAGCGGTAGTCTTAATTATTTGCAGTCTCGGTGTTAAGTGCTGTTACATATGCATCGGGTTTGATTATTATATTCCATTGCGCTATGGAATTTGCCGAGTTACATCTGACACGAGGGAAGGGATGTAGAGTAATGTAAACTTTAGAATAATTTTTTGTCCAGTGGGCCTAGACTAAGTAACATAATTATTTTGACTAGCGATAACGCTAGTAGAAAAGCCACAAAATGTATGGGGTTGACATAAGCTATCGAAATGTCACGTGATCATAAGTCAACGAATATAAATGAGCTAGACAATGTTATCATCATTCGATTCCATGAAACGAATCGACAGCGTCGAAAGATAACTTCCATAGAGATGTGTAGCCAAGTGGCACTTTTTGACAAGCATTATCTAACGCCTGTCTAAAAGTGAAATAACGATAGCAATTGTAGAAATATAATCGCTCCGAAGCGAATGCCATTTACCTAGGCCCTCAGATCCCATATGAAAAGAAAAGAAAGAATGAAAGAAAAACAATATTTGGGACACGCACAGAAAATACAAAAAGTAAAAAAAAGAGCATTAGAAACTAACAAAATTTACATATTTGTATATAATTATGAAGCGAAAAATTGGACAAATGAATAGTACTTACAACAACAAACAAACAATTTCTTTGTCAGAATACGTAAACTGTGTTATGAAACAATTTATTGTATAACAGTTACAGTAATTGAAACACTGGGATGTTGACATTCATCTTCATTACGAATTCTTATCTTAGTAGGCGAAGCCCGAGTTCAACTACTGACTACTGACCGATATATAATAACGATCGATATTGCATAATAATGTATACTATTAATTTATCGTTACAGGAACATATACTCCATTTGAAATAAGATTAGACATTTAAATAAACTTGCTTACAGTCCGTTCAACCGATTTTGACTTCTATTCCGTAGGCATAAGGATGGCATTGAAAGCAAAAATGTGGTTACAATACCAACTGTTTATTACAGCTGTCATTGGTCATGCCACTAACGTAATAGAAGTCAAAATCGACTGAACGAACTGTAAAAAAGGTTTATTTGAATGTCTAATCTTATTTCAAACGGAGTATAGCTACTATTTTGTTGTCAACGTAATCAACTCTTTTGTTCTTAAAGTACCTCTTTTAAAGTTTTAACCCGTCATACGTGAAAGCTGATACCACTAAGTGGGGCCTGGTGACCTGTAACACAGGGTTTTTTTCTAAAACCTACTTAAAGGCTTCTACATACCAACGCAAATTGTCGCGCGACGCGACACGGCACAAAGGCCCCGCGCGTCGCGGGACGAGCGGTTCCTTTGTGTCGCGTCGCGTCGCGCGACAAGTCGCCCCGGTATGTAGAAGCCTTCAGACACCAGCTCCAATGTGAATTTCTATAGTTCTCATTTCGAAAATACAGGGTCATATAAATTAACCAGCAAAACTCCACATACGTGATCGGTATTAAACACGATAAAAAAAACAAAAAAAGATCTGTCTTTTTTGGACCAATGACTGGTGGCTAGTGTAATTACTTGAAATATCAGTTATTTTGGTTAACTTCACAGACATGATTAGTATCGTTTAAATCTAAACGATATGAAACAAAAAAAACTTTTTTCTCTCAATTCATTATTCAATTAGTACCAGCGGTCATTGACCCAAAAAAATCGTTATTATTATTGTGTAATATTCAAGTATCGATACGAAAAAAAACGATATTTTCGGCATCAGAATCGATCCCAGACCCCTAACCTCGTGGCCTCGTAGCTATTTTCAAAAATATTCAATGTACAATTTTGACTTCGCTATGATTTTATTATATTTAAGTATATACAATATTAGTTTTAGTATATGCGAAACCCGAAACACGTGTTTATATTTTGTTTGTCTTTTTATATTTTTATGGGAAGAAATGTACGAAATTTCAAAACTGTTTCATGAAAAATCACAAAGATGATGGAGATGATGAAGATGGGTTTTATGTTATGTTTTCTTAACACTTTCCGGGACAGACCGCCTCTTGACGTTATGTCGGTATATCGTTACGTGACAGTACGGCTAAGGGCGGTGAACTTTATTTCATGTAATTTGGCAAACCGTCGATAGCCGTTGCTTGCCCATAGTATTCCTAAGAAGCACATGATCTAGTGTCACATCACGCGACTTCATTTGTTCGTGGGTGTCACGGCATTATTATCTTTTTTTTTTGTTTATTCGGGTTGTCAAAAACATGTAACAACATGCTAACGGCGCCCTCGCACCTCTAAGGTCGTCTTGCGCTCATTGATAATAATTTGCCAGTAAGTACTCTAACGGTACGGCGATTGTATTGTAAGTAATTAAATGGAGATAGCATTTTCCATCATACTTAAATATTATTGGGACAAAATATAACATGGTGTAAAAAAAATTGAAATCGATTAACAACAAACTTTATTCAGGTTTCGCATATACTAAAAATAATGTTGTACATAAACTAATATTATAAAAAGGTCTCTGGTGGTAGTGGGATCTTCTTTCTTTTTCGATACCCGTCACATCAGTGAAGTTTCTCTAGTTAACTTAATTTGACCCTGGATTTAGAAGAGGAAAAATCATTCAAATTCCAGATGCACTCTAGTTATCGTTATACGTTCAACACCGGATGTACTACATACAAAAAATATAAACATTTTAATAAAATCTTTCATCACAAACCTTCATTCACACGGTGTACTAATTTTTCTATAAAATTTTTACATTGCAACATTTTATTACCACGATCAAAGAGTTTGTTTATTTTTGTAATCATTTCTATTACGTTGTTAGAGATAGAAATCAGTTTTTTCTTAAAGCTAGTGCAAAGTTGTTTTTCACGTTCGTCTGAAAATAATAACTGACAAGAAAATCACAAGTTTTCTTAACGACTTTATGAAATGAGTTGTGAAATCTGACACAAAAAGGTTAATTGATTGAATCTGAACTAGGTCATAAGTTGGAATCCCATTTGTTGTACCCGCCACTTACACACCGCCGCCGCCGCCGCCGTACCCCTGGAGAGAAAAGTTAGGCGGGTAGGTACTTTTCTATCAATAAAACAATACAATTGAATACTTAGGTATCGGATACCTAAGTATCCAAACGCAAAGTACAAATGTAGGTAATATTACAATATTATTTATTCACTTAGAAACATTGTAATAGTTTGCAATAGACATTATCCCCCTTATTCCAAAACAAGGTTTATCTTCAGACCCAGGTTTCAAACATGGAGCCATTATTGAATTTCGAACTTTATTCCGACTATGGTAAAGTTCCTAAACAAAAAACTGACAACTTAGTACCGAAATAAGTTTTCGGTTTTGTATAAAGTACGGTATTTCAATCACTGTTACGTTCTTATTACAAAAACTGGCTCCATGGTTTAAGCCCTGTCAAAAAATAAATCTTGTTTTGTAATATGGCGGTAAAAGTTTTAATGTTGCTCTTTGCAAATGATACGAGACTTACCAAGATTTCATTACGATGGTATATTCAAAATACTATTTATTTTGAATAAACCATCGTAATGAAATCCTTCCTATTGCATCATATCACACAGTTATCGGACAGAGGGTAAGCGTCATACAACCGCACTATAATAAGCACACTCATTGATGTATTAAATAGGAAGATATGGTACGCGCCCCTCGACGTGGACCGCATAAATTAGGAGAAAGGACACAATCGACCTACATTACTCTCGGTTTGCGGGGAATACCCGAATAGTAGTTTGTCGAGGTGTTATGGGTACGTAACAGTGACAATGATTGATATCTCGTTCCTGCTATAGCCCGCGTAATATGTCTCTCTATTTCGGTTGTCGAGCACATGACGCACGACATCGGGTCCATTTAATATTTACGTGATGTTAGTTAGAGAGTGGCCTATCTTCCTATTTAATACATCAATGGGCACACTACTACAAATATGAGAAGCGAGTGTGCGGGCAACTGGCGGCTTCGTCGAGTTTGAAGAGAAGCCGGTTTATATCGGCGTCATATAGCGTTTTATTTCATTATTTTTGTTTGACTTTACGCAATATGATCACAGAGCAAACGGACAGAGGGTAAGCTTCTTACAATCGCGTTATGATAGGTAGATACACTACTACAAGCATGAGGTGTGTGTGCGGGCAACTGGCGGCTTCGATTGAGCGAGGCAACTGGCTGAGCCGATATGAACCGGTTTCTCTTCATACTCGACGAGACGCTGCTAGTTGCCCGCACACGCGCCTCATGTTTGTAGTAGTGTTAGTGCCTATCATAGCGCGGTTGTATGAAGATTTTTTAATTTTATGTTGACTTCTTTATTTTATTTTGATTTTTTAATTATATTTTGATTTTAGGCTATATAATTTTTGTTGTGCCCTGACAGGGTCTACAACGGATCTTAGCTGTAAGCCTTTTATTAACATCTTTTTTACATTGTGGAACGCAAATAAATTAATATGAATATGAAGATTACCCTCTGTCCGTTTGCTCTGTGATCATATTGCGTAAAGCCATACAAAAATAATGAAATAAAACGCATTCAACAGAATGAAGACCTCACTGATAATAAACATAGATTTTAGGAAGGAATGAAAATGAAGATAATATTATTTATAAAATAAAATAAATACTTTTTAGGGTTCCGTAGTCAACAAGGAACCATTATTGACAGAAGAGCTACTTGTTGTCTGCAAATAGAAACGCTTACATGCAATTTTACTGTTACTAACCTAAATTAGATTTAGTTTTCACTTTATACTCATTGTTAATTTATTACATTAAGTATTTATGCACTTCCTAGCCTGAAGCACAGGTTCAACCTAGTTCAGGCAAATAAGAAATTGTGTTCTATTTTAATTGTTAAGAAACTTATTGTAAATGTGCCCTTTTTATAAATAAACGATTATTATATTATTATAATTTTGCCATGTCTGTCCGTCTGTCCGCGGCTTAGCTCAAATTCTTAGTAGGTACTAGAAAGCTAGAAAGCTGTAATTTGGCATGGGTATACAATAGTATACATTAAGCCGACTAAGTGGTAAAATAAAGTTTTGAAAAAAAAACAAGGTGCACTACATGTTTTTTTTTTCAAAACTTGATCGTAAAGTGGGGATGATATTTTTTTTCTCGTCTATCATTTATTTATTTATTAAAAAAATCCGTAAATAACACCATAACAGCTATAAGTGCCAATGCGATGCTACTACAATAAAACTTACATCATACATATACTAAATTAACAAAAATACCAATAAAATAGCCTCTAAAAATTTCAATGCACTTCAGTGAATCAGTTCAGGCTGCAATGAAATAAATCTACCTCCATAGAAATAATATTTTATGGTGTGGGATATCGTTGGAAAGGCCGTTCAAAAATATGGCAGGTCTGTCTAATTCTGTGTTTTTTTCGATTCAGGGCTCCGTTAGCGTAATATTAAGCTTTAAAGTACAATTTTTTGTTAGAGTCAAGTTTCCTCCCCCTGCCAGGCAAATGGTTGTTTTTGGATATGTGAAAACATGAATGGCAGTAGTTTAAATAACGAAATTAAAAGGAAAGTTATCACAGCTAAATAGGCTTTAAACGTTATCGAATAATAGTCGACCAACTTACATTTGCAGCTGGAGAATTGACCGTGACGTAGGTTATCGATATAAGGGACAACTTATTTTTCAACTACAATGTTATGTATGTTTGTGGGGTAAATTCATCCCAACTACCTACCTACTACCATTGACGTATTATAAATAGACGCGTCATATACGAACATTAGTGCACTTAAAAACAGCGTAACCAATTAATGTAGCTACATACTTGCATACAATCATAGAGAGCATTAAGAAAAGGAAAGACCTATACCGATATCTGTTGTTAGAAAGAGATGAACATGCATATTTAGTTACGTCACTAGCTGCTGCATGTTCATTGGCACGTACGCGTGGGTCGCAGCAGTCAGAAGAATTTCAAAACAAAAACACTCTAATATGTTTTAATAAAAACATAAGTAGTTACACATAATATAATGAAACGTTTTTCTTTACTTTTACACAGTAGTAATGTAAATTTTATATCGTGTATAGACATTGGATGTAATTTTCTTTACAGATAATTACTGAGAATTGCGAGTGATAGTGACGTATAGCCGCGTCACTGGATGGCGCGCGACTAATTCCAAGGCAGGCAATTGCCTTGCTTTTACTTTTGCCATTTTTGAGCGCGGGTAACGCATCTAAAGGTAATAATACATCATTGCTTACTACATACAATATTGTTTTCGGGAATATAGTATTGATGTTATTTTATATGATTACCAGTAACGGTTAGTAAATTATAGTCCCCGCATGTTATCCAATCTATGATCCAATCAAACCTACTTACTGAGAGATGTCATTGATTCGCTTACAGAGTACCTAGTTGTTAGGTGCTAATGATGATTGCACACCGTTACTATGTTGGGTGTTTAATGGAAGTGTGAGCAAATATTTTTACTATTCATTTACATTCTACGTTTGCGTACAGTTTTCAAGAATGTGGTGTTCATGTAAATAATGTATTTAATTTGTTTGAGAACAATGTATTTGCATCATGTATTAAAATATTGGTATACCATCCTTCAGATTTATTTAACTACGTTTAAACAAGGTGTAAATGTTTAAAGTACAAACTGACTGGACTGACGTTGTCCTGTTTCCTAGAACTCGGTCGCAGCGCCACCTACGACCTGTAGGTCTATTTGTGAATGTAACCCATCCAGGGACTCACTCAAACACACAAAAAAAAACAGCCGATCTGCCCAGCCATTTAAGAGGAGTTAAGTGACATACAGATGTACAGAAGAAATAGATTTATAAAGATATGCAAAATATAACATACACTTTGTCGAGTTATGTGAATATAAATGGATGGAAAATAAACAGCAAATATTTTTTCGTGATTTCAGGGTTCCATCGTAAAAGTTGTCCGTAATGATGAGTTCAATGAACCCTTTTTCAGTATTTAATAATTTCAATTACACCATCATTATTGTATTTGTGGAGGCTTATTGTTACCATGTCTTTTTTATTTATTTATATTTTTTTTAATTTGCTTTTCTATACCTTAATTAAAATAAATAGCTGACAATGCAGACCACACACGTTAGGGTAAACTTGGACTTGCACAAGAATACATTAACGTGTGGTGGGATGATGAATTAGCACAAGTATCCGAGCCATTCGGTGTCATTCAGACTTGTGCAAGTCCAAACTTGCACAAGTATATCGCGACGTGTATCAGGCTACCCTAAACACTAATACAAATATTTATGATTCTATAAACTCCACCCAAGCAGAGTCTCTTACAAAATCAAGTCTACCAAGAAACTCACAAGAATCCTTAACTTAAGCTATGAGTACACTAACTGGGGAGGTCACAGACATACCCAACAACAATTCACCAGAGTGGCGACAGTGAAACTTGGCCTAATTTAATATACCTTGCTAACTACGTTGCCTGAATTATGGTAATATCATGTATACTGTCTGGCTTGGAGACTGGTTTGAAAGGTAAATATGTACCTACTGTACATACTAGCTGGGTTATTTCTGGAGTTTCAGTAATAATGGGGGGAATTTTATGTACAAAATAGGCACCCATGCCAGCCTGTTATCTGCCTAATGGTGGGTCTGTAAGCCTAGCTGTAAGTAGAATAAAAGTAAACACCTGTTAGTATGTAAAAGAAGCTACCTTGCAATAACTAAAATTAGAATTTAAGAAATAAGTAGGTTTTACTAAAATAAATGTAAAATTAGGATAAAATTATAAGTTAAGAATGCCTGTACCATGTTATATTAATAAAATGTAAAAAAAATATCTGATCATACACGTCAGAGGAAACACGCAACGCCCTGTGATGACAGCTGAATATAAAAAATAGGTTTTTTTTTTTTTTAATTTTTAGGGTCCCATACCAGAAGGGTGCCACACAGAACCCTATAACTAAGCCTCCACTGTCCGTCCGTTCGTCCGTCTGTCTGTCAGCGGGCTGTATCTTAAGAACCGTAATAGGTAGGCAGTTGTTTTTTTTTTAACATGAATGTTGTTGAACTGTCAAAATGAAAGCCATTGCTACTGTAAGTGTGTTACGCAATTACCCGGTAATTATTAGAAGAAGTATTCGAGTAGGTAAACTAAACCACAATTCACTGTACAACAACAGAGGTCACACGTCCGCATCGTTCGGGCGCCACCAAGCGAGTGACCAATTGACCATTGACCACTCTGCGCTGCGGGCACGGGCATGCCTCACTGCGCTAGGTTATTCTGTCGCTACGCTACACTTGCATTACCAAAATTGCCCTTACTACTACGACTTAAAGGTACTAACAAATTGTTAACACTGATACGCGGTTGACTGGACGTTGCCAAAGCAGAAATTAAGTTTTTAACCGACTTCACAAAAAGGAAGAGGTTCTCAAGTCGATTATATTTTTTTTTTTTTTATATTTGTTACCTCGGAACTCCGTCGT
Organism: Tiliacea aurago; assembly: GCA_948098905.1. Lineage (NCBI taxonomy): Eukaryota > Metazoa > Arthropoda > Insecta > Lepidoptera > Noctuidae > Tiliacea > Tiliacea aurago. The sequence goes on from OX402578.1 coordinate 22,170,733, forward strand.
TAATGCACCGATTTGGAAAATTATTTTTTTAATTAAAAGGATATACTTCCAAATTGATCCCATTTTTTTCAAAATCCAGTTCTGATGTTGGTATCCATGAGTGATTGAGGGCACTCCTCAAATATTATAGGCATACCATATAGCGATTTTTATATTTTCATCATTTGCATTCAGAAAGTATAATTTGGTGAAGTGGAATTGATGAAGAAGACCACAGATGGCCACTGGAACTTCTCAATGATACGTATTTCACGGGTGGCGATGAGATATCTGGATTAAGATAGTTAAGCGAAGCAATTTTAAATAAATAGTTCTGATCAAAATGGTACCATCAAACTGATCTGAAGATGAAGCCGGAAGGTAGGCACTGGAACTCCGTTATAAAATAAAGTATCCTACCCGTGTTTTGTTTATATATTGGAATTGTCATTTAAAAAATGTATGATTACAATTTGTGTGGGGTAGGTACCACTACTAAAAATTGAAAAATAAAAACTTTTTTACAAAAAAAAAAAACAACCGACTTCCAAAAAATAACACATAAAAGTGAAAAATATCTTTAATTTTTGGAAGCACATAACATACCATCACGCCTTGTTTCCCTGAAGGGTTGGGCAAAGGTGTACCTGTAGTATCACCCACATTTAATATTATATTTAATTTAATTTCGGAAGTCGGTGGCAAAAAACGAAAAACAGAACCAATGACACCGACTTCCAAAATTAAACTAAATAAATAAAAAAAAATGTTATAGCATCTTGCATGAAGACAATAATATTATTATATGCAACTATTACCAGGAAGATTTCAAGATTATTAATTGATCACGATAATGTATCAGCGATGTATTTTTTGTAATGCCTACGCTTTTTTACATGTCTTTTTTCTTTATACCATACACTGCATCTTTATTTACATGAAGAAAGCAAGTTATTAAAAATTATAAAGCCAATATTTAAAAAAAAAAGTAATATCCTATTTTGTTATCATCAACTAACGCCCCTTTAACACATATAAGTTTTTTTTTTCAACTGTTTTTTGCCCATACTTTTTTGGGCATTCTGCTTTCTCATTTTCCAAAAAAAACATAACTAACACGCAATTATAAAGCAGCTGATCACTATTATTAATGGTAACGCTATTTGTAATTGTCTACTCAGTTAACTGCGTGAAATTAATGATGTTTGTTTTAAAAATAAACGGGAAACAGGATGTTTCAGGGTTTATTAATTTAATAAGTCCGCTATAAATTGGTGTTTTGATTAACCAATGCATATTACTCATCAGATTTAGTTACTTTTTACGTGACCATAAATTAATTGATATAATGACTCAAAAAAAACATAGGCAGTCATGGGGACTGCCAACATAAGTGAATCTCAACGTGCTTTAAGAATTTTTCACTTCAATAAAATACTGATTATCTGAAACATAATTTAAACAACGCACAGTATACATAAATTATACTTTTCACGTGGTCAATTTAACTTCACTTACTGCTACTACAGCACTTCGGCGCGCGGCGCGGAAATGAAGTTTTTCTCCTTCAAAAAATCGCTCAACGCACCAACAGAAGTTTAGTTAAAATAGGCAGTCATAGGGACTGCCCACATAATTCATCATCATTCCAGCCGAAACACGTCCACTGCTGGACATATGCCTCTCCCCAAAGGGGGGGGGGGGATTGCATCACCACGCTTGGCAAGTGTGTCGGCGATCGCAGTGTGGTGTTAAAATGCATAGAGAACGATACTGCCTATTCTCTAGTAAGTCCTTTAGTCGCCTTTTATGACACATAGGGGAGAAATAGGATGGTGCTATTATTTACGTGCGGCACCACACGGCACAGAAGTGAACACTACCTATATATATTTATGCATATACATATAGACAAGCCACGAAGCGTCGCCAGTCTGGCGCAACACGTCACATTAGCACGTCGTGGTTTCTCTCGCGTCCGGCCCTGGTCCAAGGTATGGTTCGGAGCGGGAGTGCATGGGAGACCGTCTCCTCCTTTTGCGAAGCAGTAATGCTCGCGAAGGCGGAGGCGGAACGCGTAAGGGAGGAGCAAATTTGCGCCATCACGCCCTTAGTCGCCGCAGAAGACGGCCTGGGCCTCGGGAATCGCAGGCCAATTCCCGGCCACCGTAGGCGCGGGCTTGTGGACGGTGAGCAATGGGTAGGTCGCCGTCCGATAAGGACCAGGCCCGGGTCGACGGCGCATCAGGTTCCACGCGCACCTCAAAGAGATGTCAGCACAACTTTACGGGGTCCATTAGGGCCAATGCCTGCCAGGGTTGCAGGTTTGTCCGAAAGGGATACCGTGGCCCCGGCACACAGGCAACTGAAGGAACACGGGTGGGGTTTAGTCAGTAAAAGTCTGACACCCTTCCTGCTCCGCCCAGAGCGAGAGAAGTTATTTGATCATTTACCAACCAAAAATAAAATATAGGTATAAGTGTTTTTCATGAATGTTATTGAATTTGAAAACAACACGCTTAGGTAAATCACCAAAATAACCAATTTAAAAGTAAAAGTCCCCAAATGTAACTAATATCCACATTTAAAACTTTTTCAAGGCCAAAGAAACACGATTCTTCTGTAGAATGGCGCCCAAATCGAGCGGCCCAAAGTTATGGGGCCATAACTGTCATACAAATAGGCGGGGCCCAGTATAAAACTTATTTTTTTTCCTTTACACTGACTGAAGATCTATTAAAGGCTTAGTAAAAACATCTTTTACTTTCAGGGTAAGGCTGGCAACCCTTTTGTGTGGAGTTATACTAAAAAAGGATTAAGGCAAGCCTTGGATTTGGGGCAGCTGGAGTGTTTGCGTGGTTTAATTTTATTGGAATCACTTAAGATTATGGGCCCTCTATGGGCGTCTTTTTAGGGTTCCGTACCAAAATGGTAAAAAGGAACCCTTATGGTGAGACTAAGTCTGTCTGTCTGTCACACCTGGATATCTCAAGAACTACTAATGCTATCAACTTTAAATTTAGAATAGTTCTAGATGACGTTTGCCCAACTATTTTGCAAACAAGAAAGAAATAAAAAAAAATACCTTTTTTGCAAAAGGGACTGAAAGGGGGTCTTAAAAATTTGAAGTAGGGCTACTAAGGCATGTGGGGTATCATATGAAAGAACGCTGTTTCTACATTCTCAAACATTTTTTTTTTTTAGTTAGTATCGTTTCCGACTTTTGATGAAAAATGTAAAAAAAAATACCGTTCCCCTTATCTCCGAAGTTTGCATAGATAAAAATCTGAAATTATTATATGTGATAGAAGTTTATGTAAAGATTTTAGGAAAAATAAAACGATGTCTCTCAATAGCATAGTTTTTCAGAAATCTTCAACATCATATATACGTACGGAACCCTCGGTGCGCGAGTCCGCCTCGCTCTTGACCGGTTTTTAACAATGTGCATACTCGATCGGCATAAAGTGAAATACGACGTATAAAACAGCAAAAATCTTGTATCCTTTACATCGTGCATAGTGTTTATGTGGTGGTTTGGTAAAGTACAGTCACGAGCATTATACGAGTCACGAGTATAATAAACCTTACACAAGATTCAAAATTGATATTTCTCATAAAATATTGATAGATATTTTATGGTGTCATGAACGATCAGTACTATCGAATCCATACTATTTATGTACTTTTGCGTAATTGTAAGCCATTTATCCCCGTGACGTATACGTAGGCGTTTAGGCCGTTTGTCCACCGCACCGTCAACGCAAACGGGACGTCAACGAGAAACGAGATGACGGCACCGTAGTACCTAGTGATTCATACGCTTGTCCTCCGCGATCGAAGTCGGCGGCTCAGTTTGATCTCGCTGTCGTTTTTGTAGAAATAAAACAAACTAGGAGGATGCCTATATTGAACTGGTAAAAACTTCTTCTTCTGCTTTTGTACATTCAAAGGCGTGTTATGCTTCTTATACTTTCTGCATGAGTCGAAAAAGTAACTCCTAATTCTGTAGGAAAAGTCTAAACTATCTAAGATGGCGCAAAAATTTTCGAGCTCGCGTCGCTTGCTCTCTCTCTCTCTCTCTCTTATCTCATCATAATCATGTCATGGTGACCCGCCTGCGCCTGGACAGTATATCAATGGTCTAGAAGACAAATGCTATAAGTGCAGATTTCTTAAAATAACACAGATAAGTACTTTAAAATAATAGTTAAGTATAATAAGCACACTATCACTGCACATTTCTGTGTAATAATGATAACTTGTGAAACGTTCAACTTTCTTTAAACTGCTCGCTTGAAAAATTACGAAAATTGCATTTATAACATTAATTATCTTCTAGACCATCGACATAATAGACAAAACAAAAGCCCGGGACGGCGCCGAAGGCGGTGCGACGGTCGCGCTGATTTACTTGAAAATTCAAGGGCCGGGATCCCGGCGGCGCGCGGCGCTCGGTTGACATTGGCGAAGACGTAGTAAATGTACTGTCGCTACTTCGGCGCCGTCATCATGTTCTCGTTGACGTCCCAGTCATGGTGCGGTGGACAAACAGCCTAAGCTGTATAATGTGTTTTACATTATAATGCGAGGTCTGTTCATTTGGATAGTACTATTAGCTTGCTGTGGCTTTCTACATGTCATGGAGAAGCTCGTCGGCATGAGCGGAGAGAATATAGAGAAACAATTGAGCTTGTGTGGCTGTCTCGATGGTCAAGTGGTCGCAAGCACTACTGCTGAGCACGAGGTCCTGGGTTCGATTCACAAGTCGGACAAAGTATTTTTGGGATTTTCCATCAAGAATTTCTCAGTATCAGCCCGGAGTCTGGATTTGCGCTTGGTTAAATGATAAATGATTTATTTTCTGTAAGTGGTTTGTACAAACACTTTTAGACGTCAATCATATTAGTGCAACAGTTTCTTATCTGACTACTCTGAGAAGAAAGGCAGAAACAAACTCAGAGGTCACAGTCTCTTTTAAAGTCCAGACATAATCTTGGTTAGATGATGTGAAGACCATGTAGATTGGTGCCTGAAATGATCTTTTGATGAAAGAATCACACAAATAAATTGAGGGGACCTGTCCAGTGGGTGCATGCATTTGTCAGTAGTCATGCAGCTCAACTCAAAACTTGAGGTTGATCTCAATAATATATGCTCTCCCTCGATTACATGGGACTTAAACATAACTGGCAAAATGTGGGTGTACTATATAGGTACATCATTATCATTATTACATTTGACGACACGGTTGGCGCAGTTAGTTTAGCGATTGACTGCTGCGCTGCGAGTCGCGGGTTCGATTCCCGCTCGGAACAATTATTTGTATGACCCACATGTAGTTGTTCCGGGTCTGGCTGTTTGTGTATGTGAGTTTAAATGTTTGTAAAAGCACCCACAATACAGGAGAAATTCCTAGTGTGGGGCAACATTAAAAAAAAAAAAAAAAAAAATTCAGCCGAAAGACGTCCACTGCTGGACATAGGCCTCCCCCTAGAAGGAGGGGGTTTCTCATAATCACCACGCTTGGCAGGCGGGTTGGTGATCGCAGTTTGGTATTAAAATGCATAGAGAACGCTGCTGCCAATTCTCTAGTAACTTCCCTTAGTCGCTTTTTACGACACCCACGGGAAAAAATAGGGTGGTGCTATTCTTTACGTCTGGAAGACGTAGCGTTGGAAGGCCTCCTACAAGGTGGACCGATGACCTTGTGAAGGCCGCAGGTATCCGCTGGATGCGGGAAGCACAGAACCAGTCGAAGTGGCGGTGCTTGGGGGAGGCCTATGTCCATCAGTGGACGTCTTTCGGCTGAAATTATGAATGATGAATGAATGATTCTTTACGTCCAGCATCACACGGAAAACTATAGGTAAACCTTTGCCTTACCCTTAACCTTTTGGTGGCCTGAGGAACAGGGTGTAAAGTTCACTCATCCACCACAGAAAAGGGAGGATCCTCCGACCAGACGGGTGTCGTGTCTGGTGGGCAACTGCCCGACGGTTGATGTCGGGATATTGTATATATGCTAGTTGCGCGGTAAACTCTGCTTGCGCGATGCAGGATTTTGCGTGACGTCAGTGTGACGCGTAGTTCGCATGTGGCAATGTTGTTGCCGCTACATCACTCCCCTCCGGAGACCGGAGGTCGAGAGTGGGCTGAGTCGTGTATCTTGCGATGCTTGCCAGTACTAGTAGAGGGTTCCATTGAGTCGGAACCGGGTGCCGCATAGTTCTCGGTGAGTCGGAACTGTCTGCGGTGATTCCCCAGTGAGTCGGGGTGGCGCTGCATTATGCTCCAGTGAGCCGGATGTGGTACAGCGCCGGGTTGAGGCTGACTGCTGGCGTCGACCAGGAGAGGTATCATGTTCTCTGCTTGTGGACCAGCCGAAAGTGCAGTGTGCTGTGCCAAGGTTGCTGATAAGGCTGTGGGTGATGACCAGGAATGCGCGTCCGCTGCATGCTGGTGGTCAGCATACCCGTTGAAGCCGTGGTTGCTGGTTGGCTGTGTGACTCGCCGCTCGAAAGCTTGAGGAAGTGATGATGATGATGATGATGACGTCACGCTGAAGTAGTTGCACGAAGGCTGCGCTGACGTTCATACTCGGGGTCACCAGTTTGGTGGCATGAGGAACAAGGTGTAAAGTTCACTCATCCACCATAGAAAAGGGAGGATCCTCCGACCAAACGGGTGTTGTGTCTGGTGGGCAACTGCCTGACGGTTGATGTCGGGATGTTGTATATATGCCAGTTGCGTGGTAAACTCTGCTTGCGCGATGCAGGATTTTGCGTGACGTCAGCGTGACGCGTAGTTCGCGTGTGGCAATGTTGTTGCCGCTACAACCTTACCCTTCAGGAAATACAAGTGTTATGTTATGTTATGAGTGTACTGGAAAAGTGCATCACCTTGTAATCTCGCGTTTTCGCTGTTATGCTTCGAGCAACAACCAAGCTTCATGCCATCCGACAGCAATAAATACTACAGACTACCATCATCCTGCGACTGGCCTTTTCCTAACTATGTTGTGGTTGGATTCCAGTCTAACCGGACGCAGCTGAATACCAGTATTTTACATGGAGCGACTGCCTATCTGACCTCCATATTCCAGTTACTGTGGAATGTGCGTTTGTAGGTGGCATAATAACTATTTACTAGTTGTGCACCCACATGTTTGTTGTGTAACATGTTTCCTCTAAGGGACGGAAGTGTGGAAGTGACAACTTGACCATGGAATAAGCAAGTACTTCGTAATAGCATGGAATTAGTAAGTAATTCATAATGGCATGAAATTAGTGTACTCTTGTAAGTACTTCAAAAATTGTAAGGAGAGGGGGTCGAATTTAGACCAGTGGGTGACCACTGGTAATGAATATTTTTTTTAATGAATGTTTCTGTAAATAAGTAGCTTTTTTAAACTATGAGGTTAATTTTTAGCTTTTTAAAATTTTGACACGAATCAATACTCGCGCTAATCCCACGCGTTCGTTAAAACTAACAGGATCAGCCCAATCACATAAAATTTTCGTAGGCACTGCCCGTAACAAAAAAAAATTGTTTACATGAATTGGATATGAAAAAGCGGTTCAGTAAATATGAATACTCAAAATTGGCTTGTTCATGGCTCAAAGAAGATTTGAGTTGACGACTGTTGTCTACTATTGTATTGAATTTAGGATAAAAGTAATGTTCTTGTGATGTGATTTTGTTATTTATTTCTTGTTAAAGACACTCCAAGATAAAGTACCTCTTTTGAGATTATGTTAGACCTTTACTGACTAAAACCCACCCGTGTTCCTTCAGTTGCCTGTGTGTCAGGGCTACGGTACCCCATTCGGACAAACCCACAACCCTGGCAAGGATTGGACCTAACTGCTTTGACCTAACGGACCCCAACAGTTCGTGCTGACATCTCTTTGAGGCGCGCGTGGAACACAATGCGCCATCGACCCGGGCCTGGTCTTTATCAGACGGCGAGCTACCCATTGCTCACCGTCCGCAAGCCTGCGCCTTCGGTGGCCGGGAATTGGCCTGCCATTCCCGACGCCCAGGGCGTCTCCTGCGGCGACTAGGTGCGTGAGGGCGTGAAATTTTCCTCTCCCCCACGCGTTTTGCCTCCACCTTCGCGAGCATTACTGCTTCACAGAAGGTGGAAGGCAGAAGGAGGAAATAGGAGACTGCCTCCCATGTGAAGTAAAGTACTTACAACACTATTTTAGTTCTTATGCGATTTTTCTTGGGAACGGTTTAGTTAAATAGTTTTCAAATTTGTCATCAAATTATTATAATACTAGCTGCGCCCCGCGGTTTCACCCGCATAAGTCTCGATCCCGTGGGAATATTGCGACAAAAAGTATCAAAATAGGTTTACCCATGTGCCAAATTTCATCCAAATCCGTCGAGCCGTTTTAGCTTGAAAGGGTAACAAACAAACTCACTTTCGCGTTCATAATAGTATGGATAGGTTATTATTACATCATTTATTACATGCGGCTACTTGAAATCAATCTCCATTTTAAAATAATTATGTGCCCTTTCACTTTTGCCTATACTAATTATTATCACTTTAACAAATGAAATACACCACAAGGTAACAATTAATAATTACATTATCAAAATATTTTTCCTCTCAAGTATAACAATAATTCTACAAGCGTGTTTGAGGTCATAAATTGTAATACGAGGTATCCCCGTGGTTTTCTCATTTACCCACCACGAATTTGTAATGAAGAGCCTGGTATACTCTGTTGAAGAACAACAAAAGGATAGAAGGTCCACATGATCAACGCCTGAAAAAGTCATTAGCAGCTCCTTAGGAAAGCGGTTCTTCCGAAGTCCTTACTGACCTGCTAAGTTGAAAATCAACAGCATAATAATTATTGTTTAACTGTTCTGCAGTTTGATAAGTAGGTATTGGTCAGATTACAGGTTCATGAGCTTTATGGCTTTGTGTGTGATGACCAGTGATCGAAATAGTAGCGCTAATAAAGTTCTAAGAACAAAGTCAAAAAAGTGGAGACTTCCTTACGTCAATTTTTTTTTTCGGAATATTTGTTTATAAAATATTAGTTTTTGTATATGCTAAACCCGAAACACGTGTCTAGTATTTTTATGTAAAGAATCTATATTATGTTCAAAATTTCAAATCTGTATCATGAAAAATCACAAAGTTATAAGGTTGTTATGTTACCGGGTTGTCCGTACAAAAACATGCTAACGGCGCCCCCGTGCCTCCAGGGTCGTCTTGCTCGTCGTCATTGATAATAATTTGGCAGTAGGTACCTAACCGTACGGCGATTGTATTGTAAGTAATTATATCCTCTCTTTCGCCGAGCGGCCTTAATAAGGCCGATGAGGCCGAATTCAATTATGCGGGATTCGCCAATCGGTCTGATTCAGTCCGACTGATTCAGTTCGTTCGTGGCGCACACCCATTTAAATCCCCATTTCGCGCCAAAAAGCTGACACGAGAGGGGATATCATGTGATAACATTTTCCATCACACTTAAATTTTTTGGGACAAAATATAACATGATGTAAAAATTATTGAAATCGATTCAGTTCCTTATTCTGAACAAACTTTATTCAGGCTTTGCATATACTAAAAATAATGTTGTATACTTTCGTAATTATGCATTTAGTAAAAAGCTGTTATTTTGAAATTACCCCTACCTACTGCCAAATTATTATCCATGAGCGCAAGACGACCCTGGAGGCGCGGGGGCGCCGTTAGCATGTTTTTGTACGGACAACCCGGTAACATCACCCCACCAACGATAACAACAACCATAGAACTTTGTGATTTTTCATGATACAGTTTTTTTTTGTACATAGATTCTTTACATAATAGCTGATGTTACAAGGAGTAAGTAGTTTTATTTTTAGAAGCAGCCACGCGTGCGAAGCCGCGGTCAGCAGCTAGTAAAATATAATTATGAAAGAAGAAGACCTAGGATCTAAAACCGTCCAATGAGGTCCTGTCATTAAAATTGACAAACTATAAAAAGGCAGACGTTATTGTTTTAAAATATGGATAAGCTGATTTGCTGAGTTATGTTACTCATTGTTGCTATAATTGGAATTTAAAGGGAACTAAAAGTAAACGTTCTGAACTATATCTGCTTCGTGGCTGTATACACTATACAGCGGTATAACAATTTATTGTTGATAAAGGAAAGTCTGTAATATGATGGAGGACCCAGGCAAAATATTTTTGGGCCTCCTTGTAGTAAAGATAAATAAAAATCTATGAAATAGACGCTCATAATATTTTCAAGGTCGACGATCACGGTCCATTTTTTTTTAACTTTATCCTGCTATTTGTTTTCATAATAGGTAAAGATATATTGTTTAATGAGTTTAAAGTTATTACCGTTAACTCTCTATAGGTACAGAGCTGTTTACGCGTGTTCCACCATAGCGAATAAAGTACTGAACCGATTTTGATACATGGTCCGCCGTGGTCATCATCGCATACCTGTGTACCATGTGGGTGCCAGAAACACCTTCAAAATTGTAATGGCATGCGACGACGGCTCTATCTTGATCATTTTTGGATATACCCCATGTCTTGATTTCTGTCTGAAATATTTTCTTGTTTCGTACTTTTTAGATCACTTTTATTTTTATTTTCGTAGTAAGGTTACAGTTTTTTAAACTTAATTTTATTGTAGATAAACTTCAAAGCTATAAGTTTTATTTTAATTTGATTTGAAACAATGGAGTTCATCATCATTATCATCATTTCAGCCGAAAGATGTCCACTGCTGGACATAGGCCTCCCCCAAAGGGGGGGTTTGCCATAATCGCCACGCTTGGCAAGCGGGTTGGCGATCGCAGTATGGTGTCGAAATGCATAGAGAACGCTGCTGCCCATTCTCTAGTAAGTCCCTTAGTCGCCTTTTACGACACCCACGGGAAGAAATGGGATGATGCTATTCTTTACGTCCGGCACCACACGGAGCTTATACTTTAAAGGGACAATATTATATTGCATTCAGAGATTAAACAATGTCTTTTATTTAGGCATGCAGCCAAACGCCACGCCACCCGGCGCAAAAGCTTAATTAAAATTGGTAATTAATTAGTTTGGCTTAGTACCAGAACTATCCTACAGTACTCATAATTAATTAAGTTCTAAGAAAAGTAATTAGAAGTAGTTCAAACAGTCTGAATAATTAATATTGAATGCGATATCGCTTTTACCACAAAATCTACGATTAATGGCCTGGTTTACCACCACCGAATGAGTTACCTACAACTTATCTGGCAGACAGTGACAAACAAAAACAGATTTTTTTTTTATTTATCTAGCAATTTATTTCTGACTAAAACCCTTAGCAACGAAGGTAATTAGTTATCTAAGAAAAACTCCAAAGCTAAAAAAACTGTTTTTGTAAGACATTATCGAGAACGAAATCTACGACCTCTCGTTTGCAAGTCTTATTTAAGATAAGCTGGGTCTAAGCCAATATCTTTGAAAACCCATTTTGTTACAGTAAGGTTCGATATGTCCTCAAGGTGAAACTGAAACCCAGCTTTTTGATAGACTTAGGTCGGAAATGTGGGTTTAAAATTGCGAGGCAATAATTTGGCACATTTTAAAACTTCTAGTGGTACCTAATATTTTTAGTACATACCTTATAAACTATTAACGGATACCTCAAAAGATTATGACTTACGGAGCCGAAACGTGGACACTCACGGTACGGCTGGTCCATAAATTCAAGGTCGCTCAGCGAGCTATGGAACGGGCTATGCTTGGAGTCTCTCTGAGGGATCGAATCCGGAATGAGGTGATCCGGCAGAGAACAAAAGTTGTCGACATAGCCCACAGAATAAGCAAGCTGAAGTGGCAATGGGCCGGCCATATTAGCCGTAGAACCGATGACCGTTGGGGTAGACGTGTTCTTGAGTGGATACCGCGAATCGGCAAACGTAAGGTAGGACGCCCTCAGGCTAGGTGCTGCTGGATGAGAGTTGTCGAGAATCGAGCTGAATGGCGTGCAATTGGAGAGGCCTATGTCCGGCAGTGGACTGCTGTGGGCTGATGATGATGATGAAAGTATATTATGATTATTATTTTTAAAATGTCGTTGTCATATCTCGGGGGTCCCGGATCTCTGGAAGGCGTACGAGGGGCTGGAGCCAACTGGCAAAGGCCCCTTAGAAAATATTAAATGATGAGGACAACCGACGCTTATCCCTTTATGCACTATGCAAGTGCACCCAAGGATAACTCCCGGTTGTTGCAGGCCTATTGCAGAACATGGAAACAAAATATAGCGGGCTATTGGTTTGGGTGGCTACGGACTGGTTACCTAGAACTATGGAAAGACTATGGTCACAGCCTGACCAATGTTTTATATACAATACACAGATAATGTGGCAAAGGGTGACTTGCACACTCATTATTGGGCCTCCGGAAACGCACATAGTGTCGTAGCGACAAGAGGGCAACATGTCCTGATGATGAGTGGAGAGGTATTTTAGGACTATCAGGGCTATCCCGGAAGTACGGTCAAGACCAGCATCTTACTGGAGTACTTCCTTCCTCCGAGCACGTTTGCTCTTGTGAATCTCCATGGATTATTATTATGATTAGCTCATAATTGAAAAATAATGCATGTATCATTAGTTTCTAACACTAATCTATAAGACAGGAACCTCACAGTCATGATTTGATCAAGATTATGTCTGGAATTTATTAGACTGTGACCTCTGGGTCTGTTTTGGTGTTTCTTCGTAGAGTAATCCGATAGGAAATACCGACCTCATCTAGTTTTTTTTTATATTTTTGACGTGTAAATTGTTTGTATAAACCTGCTTATAGAAATACATATCATTTATCATTGAAACTAGACAAAATCAACACGGTCTGACGTCAATAGTTACAAAACACTTCACCATCATCACTACCTGAGACGGAAAAAATAACAAAGTAATGAAACTCACTGTATTCAAAGATAAAGAAACTAATGGTCTTGACAGTGAACATGTTCTTAACACAGCAGAACCTGGCAGTTAGCCGAGAAAATACTAAGACGAAGCACCTAATAAAGATGAGGCGAGCCAAGAGATGTAGTGTTTAGAAAGCCACAAACAGGACTTAGCCTAAATTTTACCACAATGACCTATATGCCCTTGAAGTAATCCTAATGTTAGTAGTTAAAATAAGACTAGAATAGACTTAATTAAGCTATAGTTTGACCGATACTGTCGTATCGCGCCTTAATAATGAGTAAAATATATACAAAAAAAAATTATGGGGAAAAACGCTTTGCTAAACATAGTGATAACTATGTTTTAACACAGCCTTGCCACGCATTCATGAAAGTAAGTAGGTATAAGTAGTAACAGTAAAACATAATAAGTGTTCGAACGTCTATTTATTATTAGCCAACCCTTATTTCAGATCTCTCTGCTCATAATCTCGTGATATCACTGATTTAAAGGGACTTACTAGAGAATGGGCAGCAGCGTTCTTTATGTATTTTAACACCATACTGCGATCGCCAATCCACCTGCCAAGCGTGGCGATTATGGCAAACCCTCCTTTTGGGGGAGGCCTATGTCCAGCAGTGGACGTTTTTCGACTGAAATGATAATGATGATGACTGATTTAAAAAAGAAAATACCTTGTTTTATTTATTATGTACCCAGACCACCTAATTTTGTTGTTACTGGCCATCTTTTTGTAACGTTATCGGCGGTTGCAAGCCTTGTTTTCCACAAATGGAATTATCATGCCCAAAAAAATATGCCCACAAAATGTTGATGAGGAAAATCGCTTTGCTATCACTGTGTTTATAGTCACAGCTTTGTGACGCATTAATTAAAGTATAGAGGTGTAGAATTTGCAAATTGTGAGGCTAAAATTCTAAAACCTTGTTCAAACATAAATCTCGATTTTTAAATCGACTCAGACCCAGACTTTAGTCTGACCGATTTTGAACAAAATCTAGTTTTATGTCGAAATTCTAGCTTGAGTGTCGTTTTAGAAAACGGGGTCTTACAATCTGGGTGGACCTCGAAAGTTAAATCAAGGAAACATTTTGGCTGCAATTTCCAAGGAATATGTAGGTAAGTGACTTTCGACCAACGCATAAAATAGCGTTCCGTATCTAAAATGGTTCCTATTTAACTAAACTAGCGACATAGACATGCAGATGGCTATAATTATTGAGTTCCACTACACGTATATAACTAACTACGTATACTCGATTATAACTTATCTGTTAATAGCGCGTTGATCAAATCTCAGGTCATGGCATGCTAAGACAGACTCCAGCCGCCTTATTACAAAACAAGATTTATATTTGACATGGCTTAAACCATGGAGCCAGTTTTTGTAATAAGAACGTAATAGTGATTGAAATACCATTCTTTTTACAAAACTCAAAACTTAATTTGGTACTAAGTTGTCAGTTTTGCGTTTAGGAACTTTACCACAATCGGAATAAAGTTCTAAATTCAATAATGGCTCCATGTTTTAAATCCGGGTCTGAAGATAGACCTTGTTTTGTAATAAGGGACCTATACAGGTCTAATTGTGTGCTTTGTTTCAGTGTTGTAACTTGTAATTTATAAAAATAAATAAATAATAATACAATTATTTATTGAAAATCTATAGAATGTAGATATCTATATTATTTTCATGAATTAGTTGTGTATTAAATAGGAATTTTAATTATAATATTTTTGATCCACTGCACTTGAGCCACTGTTACAATTGAGATTTTGTCCCTCTAGTTGAAGGAACAAAATCTCTGATATAAGGGTGGGTTAGTATCTGCACACAAGGAAACTATAAAATGTATCAAACAATAAATATATTGATTCAAATATAAGTAGCCTAAATTAAATTAGGTAGGTGACAATAAAACCTAAGGTATGCCAGCCAGCTTAGATTCCAGTTAATAAGAACTAGGGTCTTGGAGGGTTAGTGATAAACCGAGTACTGTTCCTTGTAGTAGTTTAATTAGATTAAATATTAAAGAATGAATATGAATTATAAGGTACCTATATCCTTCCAGTTAATTTAAGTGTTACAACTGATAAAAGGGCGCTAAGGACTTTGGGGGTCCCGGATCCCGGAGCCGACGAAGAGGTCCAATATTCTAACTGATGAACGTAGGTGTCGGACCCGGAGTCCTTAATTTAAATTTTATGAAAGACCAAACACGTTTAACTTAGTAACAATCCTCATCTCTTCAAAAAACCTTTTTACGAAGAGAAACACGCAGAATCCATGCCTGTTTTCATCTAAGCATCGTGTGCTGTATTGGCAATAAATTAACGCGATATTCGCATCGTAAATTTGTAGTTGCCACATCGATATGTCGTCAACATATGGCGCATGTTCGTCATAACAACAAAACTGGAGCAAGTTCAAAATTCCAGGACACATTTTTGTGATAATACTAAATTCGAGATTCCCTCTCACCGAGAGGAGGCCTGTGTCCCAGCAGTGGGAACATTATAGGCTTATTATGTACTGCATTCGAGCCCTGCTCAAAATTATGTATTTTAAAAAAAGGAGATATTCTATAGAGAACCTCTACAAACTTAGTGATGTACTGTCAGTTAGGAAACTATACATTACACAAATTATTTTAAAAATGCACAAAATTTTACTTTACAATCCGGATATACTCTCTAGAAGAAGAAAACACAATATAGTTCAAATACCTTTAACCAAGACCAAATTCGGATCTACGCAATTTAGTAAACGATCAGCTCAATTATATAACAAAATAAAAAAAGAAATTTTCATATATGAAAATTCTTATCATTTTAGTAAAGAAATGTTGATTGACTGGATAAAACCACTGACATATGATAATACGGAAGCTCTCCTACAAAACGTATCTTAACAAGTATACGACCCGCTCATCCTACACATACATTCACACACACATACTCATACAATCACACATCCAAAACACTCATGCACACTCAACAGCACATACACACTCATGCACACGCTCACACAAGTTCACATAATTATAATTTGTCTTTTTACTGTATTTTTTGTTGTTTTATACTGTTTTTTATTGTGTTTTAAGTAAGTACTTACTGTTGTGAAGGAGCGGAGTCCTCTAATACAGGCATTGCTTAAATGAAGACTCCAAACCCAAAATTGTTCATGTATAATTTTTTGGACACAATAAACGTTATTATTATTATTATTTCCTTTATTTCACTATATATACATATAAATTATATTTTTAAATATTAGAATATAGAAAAAGAATATAAAAACATTTAAAAATATAAAAAATAGTAGCCCACCGGTATCAGGAACAGGGTCCAAGCTACCGGCGGTCAGGGCTCCAGAGAGAGGAACCTCCTGACAATGCGAGCCGTGTCCAGAAGTACCGCTCTCTGAATCAGGCCCTTAATCCAGCCGCCCAACGCGAGCCTCCTTAGGTGTTGGTCGAGGCTCTTGGCAATTAAGCCATTGGCTGATACAACTATCGGCACAATGATTGCTGAGTCCACATCCCACATGTCGACAACCTCGCGAGCCAAGTCAAGATACTTGATTTGTTTATCTTTCTCGGCTTTCACGAGGTTCCCGTCATGAGGGACCGTTATGTCAATAATCATTGTGCGCCGCTCTATTCGATCCACCACCACTATATCAGGTTTATTGGCAGCAATAGTCCTGTCAGTGATGATGGATCGGTCCCAGTACAATGTGATATTTCCACTCTCGAGAACTGGGTCGGGCACATACCTGTAGTACGGCACCTCTGATTCCATAAAGCTGTATTTCAGAGCAAGTTGCTGATGGATAATCCTGGCTACAAGGTTGTGTCTATGCAAGTACTCTTCGTTAGCTAGACGAGAACACCCGGAGATAATGTGTCGCATTGATTCTCCCGGACGGTGGCATGCCCGACACACGTCAACCGTGCCGTCCTTCACAATAAATCTCCGGTAATTCTTCGTCATGATAACTTCGTCCATAATTGCACAGACAAAACCTTCGGTTTCCCCAAAGAGGTCACCGAAACGCAGCCAGGCTACGGACGCTAAAAAGTCTACATCGGGTTCATGTAGGGCCCGGAAAAAGCGTCCGTGAAGCTCCTTACTTTGCCATACCTCCCTGCGATCGTTAGTGTCAAGCACTACAGGTTTGCGCCAGTTCTCTGTAGCCAAGGAGAGCGGGGTGAGGCCCTTGTCCACCGCGACCACATCTCGATGCATCCCCACGTCGGCTTCTAGGAAATATTCCCTGAGACTGCATATCTCGCGGTTGTGGAGGGTCTTAGCGTTTAAAAAGCCTCGACCTCCACACTTTCGCGGGATATACAGTCTCATTATCGAAGAGCGTGGGTGATGCATTCGATATGCAGTCAGCAGCGTACGGACCCTCCTATCCAGGGCGTCGAGTTCGGTCTGAGTCCATTTGAGTATGCCGAAAGAGTACATCAAAACCGGCATGACCCAACCGTTGAAGGCGCGCACCTTGTTTCCGCCTGATAGAAGACTATTAAATACTTTCTTCAGGCGGCCAAAGAAGCGCTCCTTCAACGATTGCTTCATGTCAGTAGAATTGATGCCCAACGCTTCCGACATACCCAAATACTTATAGGTTTCGGATGCGGAGAGGGTTCTAAGGTTTATGGAATCCGAAAGTTGGATTCCCACGGATTCCACAATCTTCCCTCGCTTTACATGCATGACAGCACATTTGTCCACACCAAATTCCATCCTGATGGCGCTACTGAAAGTTTCAGTTACTTTCAGTAGCTCCATCAGTTGCAAATTGTTGGGGGCAAAGAGTTTTAGGTCATCCATGTAGAGGAGGTGAGATATAACCTGACCACCTCTCCTCAACCGATAGCCTAGACCTGAATCCTCCAACAGTGTGCTTAGAGGATTCAAGGCTAAGCAGAACCAAAGCGGACTCAAACTATCGCCCTGAAATATGCCTCGCTCGATCCTTATCGGTTCGCTATTCCTCTGCGCTATTATCTGGATATTTCGACATCCTGGATAGCGAAGAACCGTCCTCCATTGCCCCATACACGACGCCAGGAAGGTGCGCAGAGTTGCATCTACTTTATACAGCTCCAGCACCCTCATGAGCCATGTATGTGGCACCGAGTCATAGGCCTTCTTATAATCTATCCAGCATGTCGACAGATCCTTTCGGGAACGACGAACCTGTTGGCTAATGGCCATATCAATGAGGAGTAACTCCTTAGTACCGCGGGACCCGTTCCTACATCCATTTTGAGAGACAGACATGATGAAGTTGGTGTCTATATGTTTGTTAATTTTAGCTCTCAAAATGGATGTAAGAACTTTATAGACCGTCGGTAAACACGTGATCGGCCTATAATTTTTGGGTTCCACGGTGCTACCTGATTTATGGAGCAGGTGGGTTATTCCTGTCGTTAGGAACTGGCGTAGCGAACCAGACTCCAAAGCAGTCTGGTACTGAGCTGCCAAGCGAGCGTGCGACCCAACAAACCATTTAATCTAGAAGTTGTGCAGCCCGTCCGGTCCTGGAGACTTCCAATTAGGTAACGGACGGACTGCACGAGCTACATCTTGGGGGCAGATGGTAATAGCCCCCATTTCTGGTATTGGATCGCAGGCTCGATCGACTTCCCGAGCCCAATCACCTTCAATGTGACTGACAGGCACCGACCAGATACTGCGCCAGAAAGAAAACACGGCATCATTATCCGGCAGGCGCGTGTCAGCCACATCTTGGTTCGGTCGCTCCCAAGTCCTATAAACCCACCTTTCATCGCTCTGGAAGGTGCGATTCTGGGTGTATCGGTCTACCCGCCGCTTATACCTACGAATACGGTTTGCCCAGGCATACACTTTCTGCTTCAGGAAGTCTATGCGCTCTGTGACACGAGACATATAGTCCTGAGGGCTGGTATCAGTCCCTGAGAACGCTCGTCTCACAAAGCGCATCACTCTTGGGCGAGTATTGCCCTCCCTGAAGCAGATTAGTTTGCCGATGAGCGCTCTGGCCCCACCAATACGACGCTCAATTCTGCACTGCCAAGCTGGTACGACTGGTTTTGGTCGTGTAGCTATAGAGACATTAGAAAATTTTACGTTAGCTACACGACATGCCGCTACAGCCGCGCAGTACAGAATCGAATGAGTATCAGTGAGGTCTTCGCAGTCATCAAAATAGTTTGACAACTGCGAATCCAGAGCCGCCACCAGCGCCCTATTTTTGTTGTGCATGGGCAAACGGGGTAAGCGTGGTCTAAGTTCAGGTGACATAAAACGATATTCCCGAATCGCACCCTCCAAAGCACTCCTCAATTTTTCATTGCACTGGGTACTTACGTTTGTAGCCCTGTCATCTCTCCCCCCGTCAGCTTGGCTTGTGTTAGACTGTGGTGGTACTACAGCAGCCCGCGGTAGGGGGGTGATGACATGGCTACTCCGCATTTCATTTCGCAGGCGATCAAGTACAGTGTCATCCAACATATGATTACGCTGGATGACCCGCACCTGATCCGATAGTCGTTGTGCCGAAACGTTGACAGCTGGCTCAAGCACCTGAAAAAGAGAGAGCATCCGAACACGGTACGCGGTCAGATTGTTTCCTCCATCTGTAGCCCCATAGTATGAGCGCATGACATTCTCATTGATGGATTGTGTCCATCTCATGCGCTGCACACTTCCGCCGGGAGCTGGGACCCTATTAGAGGCCGGTGGGCCTCGAGGTCCTAAACCTTCCGACGGCCGGCGTCCTCCCCGTCGACGAACAGGTGGTGGCGTCGTGGGCGGAGAGAAATACTCGTCTCTCGAGCTCGACGCAACTACCGCGGCCGATGTTGTCACAGCGTTCACAGTGGGGCTGGGTACCGGCGGCGGCGAGGCGGAGCTGAGCGACGAGTCCGGAGGTGGTAGGCGTGCGCGGCGAGCTGCTGATCTCGTCAACATTCCGTTTCTTGGTTTCCTTATCACATTTTACATTTTATTGTAGGGCTTTGACAGCCGTCTTCTTGCTTTTCGGTATATTTTTTGGTTTTTCATTTTCTTGTTGTTATGGTTTCTTGTATGTATTTTTTAAAGGTTTTAATGTATTTTTTTTAAATTTTCTAGGACTAAATTAATAAATAAAGAAAATATGGGATAAGAGAAATATGACGTTTGTTGACTTGCCAGTGTTGCCAATTTATTATTATTATTATTATGATTGATATCGCACTAATTATGTCGAACGCTGTCGGAGGACTCAAAAAAAACCGAAATTTCTTATAATTATTTAATTAATAAAAGTATTACAAAACTTTCTTATAATTATAATAAACCTAGTATACAGATTCGAAGCGGGAATCGGAATGAACGAGTTCCAACGTCACGTAGGCCACCGCGCCGCGCGTCGCTTACACGTGCCGCATCGTCAGCGTTTCCGTCAGCTTGCACAATTCTATGTATTTGTGTCGCGAAGGTAAACTTCCACCGTCGATGCACCGTCAGCGATATAGATATAGGGCTGGCGCGTAACACCTCCCCCCGTAGCTCAGCAACTATTTTAGGACGTTTAGTGAAAATGTTGCTGGCATCTGAGTTTCTCTCTGGCGTCGCGATGTTTCTGGTTCTTCATAAGGATGATCTCGATTTGCAGCAGCAGTATTGGGTGACTGCTCTGTTGGTGGCTTGAGTTTCCAGGCGTTGTAACGGTAACACAGTACTATGATGGTTAGTACAAGTGCACCAGATAACATTACGTAGAAAGGTATGGTTGTATGGTAGAATGATGATGATGACTCCAGACTCTCCAGTTGAACAGGTGTTTGAAGATTGATCTCATCTTGTAGGTTATGCAGATTTCTTAGGTTGATAGAGTTTATCTTAAGCGGAGGTTGAGGTTCATGATCTTCATGCATTTTTGTAGTAATTTCAGTGATCTTCATTGGCTGGCCGTTCACTCGATCATTGATGTTAACTATGGTGAATTCATGTGTTCTCAGCAGGCAGTTATGCGGGATGGTAACCAGGAAGCTGCCGGTCAAAGTGTTGTGTTCATCTCGTTCGCAGGTGAGTTGCAGTTTCGTTGGTTGTGGGAAGACGACTACGTAGTGGCGGTCATCCAGCTTCTCCATGGCTTCTCTTGAAAGGGAAACGGTTGTCTTCGTACAGGAATCGTCCGTCGTTTTGCCGTCTATTATACGTTGTATGCAATCTGGTTGCGATCTTAACTGATGATTGAGTTTTTCTTCGCAGAGATACTGCTCGGTTAACTTCGGGCATTCTGCCTCTATGTACACGTGAAAATTTCTAGTGATAGCTATGAATGGGTAAGGGGGAATTACTACCTGCTTACTTTCGTTCGGTACTATAGCTAATCTATACAGAATATATTTGATAGGAGATAGGATGGGAAATTGGAATACTAGTACGATGTGTTGACCATTATAGAATGATCCTGGTTTTATGACGTCATAATATTCCCTAATCTCTATATCTAACAGCTGATCCTTATCATAGATACTACTAAGTTTTCCTAACATACTAGTCATTATCTCTAACGTTATCATAGAATGGTGCGTGCTTGCGGCACGGCTGAAGGCTATTGCATCTTCAATTCTATGTAACTCGTCTAGTAACTTATCTACGTTATCGCTAACTATACCTAAGATTTGCGCGAACTTCGCGAATTTTAAGAGACTGTGCTGCGCATACTTTTGTTTATCTAGTAAATCATGTAGTGTATTGTTAATTTGCGACTGATTTTCAACAATTTTGGTTACAATTTCGGTATGATGGCCCATCCAATCTTTGCTAAGACTGATATGGTGGTTTTGTTCAGAGATTATTCTGTCCTGATTATCCTTGAGAATTTTAATAGCATCATTGTATCTCATAGCATCGGTATGGTCGAGATTTCCGGTTATACTTTTTACTACGGAACCTAAACCGTCTATAAGACCTCTTTTGGGACGACTAGGCCCTAAGCTGTATAGTTGAAGTGAAGCTTTATCTAATTTATTTGTTAAATGATCAATCTGTAACTCATATAAGGCGTAAGTATAGTTATCTAGAATTTCTTTGATTTCAACTAGTTGTATTCGTACGGAGCTAATTTTATCATTTATATCTTTAAGTTCAATGTATTGCAGAAATGTATGATAGTGGGTCGTAAGTCTCATGGGTCCTAATTTAAAAGGTAAGATTCCCGGTCCATCGTTGAGTCCTTCAAGTTTTATCTCTTCCGCCTGTATCAGGTGGAGGACCAACATCAGTATTGGTAACCTGTAACAATGTGGCACTTTTAGGGATTCGTTTGAGTCTCGATTTTGCTATTGGACCACGTTTCTTGGAAGTATATATGTGGATTGGAAGATCTGCTAAAACTGTATCCTGAGTATATCTTGGTGCGAGCTTTTGACGGCTAGCACTTGGGTTTTTGATGAATATTTGCTGCTGTGGCTGATAATCTACTTCTGATTCACGACTTTTGTTCCTATTGTCTATTATTGCAGTTCTATTAGAGAGAGATGATTCATTGATTAATTCATAGACCTTTTTCATTTGTTCCCTATGTGAATGTGTGTACTGTTGTAGCAGATGTTCTGTTAAATCCATATCTAGTGGATCTCTTGGATCTGTGTGTCCTAAAATGATATCGTATGGCCTACACTTCGTGAAACTATGGACTGAGCTATTATACCCTATTAAAGCATATGGCATTAGATTAATGACAGACTCGTCTCGATGCTGTAGTTTTAGGATGCGCAAATGTTCTAACAAGGTCAGATGAAATCTTTCGATGTTGCCGTTGTCGTTCGGTGCGTGAGCTAATGTTGTATGATGAGTTATTTTGTGTGTCTTACAGAACTCCGAAAACATCTGGTTTGAAAATTCTGTACC
Organism: Tiliacea aurago; assembly: GCA_948098905.1. Lineage (NCBI taxonomy): Eukaryota > Metazoa > Arthropoda > Insecta > Lepidoptera > Noctuidae > Tiliacea > Tiliacea aurago. Next base: position 22,193,575 of record OX402578.1, read on the forward strand.
CCGATCAGTAATGATGGTGAGTGGCAAGCCATGATGAGTGCTAAATGTTAGTAAAGCCTGTATAACGCTAAGTGCGGTACCATCTCTCAGGTTATACGCCTGTCCATACTTAGAAAATACATCTATAAGAGTAACATATTTTTCATTTTGTGCTGTAAATAAATCCATATGAACGATTTCGAACGGTTTTGTGGCTGGTGGAACTATATTAAACCTAGGCTTGACAGGGTCCCTGTCATATTTGGCCTGGCCACATATAGTACAATCATTGATAAATTTGGAGATATGCTCCTTCATTTTTGGCCAAAAGTACCTACGTGATAAGGTCAGGTAACATTCGTTAATACCGCGATGATTAGTTTTACCATCGTGATAGTGACGGATAATATCCTGCTGCCTAAGATATTCCTTGACATTTTCAATTTCTGTCTTAGCTATTATCAGATTCATGGCTGAACTCTTGAATTTCTCTTGTAAGATGGGGACAATTTTGTACATGGCCAAAGGCGGGTTTATAAAGAGAGCTGTTTTAATTTTAGGGTTTACATACTCCTTTATTGCATTGACTAGATCCTCCTCTAAGTTAGACTCAGATAGTTGCACCGATGTTCGGGTATGTGTGTCGAAGGGTTTTGTCACTGTCGGTCTTCTTTTTATATCCCCTACTATGGTCAAACATAATTGTCGATGGAATTTGTTGAGCGGATCGTCAACGATAGGTATCTCAAGTATAGGGTGTTCATTGTCAGTGTGGGCAGTGAGAGTGTTTGAGTTACTTAAGGTTGGAGGTTTATCTGTCGGATTGGCAATCATTGAGCTTGTCTCTTCGTTGTTTAACTCGATACGGGATAAGGCATCGGCGTTGGTGTTATTTTTGCCTTTTTTGTAAATGACTGTAAAGTCGTATTCACTTAACTTTAGCCGCCATCGAGTTAACCTCGAGTTCGGATCTTTAATGTTCATAACCCACTGGAGTGGTTTATGATCCGTTACGATTTTAAATTTGCGTCCAAAAAGGTACGGTCGGAAGTACTTGGTGGCCCAGACGATAGCCAACAATTCCTTCTCTATCGTGCTATAATTAATTTCGCTCTCGTTGAGTGTACGTGAAGCGTACGATACGGGTCTATCTGATCCTATGGGTCCTTGTGATAGCACTGCACCTATTGCATAGTTAGAGGCGTCAGTGGTAAGTATGAATTCTTTCGTGAAGTCAGGGTATCTTAAGATGGGGTCGTTAGTCAGTAATGTCTTGCATTTCTCGAAACTGTTAATGTAGTTGGGGTCAAATGTAATTTTCTTTCCTTTCTTCAGGCACTGTGTTAGGGGTTTAGTAATCCGGGCGAAGTCTGGAATGAACTTCCTGTAATATCCTAAAAGTCCTAGAAATTGCTTTATCTGTTTAGGGGTTTTTGGTAAGGGATACTTCTTTACGGCTGCTATCTTGTCGGGGTTAGGTTTGATGCCTTCATTGCTTATTACATGACCGAGATAGGCGGTTTCCAATTTTAAAAATTCCGATTTGTCTAACTGTATTTTGAAATTGGATTCACTTAACCTCTGAAAGACCTTTTCTAAGTTAACCATATGCTCCTGTAAAGATGTACTGAATACTATAATATCGTCTAAATAGACGAGACAGATAACATTCTGGAGCCCTCTGAGGACGTTGTCCATTACGCGTTGGAACGTTGAGGGCGCATTCTTAAGTCCCATGGGCATTCGTAAAAATTCAAAATGCCCATGTTCTACATTGAAGGCGGTCTTGGGGATGTCGCTGGGGTGCATTTCAACCTGATAAAATCCGGATGTTAAGTCAAGGGTTGTAAAATATTGGCATTTCCCTAATTTATCAAGTACATCATTGATATTTGGTATTGGGTACTTGTCGTCGATCGTCTTTTCGTTCAGTTTCCGAAAGTCGATGACGACGCGCCACTTTTGCTTTCCTGAAGCATCTACCTTCTTTGGTACTACCCAAATTGGTGAGCTCCATGCTGACTCCGATGGCCTAATTATACCCTGTTCTAACATTTTTGATATTTGGCTAGTGACTTCTTCCCTATGAATAAATGGATACCTGTAACTTTTAGTATATACAGGGTTTTCGTCGGTAGTTCTAATGCAGTGCTTTATTTTATTGGTGAAAGTTAGCGGTTCTCCTTCGATATAAAAGATGTCAGCGTATTTAGCGCACAATGATTCTAAATTTGCCTTCTCTTCCAAGTTTAAGTGACTGGTACGCAATTTTGATATAATTTCTTTTACGCGGGGTGACGATTGTTCCGTATGCGTACACTCGATATTAAACAATGATGCTTGCGCCAGATGGTCTAGCGAGAATATTATATCGTTAGGGGTAGGGTTCTCGACTTCTACTATGCCACGGTTACTTACAACGGTTGTTAAGCATTCATGAATAGTACAGTTACAGATAATCTGTTCGTTAACTAAAACTTCTCCGTCTTGTGCGTTAATTGGCAATCTAAGTAATTTACTGCTTTGAGCCGGGATGATATTTTCATACAAATTTAAATTGCTGGAGTTGTATATGTTAATACGATTTACCGCGAATTCCGTGGTCAACGTCAAATCTTTAAGGTCCAATTTTGCATGCCACTTTGCAAGTAGGTCGAATCCTATAAGACCATCAAAGTGATTATGGAATTTATATACGAATAGTTTTATAGGCTCTAAATCGTTGAATTCAGGGAAACATGGTATATTTATGGAGTGGTTATGCCTACTCGTCGCATGTACGTTGGTAACCTCGAATGGATCGTAATTCAATGGTAAATGTGAAAAGTATTTCTCCACAGCATCCGGGCTTATGAAGGACTGGTTAGCGCCGGTGTCTATTAATAAATTTAAATTAGGGTTAGTAATATGAACGTATGGCAATTGTCGCTGTGTTTGAAGGTTCAATTCTATTTTGATTTTTTTGATTTCGTGACTCCCTGAAAATCCTCCCTGCTGGTGGAAGGCTGGGGCTGTTCATCTACCTGAGCGTTGCCGTCATTTGTCATGTCAGTCGTCACCTCAGTCTGCGTCTGCGGGACGCTATCGTACACACAAGGATAATTGCCGTAGTAGTCCATGGGATAATTGTTTTCATAGTAATTAGGCTCCTGCTCGTACACGTAATATTCGGGATAATAGAAATCTTCGTAGCTTAGGCATTCGTTAACATTTACATCGCGCGTTTTAAAGTAGTTCATGGGTGGTGGATTGCCTTGCCTAGACCAATCCCAATTATTGCGAGTGGGAGGTAGTGGCTTAGCAACAAAATTGCTCACACCACTCATGGGCTTGGGCCCTAGATTTTGTGGTGGGGGTCTTGGAGCCATTCCAAATACGTTATTGTGCGGATTGTAGTTTGGGGGTGGAGCGCCAAATGTTCGTTGCGTATGCGAAGGCATACGGGGTTGATTATAGGGGGCATTAAAACCGGCGTTAAATCTAAATTGAGTTGGTTGCGGCAACTGCATCATACGTGGTTGTGCATAAGCGGGCGTGACCGGTTTAGGTAGGGGCATAGCATTAGTATTGCGTAACGCGGGGAAGCCTGCATGCATGGGTGATGGGTTAGGCTGTGTCACAGACTTGGGATGAGTGTTAGTGAGTTTAGGCAAACTATCATTTCTCTGTTGCAGATACAGCACGTTTAGCTCCTCCTGTACGAATTGCAATGCTGTTTCAATAGAATCTGGCCTCATGCATCGTATGCGTGAACCTAAGGGTTCTTTGAGCCCGCGCACAAAAGCCTGCATTGTCAGCTTCTTATACAAATCGCGTTTAGCATTAATAGTTGTAGGCACTGTTTCATGAAGTGTAATATATGTCATGATGGTGCTAAATAATGTTTGGCATCTATCATAAAGTTCTTGGGGCGTATCATTTCCCTGTGTCTGCAACGAGAGGTCATTATAGAGGGTGGTTTCATCCCTACGATCCGCGAAATTATTTATTAACACACTTCTGATGCCATTCCAGCTCTCGGGGATACCGTTGGAATTGACAGTTCGCGCAGCGGGGCCCGTTATTCTATTTAGTACACCACTGATCAAAGACAAATTATTTAACTCATGTTCGGGACCCTCGCGTATACGTATTCACTAACTTATCGCAAATCCTAATAAATCTAGTTAAGATATGGGGGTTCCCATCAAATTCTGGGACCGGGCGGAGGGCCTTCCATATAGCATCGGGGTCATGTGCCATAGTGCTGTCTATATCTCTATTACTATCTACTAAATCTTCCCGTCTCAACTGTCTATAAGAAACAGCCTCACGGGTCCCTAAACTCCTAGGGTGAAAAATCTTGAAATATATTAAGGGTTAAGGGTAAGGAAAGCGACACCAGAAAGATTCTTGTGCACTTACTTGTACATTCCGGCTTCTCCTGAGCAGTATCAATGTCTGGATCTCCGCAGCTCTTCGACGGTTCGGGATACTCTTCAGAGGTGCCTAAGGCCACCCGGGCGGCTCAACTAATTTCTATAATCCGAAATTTATCTCGCGAACCGGCCCGCGAGTATCCTACCGACTGCGCCAATTATGTCGAACGCTGTCGGAGGACTCAAAAAAAACCGAAATTTCTTATAATTATTTAATTAATAAAAGTATTACAAAACTTTCTTATAATTATAATAAACCTAGTATACAGATTCGAAGCGGGAATCGGAATGAACGAGTTCCAACGTCACGTAGGCCACCGCGCCGCGCGTCGCTTACACGTGCCGCATCGTCAGCGTTTCCGTCAGCTTGCACAATTCTATGTATTTGTGTCGCGAAGGTAAACTTCCACCGTCGATGCACCGTCAGCGATATAGATATAGGGCTGGCGCGTAACACACTTGTGTTAAATGAGGCGACATAAAAAAACAAAGGCTAATTACGGTTGAAGTTGAGCCCATTCACATATCTTTGTGGTGGTCTTGTGTTAAATTACCATATAATTTAGTCTATCACAATATCATAATAAAGGGTCTTCTGCAAGGATTCAGAAGAATTTTCGGAAAATCATCCACTTTTGCAATATTTGTAAATATGTGAGCACCATGGTGCTCACATGGTGCTCACATATTTTAAAATAAAAAAATATTGTTTGCTACATTTTTAATTGTATAAGCTTATTGTTCGAAATTTAAATACATGTTTTTTTGATACTGCTGGAGGAGGAGATCCAATTTTATATCAACATTTATTTTGAATTTTTAGACATCCAGAAGTTTATATTTAAATTCTGCCAGGATTTGGTATAAGGTATAGTAATTTTATTATAGGTACATTGTCTACACATTATTATAATTATAAAATTAATGTTTACTAAACAAAATATAGTAAAACATTTTAAAAGAATACGTAGCTATGGAATTTCAGGCCAATTAGTCTCCATACTAAAACACGAAAGGAAGCAAGGAAGTGAAGGAATATACGAATAGAATTAATTCAATTATTTGGTAGATTATGACATTCAAAAGTACCTTTAGTTTAATGTGCCTATTTGAAATAAGTCATTTGACTTTGACTTGACTCAACTTACTAAAAAACAAAAAAAAACAACAACAAGGTTCCCTACTAATGGTTCATTCCTATTCCCATGTTTTGTGTTTGTAACCCTCATAACAGAAACAAGTAGGTACTATACATAAAAATTTCATGCCAAAGGTTGCACAAATGCACATAAATCAATTTAAAAATCGGCTTCCTACAACTGCTCCAATATTTTTCCGTTAGTACTTTGGTCAGCGATTTAGACCCGAGCAAATTTAATACAGCTGCTTTAAATTCAGCTACAAAGCTATTTGATTCACAATACAAAGTTACAATGAAAGGGCAAACGGAAACATAAGTTATTGTCCAATTTCTTAGAACTACGAGCTAAAGTCGAATTATTAATTCACTGAAGTAATCTGACTGAATCTTTATTATTATTTATATTAATAATAAATAATAATAAAACTTTATTGCTAAAAAGATTACAAAGGTTTTAACATTGGCCCCAAACTAGGCAAGCCTGTATCTTGGGGACCAATATGGAGGGTTTACAATTTAAACATTTAATTTAAAAACATGCTCATTAAAGGTAACAATTTAAATACTAAGTTTAACAAATAGTAAGTTTAGCTTCAAATTACAAAAAAATGTGATAATGAAAACAACAAACTAATCGAGAATAAAAGTAAAATATTAATAATAAAACTAGAAAAAAAACGCTAATATGAGTAAGTGTGTGATCATGTGTTGTAAATGTGTGTGGGTGTAAGTGTGTGGTCATGTGATGGGGTTTTAGCTGTCACTTTGTCTAATAAAATGATCATTATTATTGTATTCTAGATTTTTACACTTATTATTATACATTTATTTTACACATAATATAAATAAGTAGAATAAAATAAATTAACTAAACAATCATCATTACAATAAACATGACCATTTTATTACACAAAATGGCAGCTATCACATGTCAGATTACTCCAGTAAATTAATAATTTGATTTTACGATAGACTTGTGGGAAGTTTCGACTTTTATTACTTCACTGTAACCTGTAACCTATTTAAGTTTACCTATTTTCTTCTATCGTACACAAACTTTTTTGACTGCCATCATCAGTTATTAGAATTTTCGTTTCAAAATTACAGCTAAAACTATTTATTTTTCCTTTTTTCATCTACCTTTAAATCATACGCATTAGAAAAAAATCAACATTATTTGTTTATAATAATATGCTTTCGAAATTAATGCAAGATTTTATTTAAATTTAAGGGTCCCCGAAATGATCAATCGCAATTGATCAATTTCCATCAATTTCTATTGTAGTAACATTGTCAATCGCTTAAGTTGCACTTGACAATTTGCACGTAAAAATTGACAATTTCAATTGATCGTATCGGGGACCCTCAAGAAGATATTTTATTAAGCTGTCCACCACTGAAAGAAAGAAAGAAAAAGAAAGAAAAATAATTTTATTCGTCACAGAAACACGTGCTTAGGAAAACATAAACTCGAACAAGTAAACATTAAAAAAAAAACCTATCTACATTATAATCACGAGCACAAAAATAACAAATAGTTGGCAACTGCACGTCATGACTGTGACAAAAAGGCTTGCACTCAGCATGATGCTGTGCTATGGGGGACCCACAACACAGCGCTGATTTTCAGTGGTTACCCGAAAAATACGTACGGAACTGAAGTCAGGTTTAATGAGTTGAACAACAAAATAAAATAAAATAAACAGTAGTCATAATATAATGCCTATACAACCAATTTTATGAATAAATATGATTAAATTACATAAAAAAATATCCGCATGCATAAATAAAGTAAGTACCTATCTAAAACATTTTTATTACACGGGAATATCATGTGTTCTTCCTGTGTCATGTGTGCTGACACAGGAAGATATACTAAGATACTTATGACATAAAACCTAGCACTATATTCTCTCCAAAATGTTTGTAAAGGAAGGAATTTGGTGAAGGGAAGAAAAACAAGCAATCCTTCAGTCCCCAGTTCAGCTTACCAAATAAACATTGCCTTGGAACTCCCAACCACTTTCATTTTGTAGAGGAATGCATGTGTAGTGCAGATAACTTGGCTTCACTGAATGGAATCGGGTTCTCGATTTGTTTGTATGTTTTTTCTTTTTACTTTGTACAGCGTTTACCTCCATTTTATTGGTCTCGATTTTATGTTTGATCTTTTTAGTTTAGTTTTTACAATTAAGTTTTTGTGTTTGCACAATTCTCTTTGTGTGATCGTATTTTCTAAAGTTACAGTCTGCCATTTCAAATTGCTCTTTTATAAAAAAATCTTTAATTATACATAAATATTTTATATTAAAAATAGCTTCGAAACCAAGTTATTTCGATTTTGTTTTTTTGAATGGTCGTCAAAACTGTTTTCGACAGTATCAGTATCATTGAATACATTCGAGATTTGCCAACTCTACACTCCTACATCTAAATCAAATAATCCAGTCGAAATAGAATCACCAAATAAAATCAAGTTTCTTTTACTATCTGACCTAAAACTGCCTCCATAAAGTATTAAATTACGGTACATCAGTGGGTAAAGAAATAAAATTTGTTGAAAAATGCCAAGCAAGTGACAAGGGGACAAGGGTCATGCTGGTGCAGTAAATGACACGTAATAAGTTGACAGAAAGTCACCTACGTGCAAGTATTTTATAGCGGGATTTCTTAGAAAAATTTGTTGGCTGACTTGGATTTTGGGGACGATACAGAGATGGCTAATGTGTGAAGGATAGAGTGCATTCGTTGCAATATTTACTAAATATCTGCAGCACTGCGTTGCCCCAAAATAATTTGGGATAAGCACAGGAGTACGATGACACTCATTGCAACATTGAAGTTAACTTAGGGCAGATTTTTCCAACACCTTAAAATTATTCCTCGGAAAAGTCACCCCTTAAACGATGAAACTTAGGGCCACAACAAAATAAAATATTCTCAAATGATATAAATAAGGCAGCTTAGCAAGTGGTGCCGGCACCGCCTAGTTTTGTTACAGAGTTACTGGGATCACCGAAAAGGTCGGATAAGTGTTCTGGCTGGTGAAAGTCTTTCTAGCAGAGCATCGCATCGATTGCTGCGTGGCGGCTGTCTTCTGATGACGGAGAAGATGTCAGGGAAGACGCAGTCGTACCAAGTCCACGACGAACGACTATATTCCGGCATAATCCTGATGACATAGAAGCTGCTGAACCACTAATACGATCACCACTTCTGGTAAGACTTCCTGGGTCGTTAAATACATTTCGTTAACTTTCATAACACATAAATTTCGCACCACAATACGATGTATTCAGAAAAATCCAAGTACATACTTACGATATCTGCAAGCAACATTGAAATGCCACCGCGAAGAATGCAGTCAGGCACAATAAGGACGCATTAGAGCATGCATTTCTGCGCACATGTAGACGGGTCTTAAGCTTGTTGTTTCTTAATAGAGCGTATCGAGTCAGGTTACAAGGTGGACCTGAGATGTGGAGGTCGTGTGTTCAGGGCTTACGGTTTAGTTAGGAATTAAAGTAGGTTATATTGTAAGGACGGTGGTTAAGATTGTATTTTTTGTGGAGATTCTGCTTCTGTAATGGCTCAGTGATTTATCAAAGAATCCTACTATATCTATCTTCTATCTCTGTAGATAAAAATTAATGTTTGTTTGTCCTTTGTGGACTCCGAAAGGGCAGGACCGATTTTGATGAAACGTTGATGAGTTTTTCTGCATACGTCCGCTAAGGTATAACGGTAGGGGTAGCCAGGCACCTAGTAATATTATAAAAGTGAACGTTTGGATTTTTGTTAGACAATCACGCAAAACCGTCTTAACGGATTTGAATGAAATTTGACACAGATAGTTTGTATTCTGGGTTTTATACTTTTAATCCCGATAGTACGTTCCCATGAGATATTTTTCAATACCAATGCAGGTGAACCCGCGGGCATACTCAAAGTATGCATCACCATCATTTAACCCGAAAGACGTCCTCTGCGACGACGACTGCTAGACATAAGCTTCCTCCAAGCACCACCACTACGACCGGTTCTGTACTTTCTGCATCCAGCGGATTCCTGCGGCCTTCACAAGGTCATCGGTCCATCTTGCGGGCGGCTTTGCAACGCTATGTCTTTCGGTACGTAGTCGCCACTCCAGAACCTTTTGGCCAAATCGGTCATCGTCCGAGCAATGTGCCCTGCCCATTGCCACTTAAGTTTGGCAATTCTTCGGGCTATGACAGTTACCTTGGTTCTCCTAGGGATCTCTTCGTTCTAGGGAAATTCCAAGCATAGCCCTCTCCATTGCCCCTTGAGTAACTTTTAGCCTTCTAGGAAGGCCCATTGTGAGCGGCAACAGGCACTGTTCGGTATTTAATAATTATTCGTTGGATTTGACGATTGATCTCTTTCTCAAAGTATTAAATTACTAGAATCGAATGTTTGATTATCCGCGTGCTTTCTCTGTATTGCAAATTTAATTTTGTGATTATTTTTAATTAATAACTTAAATAATGCAGCACCTGATTAGCTGTGGCTAAGTAATAATAGACTCACAGACTTTGGAAGTTGTCAGTGTATTACGGGTGCCTTGGAAAACACGTTAAGCCGGTCCTGCGCCTGATCTCTCTCCGGTCGCATCGGATTGCCGTCCCATCGGACTATGAGAGTCTGGAAAGAGAGAATGCACACACTAATTGTGCACTATAATATCTTCCGCGCTGAAGGCTGATCTCCGCCGCTGAGATTGGTTGCCATGGCCGAACTTCGGTCTGAAGGACTATTACTATTCGTAGTTTTATTCTTCATAAATCTAGTCACATATAGCTCGTATATGGTGCTCTTGTGACGCTTAACAATCAAAATGTTTCCTATAATGACTATGCGTTTTATGTGCCAATAATGTATATTTACGGCTATGTTTTCCTGTGGGGTAACAAAAGTATATAATACAATTAGCTGAGTAGCCTTTTATAGTCTTTATAGCTTTTCTGCATCTTTTTATGTATATCCTTTTGGCAAGGGACAAGCTCGTCCAGCCATCTCCGCCAACCAATAGGTTGGCGGAGATGGCTGGACGAGCTCGAGTGAAGAATGTACGAGCGAGTACATTAAAAAATCTATGGCCGAGATTACACTGACTTTGTCTTCTAAGAACAATAACATACAAACAACAGAGGAACATATCTTTAAGTTCTTTTCTCTATCTTGCACTTGTAGTTTGAGAGTTTTGTGACAGTGACAGGAATTAATAATGCTTAGCCAAAGCAAGTGCTGTGTAACTTTTATTAATATAGACACTACTACCCTGCCGAGCGAACATTTGTTCAGAACAAATGTTTGCTGTTCAGTCGATATTCGCTCAAAACAGAAAACTACATACAGAACACCAGAATACATAGAGCAAATGCTCACTCACTGTGACGTCGCTTTCACTGAAAGAATGAGCGAGCATTCATTCGCCAAGTCCAAAGACATTAAATTATTTACTTAACATAGACGGTACATAGCGAACAAAATCGTAATCCGATACATTTGTCCTCGTGGGCAAAAGTCGCTCAGTCTAGTGTGATACGCCTGCATGTCAAGTCACATTCGTGTGTGGACACGAATGCGACTTGTGCTTGTGCTTTTGTGGAAAATAAAAATATTTTCTAAGCTGCGCATTGCGATATTGCAAATCTCGTTATCGTAAAACGACTGGACCTAACTTCGGTTTATTGAGATGGCGTCACTGAGAAATGGCATCACAGTTTTTCTATAACATTTCTTCGCATAGCCCTTCTATAGTAAGCTTCTTTTAAATCCCTTTGGTCGAGTCCAACCGATCATCAATGAAAAAACATGTTCACTCTCTACTATCATTTTTCGCGCGAACAAACAGTGCTCGCTCAGAACTGTTCAGAACGATAGTGAAAACGCAGCTTTAGATACAACTTACTACCAGTAGGCATAGATACACTCAAATTCAGGCGAGAATCCACACATATAATTAATTATTGTCTAATATTAGTAGGTAAGATGGATAATCCCGTTCTACGAGAGTCAATAAATTGTTATGTTCCGTGGCGTTGTAAGACGACAACATAGACTCCTCTGCTAGCCGCCCACATGGCGTGTTCCCCGAACCAACACCACTCCCACTGCTAGAGCAATTAAGTTAATAAATGACTTTCTAAAATATATTCCTTAAGCAGATTTGTTTTTTGACTCTCAAAGGACAATCGCTAAACATGTGTATACTTAATTAAATATGAAGAAATAATTGTTCAGTTGTTTAGTCTAAGAAGTGTTTATAATTTTTTTTAATGTAAATTTGTAGAATTAGCATAGATATAAGCGATTTGGTGTAAACTGTTTGCTTTTATTTGATAAATAAATAAATAAGAAGCGTTGTGATTTTGTGATCAATGTTCATTCCAACTCAGAGGCTTTTGTAGGGATGAAGGTAGAATAGCAGCTTGTGAGGAGCTCGTAGCTAAGTAATATCAGCCGCATGGGTCGATTAAGCTACGCTTGCCGGGGTTGGTCCGTAGATGAGTGACCATCTTTACATACCGAGACTCCTCCGTGCTTCGGAAAGCTCGGTAAGCCGTTGGTCCCGACTGTCATTTGTGGATCTTTAACAGTCGTTAGGAGTCGTCAGAAGCCCGAAAGTCTGACAACCAGTCTTACCATGGAGTATCGTATTGCCCAGTTACTGGGTTGTGGAGGTCAGATAGGCAGGCGCTCCATGTAAAATACTGGTATTCAGCTACATCTGGTTATACCGGAAGATGACCCCATTACAGTTGGAAAAAGACCAGGCAGATTGATTGATTGATTCATCATTCATCATCATTTCAGCCAAGCTCAGCTCAGCTGGTTTTCAGCTGTCTCAAAGTCAAAGTCAAAGTCAATGTGCGTGGATGTGACGCATATTTTCCCCCTACTTGTTCTTTTTGTATCTATGTTCTTTCTTTGCGTCATGTTTACCGCAAATAAACGTATTTTCTTTCTTTTCTTTTCCAAAATACGTCCACTGCTGGACATAGGCCCAAAGGGGGGGTTTACCATAATCGCCTCGCTTAGCAGGCGGGTTAGCGATCGCAGTATGGTGTTAAAATGCATAGAGAACGCTGCTGCCCATTCTCTTGTAAGTCCCTTAGTCGCCTTTTACGTCACCCACGGGAAGAAATAGGATAGGAATTATTGATTGATTGGTTGAAGGTAAATGGTAGAATCTTTGTAAAAGTAATATTCACTCAAATACTTGTACCGTGTAAAGAATAAATTATAGACGATTTTCTATTTTGTTAAGTACCTGGTACTTTTGATGGGCCTACGCTGTCCTCTCATACCTATTAACACTGTAATTTGAAAACATTGTATAAGCCAATTTTATTTTTTTTAAAGAGTGACCGTGGAGTTTCTTGCCGGCTCTTCTCCATAGGAAACGACCAATTGGAACCGTGCACCTAGCTTCTGACGTTTCATAAGTACTTTTGATTTGATTGCACCTTTAATAAAACATCAATTTCAATTGTATCAAAGTAAATATCTTCCAGTGTTAATGAATGGCATGAGTACCGACACCATCGCATATTAATTTGGAGTACATTTCAGTGTTTTATTTGTGGTTTCCTCTTCGTATTTACATGTTATTTACATTTATTTGCTTTGTACTTTTTATCCATCCATATGTTATAATTTTGACAGAGTTTGGTATTGTTACGAGCTTGGGGTTCGTGACAATAAAAACTGCCGATTTAATAACTAAAAATAGACACTTTAATTAAGAACACCAATTTAAACACACTACTACTTTAAACACAATTAAAGACACAATCACTTAATGTCACTCTCAAATATCGTTTAGTTGTTTTCGCTTGTCTCGTTTTCAAAAGTAAACTAAACTGCGTCGCGGCCCATACCGGCCTTATATAGGGCCTCGGATAGTTCCCGAAACATCTAGAATATTCGAGTACATACCGGCCCCTACTGACCGGGTGTCGATAGTTCTAGAATCGAACTTTCTAGAAGCATCTTGACTCTACTAGTTCCGCCACTCGATACTAGATGGCACTAGTAGTAGGCTTTTTAGTTGTGCGCGCAACAGTATGAAGTGCCTTATCGCAAGTTATACCCTACACTTTTGGTGAATGAGTGCTCTACTGAAAAAAGTGTACCTACCATTTTGACCATCACGACACTTTTAATGTAGTGTTTTTTTTTTTTTACTCTCAAACGTTGTTAATATATTTCATTGTGCCTGTTATTTAATACATATTATACCTACAGTAAAAGGAACTCCATTCCAACCGGGTGTTCCACGACACCTCTTGACTTTCTTGTTGAGTAAAATGAGTATAAAATCACATAGTAAATAGTTTATGTGACATGATTTAAATGTTATTTTATGTTAAGCTATTTATTCATCGGCAACTAACCAAATTTATTATAGAATTATTCACTGATCAATAGAACCAAGAACTTAAGAAACCAAGAGTTTGTTGTATTTCAAAGTTTAAGATGAGATTCTAAGTTGACTTGAATTTCATCATAATTCATAAAGTTTATTTGTGAAACATAGGTAGGTATACAATAGGTCATACATATAAAATAGCACGCTATGTTTTGTCTTAAGACATACAAATAAAAAAAGCCAAGTAAATAATAAAAAATAAATAAAAAATGTCACTAATAAAAACAAACATAAGTACCAATACTCATTAAAATTAAAATCAAATAAAAAATGTCACTAATAAAAACAAACATTCCAATAGTCATTAAAATAAAAAATAAAAAAAATCACAACAAACAGGCTAACGAAAACTGGGATAAAGTCTTTCCAATAATATTTGGTAGAATAAAAACATGATTAGACCCGCACCCTTATGTTATCGTAACGGCTTTCATTCTCGTATTTACGATAACCAGGCTTAACACAATGTATATTGCTTACCACAATGTTTAATGTTGAACTGTTCAAACAAATCCTATTGTGATTGTGTTACGCAATTAGGATACTGAAATTAACAAGTCTATCAACAGAATAATATCGGCTAACCGTCCAACAATTAGGTACTGAAAAAATATTCTAAGTGGTTTTTAAGTACTCATGGAATAAATGTGTAAATCAGTGGGGTTGCACTACGAACTTTTAACAAAAACTTTTCATATATTTTCTTAAATAACTTTTAAACTGTTTATTTTAAAACTTGCTAAAATGTACTGTTTATTTTAAAAAGCTTGTAAAACTTTTTTTTTAGGGTCATATAAATTCATAAATGTGTACCAAATTTCAACTTAATTAGTCCAGTACATTTGGAGCAAATCGGCGGTGAAAGACGGACAGACAGACACACGAGTGATGCTATAAGGGTTCCGTTTTTTCCTTTTGAGGTACGGAACCCTAAAAACTGAACAAAAAGTCGGCTGTCATTACAATGCAGCTACATATTATGAATTATTCCAATTTGCTCCACCAAGCCACTGGTGGGGCCAGTGGGGTAGGTTCCTGGGGCAAAATGGAATAATTCCTACATAATACTGTCATGTTGATCTGAGGGCAATTCCCATAATTTTAAGAACTTTCACATTATAACCTCAGTCTCAAATCCGCCAAAAATACCTTAAGATCCCGAGTAAATTTTGAATGTTTTTAATTACGGGAATTAGATTTCTAATCCGCGCTCAAACTAACCCGCAAAAGGCAATGAAAAAAGAAGTACCTCCAGGTACTTCTTTTTTCATTGCCCATGCTTTTTTTTTCGCGAGACAGTGTTGGTCATTATAAAACGTTCTTCATAATCATGATCTACCAGTACTATTACTTATTCTGTCGATCTACTATCACCTCTCAAAATATTTAACACGATTATTACTATTAGACATTTCATACAAACTTGGAAATCAAAATTCCATAATTTATCTCAAACAATCAAAACTTTTCTCTTTACTTTTGACATTAGTATGATTTTATGATAAAGGCTTCTACAAATCGGCGCGACACACGACGCGACACAAAGGCCCCGTGTCGCGTGACGAGCGGTGCCTTTGTGTCGCGTCGCGAGAAAGGTTACCAACGACATACCTAATGATTTTTATAATGGAGGAACACTGACTCCCAAGTCACAGGTAAACCTAGTTTCGGAGCCAGGAGACCTATGTTTGAAACACTACTTCTGTATGTTGTTTTTTATAAGTAATGCTTGTAACAATGTTGTCACTTTTTTTAAAATAAATAACTATTATTATAGTGTCACATCTTGCCCGCGATATCGCACCAGTCTGTACGAGCCTTTAAAAGGGAACTCTGAAGGTTACCGATATCTAACAAAAGAATATGGTAATGTGTCGGCTTGAAGACATCATTAAAATATGGCAAAGAGCTTTCTGGCGCCCTTTTGACCTTGCCCCGGAAAGTGCTGGTCACCATAATCGGTGTGTGCTATCATACTTATGGTTTTGTTCTCTCCCATTTTATTTCACGTTCTATTTAAAGATATGATGGATGTTTCGAGCGGTGGAGACACCACGTGTCACTGTTGATTCGTCATCTGTTGGTCCTCCAGCATGGGCGTGTACGTGCAGGTGTTTGAAAAATAATACTCAATAATAAAATAACGGACTTAATTTACTCACAAATGTCGCAAACAAAATTCAATCATAAAAAATAAGGATTACAATGATTGTCATTGATTAAGTCAATTCACAATATTTTTTTAAGCTAGCATTTAGAGACAATGGATGTATGCGTGTGCACCGTGTAATGATCGCATCAAAAGTGATCTCCTCCGCCGCCATGACACTCACAACCCCATTCGGTGTTACCCGCTCTAATTTAAAAAAACACTTACAAAATAAGTTCAAAACCACAGACTAAAAATATTCGAATACAACTTTAAAAAAGTGTTAAAATAAATCGACTATCGACGAATAATCGACAGATATGATAATGACATAACATCATGCCTGTATTCTCGGAAGGGTAAGGCAGGGTTATACTTACTTATCAGAATTGTTGAGTCATGTTTAAGTTCCATGGAATAGGGGGCAAGCCTATTGCCGGGCAGAAAATTCAGATCCCGGGCTGCTACTGAGAAATTTCAGATGGAAAACCCCAAAAACACGTTGCCCGAACCGGCCATCGAACCCACGACTTCATACTCAGCAGTAACGCTAGCGACCACTAGGGCATCGAGGTAGTCAATAATAATATACGACTGTATTCTAAAGAGGCTAGGTATGGCTATATACTCGGTGTTTGACTACACCGTCTAATCTAACCTCAAAGAAAAACCGGCCAAGTGCGTGTCGGACCACGCACAATGAAGGGTTCCGTAGTTGGGATGAATTTATCCTAAAAACAAACTTAACATTGTAGTTGAAAAACACAATATTTAGTGATTTACCAAGTTATTTTAACATCACAGATTTCTTATAGGTTTTCCTGTAATCTATAAGAAGAACTATTTTCAGTATTTTTATGAAAATTTTAGGCTCAGTAGTTTCGGAGATAAGGTGGTAATTTTTCATCTATTTTCTTAAATAATTTCAAAAGTATGTATTATAAAATATATATAAAATCCTTAAAACAAGGCTCTTTTTTTATTTTCTAATTTGCCAAAAGTGACCTCCTTAATCAAAATAAATTTATTTACGTAACACGTCCGTGTTTGGGTCACAGAAGTTCATATGTGTACCAAATAACTTAATTGGTCTATTATATTCGGAGCAAATAAGCTGTGACAGACAGACAGACACATGAGTGATCCCATAAGGGTTCCTCTTTTCCTTTTGAGGTACGGAACCCTAAAAATTGAGAAAAAAATGGCAATACTGAAAAGGACTCGATATAATATGATTTTAGTGACTTTTAAATCTGTTATTACGCCTTCATATAATGCAAGTAAGATAAGCAAATAATGTATGTTAAACTTGAACGCATACACATCAATTCTATACGTGAATATTTAAGTATTGTAGTAAAATACTTTATGAAATAAATTCAGGATGTAATGTCTACTCATAGCGATATTACTTTCAAACTACGTAGGATATATTGTTTTTTTTTTGTATGAACAGACTATTTTGTTTCCTATTACAGTAATTCTATCTGTGATTTTTTTTAAATATTTTCGTTACTAAAAATAAATATTTCCTATGAAACCGAACAGGGGCGGTGACGCGACGTGAGCACGACGCGCATTTGTATGGCCAAGGTAAACGGCGATTACCCGACCTTTAACGATTTTGAATGTTATGAGAAACTTCTGCTTATTTCGAAGAAATTAAAAACAATCAGGTTCCTCCGTTCCTATGTTATACTCCGATCCTTCAATGATTTAAGGGTTGATCGGTATTGACTTCAGGCGACTTCAGGAAAAGGTGGGGCTGATTCCACAATCAAAAACATAAGCCAGACTGTGATGCTTATATTTAAATTTATAACTACTTAGGTAAAAGTGATAGTGTTTATACACTGACACTTTTAAGTAGATGACAGTTACGGGTAGTTAGAAGCCCTAATGACTGACAAACCAGTCTTACCAAGGGGTATCGTGTTACCCAGTAACTGAGTAGTATTCAGCTACATCCGGTTAGACTAAGCCAACCCCAAAATCCTAAATTACTTTGTTTGTTACCTTTTCACGCCTAAACCACTGAACCTGTCATCCTGAAATTTTGCATATACGTTGTCCGGTGCACAGAAACGGACACAGGGTACCTTTCATTCTGCCAGGGTTGCAAGTTTGTCCGAAAGGGATATCGTGGCCCTGGCACATAGGCAAATGAAGGAATACGGGTGGGTTTTAGTCAATAAAAGTCTGACACGCCCTCCCGCTCCGCCCGGAGCGGGAGAAGTTATTTGATAATTTCCCATCAAAAGAAAAAGGGTACCTTTCATCCCGAGAAAAGTACTGTTCCCGAGGAAAACAACAATTACGTTCTTATGATTATAGATGGCGCCACCTGTCTTTCAAATCATGATTGAATTATAATACAAGCAGAGTACAACCCGTATTTGTTGTCAAATTCTAAATTAACGCGGGCGAAGCCGCGGCCAAAAGCTAGTCCTAACTAATATTATAAATGCGAAAGTAAGTTTGTTACCTTTTTGAAGCCTAAACCACTGAACCGATCATCCTGAAATTTTGCATATACATTATCAGGTGTACAGAAATGGACATAGGGTACCTTTCTTCCCGAAAAAAAGTACTGTTCTCGAGGAAAACAACAATAATGTTTTTATGATAATAGATGGCGCCACGTGTCTTTCGAATCATGATTGAATTATATTGTTATAAAAACTTCAGTAGCGTGTTAAGGCCTTCATTGCAACGGCCAAATAACAAGCAGAGTACAACCCGAGTTTATTGTCAAATTCTAAATAAATGCGAGTGAAGCCACGAGCAAACGCTAGTAGTTGATAAAAGGCTGCAGATATGCAGACTTTAGACTCTTTAAGTGACTCTGTGGGACTTCTTGGCGGGAAAGTGAAGCGTCATGTTCAGCAGTTTGTTTAATTTTCCAAAATTAGTGTTTAGCCGAATATTAATGTGTAATAATGGTGGATTATTAACCATTAAGTGTTTGTGAACGTGCATTAGTGTAGGCAAATGAAACAAAACAGTGCAACTTCGCTTCAAGTTCTCTCAAGAAGTCCGCGTGAGGACTCAGTAAAGTGCCACATCTTTACTGAAACTCAAGGGGAGGGGGCGGGGATATCATCATCATGCATTTATAATTCATTTCATCAATATTTTAAACAAGAACTAAAACTTGACATTGACTAAATGCACAAACCGTGCGAAGCCAGAAGGAAAAAAAAAAAGTGACTCTGTAGAGATAACAATGTCGTCAGTCAAACGTAATTTTATTAATAAGGCCCACACGACCTTACAAACTTTCTCTGTAACGTTATATCCAGGCCCGTATTCAGACTGGGCGTTTATAGCCCGATATGACGTCACGGCTATAAAAAACAACAGTGTAGTATTTGTTTTGTCACGGAGGCAAGTGCCATCGTTTATTAGTACTAGAAACTTGGCAGTACAGTCAAGAAGATAAGAAGCTGTGTGTTGAAGTATTGCTGTTTGTGGCGGTATACTTACTTATGAAGTTGTGTTTATTATTTATTCATTAACAATAGACTCATACTAATTATTAGGCACAAAATTTCAATACAAATACAAAAAAAAAAGTTAATTTCAAATCACGATAAGGTCATAAAAAATAAAAATAAAAATTACACACTGGTTATGTTAAAAATATGAGTTTTGTAAGCCTATGTGTGAGTTCAAAAGAAAACTACAGGAGGCTAATTGCGCAACGCAGTTTGTTTTGGAAGCAGATTCCAAATTTAAGCAAACTCCAGTCGGAATCGGTTTCCATATTTGGAATTGTGTAACAATTTTTTTTCCAATCCAGTAGAATTTTATAGAGGTGTACAAACCAATCGGCCACAGTAAGTTTGCTTGCAGCGTTTTGTTTCATCATAAAGGAATTATTTGTTTCTGAATTATTGTGCTACAATTTAATTTTGTTTTCATTACAACTGATGGTCTACTAATGCTATTTGAAGAAAATGTCCAATGATTGCCGAAAAATGAAAAGTCAATTTTTAAAACACTTTCTACCAAAAACTACCATAGTTGAAATACACGAACAATACGTTTTTCTTTAAACGTTTTAGTTATCTGTGGCCAATGCAAAAATCGTAGAAAAGCAGTGTTGTCAACTTAGTAGGATTTCCTCGGGGAAAAGTTGGCAACACTGAGTAAAGTTATTATTATTTGACTTCTTGGCGGGAAAGTGAAGCGTCATGTTCAGCAGTTTGTTTAATTTTCCAAAATTAGTGTTTAGCCGAATATTAATGTGTAATAATGGTGGATTATTAACCATTAAGTGTTTGTGAACGTGCATTAGTGTAGGCAAATGAAACAAAACAGTGCAACTTCGCTTCAAGTTCTCTCAAGAAGTCCGCGTGAGGACTCAGTAAAGTGCCACATCTTTACTGAAACTCAAGGGGAGTGGGCGGGGATATCATCATCATGCATTTATAATTCATTTCATCAATACACAAGAACACACACAAGAACTAAAACTTGACATTGGCTAAATGCACAAACCGTGCGAAGCCAGAAGGAAAAAAAAAAAAAAAATTATTATTATTTATTAGGAAACTTCGCATTGTTTTGCCTTGAATTTTGTTTTTACTATTAGGTAGTTTATTTGTATTTTCAACATACAAAATTATATTTATTATTCTCATACAGAAACAAGGGCCTATGTTAAGTAGTTTCATTCCTTTTTTCTTGTGGATTGTGGAATATCTTTGGAGAGAGTTCTGTGGTGTGGTGTCTTCGTTTTGTACTAGCTGTACCTGTAAGCCTTTTACTCAATAGCGAAAAGTACTTACCTATGTCAATACCATCAATACAAGTAAGTAAGCCAATATATTATATAGGAATAAAGGGCATGTTCAGTGTCTTAAGGACGTGTGAACCTTCGTACAGTCGCCGGCACGTAACTTGGCAAGGTTTTGGCGTAGTCTGAGTAAATATACGCATGTACAATTAGTGCAACGAAAAAATTATCACGTTTATTGCTTATCATTATTCTATGGTTATTGCCAGAATTTATTTTTAACGTGTTTGTTAAGAAGTAAGTTAAAGAAAGGGGAGAGAAACATCTAACGATTCTTGCCAAGTTACGTGCCGGCGACTATATCTCATTAGAGTGTAGCTGCTGTAGGTACATTATTGGTCAGACTACTTATGGATACGGACAACTATTCCTTTGTTGTGTAGACACAAGAACTTAATCTATTTATTGCGGTTAAACTAATTATTATAGTTAGTATGCCTGTCAACCTCACATTCTAACAACTGAAATTGTTAATCGATATTTTTGTACTTACTAAGAAGCTCTACAAAACATTAATCATAATATTTTCGCAGACGGTGCAAGAGCTTAAAAAACAAGAATGGAACGCAATCACAACACAACATATCAACCTCGTACATCAACTAGTTGAAATAATGGGGATTTTCTTACAAAGACTTGCTAGGGGCAAGGCTGGACATGGAAAACCAATCTTCTGTAATATAGTCATTGAAGGTAAGCTTTTGACACATCTATACTAATATTATAAAGAGGTAAAGTTTGTGAGGGATCTACTGAACCGATTTTGAAAATTCTTTTACCCATAGAGCCACGTTATTTGTGAGTATCTTAAAGCTATTCACAAGTAAAAATGTTTACCTCCCAACGAAGTGGGCACGGGTCAGCTAGTAGTTAATAATCAAACAGGAACTCACTTAATTTAGTACCGTAAAACGGGGTGAATAAAAATGCAGGGGTGAATCGAGACGCAACTTTAAAATGGATTTTAACCTTGAAATAATATAGTTTAATGCCAACAAGGACACTTGATCGTTAATTATGGTACAGGTAACACGTTATAGTCCTTTTTGGCAACAAAAGATATTATTTCAACGTTAAAATCCATTTTAAAGTTTCGTCTCGATTCACCCCTGCATTTCTATTCACCCCGTTTTACCCGGTACTTAATATATTTTCTTGGGCAAACTTTCTCCACATCATATATTTTATGTATACCTAACTAATGTTTACCATTCTAATTTAGTGGTCAAAAAAAATCACGCCCTAAATAAAGAAGAAATTAAACAACTAATAGCAATGACTAGGCCGATGGCTTTTGTCCAGCCATGAGCTGAAAAACACCTAGTTGATTTTATGGCAAACTAGGCATTAATTTGCCACATAATGTTTGAGTACTTTATTTGAGCAGCAAATAATTAGATTTTTGTTTAAAACTAGGCGTTCCCGGGGCGTTTCACCTATGAAGACATGAAGGCAGCATGAATGATGTTGCCCCATTGCTGTTGCTGTTCACTTTGGCTACTGCTGCTATTTACTTCTGACATCACTGCTCAAGTACAAAAGTAGAAACTGAAGATAATCATTTAATTTTAGAAAACTTGTTGATTTATAAAGTCTTGTTAGACACTGTTATAAACCTATGTACATATTGTGTTAATTGATAACCTGTAAACTTTATTATGAAGTATTTTAATTATGAACTTTATAAGCACAAATAAAAATAACTTTTTATGAAATATTAAGAATAATTGAATACTTACTAAGTTTTTTTTATAAATACAAGTGATTATTATAGTGATGCTATTTTGAAATTAGTGGTGTTTGCTTTAATTAACTGTCATGTAAGTATAGATAAATAGAAAGAAATAAATTATGGTAAACAAAAAAACAACTTTTATTTATGTTCTATCAACCAATTGACAATAGCATTTATTCACATTTAATATTTGGCATCTAATGTCTTCCTGCGGAAGTCATCATAGATAATTGAAACTGCTTGATATTGCTTGCTATGAGCGCATGAGAGAAAGTTTAAATTTTTCCTGATTAATGTAGTTAAGTGTGACACCTGAAAAAGAAAAATAATTTAAGTAAACTCTCATTACATTCCATTATCCATTACATCCATCCTTAGAGTCCAATAGGCCTCTTCCTTTAACACTTCAATACACAATCTAAAGAACAGCAATATTCTGCTAATATACAACAATAATAGGTGCCTACAATTCTATTGATAAGCAGACTTGACTAAAAAGTGCCTAAGCAAAGATACTTTTTATAGCCCCCAGTGAGTAATTTTATTTAAATTGAATAATTGACTTGGATATTCTTACTAATAATATCAATCATTGAAAAACATTCAAGATAGGTACTTAGATATTTATTTTCAGTTGCCTTGTTAAAATTTGCTAAGTAAATATTCATATAAGTTGGTAGAAGGTTAGGTAGCTAACTATAGAATGGGCATCAGCATTCTCTATGCATTTTAACACCATACTGCGATCGCCAACCCACCTGCCAAGCGTGGCGATTATGGCACCCCCCCTCGTATTTATGGTAGGTACCTAATTATGTTTGATGATGCCTTACCTACCTTTATTTTGTATTCACCAGTAACTAACAAAATAATGTTGCTGTGCATATCAAACATCTTTGAAGATACAATATTTAGATAGGTACCTATTTTGGGCACATTCAATGTTCAACACTTAGAAAGATAATAATAATAAATAAGCAAGTAAGTATTGATATTACCTTGAACAGACAGTCAGACCATGATGTGGAAATTTATATGTATGGTGGTGTACAGTTCATCGAAGTCCTTACATAATCCATTGACAAATGCTTATTTCTGTGCTTGTTTTTGTTCTTCGTCTATACCTACGTAAATTTATTGCTATTCAATTAAGTAAAACCTCGAATACATACACAAGTTGTTAAAGCTTGTGGCTCATGGTAAGTTTGTTACGGTACCTACGAGGTATGAATTTGTATTTCCATAAAATGTCACTAATGTATCTAGTTTCTGAAATATCATAATAAGTATCTCTAATTTAGGTTGTAAAGCACTTATCAAAACAAAACTTGTACAATTATTTTAGAAAATTTATCTCACTGCCTTGCTAGCTAAAATACCACTAATATTGATTTATCATAGATGTTCTACACCAAAACACATTCACAATTTATCAAGAAGATATTCACATACATAATTTCGTAATAATTATGGAGATTTTATGTGTAAATCCCAAAAAATGTACAACGAAAAATGATAGCGACCAACTTGTTGTCTTCGCTTTCGATTCAAACAAACTCGTTGGTTTCAAACCAACTAACAACTGTCAAAATGGTTACGCAATTCGAATATTAGCGTTTTTAGACGCGTATCGTTCACTCTTTAGCGTCTCAAACAGATTCGAATTGGTTTCACACATTATTGGTGTTACGCAATACGAAAGTCGTAAAATAAAGCAAACTCCGATCGGAATGAAGCAAATTAGTCTGAATCGTTTGCAGAAAGTGCGTTACGCAATTAGCCTACTGGTCACTAAGAATTTTTTCATGGGGGGTCCCACGCTGGTATAGCATTTTATCCGTAAAAAACTGTATCTTTGAGTTTTCTTCATTATTCTAAGGAACAATTTAGAAACATCAAACACATTAAACAATTTGTATCACCGTATCATAAAGCGCTATAAAAACTATTTCAGTTAATCGTTTGACACCATTTACTTTGCATATTGGCTTATTGGTTGATTCGCACGAATTTACTCGCCCAAAACGGGCGAATCGACATACACACAAATAATATGATTTATTTCTGTAGACGATTCACACGAAGTTAATTTATTAGTGAGCGAATCGACAACCCCAGAAATACGTATTAGGCAATTGGCACATTTTGAATTGTATATAATAAAGGTATGAAAAAGTACATTTAAATCTACATATAACTATAATTTTTGTACAAGTTTATATCAGCAAATTTTAAGAAAATATTTTGTGTGCCAATTGCCTAATATGTATTTCTGGAGTTATCGATTAGCCCACAAATAAATTAACTACCCGCGAATCGCCTACAGGAAAAAAAAATATTAGGTACTTCAAAGTGCCGATTCGCCCGTTTCGGGCGAGTAAATTCGTGTAAATCGACCAATAAGCCTTCATATTGTTTTCCAAAAATAAACAACCGTATGAGGGTCATTGATTTTTTTATTTTGTTTTGTTTTTCTCTCTTAGTTAGTTTTAATCTTGGTCTGGCAGTTCAAGTAATTTATGCGGCCTACGCAAATGTGTTTTCTTTGGTATTGTTCGTCGACTCGTTGAGCTCCTTAAGTTCTGAGTCGAGCTGCACGATTACTGACAAATGCGTGGACTGACTGGATAGGTCCACTCAATCTTGTGTGGTTCTTTCCTCAAAAGACAATTTCAGTCACCAAGCTACATGGTCTTCACATGATCTGACCAAGATTATGTTTGGACTTAAGAGACTGTGACCTCTGAGTTTGTTACGGCTTTTCTTCGCGGAGTAGTCAGATAGACTTAACTAGTTTGTATAAATTTACAATACTTACAGAAATGAAATCATTTTTATCACTTACTAGAAGTTTAACTAAAACTGTTAATATCTCATCATCATCATTTCAGCCGAAAGACGTCCACTGCTGGCTATAGGCCTCTCCCTAAAGGAGATTTTGCCATAATCGCCACGCTTGGCAGACGGGATGGTGATTTCGCAGTATGGTGTTAAAATGCATAGAAAACACAGCTGCCCATTCTCCAATTCCCTTATTCGCCTTATACGACACCCACGGGAAGAAATAGGATGGTGCTATTCTTGAAGTCCGGCACCACATGGAACCTGGTAATTTATTATTATTATTATTTATTTATTTTCAGACAACATGTATCCATTTTGTTAGTAACGAATAGTGCTTAAATCTATGTCAGTTCACACATAAACGCATACAATGTTTGAAGAACGGACACTCAAACCCGTCCGCTATCACACTCAGGATACTGTTGCTACTCACACGCACTCTGACCAACAGTGACGCTGCCCTCTTGCACAGAATTGCCGCAAAACCATCTGTGCGTGCCTCCATGAACATGTCGGACGCGCTGCAAAACGGAGGGAGCCTCAGCAGCATCCTGAATGCGTTATTGTATTGGACCCGCAGAGCATTGACAGCCCTCTGCGTATATGTTGTCCACAGGCTGCTCGAGTAAAACGTCTGACAATAGGATTTAAACAAAACAATCTTTACCTCTCTTGTGCAGCGAGCAAACCTGCGAGCCAGCATATTAGTCCTGACCGTCAACGCTCTGCGTTCCCTTTCCATGTCACATTCGTCGTTCAAAGAGTCCGTGATTATATGCCCCAGATATTTGAATTCACAGACTCTTCGCAATAGTCTTACACAGCATAACTGGTGGAACCTTATCCAATCTCCTGCATCTAGGTGCAAAAACTAACAACTCGCTCTTTATTTATGCTGAACTGTTAATATCTAGCTACTCTAAAGTACGCAAACTATTGCATAACGTATGCTGCTGATGCCAAACCCAGCGTGACCCAATAAGTACCATCAGCAGATTAGTGGTACAATTTTAGTTATGGCCTCTAGCCAAACTATGTAGAAAGCCCTAGCAACTATTCGGTACGGAAATCTTGGATGGTTCATAATAATAGCCTGTAAATGTACCACTACAGAAAAAAATACAGCGATTCAGGGACCACTTCCTCAATAATCTCAAGATCTCTACAAAGTGTTTTTTTTATCTTTATTTATTTTAGAGTGTTTTTGTCGTAGGTCGTTGGCAAACTGTATGATTCTTCATTGTATTATTGTAAATAATAGCTCCAATGCTACATGGATTCGCTATGAGACTTTGAAAAGGTCCCAGATCTAGCTTATTGGTGTTTAAGAGGGATCACAATTTTTCTTGAATTTCAGCGTTTTACTCGAGTTTTGATGTGTGATTATGGTTTAGATATAGCCATAAAATTAAAAAAAAATATGCCAGAGCAAGTTTGATTATTTTTCTCGGGAGTGTTTTAAATAAATATTGTGATGTTTTATAAAATTTTACTTTTGGGTATCTTTTGATGCTTTGTTACACCGAAGATAAAATAATTTAAAAATGTATAAAATTGTCCACGGTACTACTGTATCTACATGGGAACGTTTTAATCAATTTATTATATTATATTTAATACAGTGATAGACCTACAATAATTCTGTAAAACAGAGAGTAACTGATCATTTTTCGTGGTGAAAAACTATATAACGGTAACTATGTTACCTTGCTCGAAAAAAAAAGTAGTCTATTTAAAAGTAAAATAACGGCGTAAATAAACGGCGAATTAAGCTATATATTCGAGAGCACAAAAGTGATGAAACTATTAGCTGAGACTGACACGAATGGTTTATCACCACGAAAACTGTACTTTTAAA
This sequence comes from Tiliacea aurago, assembly GCA_948098905.1. Classification (NCBI taxonomy): domain Eukaryota; kingdom Metazoa; phylum Arthropoda; class Insecta; order Lepidoptera; family Noctuidae; genus Tiliacea; species Tiliacea aurago. The sequence continues at coordinate 22,220,955 of OX402578.1, forward strand.
GTAACGCAGACTTAATGTTTCGATTACTTCACGCTTTCTCACAATTAGATTAGAAATTGACGAGAAACGTTTTTTTTGATGATAGCACCCTTAATTCGGCCATTAACGCATCTCTTTCTCTACTAATACGGATACATTCCACCAACAAGTGATTCACACCCTCCATAGTCCCGCTCTGTTATCTACTAACTTACAGAAAAGACAAATGTCATGCGAAACCTCAGATGTACACTCATTGTCTGCACTTATAATTATTATATACCTACACGATATTTTAAGACATTTTAAAAGAGTAACTATGAAGTTTCTTACCCATTTTTCTCTATACGAAAATGCCTTTTGCAAGGGGTAACTAGAATCAATTCTATATTGCTGAAAATGTTGACATTCCAAAGTGCCTTTTATATGTTTTTTTTATTTAGGATGGGTTTGCTCTTGTCTAGGGCAGAGGTGACAGAGACAAAGTCGACGATGGAGTGAGCTTACCCAGAAGAAGCCTGTTCACTCTAACTTTGAAGAGATTAGGGTTGTATGCGTTCGGAAAATACAGACGCAGGCAGAGAGTTCCACTTTTTTGCTGTGCGCATTATAAAATAAATTTGGAAACAGTTAGTGCCAATTGGTGGAATAGCAACAAGGAAGGAATGGTAACCTGCAGTGCGTCTAGATGTCCGATAATAGAAGGGGGCCGGTGGAATGAGGTCGTGGAGTTCTTGGCCACACTCGCCGTACAATCTGTAGAAGACCGACAAGCAGGCAACTTTGCGGCGATGGGCCAAGCTGTGAAGATTGACATGCACCATAGGTTCAACTAAATTGAAATAACTTATTTGACTTTGATACAATCTGCCAGCCTTTTCCTAACTATATTGTGGTCGGCTTCCAGTCTAACCAGATGTAGTTGAATACCAGTATTTTACAAGGAGCGCCTGCCTATCTGATCTCGACATCTCAGTGACGACACGGTTGGCGCAGTGGTTAAGCGATTGACTGCTGCGCTGCGAGACATGAGTTTAAATGTAAATGCACCCACAATTAATGAGAAATATCTAACGTTTAAAAAAAAATTACCGGATAACATTATACCTACCTTTTTCATTTCATTTTATTTCCTCTTTAACCCAAAACAGATCGGTAAGACAAAGATAAAAAGTAAAGTCAGGAAAATGAATTGTTAACCAAATTGACTACCAACATAAATAATTGTCCGTATAATTATTCAAATCACAATTTTCACACTTTGTCAGTTGTATGTTATGACTTTTTAACACTGCCAATTAACGGAGGCAGTCAAAATCAAGTCTTTTATTTAAACTAGACTGAGAATAAGCACTTTTCAAACGTCAAAATTATCTAAAATTATATAAGACAGTCACCCAAAACGCCCGCCTTTCACCACTTCCACTCCATTTGAAATAAGATTAGAAATTTAAATATATTTTTTTACTGACCGTTCAACCAAATTTTACTTCTATTCCGTAGGCATAAGGATTGAATTAAAAGAAAAGACGTAGTTACAACACCAACTGTTTATTACAGCTGCCATTTGTCATGCCACCAACGCAATAGAAGTCAAAATCGGTTGAACGGACTGTAAAAAAGGTTTTAAAAAAGTCTAATTTTATTTCAAATGGAGTATAGTGCTTTTGCTGGGAAGAAGAAGTGGCGCAACAAACTCCTCAGCACCACAGCTGTCTGTTCAGTTAGAAAAACTTGATTCTGCAATTGCAATTGTATGCAAAATAATTTACATTACCCATCACAGTTTCTAAAATATGATTTATTTTATTTCATCTAGTTTTTAAAATATGATTGACGTGTAAAAGTGTTTGTACAAACCTACTTACAGAAATAAAAATCATTTATCATTTACAAAACAATACATTCAATTATTTTCCATAAGTCAGCTAGCACCACTATACCAACAAAAAAACATCGAAAACTAGAAATAAAAACGTAAACAGAACTTAATACCTAAATAAAAGCCTCCAGGCTAAAGGGCGTGCCCCTTACATAACTGCTGCAACTCGAAGCCACAAAATTATAAACTAAGACCATCGAAATAAAATAAATAAACAGTAAATTATTATTAACAATAACAAAACCATAGTTAACAAAACGACCAGTCACCACAAGCAGCATCCGTTGTCGAGCATAACGCAAAGATCAACCGACCCCCTCGCCATAATTGAGGGAAGGAGGCAACCCGACCCCCGACGCTACCGCAAGCAGTGACATCTAAGGGAGTATCACGAAATTGCTGCCGGTTGCTCAGGCAAGAATAATAATTATGATCAATTGTCGAGATCGCTAGTTAACCACGTTTTGTAATACAACTCATAAATAAAACATTCATCATCATCATTTCACCCGAAAGACGTCCATTGCTGGACATAGGCCTCCCCCAAAGAGGGTTTTGCCATAATCGCCACGCTTGGCAGGCGGGTTGGCGATCGCAGTATGGTGTTAAAATGCATAGAGAACGCTGCTGCCCATTCTCTAGTAAGTCCCTTAGTCGCCTTTTACGACACCCACGGGAAGAAATAGTGCTATTCTTTACGTCCGGCACCACACAGACATAAACATTGTCTTGAGTTAAACACAGTGCGTACATCGTACAAGTAGATTTGTATGCCTTTGAACAAAGATTGGATGTAACTAGTCAAATTGCTTATTTATTTAGAGTACTGCCACATCACATACATTACGAGTACAAGCTTAAAAATGAATTTCCCAAACCGTACGCTCTGTTGATTTAAAATCCCTAATAGACAGACAGGCAGTGTCTGATTTTCTCCCTTTTCCTTCTGCGTATGATTTTCAACTCATCATAACAATCTGACATTCCAGAGTACATGTCAGATTTAGTCCAAAATATTCGGTCTTGAAAAAAGATATCGCAGAGGACCCATTTGACCTTGACCGATAGATTCGAGTAACAAAGTATTTCAGGAATATGTATGAAGATTGAAAAACCTTTTTGGTAACATGAATATTTGAATACATCATGTCGATTCCTGGGTCTCATATTATTATTGTACATATTTTCACGCTGTCTGGATGAATCGGTTATCATTTTTAGTGAACGACTATTTATGGTGACAAAAGACTGTGACCTATTTATTCTTTTTACATAATAATAATAATGTCAAATAGCTTTAGCTCTAGCTTTGGAGAAAAATAAGTTATTGAGATTGGTAGAGATGCTATGATTGTCCAATAAACACACAACACGCACTGTGTGGATTTTTTTATGCAACCCAATAAAAATGACAACCCAATTAAAGCGGTGTCCGTATGGATTGAGGAACTATGTTTCATATTTATACGAGGGTACTACCAATATTTTGTAGTAAATTAGCCGATTTTGAAGGCCTGATCCTGGAATTAGGATTAGTAAAACCGATAAAAAGGTAAAGGACGTTTAAGGTGGCTCCTCAATCCAGACGTCTGGATTGAGGGAGCCACCTTACAACTCGAAAACTAGCCAACGGATATTTTTGAAAATTTGATAGGATTTAGGAGTGTTTATGCGTAATCTGTATTTGACTTTCCGAGAAACAGCGCGGTGAAATTTATGGATTTGTGAAAATCAAAGCATTGTAGCTATCTCAATTCAGCCGTAGAAAACCCATTTTTTTATACAGATTACGGATATAAACTACTAAATCCTACCAAATTTTCAAAAATATCCGTCGTCTAGTTTTCTAGTTCTAAGGTGGCGTCTCAATTCAGACGTCTGGATTGAGGAGCCAATTTAATAATTGGCTCCTCAATCCAAACTAAACTAAAATAATTTACTACTAAATGTTGGTAGTACCCTCGTCTAAATATGAGACATGGCTCCTCAATCCATTCGAACACATTAAAGTGTGCCTTATCACCTGCACACTCCTTGCGTAACAAACTTTCATTTACAATCAGAGGGGTTTGACTGAAATTCCTAATCCATTGCTTCATAGGTTTGAAAAATTCGTATTCTCAACACAAAGTAAGTAGCGTTATCCATCAACATCTTCATTACAGCCGAAAGTCCACTGTTGGACATGGGCCTCCATCAAAAGGTCCCCCCCTTTTGGGGGGGTTGCCATATATTATTTGGGTTTGCGATCGCAGTATGGTGTTTAAATGCATAGAGAACACTGCTGCCCATTCTCTAGTAAGTCACTTAGTCGCCTTTTACGACACCCATGGGAAAAAATGGGATGGTGCTATTCTTTACGTCTGGCACCACATGGATAACGAATAGCGTTATTAAGGTGGCTGTACTGTCAAAATAAAAGGCATTGTGATCGATTGCAATTGTATATGTGTTACGCAATTAGAGTATACAGGACATGATAATCTAGTCAAATTTTCCGAGCCACAAGTTACGGAAATGTGACCTATATCCGCCAACAACCAGACGAACTATTAGACACGTATACATAGTTAATTTATACTTTATTATGTCATTTAACTCATCCGCTAACATGGTAATATTTAAACCTAATTATGCATAATATTCAATAAGACGAGGATTTTCTGTTTGAAATAACCCTAAAAAGTAACGTTGTTTTATACAGAACTCGATAATCTAGTCAACTTTTCAGAGCCACAAGTTACGAAAATGTGACCTATTTTAGCCGACAACCAGACGAATTAACAGACATAGTTCATCTACCTATACATAATATGCCGTTTAACTCATCATCTAACACGGTAATATCTAAACCTAATTATGCATAATATTCAATAAGGCAAGGATTTCCTGTTGAAATAACCCTAAAAAGTAACGTTGTTTTTCGTATTTTTTGTAGCTTCCTCCTCGCTAGTCGAAAGAATGTGGCGAATTATGCCAGCAACTTTTTATGGTTTGACTGTTCTTATTTTCTTTCCTATAAAAACGTTGCAATGCTAGGCAATCAAAATAAAAAATACTGTACATACGCTTTCTTCCTATGGGGGTAGACAGAAACTATAGAACGCCACCTGCCACGATCCTTACATACTCCTTTTGCTTAAGACGCAGATATATGCCAATGACCTTGAGTGGTTAGCTTGCGTGTTCTGTATTGAGCTCACGCAATGCGTCGTACGTTCAGCCAGTAATAGGACTCGCCCATCAAGGACCGCTGTCCCCAATTTGACGCATTATTAGTTTATTATACACAAAACAAAAGGTATTTTAATAAAACGCGTATACTAAAAGATCAATAATTAAATTATCTTTAAATTGGTGAAGGTTTCAGAAAAATACGCTTGGTAGATTTTGTTTTAGTTTTTTATCCGCGTTAGACATAACTTTACAAATTAATTTCAATATGTTATATAAACCTAATCTAAAATATTCACATATTAAGTTATTGAGAAAATGCTTAAATTTAACATTATATTTTTTTCAAATCATTAAAACTACTCGTTTAGACGTGATCTTCAGTATAAAATCATTAAAAGTCGGCTATCGTCGCCTTAATTTACGTTCATACTTCTAGTCTTTGATTATGTATGCGTCTATATATTGTCGCGCTATACAAGAACTAAAACAAACAGAACCCCAAGTTTAAGTTTGCAAGAGAGTAAACGTAACTATTTCGTTTGCGTTAAAATTTGACCGATAGATCATAATGTATAAGAGTGAGAATAAAAATCTTAACGCAAACGCACTAGTTACGTTTACTCACTTGCAAACTTACACTCGGGGTACAGGCCAACTTTGTTAAGCTGGTGTGCGTGACAGCTACGTCTTATACTCGCGTCATGTCATCGTGCTTTCATTGTGTTATTCTAGTGTGCGTACATTTTGTGGCCAAAAATTGAACGCAATTTTTTTCCGGCGAGTTCACAGCTTTGACTGTTTACGAGTATGTCTATATTTATATATTTTCTACTATTCATACATACACGCCGGTTGCGAGTACTACGCACCTGACCTTTCTGAAGAATAAAATATATACAGGGTGTTAAAGTAATTGCGTGCCATAGCTTAGGGGTAGGTTCAGTAACCCAGGAAAAAAATATATACATATATAAACAAAAAATTAAACTAAACATAAAAAAAAAATCTCTTCGTACTTTAACTACTTCGGGCTTAGGAAAGTCAAATAAAATAATTTTAATTCTAAACGATTGCTATTTTAAGTTAGTAGGTTCTAAATTAGGTTGATCTTGCAATTTTTATTTTTTGTTGTGTTCCTCTATTGAATCACCAATAAGGTCACTATATAATACGTCCATATAAGGCGTCCCCCCTCCCAGCGTTTCCCAAATAGTGTAATTATTTCAATTTTGATATATTCTTTATTTCATAAACAAATAAGTTATGCCTGAACTAGCTAACAGTTTAATTTTTATTTATTTAATTAATTCAGTTTATTAGTAATATTATTTAATTAAATTATTACAAAAACACGTCAAAAAACTCAATCAAATAACCCGCCCCTAACTGTTCCCGGCGCAAAGGTGCCCATAACGCTTGCTGCATTGCCACGTTGGATGGCAATGGCTAACCTTTGCACCAAGAACGAGCCAGCGCGGTAATTTAAATAGTAAAGATTTAATTGCCTGTTTGCTTAAATATAGAGAAAACAGTCCCTATTTAAATGTATGAACAGCGGTTTTTACCTTAAAAGTGGTCACTCCTTTTCTTCAGTATAAAATTCAACTCGAATATATTACTGATTCTCTTTGGCTTGCTACTTTTTATTCTTGCGTATTATGGAACACGCGGCATTGGAGCGTCGTTTCAGCTAGATTGCACAAGGAAAACATTTCTCGGTGTACCAACTTACCTATTACGTTGGTAATTTAAAAGGAACCAGCAAGATAGAGAAAATTGTTACATTCCCGCCTCATCTCTCTTTCCTTAACAATAAAGATAGCAACACTCTCGCTAACGCCATTATCAATAAAATTGTTAATGTACCCTCATTTACAGTAACATTATCCTTTACGCCTAATCAATTAAACTGTTCAAAACAAACTCCGAGAACTTACATTATCGGCTCAAAATAAACAAGAAATACCTATAGGAGTTTGTTTAAAACTTTTGTTCAATAAATGTTAAAACGATCTTACCTCCTAGTTTCATGTAATTTTGAACTTTGGCTTTTATTTCAAACGACTTCAAACTTTGAGGTTTACTTCCACCCTGAATTAGACTTCTACGCAGATGTAGGTATGTGCGAATAGGAAAGGATATTAACACCTGAGATCTTGGGTGCTAAGTTCAGGAGAAAATCACTAAGTGCAAAAATAGCTTTCAAAGTTACGTAACTCTATTTATGAATAAATTATTTTAAATTTTGCGCCAGTGATATTTTTCAATAGCAGACCGGATCCTGGATTTGTGCCTGGTGGCAATAGGCTCGCCTCATCATTTTAGCCGAATGACTTCCACTGCTGGACATAGGCCTCCCCCAAAAGAGTGTGTTGGAACAACTCAGAAAAACGGCAGTTTCAGGATTTTCTTCAGACTTTTATTCACTATCAACATGAACAAACTCAGAATCAAATCAGTTTTTACAAATTCGCATACGGTAAATTATAATATTTCCGGTATTTTAACTTTCAACGACCAACGGTCAATCAGGCCGAGGTTTCACTAATAGAACTCTTCGAGTCGGCTGTCAGCGATCGAATGGTCGAGTCTAAGCTATCTCCTATACTACGGTTAGTAGGAGGGGTATTGTGTTGCCAACTCTGAACAGTGTTGCTAGTTAAATGTACACAATACTACTATATTTTGTAACAAGTGGGGCGTCGTTTTTTCTTAGTGCTTGTTATTTTGGGGGAGGATTGCCATAATCGCCACGCTTGGCAGGCGGGTTGGCGATCGCAGTATGGTGTTAAAATGCATAGAGAACGCTGCTGCCCATTCTCTAGTAAGTCCCTTAGTCACCTTTTACGACACCCATGGAAAGAAATGGGATGGTGTTATTCTTTACGTCCGGCATCACACCGAACTCGTATCTCGCCTAAATGGGACTTAAACATAATTGATGAAATGTGGGCGCCTCTGCCTAACCCTTCGAGGAATATAGGCGTTATATTATGTTATGTGCACACTATTTAATAAAAATACGTAGTTATGGTGTCATAATTATATCAGTCGCTATACTAAAGCCAACCGACGAGAAAAATTTCATGCTTTGGGATAAAAACTTTAACTTAATTGCGTATGGTTCAGTTTTTATTGCAACTAAAATTATTTTATGACGTTTAGCGGTAGTTTTTTCATTCAAAAATCAATTTAGAATACTTGAGTTTAAAGTTGATATTTGTAAAAGTTTCATATTTATGTATACAGGGTTATTTTTAAAACGTCAATAACCTCTTAAGGGGTCATTGTACTCATCATTATGAACAACTTTTACTATGGGAACAAACCTGAAATAGTGAAAAAAATCTGCTGTTCCCTACATTTTAACGAATTATGCGAACATTAATGTAGGGAACAGCTGGTTTTTTTTCGCGATTTCAGTTTTGGTCCCATAGTTAAAGTTGTTCATAATGATGTGTACAATGATCCTATAAGAGGTTATGGACGTTTTAAAAATAACCCTGTATATCGCTGGTATCGTTGGCCTGAGTAGATAGGTATTGGTGATAAATAGAGTGTAATACTTTTAAAACCTCCATACCTCGTATCTGGCGTTGTTATTAACTTTTTCATGATCCTATCTAAAGCCCTAATCCGCAATATCATAAATATCACTGTAATATTTTATCAACGCAGCTTTTGCTGGGATAAAACCCACTTGACCTTGCATAATAGATACCTTTTCATACCTTTTTAGGGTTCCGTACCAAAATGGTAAAGAGGAACCCTTATGGTGAGACTAAGTCTGTCTGTCTGTCTGTCACACCTGGAGATCTCAAGAACTACTAATGCTATCAACTTGAAATTTAGAATAGTTTTAAATGACGTTTGTCTATTTTGCAAACAAGAAAGAAATTTAAAAAAATATATCTTTTGTGCAAAAGGGACTGAAAGGGGGTCTTAAAAATTTGAAGTAGGGCTACTAGGGCATGTGGGGTATCATATGAAAGAGCATTTTTTTTTTATGCAGCGTTGGTTCCGACTTTGGATGAAAAATTTAAATAAAATACCCCCCCCCCTTATCTCCGAAGTTTGCATAGATAAAAACCTGAAATTATTCTATGTGATAGAAATGAATGTAAAGATTACAGGAAAAATAAAACAATGTCTCTAAATAGCACAGTTTTTCAGAAATCATCAACAACATATATACGTACAGAACCCTCGGTACGCGAGACCGGCTCGCTCTGGACCGGTTTTTTTCAATTATATCGTCGAGATCGTTATTTGCAGTTCATTGTGAGGTAACAAAATACATTATTGGCCTTGAATAATTAATATTTTTTATCTTCTTTCAATTATGTTATCAAAATCATGACGCACACAGAAGTCCATTCTTTACTAATAAATTATACATCCTATAAAGCAAATGTACATGGCACAATTCATGGCACTTTGAGTTTAGTTTGAAAGTATCTCATCCGAATTTGAAATTTATTCTTATGAAATTTATGTTGATAATTATATGTTCTCCTCTCATATACCGAAATGTCTCAAGACGAAAGTCTTTGACCAGTGCGTGTTGCCAGTGATAACCTATAATATTCGCAGCACTGAAATATGGTCGCCACCAGCGCTGGGGCTCTGTCTTGCATAGGGTCGCAGTATAATGCTGAGCGATAGCCGCAAATAAACGTATTTTTAACCGACTTCCAAAAAGGAGGAGGTTATATGTTCGGCTGTGTTTGTTTTTTTTTTTTTTTTGTTTCTTCACCTATATCTCCGTCAATTATGGAACGATTTTGACAATTACTTTTTTGTTTGAAAGGGTATGCTCCCGAGATGGTCCCATTGCCACCAAATCAGAATCTGACGAGGGGATCTCATGGAAATCGAGGGTAACCCTCGAATTTTATAGGCAAACCTATAGCGATTTGGGTATTTTTTATAGTAACTCGTGCATTTGCTCCCGAAAATCACCATTTGGTGAAGTGGAACTGATGATGGAAACCACAGATGGCCACCGGAACAACATAATAATAAGTATTTAACGGGTTGCGATTCGATTAGGTACTTTAATATGGTTGCTAAACAATTTATGCTCGTCACAATGCATATGGTGAGTGGCGGTTCTTACCAGGAGAACTCCTCAACAATTAACGTCCCAGCAGCGGCAAAAGTAATATTTTGTAAAAGGTGATGAGCAGTTGACTTTAGGCTATTGTAACTTAGATAAATTAAAAACTGACCCACTAAAAATTAAAAAAAAAAACTTCTTATAAGGCGCATTGAAAGAATGAAAGAAAAATTTCTTTCTTTCTTTCAATGCGCCTTATAAGAAGACTAAATGTCACCCAAAGAGCAATAAAAAGGGCTATGCTTGAAGAGATCCGCAGGAGAACCTAGGTAACTGAAATAACCCGAAGAATTGCCAAACTTAAGTGGCAATGGGCAGAGCACATTGCCCGCAGAACATATTATGGCGATTAAGCCGTAAGGTTCTGGAGTGGCGACCGTACCAGAAGACGTAGCGTTAGAATGCCTCCCACAAGGTGGACCGATGACCTTGTAAAGGCTGTAGAAACCCGCTGGATGCAAAAATCACAGAACCAGTCAAATTGGTGGTGCTCGGGAGAGGCTTATGTCCAGCAGCAGTGTACGTCTTTTGGCTGAAATAATGATGATGATGATGCTTATAAGAATATGAACATTTTAAGCATGAGAATAAGATTCATATTTGTATGAAAAGCAAACTTTACGCAAAGTAAAGTCAAAACACGATCTCTGAATATTGACGTAAAATTCAAAGCTAATTTGTCCAAGAGCATGTTTCCGCCATTCATTCCGTATAGTTTGTATTGTCAAGACATTAGGAGTAGGACCCTAATATAGCATTGTTGACTTGAGCTGTATTGCGGCCTGTGAGTTAGGAATTGAGTAATAAATTAGGTACCCTATCTTTGGTCTATTCATATGTTCTAACTGATCATAAGCAATAATGTTTGTTTCATTATTTACTATTATGTTACTTTGTCCTTATATCATTAGTTGGAATTCCCAAAAAAAAAGTTTCTATTTAATATAAATATATTATTTGTTCTTTGCACTTGTTTCATGATTATTATCTATTCATACATATACAGATTTATAGAGGTATGACGAACGGGGTGTAAAATTCACTCATCCCCTATACCAGGGATGCACAGACTTATTGAGACCATGGGCTACTTGAGCAAATGATGAACTAATGGCGGACCACCAGCACAAATTAAAAACATAAAAATAGCCACAAAAATTATTTAAAAAATAATTCGTTTGTAGCGTCTTTGAAATGTCTTATTTAAAAACCACTATCTGGAAGTCTCTGTTTCTATAGAAAATTTAAAATCGGTCTAATTTGGGGCTGTAACACTATTTTTCGAAAATGATCTTAACTAACTTTTTAGACCTTGGTATATTGCTTTTTCTTGTTTTTTTTTGATGGGAAATTATCAAATAACTTCTCCCGCTCTGGGCTGAGCAGAAGGGCGTGTCAGACTTTAGTCAGCGTATGAAATTTTATTAAAATCGGTTCAGTCATTTCGAAAAACAAGGGCTTGAAAGTTTTTATGAAATGCCGTAAGTCGTAAATGCTCTTAAGATACCTACCCTTAAAGTTGAGTATAGAGTAGACCTAGAGGATTTACTTGATACCTGGTACTTGTTGACGGGCCTACACTGTCCTCCCATTGTAATTTGAAAACATTGTAAGAGTCAATTACTATTTAAAATAGTAACCGTGGAGTTTCTTGTCAGCTCTTCTCCATAAGAAACGACCAATTGGATCCGTGCACCTAGCTTCTGACGTTTCATAAGTGCCCATGTAGGTTTAAGTGGAATAAAATATATTGATATTGATATTGACCCTTGTCTTCCTTTCACGAACCAAACAATGAGCCAGATGCTCGACGCTCTGTTACAACTTGATTTTGCAAACAAATGAGTGAGCTTGTGTAACATTTCACCGAGCAAAGATCCGACGAAGAGTAAACGCATAATAGAAAGGAATGTTACAGGCAAAGGCTCACCTGCCGTGAGCATTTCTTCGTATACCGTATCACGCATTCGCAGGAACGTTACATGACATGAAAATGCTATTGACCGCTAGTTATTATACGACCCGTAAGAAAGTTAAATTACATGAAAATGCTCTAGTGTATACTCACCATAACATGATCTTCAATATGACAAAAGCTATTTTCGAAGTATTCAAAAATAGAACACAAACTGCAGACGTTCTATTTCCGAACCTACGTTCAAAGGAAAATAAATAATTGGCTTTCAATCAAATGGAAAACAAAAGAAGATAGTCTTGACTCTTTGATAGGTAATCCTTATTACAAATCAAATAACAATAATTCAGATAATAAATGTAGACAAAACGAAGATGGTAGCATTATTTTTAACCGACATCCAAAAAGTTGATCGGCTGTTTTTTTATGTATGTTCACCAATTTCTCCGTTAATTGTAGACCGATTTTGAAAATGATTTTTTTGTGCAAAAGGGTATTTTTATTTTCCTAAGGTGGTCCCATTGCTACCAAATGAGAATCTGATGAGGGATCCAGTGGAAATCGAGGGAAATCCTCGAATTTTATAGGCATACCTAAAGCGATATGGGTATTTTTTTATAGTAACTCGTGCATTTGCTCTCGGAAAGCACAATTTTGTGAAGTGGAACTGATGATGAAGACCACAGATGGCCACACATAAACATTAGGGTTCGGGCGAAGTCTATCTTCGCCCGAACCCTAATGTTTTTATAAATGTTATGTGTTACGGTTAATAAAGTGTTTACAGCACATGTGTGTTTGTGTTAAGAGTTGCGTAAAATAAATAATATTTTAATGCCGTAAATTAACCGTAAAAGTACCGTAAACCATAGCGTTTCCCTTTTGTTTTGTTGAAAATTTTGTGTCAATCATGTTTTTTCTAAAATTAGAAAGCCAAACAGTTTAAACGTTCTCTGCCAATAGGAAAATATGTCTATTTCATTCAGACCGTGGCACACCACCCTACAGCACTGACAATTCTAATAAAAGACACAAAGATATAGTCTGCCCACAAAATACAAAATGCAACAGAACATGCTCTTGTATCCAAATTTTACCTGTACCTCGGTCCTCTCCTCTTTACCATACTAAACTCGAAAGCAAACATTTACTCCCTGAACTACACAAATTGTAAGAGAATTCTCAAGGAGGCTCTCCAAAGTATGTCTAACGAAGATACAGAGAATTTATTAACTGTAAATATTGTTAGCGACGATATGTAGTTTGTTATTTATCTTTTCCAATTTTTTCTCTGTTAATTAGTTTGATTATTAACTTGTCTCTCAACGTGGTATTTTTTCCTAAGATTTTATGTTAAAGTGTTGTACATTCCAGCCACTAGCGGCGCCACTTGTACCATATTGCAATGCGTAAGCTTAAGTACTAAGAAACTTTACCGTAACGAGAACCGTTTCTGTAATTTCATTATTTTAAGGTGTTAATTAAGGATTTCTAGGCTGATTTTTATGTAATTAATAAAGATTTATTAGTTCTAAGGTTAGAAATATACAACAGTATTGTAAAGAGTGTCCTACCACAGAAAAAGGCTAAGTTAAGTTTCCCATACAAAAGAGCACCTATGCTCTGATTGGTCAAGGGGCGGGGCGTTAGTGCCGTGTGCAAAAGTGTAGGGCCCTGATTGGTCAGAGCCTTACGAGTTTACCTATAAAAAAGGGGCACTTTCTGTGGTTTGACTCTCAGTATAGGTCGGTACCTAAGCCGCCCATGGTGCCCGCTTCGCCGGCGCCCCCCCGGACATCGGCCTACGACTCGCCCGCCATGCTGTCGACATGTTCCTCGCGTGCGGGGTCGAGCATGTCGCTGGCATCTGTGGAATCGGCCGCCTCCGGTCGCGGAGATGTGTCCCCGGACACGACAACGCGATCCGGACAGCGGCCCAACGTGGGCCGACTAGCCGGCGCCGCGCCCGTGGCGCCGACGTCACCAACACCGTCGCTGGGGTTCGATTTCGAATTCCAACTCGAACCCAGACCCCAGCGGCGAAGGAGGAGTTCCGGCGAAACCGCATTGGAGGAGGCAAAGCGATATTGCCTCGAGCCGCCGCGGCCTCAGCGCGAGAGCGCGCCGCGCCGTCGAGGCGCCGCAGCGTCGCCTACCTTCTCCGATGTGGTGCGCCGCTCGCCGTTGCTACCCTCACCCTCACCGGACAAGACACCAGCAGGGGTAAGTGTCTTTCTCTTACCCCCTGCCCCCCCTGCATCCACTGCCCCCCCTGCCGCCACCCCCGGCGCTACTGCGACGGCGACGACGAAGCAGAAGCCGGGGAAGAAGAAACTACGGTACCCGCCGCTAGTAGTAGAGCGACTACCGAACTGGGCCGCTCATTTCCGGGCCCTCAGTGCCAAGCTGGGCCGGCCTCCAAATGCCCGCCCTTTCGGGAGTGGAGTCCGATTCACTCCCGACACAGAGGACGAGTACAAGCTGGTACAGCGCTACTTGACGGGCCTGGAAAAGGACAGCGGCGTATCATGGTTCGCCTACTCACTACCGGCGGACCGTAGTATGAAGATAGCCATACGGGGACTACCGGCGGATACGGACCCCCAGGAGATAGAGGAGGAACTCCGGGCGTTGGGGTACCAGCCGGAGTATGTGCGCCACATTAAGGGCGCACAAGGACGACCCGGCTGTGTATTCCACGCCATCCTTAAAAAGACACCCGACGTCCGGGCCATCTTCGACACCACCGTTTTTATGTACATGCGGGGTGTCAAGATAGAGGCTTGGAGGGGGAAGCGAGGGCCCGCTCAGTGTCACCGGTGCCAACGCTTCCGTCACAGTTCGCACCAGTGCCACCGTCCGCTCGCTTGCGTGCGATGCGGAGAGGAGCACGCGGCACGCGACTGCCCACGCCCACGGGAGGAGCCGGCCACCTGTATAAACTGTGGTGGCCCTCACCCCGCGTGCAATATCAAGTGCCCCGTGTTCCAGCGAGAGATCCGGAACAAGCGAGCGGGGACTGTCTCCATCACGGCCACACGCCAGCCACAGCAGGCGACCATAGAGGCCGAAGGCATGACGCTGATGGCGGCAGCCAACGGGCCCTCACTAAGGAACCAAGCCACCTCCTCGGGGGGGGGGGCGAAAAAAGAAGACCAATCGCGGGGGTAAGGGTAGAGGGAAGAAACCCAAACCGCCCCCGGCGAACCAGGACGAAATTCCCGAGGCCGCCCCTGCCTTAAACAGGACGCAGGCTGTACAGGAAGAAGCCAAAACAGCGATCGCTAGCGCCGGCACCTCGCAGCGGCGCACAGACAAACCAACAAAGTTCGCGGCAAAGCCGCGGGGCGACGCCACCGCTGCGGGTGGTGCCACTAAATCACTGCGGCAATGCGCCGAACAACAGAGACCGAGACAATTTGAAACCATGAGTGGCGCCACCGGCGCCCCAAAAACCAAAAGCGATTTTACAGCCTGCGCCATTAGATTGTTAATGGACCTAATAAAGGCCATAAGGCAGGGCCAAGATGTGGAGACGGTCATCCTTGATGGCCTGGCCACTTTACTCACTATGTACAATGGCTAGGCCACTGAGGGTGATCCACTGGAACGCCCGCGGCCTCCGGAACAAGGTCGCCCCCCTCCGCCATCTCCTGAGGGAACAGGACATCGACGTGGCGCTCATAAGCGAGACACACCTGGGACCCGAAGATAGGGTTAGGTTCCCGGGGTATCTCGTTTATAGGAAGGACGAAAGGTCGGCACAAAACACCCGCTACCGTGGTCTGGCGGTCATTGTGAGGCGAAGAGTCGTCCACCAAGAGCTCCCCTTGCCGTCACTTAGCTCGTTTTACGCGCTGGGTGTACAGCTACATATAGCCGGCGAGGATATTAACATATACGCCTGCTACAAGCCGCCCGTGGACCATATTAATTTTATAGAGCTACGGGCGCTTGTAAATACGCCACAGAAGGCAACCATCCTCGCCGGTGACTTTAATAGTAAACACCTGGCGTGGAATAGCTACACAGCGAACACCGCGGGGAGACGGCTCTTTGCGGACGCGGAAGCCTTTGGCTATACGGTGTCCGGCCCAGAGGTGCCGACATATTACCCGGTCGCGGCACGATTTTCACCGGATGTGCTGGACATCGTAGTCCACCAAGGGCTACACTGCCAGATCACCCAACATGTGATAGACGACGAGTTACAATCGGACCACCAGCCTGTACTCGTCGTCATATCGGGTATGCCGACCCGATTGAAGCCGATCGCGCCACGTCGATCAACAGACTGGGACGCCTTCAGAGAGAAGCTAGAGACCACCACGCCGACTCGGCCTATCGTCACCACCGCGGACGTGGACCAGATGGCGGGTGACGTCACTGCTTGCATTCAAAGCGCCTTAGAAACGGCGACGACGACGATGTCGCCGCAGGGGAGAGGGCCAATGCCGCCCCTGCCGGCGCACATCAACTCGATGATCGCCGTGAAGAGGCGCCTTCGCAAGCAGTGGCAACAGCTCAGATGCCCGACGCTGAAGACGCAGCTGAACCGTCTCGCGGAGAAGGTGAAGGCCGAGCTCAAGGCGTACGCCGCCGCGGGCTAGGAGGAAAGAATCGACGCCACGACGGACAATTGGCCGTCATTACATAAACTCTGCGGCCAACTCACGAGTACCCCAGCCCCGGTGCGCCCTCTACTCAACAGCGACGGGGCGCTTAAGTACATAGCGGAGGACCGGGCGGAGGTCTTCGCCGAGCACCTGGAGCGTCAGTTCCGCCCTAACCCGACCGACGACATTGAACATGTCGCAGCAGTCGAGAAACACCTGGGAGACTATTTCGCACCGCCGATGGCTCCCGATGAAGATGCTATCTTTTTCTCGCCTGGCGCAGTCAGACGCGCCATCCTTAGGACGAGGCCCCGGAAGGCCCCTGGCGCGGACGGTATCACAAACACAGTGCTGCGCCACCTGCCGTTCCGTACGGTAGCGGCGCTGGCGCGCCTGTTTACCGCGATACTGCGCACGGGGGCCTTTCCTGCCTCGTGGAAGGAAGGGCGCGTCATTATGCTGCCCAAGGCGGGAAAAAATATCCTGAAGCCGGAGAGCTATCGGCCGATCACTCTGTTGCCGACGGTCTCCAAGGTGTTCGAAGCACTCCTGCTGCGACATCTCCAACCACACATAGCGCCGCGCCCCGAGCAATTTGGGTTCAGGGTGGAGCATAGCACGACGCTCCAGCTGTCGAGGGTACTGCACCACCTCGCAGCCGCACAGAATAAGAAGGAATACTCGGTGGCAGTATTCCTCGACATGGAGAAGGCCTTCGACCGTGTATGGCACGAGGGCCTATTGTACAAAATGTCCACCTCGGACGCGCCCCGTCGCGTTGTAAGGGTGGTCGCTAGCTTTCTCTCCCACAGGACCTTTAGGGTGGTGGTCGACGGGGCGCTATCCGGCGCCCGCCCGGTGCTGGCTGGTGTGCCGCAGGGCAGCTGCGTGTCGCCGGCGTGTTACTCGCGTTACACCGACGACATCCCCACCACTTCCGACGCCATTCTCGCGCTGTATGCCGACGACGCCGCGTACATCACCACATCGCTAAATGCGAAGTACGCGGCGGTCAAGATGCAGCGCGCCCTTGATCTTCTTCCCGAGTGGCTGTCGAGGTGGCGGCTGTCGGTGAACGTAGGTAAGACGCAGGCGATAATCACCGGATTCGCGCCTCTCCCACCACCCTTGAAGCTGCAGGGGGCCGAGATCGATTGGTCGCCCCGGGTCAAATACCTGGGTGTGACCATCGACCGTCGGCTCACTATGGGGCCACACGTCCGCTCGGTCGCCGCACGGGGTAGGGTCGCCCGCTACCTGCTCAAACCTGTGCTCTCGTCCCGCATGCCGGCGCGCGTCAAGTTGAGCGTGTACAAACTGTACGTACGCCCAATCTTGACGTACGCCGCCCCCGCTTGGTTCGCCCTCACGTGCGAGTCGAGCCGCAAGCTGCTCCGCGCGCAACAAAATTTTGCGCTGCGGACCATTGTTGACGCTCCTCGCTACGTGAGGAACGATGTTATCCAGCGGGACCTCGGGATCGAGGGCCTGGATGAGTTTGTGCGGCGTCTCGCGAAAGGGATGTTCGCGCGTGCCAACGCGTCTGAATGGCCCCACGTCAAACAGATCGCGCCCTGGCATGCGCGCCCCCCTGACGCGAGACCCCTGCCCCGCGACCTGATAGCGGACGAGTGACCCCATCACCGGACTGGACGCCTCGGGTAAGCTGCATTCAGGTTACACGCGGCTTACCCGACCCAATAGTACTCTACAGATGACTCACACATCTGTTGCGTGGCATGTTCTAAGTTAATATAGGCACGTCACGTAACTAACAACAGACATCCATTACTATACATGCGACCAAACACACACACGCAGGCGTGGTGCGGGCCACGGTGCGTGTAACCACTGGGCGGTGTTACACAGTACAATGCCGCCCACACACTCACGACAGTCCCTTAGCTCGGACCGTGATCGGCTAGCTCTGAGATCGAGACGAGCGGGGACTATTCACCTATTCTGTAGGAGCGCCGAGTCGGCACCCTCGTCGCTGGTCGCCTTCGCTGGGCCTCCCCCGGGAAACCGGGGGTCTCACCTGGTGGGGGTTGACCGCCGGGGTGTCGTGAAGAAAGCGGCGCTAGCGTATTAGCGCCGTGGCGCCCTTACAGAAATACTTTGCTATTACTCACAAACGTGCGTTTTTAAAAACGCTCCTGCTGGCGTTTTTAAAAACGTACACGACGCCACTAGCCGCATTAGGCAAAAGCAGTGAGGGGTCCGTATTGGCGGACCACCGCAGACCCTCCGCGGCCAGGGAACATAGTTCCGGCACCGCATGCCACGCCCCCTTGCGGGGGCGTAGCGATATCCCATTATGGTTTGACATTCCGAATCCAGCAGTGTAAGCAGTAACATCAACAAAATAAATAAGAAGAAGTCTGCGAGTATCAGCGTTATTATTGCCCCTCCGGCTACCACCGAACACTCTCCAGTCAACATCCCGCCAGCGAACCTGCTCCACAACACACAACTCACGAGCGTCAACATTGGTCCTTCGAAAGCCGGATCGGGTTCAAGAAAACTGGGAAGATGCATAGGAACACGAGATCAAGATCGGTGCAGTCGAAGACTACAAGGAGCAAAAGCAACGCAACCACGGATACTACGGGCACCGGTACGACGGGTTCCGGTACAACTGATTGGAGCATGAACACGCTGAACGAGTCTACGAGCGCGGCCAACACGTCGATTTCTAATCGATCAACACTCACAAGAAGATCGCCACCGGCCAGCGCGCACGGAAGTCAGCAACCCGTACCTCATCCCAAGGACACCGCTGAAGGGGAATCAACACAGGGGGAGGCAACTCATACCACCCCCCCGGCCCGCACTATCGAAGCGTCAATTCCCGCTCGCCAAGAAGAGAGTCATTCATCGCCGCAGGTTCAAGAAAGAAGCGTCGCAGTGAAATCACGTCTGAACAATGAAAGTATACCAACGTCCAGAGAAGAGAGTCTGCAGCGGCCTCACCCTAAGAAGACAACCCGCGATCCAGACACCCATTCTGTTCGCTCGCCGCATAGGAAGAGAGCAGAAGCGCAAGCAAGAATGACAATAGCACTAAGGGAATTAGAACTGGCAGAAGAACGATCAAAAGTCGCCCAAGCTGAACTCGAGCTTCTCGCCGCGGGGTCAGAAGGAGAAGAAGAGCTGTATGAACAAACTCAAGAAGTCGAGCACTGGTTCATCGAATCTGGGGAAAGGCCTAAAGACCGGAGGCCGATCGAGACAGAAGAAAAGAAGAGCGACATCCAGGAGTTGGCTTCAGTCATACTTAAGCTATCCGAGAAGTCACGTGACAACGGTTCATCGAAGCACCTCGAACTCCCTCACTTCAACGGTTCCTGTGAAGAATGGTTAGCCTTCAAGAGATCATATGAAGATATGGCCGCTTCGTTCAATAACAATCAGAACCTAGCGCGCCTCAGAATAGCAATCCAAGGAAAAGCAAGAGAAGCCGTCCAAAGCCTGCTGTTCACCGCTGAAGATCCACGTGAAATAATCAAGGGACTTGGAGCAAGATTTGGAAGACCTGGAGCGCTGGCATTAGCAGAACTAGAAAAAATGAAGAACCTGTCGAAAGTCGGCGAGAACCCAAGCGACATCTGCGTATTTGCAAGCAAAGTGAAGAACGCCGTCGAGACAATCAAGGCCTTGAAGAAACCACAATACCTTAGTTCTCCCGAAACACTGAGAATTATTGTCGACAAGATGCCAACATCCATGAAATTTCGTTGGTTTGCTTACCATAGAAGCAGAAGAGATGAAGAAATTCAAGAGCTACTACTCGTTGAAGCGTTCTTAGAAACAGAAGCCGACATGTGTGGGGACTTTGCTCCACCTGAAGTGTCCTCGGAGCAAAAGAAGGCAATAAGAAGACCCATACATTCGGTGCAAGAAGCGTCACAAGAAAAATACAAGAAGTCATGCCCATTTTGTGAAGAAGAGCATTTCGCATTAGAATGCAAGAAGTTCAAAGAAGCTAACATAAATGAAAAATGGGACATGATCAAGAAGGCGAAGATATGCTTCAAGTGTCTTAAATTCAAATATTCAAGAATCAACTGTAGAGCTCCAGTTTGCAAACAGTGTAAGAGATGGCACCATACCATCTTGCACTCCGACAAACCGCTAGTGCCAGTAGAAAAAGAAGCGAACAAAGAAGACCAGGGAAGCACATCAGAAGAGAAGGTCGCCTCAATCCATAACGCCAAAGGAGAAGAGAAGGCATACCTGAAAATCATTCCAGTAGACCTCTACGGTCCAAAAGGCCAAGTTCGCGTACTAGCATTGTTGGACGAAGGGTCAACCGTCACATTCTTAGATGCGTCAGTCGCTGAAAAGATTGGAGTAGAAGGGAAGCAAGAAAAACTCACAATCGAAACAGTCGGTGGGAAGGTGTTAAGAAAAGATAGTTCCCAGAAGATTGAGTTCAAAATAAAAGGGGCTCACAGAAGAAAAAAAAGAACTATCTCTGCAAGAACCATCGACGACCTGAAGCTGTCTGAACAATGCATAAATAAGGACACCGTGCAAAATTGTCAGCATCTAAGGGCAATTAAAAATCAACTCCTCTACGTCACCGAAAGGCCCAAGCTGCTGATAGGCCAAGACAACTGGGGGCTGATAGTAACAAGAAGACTGAAGAAGGGCAAACCATCCGATCCTGTAGCCTCACTCACCAACCTAGGGTGGGTGCTACATGCATGCGAAACAGGAGCGACTGCCTTAGTAAACTTTACTCACTATGGCAGATCAACCACCGACGAAGGAAACATAGAAGAAATCGTCCGAGAACACTTCCAGTTGGAATCTCTTGGGATTCAAAATCGGTTACCAACCAATGACAGCGATAGAAGAGCACTAGAAACCCTCGAGAAAACTACGAAGAAGCTGTCAAGCGGTCAATATGAGACAGGTCTCCTGTGGAAGAAAGAAGACGAAACCCTACCCAACAACTACAATCAAGCGATCCGACGTTTATTCAACATCGAAAAGAAGTTCGATCAAGATAAAGAAGCTAAAGAGCACTACGAGAAGCAGATCCAGACTCTAATTGAAAAGGGTTATGCAGAGAAATCTCCAGTGACTTCAAACGAAGGAAGAATATTCTACTTACCCCACTTCGCCGTCGTGCATCCAATCAAGAAAAAGCTAAGAATAGTTTTCGACGCAGCTGCCAAGTTCGAAGGGAAGAGCCTCAACGACGCCTTGCTCTCGGGCCCCGACCTTCTGCAATCACTATTCGGCGTGCTACTACGCTTCAGAGAAGGACCTGTGGCTGTCATGGCTGACATCCAAGATATATTCCTTCGAGTTAAGGTCAGAAAAGATGACCGAGACAGTCTCAGGTTCCTGTGGTGCGGAAGCCGAAGAACTGGCAAGCCTGAAGAGTATAGAATGTCGTCAATCATCTTCGGCGCAGCGTCATCACCGGCAACGGCGATATACGTAATGAACAAGAACGCAGAAGAATTCAAGATGACTCATCCCGAAGCAGTGAAAGCAATCAACAGAAACCATTACATGGATGACTATCTACAGAGCTTCGCATCTACAGCCGAAGCAAAGAAGATATCAAAAACAGTTGAAGATATTCACGCAAGAGCAAACTTTCATCTAAAGGGGTGAGCCAGCAACAATTCGGGGGTACTATCAGAAGTAGAAGACACAAGTAAAGAAGATTCCCTGCAACTAACGAAAGAAGAAAAGACTCTGGGGCTGCGATGGCTGGTGAAAGAAGATACACTAGCCTTCAATGTTGGGCTGCGCAACACGTCAAAAGACCTACAAGATGGTAGAAGAACTCCAACAAAGAGGGAGGTCACGAGCGCGGTGATGTCTACCTTTGACCCAATGGGTTTTGCAATACCAGCCTTAATACAAGGAAAGAAGCTAATTCAAGACATTTGGCGAACGAAAATAGACTGGGACGAAGTAATTAACGAGCCACAAAAGGATGCCTGGTTGAACTACTTAGAAGAAGTATCGGCATTAGAAAAATTGAAGATTCCAAGGTGCGTCTCGCCCCACGGCAGAAAAGGACAGCTGCACACATTTGCCGACGCAAGTGAAGAAGCCTACGCAGCGGTAGTCTACTGGAGGACAGTCGAGCCCGGAGGAAAGGTCCATATCTCCATGATCGCCGGCAAAGCAAGAGTGACGCCAACAAAACCAGTATCAATTCCGAGGCTGGAGCTACAAGCGGCGTTGCTCGGCAGAAGACTAGCTGCCACGGTCGCAGAATAGTCAGAGCTCGAAATATCAAAGAAAATCTACTGGACCGACTCTAGCACAGTACTGCAATCGAATTCAACCACAATGCCAGGTGGTTCAAAGGTCCATCATTTCTCCGTCAACCAGAAGAAGAATGGCCATTTCACGATTTCAAACCAGAAGGTATCATGCCAGAAGAGAAGAATAAGCAAAACGTGATGGCGATACAAGCTGCAGAGGACGTCCTTCTGGATCCAGAGAGGTTCTCAAGCTGGGAACGACTACTACGCACTACGGCCCGAGTGGTCGCCTTCAGGCACTATTTACTGAAGGCCCGCAAAGCAACCATCACTGCCACGCGTCGGAACGACGAGTCCTGGAAACCTCAAAGAAAAACAGTCAGAAAAATCTTTACAAAGCGCAAGTCGGCTCAAGAAGATCGACGTTTATGTGGGGAACGACGGAATTATTAAGCTAAGAAGCAGGACAATGAAGTTCCACGACAAGAGCGACAGGAAAATTAATCCCATCATCCTAGATGGAAAACAGAAGATAACGCGTCTCATTATACAACATTACCACAAGAAGTTCCTTCACGGAAATACTGCTACAGTAATGAACGAAATTCGACAAAAGTACTGGATACTGGGTTTAAGAGCGACTCTAAAGGCAGTCGCACACAGCTGTCAATGGTGCAAGACAAAGAAGAGCTTACTAGAAATACTTACGGCAATGTCAGTTGTAAAACAATGTCAATATACTTTGTAGGGGTAATGGAGAAATTTTGATGTAAAATGTTGGCTTGGCCACTTAGAAGTTACTTATTGTAATATCAAGAAGACACTGGTTCCTGTAGCACAGATGTTTTTACCTAGCGCAGGAGTCAGGGCTTCTCTTTGTTTATACAATATTTTGTACGCCAATAAATAATTAATTAATTTATATTTATAGCAACTGCTTTGTATTAAGAACTTTGTTTCACTTGCCTAAGGAACCTATTGAAACCGTGTTCAGCGGTTAAACAAACGTTAAATAAAACAAATCTTTAAAGGCGTCTTTGTGCTCTGTCTAGGACTCCAAAATCAAAAGTCGCCTTTTGCGACCACTAGAACATAACATCACGCTTTATTTCACCGAAGGCTACGGCAGAGATGTACAGTGACACCCATAACACCCATTAAACCGCTACATTTTTGTAGCACTTAAAAGTTAAAAACTTCATACAAATTAAACTTAGTCAGCTTAATTACTTTAATACCTCGCATATTACATAAATCTTGCAAAAAGCAAGCGCTGCGACTATGCAAAAAAAGTTAAAGTACAAATTTTAACTACCACTTAGTTATGAGGCACTTTCACGGATATATTGCGACTAGACAAGGTTATGTTGTCAGCTAAACGAGAAATGAGAAAAGCTTGAACATCCGAGAACATCATTTTAGCATTCCGCTGCAGTTTCATCAAGGAAACACGACCTTGTGAGCAAAGATAAGCGAGTAAAGCCATAACTCGCTTTCCGGACCCACCTTGCCCTATCTTCTGGAATTGCTCAGAATCCATTTATTTAAAATATAATTTTCAACTTTAAGCGACATCTGCGCTGTAAAAAATATCTTCAATTTACATTAACATAAACTGCAGTCCTTCAGCGCTTGATGGGGTTTTCTGAGCGTCCATTATGACATTGAAGCCTTATTGATTATGGCAGACGTTAATTGGAGATAGTGGTAGTAAATTAATGAATTAATGTGCAGTGTTATTTGACTTCTAGGGATGAAAAATGGGTGCGAATTTAAGAAGCACTTTGTTTGACCCAGGACATCACAGAGCACGGAATCACCGCGCTCGCTGGCAGCGACTAGATACGCCTTTGCTATTAATATTTGCGTCCGATTTTAGCGCAATTGAGCGCAAATTGTTGTCACAGGAATTGTTTCAATTGTTGGGAGATAAATGTGATGCTCACTGACATGCTTAGCTTGTATAAAACTTGTTGACAAAACAAATCTTTAAAGGCGTCTTTGTGCTCTGTCTAGGACTCCAAAATCAAAAGTCGCCTTTTGCGACCACTAGAACATAACATCACGCTTTATTTCACCGAAGGCTACGGCAGAGATGTACAGTGACACCCATAACA
The DNA here is from genome assembly GCA_948098905.1 of Tiliacea aurago. Lineage (NCBI taxonomy): Eukaryota > Metazoa > Arthropoda > Insecta > Lepidoptera > Noctuidae > Tiliacea > Tiliacea aurago. The sequence goes on from OX402578.1 coordinate 22,245,999, forward strand.
CCCATATTTCACCAGTTATGTTGATGTCCCATGTAATAGGGGGCGAGCCTATTGCAATCAACCGGGCACAAATTTCAGACTCCGGGCTGCTACTGAGAAATTCCAGTAGTACTGGCGTCTGTAGTACTGGCGTCCACTAGACCAACGAGGCAGAGTATGATGGGCATGTCATAATATTATACTGGAAGACTTTATTACCGTCTCGACCCGTCAATTGCGAACTATCGCGTAGTTCGCAATGACAGGACTCGATGCCACAGGGGCGGCACCCTGATTTACTATAGGACTCCTCTCCATTGCATCCCGCTCGATGCTCCGACAACTCTCTCGTGTCTTGAAGTGTCTGCATGCAAAATAGCAATGTCAGGTCATCAACCGATTACGATAGTTTCGGCTTACATGCCGCCCACCGCGACCACGAGCCCAGACGGTCTTCAAATGCTGTCTCGCGATCTTTCGATTCTTTTCGGCCTGAGTGAATCCGTTATCGTAGCGGGTGATCTCAACGCCAAACATCCGTCCTGGAACTGTAATACCACCACGTTTCGAGGCCAACATCTGTTTGACCTCACCGCCGTTTTAAATTTCGATATCATCGGTCCGATGAATCCTACTCATTACCCCCATATCCCCAGTCAATCCCCGGACATATTGGACATAGCGCTCCTAAAGAATATCAACCTACGGTTGGATTCGATAGAGGCGATGGACGAACTGACTTCTGACCACCGGCCGGTCGTCTTAAGACTGGCCCCTCGCGACGGACTCCTTGACCCTGACCAACCCCCCCTCACGAAAGTAGTCACGGACTGGCGGAAAGTAAGCGACCGACTGAAATCCACCACATCCCCGATACTGGATTCTATCCCCGATCAGTTTGACTCGATCGCCGACACGACGGCCGCGATCGACTCACTCACGGAACACGTACAATCAGTCCTGAGCGATTGCTCGAGGCAGGTTCCGGCGATGGACCCCCATCGCCGAAAGCTGCCGGACGATGTGCGTGAACTGCTGACTGAGAAGAACGCGGCCACTCGTGCATACAGTGTCTTTCCCTGTGACGCTAACAAAGTCTTCATGCGCCAATTACAGAAATCTGTAAGGAAGCGAATGAAAGAACTGCGTGAGGCTAACTGGGACAAGATGCTGGGCGAACTAGAGCCCACTCATCTTGCCTTCTGGGAGCTTCAGAGGAAACTCAGATCCCCGCAAGTAGCTTCTATGCCCCCTCTGACACGACCCGACAGGACGATAGCATTCGACGACACCGACAAGGCTGAATGCCTGGCTGACACTCTCGAGACTCAGTGCTCGCCCAGCTCTCAACCAGTAGACCAAGCTCACCTCGCTGAGGTGGACGCTGAAGTCGAACGTAGGGCGAATCTCCCTCCGGTCGAAGACCCTGATTGTCCTCTGGCTCCCGTCACCCCAGACGAAGTGCACGACATTATCAAGGGTCTGAAAACCCGTAAATCTCCCGGATCAGACGGAATCACCAACAGGGTGCTCCAGCTGTTCCCCGCTCACCTGATCATGCTAATGACCACCATCTTCAATGGCGCTCTTAGCAACAACATTTTTCCTCAAGCTTGGAAAAGTGCCACGGTCATCGGTATCCCGAAGCCCGGCAAACCTAAGACCGAACCTTCCAGTTACCGACCCATCAGTCTGCTCAACGTCTTCGGCAAAGTCTATGAGAGGCTTATTTATAAGCGTCTGAGAGACTATGCCGAGACGAAGGGCCTCATCCCAAACGAACAGTTCGGGTTCAGATCCCAACATTCGTGCGTACAACAGGTCCACCGTATCGTCGAGCATATAAGCGCTGGCTTCCAGCGCGGGCTCATGACGGGTGCTGTGTTCTTCGACATTGCGAAAGCGTTCGACAAAGTCTGGCACAACGGCTTAATATATAAGCTCTACAAACTCGGTGTGCCCGATCGTCTCGTGCTCATCTTACGAGACTTTTTGTCGGACCGCACCTTCCGCTATCGCATCGAGGGTGCGCTATCCTCCCCCCATCCGCTCCGCGCAGGCGTCCCTCAGGGCGCTGTGCTAGCACCGCTGATATTCACTATATTCACTAGTGATATCCCCAAATGTAGAAAGGCGCAGTTAGCTCTGTTCGCAGACGACACGGCCATCTACTACTCCGGCCTCAGGCAAGACAATATCGCCCGCATCCTTCAGGCCGAAGTCAACAGACTCGCGGCCTGGTTCAGGAAGTGGAGGATTGAAGTCAACCCTGATAAGGGTCCTATTCTGTAGGCCCCGGCGATCACCCGCCCTGCCCCAACCGATCACCATGTTCGGCAAGCCTATCCCTTGGGAGAAGCGAGCCAAATATCTCGGTGTGGTCTTAGACCATCACATGACGTTCGGCGAGCACATAAAACAGGTGCGCTCGCGCGCCAGTTTTGCTCTCGGCCGACTACACTCCGTACTCAACCCGCGCAGCAAGTTGTCCCTTAAGTGCAAATTGCGTATTTACACCGCGTGCATTCGACCGATCATGACTTACGCCTGCGTAGTCTTCGCTCACGCAAAGTCATATCACATTCATAAGATGCAGACGCTTCAAAACCGATTTCTCCGTAGAATTACAAAGGCTCCTTGGTTCGTTCGGAACGAACAACTTCACGTAGACCTTAAGATGCCTACCATCAAACAGTTTATGAAGCGCCTTGCAAAGCGCTTTTTCGAATCCGCGGAACGTCATCGCAACCCCTTGGTTGTGCAGGCCGCTAATTACAGGCCTTCTGCCATTAGTCAGACTCGCCGACCGAGGCACACTCTTAGATCCGGATGACCCCGTCACTCTCCTTCAGGAAAGCAATAGGGCCACGAGTACAGTGCACAAAATACACAAACCGACCTTCCGTCCTCGCCGCCGAGGTACCACGCGAACTTCCCGAGTAAATGGTAATAAAAGCCCTCCCCCCCGTCCCTTGAATGTCGATGCGCCAGCCGCCCGGTTAGAGGCTGAGAGCGCCGTAGCAATAAATATAATATCCCCTGATAATAATCATGATCAAAATGTTGATCCAGCTCGTCCCCAAATTGTTACTAATTTTGTGATCCCCCAACGACGCCCTAAGCCGAGGTCCGTACCCCACAGGGGGTGCCCTTAGTGCGCTGTCGTTTAGTTTTAATATATATAATTTGCGCCCTGGCTGGAGGCTTTAAGATTAAAAACCTTAGGGCAGCCACAGGAATATCCGGTTAAGTAGCAACGACCTCTCTAGGTCTGCTACGAGATGCCATTCTTAATAAAAAAAAAAAAATTACCGTCTCGAAAAAAATGAGTTTCATCGGTGAACGGAGAAGAAACAAATTGCATAATTAATAAAAAAACGAAAAAAAAAATAAAAAAAAATCGAAATTAAAATCATACGCGACTTGCCTATGATTTGAAATTCGATATTTTTTATCAACATAATATATAAAAAAAAATCTAATAATAAAAGTTTACTTCCTTTTTTGATGATGGGTAATTTTTTTCTAAGCTGTGGAAAAAACTAAAAATAAACTTTGTATGCCATAAGCTTCTACTCCGTTCACCTAATATTTATAGCCATTTTTTTTTCGAGACGGTAAAAAAGTCATCCGGTATATTCAAATTCAAAATCTTTATTTCGAGCCAAGGCTCGAATTAGTGTTAATAACATTGTTCTTAAAACTGTTAGTAAACAACACGATACCACGGCACATGTAACTGACAGCAGCGAATAACATAATGGACAGTCCCCTCTCTGGGTATGGGTACATATGGGTGAAATAATCAACTTTTAGTACCATGTCTGTTTGCGACGTTGATTGGCAACCCAATTACCGCACGGTTGATTAAGTATGATTCAATATTCATGCTTATTACCTTGCGTGTTAGTTCACTAGTGTGTTTAGTGAAGTCGAATTTACGGGTAGGAAAACACAGTTACAATAATGCAACTGGCGTGGATACCAACACGTAAATACAGCAGTGCCATTCGATGCAGCAGTCGCAGAATCTGACGCTATACATCCCAGCTGTTTCAGACGGGATTAGAAAACATTTTTCTTTCGCCGTTTTTGGTATATTTAGTCACGTGCACCCCTTTCCCCGTGGGAGTTGGAGAAACCGGCCAAGTGCATGTTGGACCACGCACAATCAAGGGTTCCGGCGTTACGATGAATTTATCTCAAGAACAAACTTAGCATTGTACTTGAAAGACATGTTCCCTCATAAATTCCACTTGCAAATCTAAGTTTGTACGGACAATATTGAGTGATTTACCAGGTTATTTTAAGACCATAGACTGTTTATAGGTTTTCCTATAAGCTTTATGTAAAGAACTATTTTAAGTATTTTTTTTTTTAATTTTAGGCGCAGTAATTTTGGAGTTAAGGAGGGAATGGTAAATTTTCATCTATTTTCTTAAATAACTTTAAAAGTAATTACTTTGTAATTATTAAAAATATATAATTATCTGTCATCCTTACATATAATATGCCATAAACCCTATCATTTAATATGTCACATGGTATCGTTTGCGAAACTTTTTTTTTTCTTTCTATTTAGCCCCCCAAAAAGGGGCCCCCTCATTCAAAATTCATTTATTTACGTTACACGTCCGTGTTTGGGTCACATACATTAATATGTGTACTAAGTTTCAATTTAATCGGTCCTGTAGATTCTGAGTAAATTGGCTGTTACAGTTGGGCAGACAGACAGACACATGAATGGTCATAGATGGGTACCGTTTTTTTTCCTTTTGAGGTATGGAACCCTAAAAACGAGGAAAAAGATCCGTAAACGTGCTGAAGGGCACATGGGGAAAAGCTTTGTAATGGAGCGGCTTTTGTGAAATGAATCCCTCGTGGCGACGCGATTAAGGATATTTTCTTTTCAACAGACTTAAGAAAAGGAAGAGGTTTTGCATTCAAATAGTTTTCTTTATGTGTTTAAAAATAATTTTGGTTACGGAAGTCGGTGGCAATTTGGCAATAATAATTAAACAAAACCAAAGCTAGCAACTTCTGATTCAGATTATTTTTCACATTGTAGTCGCTTCTTCTTAAATTGGAAGCGTTGGAAGGCCTCCTACAAGGTGGACCGATGACCTTGTGAAGGCCTCAGGTATTCGCTGGATGCGGGAAGCACAGTACTGGTTGAAGTGGCGGTGCTTGGGGGAGACCTATGTCCAGCAGTGGACGTATTTCGGCTGAAATTATTCTTGAAGTTGTTTTTTTTTTTTTTTTGTAAAAAATTGTATTTTAATACATTTTCTTATTTTTATTTACTCAGCTTTTAGCAGTTAGGTTTAATAGCAACCAAATAAATTATTTTACTCCACTGAAACAGTTTCTCATTCGATTTTAGAGGAAAGATCCGTTTCAGCTAATATTCATTACACATGGCAACATCACTAACAAACAAAAATTCCTTTATTAGTCTTTCACATAAATATTTATTTCACTTGCTACGTTTTTATGTGTGTTATCGTAAAATTTTATGTTCATGTTCTACACAAAAATATCGGTTTACAACGAATTCTTGTTTATTTTTATATAAGTAATTACTAGCGACTCGTCCCTGCTTCTCGCGGGCTTTTTCGACTTGACAAAACATCAAGATTTCTTTAATAAACATAACATAACATATCATCACGCCTGTAATCCCGGAAGGGTTATGTTTAAGTCCCATGTAATAGGGGGCGAGCCTATTGCCGTCAACCGGCCACAAATTCAGACTCCGGGCTGTTACTGAGAAATTCCTAATGGAAAATCCCAATAACACTTTATCCTTTCTTTTTCTCTTTTTTTTTTTTACCTTTTTTACATTAATAAAATAAATGTAAGTTAAATATTAAATAATAATAATAAGTTTATTTCAATAATTGTTTAAAATGATACACATTTCATATAGGTTATATTATTTTCCTGTTACGAATGAATTAGACATCTGTAGCCGAACTAGGCCTTTATTACCCCCGGGCGTCGGGAGTCGCAAGCTGATTTCCGGCCACCGCGGACGGTGAGCGATGGGTAGCTCGCCATCCGATAAGGACCAGGCCCGGGTCGACGGCGCGTTATGTTTCACGCGCGCCTCAAAGAGATGTCAGCACCAACTGACGGGGTCCGTTAGGGCCAATGCCTGCCAGGGTTGCGAGTTTGTCAGAAAGGGATATCGTAGCCCCGGCACACAGGCAACGGAAGGAACACGGGTGGGTTTTAGTCAGTAAAAGTCTGACACGCCCTCCCCGCTCAGCCCAGAGCGGGAGAAGTTGTTTGATAATTTCACACTCAAAAAACAAAACAAAAAGGCTTTTATTTCGGCTATCAGCGCCAAACACCTCAAATAATTATTAACACTTAAAAATAAATGAAATTTAAAAAAAAACAATGAAGACAAATGTTAACATTTTGGAGATATAAAAAAATTATTGATGATAAATAACATAATAATTCGATACAATAAAATAAATATATAATCATTAAAGGAAATATTTTCAGAATTTGCCAAAAATTAAAATTAAATCATAAACAAAATCAAAACTAAAATTAATGTACTAAACAAATAATATATTTATTAAAATAATAGTTATTATAATAATTATGTATAAACCTTTTGGAATAAATTCTCTAAATGATAGTGAAAACCGCATCCAAATCCGTTGTGAAATTTAGAAGAACATCACGGTGACACAGACAGACTCGAAAACCGACTTTAATTTATAATATTATGTATATAATTATGAGGAATGTAGTTACTTTGTGGAGGCCTTCATACTGAATGTCGTCAAAATTCGGTTCATAACGTAATGTTCATTTTCATATTCATTATGGAATAAAAATGGGACGTGTGGTGGTCGTCGCAGCTGACTTTTTATTTACATCCAAATATTTAGGCGAGAAACGTTTTTGTTACTTGGAAAAAATATATTTGCTTTCTTGCTTAACCCTGGCTTTTGGATCAGTTAAAACTTTCACTGTCCATGCATTACATGTAATGTACACTGAAGACGTAGCCCTATACGCCATCTGCCAGGGTTGCGAGTTTTTCCGAAAGGGATATCGTGGCCCTGGCACACAGGCAAATGAAGGAACACGGGTGGGTTTTAGTCAGTAAAAGTCTGACACGCCCTCCCGCTCCGCCCAGAGCGGGAGAAGATATTTGATAATTTCCCACCCAGAAAAAAAAAAGCCCTATACGTCCATACATGACATTAATTAGCCATAGACGTCCATGCATGACATGAAAGTAATGTATTTTTGAAAATGATTAGTAATAGTTATAGGGTGGCTCGCCGTCGGGTCGACGGTTGTGTTTCACGCGCACCTCAAAGAGATGTCACTACAAACTGATGGGGTCCGATAGGGCCGATGCCTGCCAGGGTTGCGAGTTTGTCCGAAAGGGATATCGTGGCCCTGACACACAGGCAAATGAAGGAATACGGGTGGGTTTTAGTCAGTAAAAGTCTGACACGCCCATTTGCTCCGCCCAGAGCGGGAGAAGTTATTAATTTGATAATTTCCCACCCAAAAAAAAAAGGTGACAGACGAATTTTCGCTATCCTAGAATTAGCAAATGACCCATGTGACATCACAATACTATCATTATTATTATTGGACATATGGTGATAGGATTACCAATTACCTTGTGACAGTGAAAGTGTTAATCACCTGTCAAACTCTTCTGAGCTGATCTAATTGTTTGACCCGACCACAATGCAAACTAAGTAGGTACAGTAGGCGCCAGTGGTAGTCAAACATTATGAGCTGGCCTCGCATACTATAATTTTGCTAACACTGGTTTGCGGTCTACTGTACCAAACAAAACACGATCGTATTAGGACACCAATTAAAATAAGGAAACGACGAAATATTGTACGTTTCATAATTTTAATTTATATTTAACAATAATTAATGTTATTGTAGTGCGTAGTGTGGGACGCCCCCCAGCTAGATGGACCGACGACCTTTAGAAGATGGCTGGGTCAGACTGGATGCGGAAGGCGGAGGACAGGGTGTTGTGGCGCAGTCTGGGAGAGGCCTAGGTCCAGCAGTGGACTGCGATAGGCTGAGTTGAATGTTATTGTTATCATTAATAGAGTATCAATTATATAATTTTATGTCACTATGTTAAATGAAGCGTTTGAAACATAATAATACTAAATTATGTTCCATATTCGGTATCCTAATGCATGAAATAAAATACGATGAAAGATGCTTTTTTTATAATTCAAATAAGAAGGACTTCATTTGGGCTTAGTACCTACAGGTATTAAGATCACGCCAAGAGGCTTTTCAACATCACCTTTATGATCAAAACTATAAGCTCGACTTGCCTGTCTACCTTTAATAAAAATACCGGTTCAAATTAAATCAGCTAGCAAAACTCCGCAGACTTGGTTGGTATCTTTTGGGTCGACAACCACCTTTAGTGACATACAGTTAGTTAGTTAGTGTTAGTTAGTTACATATAGTTGACAAAAACTTATTTTTTTATCGTGCTTAGCTAACGATACCCATCACGTCTGTGAAGTTAACAAAACAAAAACTGATTTTTGAAACTGATCTTTCAAGCTATATTACCTGCGGTTGATGCCCCCATTAAAAAATACAAAAAATTAAAAACATTATGTTAATTATTATTATTTTTTTATCACACAAATCACGGTTGCGGAGTTTCTCTAGATAAAGAAAGAAAGAAAAAAAATTATAAAAATTGTTTATTCTGCACAAACAAGACACACTTTACATTAATAAAATAAAAATTGACAAAATACACACATATCTATAGATAATTTATTTTAACCCTGTATAGGTACCTATACCTACTGATTCAAAATCTTATCACATTCATACATAAATAAGAGGAAGTGGTTTTAATTCAGCTTGTAAGATTCGGCCTAAACAAACAAACAAACATACAAACATGGTAAATTAAATAAAAACTTGTAAAAACCATACCTATTGAAGTTTTAGCTAATTCCTTTAATCTCGTTATCACCAACTAGTGCAACTCCTTGGCTGTCTAAACTCTAACATTAATTTAATGACGTCATATCAAGTTTGATCGTTAGCGTTCAAACTTCCTCTCTTATATTTAAAGGTATTATTATGATTATGGTTGCCACATACGGTAGAAGTTTTTTTTGTGAAGCGTGAGACAATGACTTGGTGTTATGTCAGTATGCATAAATACCTTTTTTTTTATAATCTATCAATAAAGATGGGATGTATTGTGTGAGAAATGTTTTTTTTTTTTTTTTTTCTCACTTATAGACAAGAATGTACCCAGGATTTTGTAATAATTATCCTGATTTAAAAGAGTGTCCTTGGAGTTTCTTGCCTGTTCTTCTCCATAGAGATCTAAGTTTTCGAATGGGCAAATAGCTTTAACTTTCTGACTAAATTACCGACTATTTGAGAATTCGAAAGTGCTTGTAATTGGTTTAATTGAAATAAATGCTTTGAGTTTGAGTTTGAATGTTATGAAAGAGAAGAGAGTGAATGATAGCATGGTTGTTGACAGGGGGGGGGGAAATGTGATGCACTGACCCTAAGTAACTTGGGCAGGAAGATGATGATGTGATGATTACCAGTTTTCCTGAAGCTAACCTGCCAATCTCATTTTAGATCATCCTCATAAGGTCATACTATTCTTAATTCTTTTCCAGAACTTTTTTCTTGTTTGCTCGACACTTCATAAAATCATTGTATGTATTTATTACTAGATTGTTGCACCTAGCGCAAAGTGAGTCATTAATGCACGAGTGTTATGTTGGTGCCCGAGCGCAAGCGAAGTCACTAAATTAGCACGAGTGCATTAATGACTCACTTTAGCAAGGTGCGTAATCTACTTTTATTTTCAACTACCAATCTACCTACCCTGATAAAATATAAGTACTCAAAATAAAAACTCAAGTTAATGAAAACAAAGTTTTTCACCAAGTCGGTTTTATTCAGACGAATTTTATTTTCAGCCAGTATATTTTTGATCTAATGCATCATTTTATATTAAACTTAATGAGAGACATTATTAAACCTCTGTGGTAAATTTTTATCTAAATGAAAAATAAAAACAGTGCAGTGTGTTTGTAATGAAATCTCATTGTTGGACTTATACACAGGACAACAATGAGATTTCATACAACATTTCTGCACGGTTTTGGTTCTAAGCAAAAAATACGTGCTTTGTGATCGGTTTTGCAGTGATTAATGATAACATTACTACGTAGTTGAAAGAAAATATATTTCTTTTGAAATTTCTGGCAAAAGATTTTCGATTACTCCCATGTTTTTGCCTCGTCTTTAACTGAATCTGTTTATTAATCAATCAAATAATAGTTTACAAAACCGAGATTTTGAAGTTCGGTGCAGCTTACAGAATTAGTATCCCGCCAAGTTAAATAGTCTTTTTTAAGTTTAAAGACTGATAGAGTTACTATTTATTAACATAACATTTCACGCCTATATTCCACGAAGGGTTAGGCAGAGGTGTAGGTATCTGTAGTACACCCACATTTCACAAAGCCCAAAGCACAAAGTCAATCTAGTGCATAATGAAGTGCTACTAACATAGTCTTTAAGCCTTTTTATGAACACAAGTTTTGTTTAAATATTGCAAAAATATGTGTTAAGGATTTTTCTATGGACCTGTCGCCTGTATTAAACGGTATTATTATTATTTATTTATTTATTCATTTAGAACATGGAGGACTTACAACTAATAAAAACAGACAAAAATAATGAAACTTTATTCACTAGAAAGCCAATTACAAATCCTCACTTATAGACTTATAATAATAATTTATGGCGTGAGAAAAAAAACAAAAAAAAGAAGCAATAAAATGTGTTATACATACATAATAAATAATTATTATGTATACTTGGTTTGCAATTATATTAAATAATAGAGAAAATATTATGAAAAAAAAAAACAAATAATAAACCTACCGTTACTTGAAAAATTTGAGGCTTAAGCACCTTCTGGCCAAATTCACACTAATTGTGAATGGATCAAAATCATAATAATATTCCTTGCATATTTATATCATTGTTTCTGCTTGCGCGCACAATATAACTGTTTTGCCTATAATAACAAAGAATACTATATAAACAAAGAATACTTTGTTATAGACCGCGATGAGTATCATTATTCATGAAATAACACGCAACACATGTGTACATTATCTTTCTTTTTACTGTTTTTAGCACAACTAATAAACTGTCACGATTATTAGATACTGATTACGATTAAAGGCTTCTACATACCAGCGCGACTTGTCGCGCGACGCGACACGGCACAAAGGTCCCGCGCGTCGCGGGACGAGCGGTGCCTTTGTGTCGCGTCGCGTCGCGCGACAAGTCGCCCCGGTATGTAGAAGCCTTAATACATTTCAAGATTTTTTATTTTTTTGTTTTTAAGAAGAATTTCTTTTGTTTTGTTAAAGTAGAATTTTGTTAAGTTATCTGATAAGATGATTCTGTTTTTTGTATAAGAAGATTCTGTTACTTTTCTTTTTAATTTTAGGTACATAGTTTTTAATTTGTGGAAGCTTGTCAATGGCAATTGTAAGCGCTATTGTACATAACTTACCTTAACTGATATTAGACTGTAAGCTTTCCGAAGAATAAATCAATAAATAATTCGAAGATGTATGAGGTACACGTATTATTTCGCCAGCAATGACTATTAATGACTATTTGATATCTTAATGACTATTTTTAACTTCATACATAATACAATACTAACTACATACATAACGTAACGAGACTTAATTACATCAAAATATTATTGACAGCGCTCAGAAAATAATTTCTTTGTCTTAGCTAGACAAACATTCTCATTACCAGCAGTATTTCTCAAGATTAGACACTAAGAATGATGAGGACATCCCTTTGCACTTTGTCTAGAATAGTCTAGTCTAGTCTATAAATTGTAGGAAAGTAGTTAGTACTTCGGAGTTTGCGTTAATAGATCTTTCTGGTTCTTTTGACCAAAAAAATAAGAGAGCTGATTTAGTCTTTATTTTACGGGTTACAATTAATTAATATTTTTTTACATCTATTTCCACCATTTCTCAATATCTTCATAAGACCGTGTTAGAATGACATGCGCAAAATATAAATATGTTAATTAATTTTCTGATCCCAAAAGTGTTGGCTTAAAATTTTTAGTCGTTCAGATGAAGCCTAACCTAATTAAGTTTGGGAAAATCTTTCCATCGATAGTCAAACACATAAATACACAAAAACCAGTAATCCAATTATTTAACTCACAGGGGTTAATTTTTAAACATTGCTTTAAGTAATGATTTAGGCGATTAACACACGGCACCGCGCACCGCCGCGGTAGGCGGTGAAGCGGATCTCAATGTCGCATTGGCCTCTAATAAATTCGTTGATGCCTAACACACGTACACCGCCCGACCGCGCGGTCGAGCGGTGCTCTCACCATATGAAACCGCGGCGGTGCGCGGTGCCGTGTGTTAATCGCCTAACGTCTGCATTTTTAAACGGTTACACGTCTCTTACCTTTAAACAACGTTTATAAATATCTAAAACAACAATGACTACCTATCATTGATTTAAACCATTAAGGGTTGGGTAATCACCGTTGACCTTGGCCAAACAAATGAGCATCACGCGCGCCGCCGCGCGCGCCGTTCGATTTCATAGTGAATGATTTTTAGTAACGAAAATATGAATATTTGAAAAAAACACACCTAGAATTATAGATAATAAAATAGTCTGTTTATACAAAAAAAAAACATTAAAATATCTTAAGCAGTTTGAAAGTAATATCGTTTTTTTATGCTTTCTTTATTGTAGTAAAATACTTAAATATTCACATATAAAATAGATGTGTATGCGAATTAGTTTAACACACATTTTTGCATAACTTACTTGCAATATATGAAGGCGTAATAAAAGATTTAAAAGTCACATAAGACCCACACTCGATTAATAAATTATTACTCTTCTTTGACCAAACTTTTATTTACTCCACCACTTTCATTGAAATTCTCCACCCGTCTCCAACAGTTTGACTCGTGAGGCGTAACTTTCCCCCCACATACGTATGCTGCATCAAATGCACCTCAAGTTCTTGCCTCAACTCGTAAATGTCATGGCTGCGACCACTTAGTAATAACTACTCTACGAAATGTGATACAAACTTTCCTGTATCCAGTCACTTTTAACGTAATTAAGTTGTAAGAATGGGTCACTCTTTGTTCGTGGAAGTGTACGGTAATAATAACTGGTAATCTAAACTTTAAGAAATAAATATCGAAAGCATTTTATTTGATTGAAAAAGGCTTCATGAGGTCACGTCCGCCACGTGACAGCTAAGTCTGCGTTTAGTACTCAACGACTCCATAAATATTTACGGCAGTCTGTGAAAAAGGGTAACAAATTGATACTTCTTACCCTTAGGATGTATGCACACGTGTGCTTAATTAAATCCTAACAATTTTTTCATAGGTGTGCTGAATATGATTTGAAATGTGGTTCTTTGAATTAATTTAATATCTATTTAGTATCTAATTCAAATTTAATTTTAATTTTCGTATACTATGGGTGTACGTGTAAAAAACTTGCCTGAAATAAATGTTTTTTTATTTTTTTAATTAACATTTATGAGCTTATATTAAATGAATATTGTTCTAATCAGTGTTTATTCCTACAATAAAAAAAATATATTTTCTAAAACGGCTATTATGGGAACCAATTGCATTTATAAAAAAAAATTTACCCGAACTTATTTCTACATATTCTAAATTAAGATCTTGTCACAGCTTAACTGAAGTATACACTTGACCGATTTTCCGAAGCGGTCTTAATTTACTTCACCAAGCAAATAGGTAGTTCAATCATGATGAACCGTTTATTGGACTTTCGGGGGAGAAAAATAAAAGGAGTATTTATGCCAGCTAAAGCACTAGGAAGTGGTGAAGGGTGGGCGTTTTTGGAGGACTGTCTCATGTAATTTTTGACGTTCGAAAAGTGCTGATTCTCAGCCTAGTTTGAATAAATGACTTTTGATTTTGATTAAGCGTTTTGAAATAAAATAAATTCATTGATGACGGATTATATTTAAGTTAAAAAAACTGGCCAAGTGCGAGTCGAACTCGCGCACGAAGGGTTCTGTACCATTATCTATAAAAACGGCAACAAATCACGTTTGTTGTATGGGAGCCCCCTAAAATATTTATTTTATTCTGCATTTGTTGTTATAGCGGCAACAAAAATACGTCATCTGTGAAAATTTCAACCATCTATCATGAGATTCAGCCTAGTGACAGACGGACAGACAGACAGACGGACGGACAGCGGAGCCTTAGTACTCGTAATACTAGGATTCCCGTTTTACCCTTAGGGTACGGAAACCTAAAAACAACCACAAATACGAGTTTTACATTGCTGCAATAACATTTTCAAGAATAAAGAAACAAAACCAGAAAATAGTTTATAATAATATCCTTCTTTTGAAGAAAACGTACGGCACTGATGGTGGTCGCTACCATGATAAATATGAGGACTGATTTCAACAGCACTTGACCGAACCGCACCTGAGCACTTCCACTGCCTTAACATAGTAATGCCTTAGTTCCCTCCTAAAACCACACAAATAATCTGCCTATAATGTTCCCACTGCTGGGACACTGGCCAATCACAGAAAAGATCTGTGAGAGGGAGAAAGCCGTAATCCATTACGCGGGCCCAGTGCGGGTTGGTAGATGTCACATGTCTTAAAATTTTTGGTTCTAGGACATGCCGGTTTCCTTACGATGTTTTGTTTCACCATTTTGAGAGCAGTGGTGATGAAATAATTTATTCAAAGTAAAGTGCCTGTTGTTCTCGAACGTTTTATAACTCGTAAGTTGCGGACGCTACCACTGGGCCACCAATGCTCATCATTATCATCATCATAATTTCAGCTGAAAAGACGTCCACTGCTGGTCTGCCCTAAAGAGAGGGGGAGACTGCTCTCCACCACCAAAACCACATACACACAGGGGAAAATAACTTGGTTAAACGATCGATGGAAGTTGAAATAATAATATTAAAATTGTACCAACAAAACACTTGCACTTTAATTGTATTCAACATTGATGTATTTAATCCACTACTCTGGTACAGATAGGCCACTCTCTGACATCACGTAAATATTAAATGCACCCGATGTGGTGCGTCATGTGCTCGACAACCGAAATAGAGAGACATATTACGCGGGCTATAGCGGGAACGAGATAGCAATAATTGAAAATAATTGAAACAACTCAGAAACAAACTACGATTCGGGTATTCCCCGCAAACCGAGAGTAATGTAGGTCGATTGTGTCCTTTCCCCTAATTTAAGCGGTCCACGTCGAGGAGCGCGTACCATATCTTCCTAATTAATACATCAATGGTATTCAACAGAAGATTAATTTGAAAAGGAGCAATTTTATTTAGCTTACTCATCGAACAAAATATAGTAGCTTGTTTTACCTTTAGACATCTTAATATTTATCTCATGTCTATAATAACTTATCTCTAGTCCTAAGTTATTTCTACAGTTATCTTTATTTCATGTAATTATTTTCGTTGCGGGCTTCCAGACGGCCTAGTGTGGCCCTTGGGAGATTCTGCGGGCTTTCTGTAACTTGCTTCAGTAAGCTACTTATGTCAAGAGTAGCCAGGATTAATTTTAAAATATTACTCTTAAAGACAGTCAGCCGGTATGCTGGCTATGTACTTAATCCAGGTCTTTCTATTTGCCAAAGATTATCCAAATTGAAGTCGAATGTGAAATTGTGTTACAAATTATTTATTTATATAAAACTTTCACATTATTTTAAAATAATTTTAGATTCCTTTTTGGACGTCTTTAATAAAAACTACGCATTTTTTTTCTAAACGGAGAATATCGGATTCTTACAAAACTATACGTCAGAAGATAGTTACGTTCCATGCCCTCACAGTTTGCCAATAACACCGACTTACAGGAAGAGGGAAAGTTGTTCCTCTGCTTAGCGCCACGGTAATCCTGCACGTAGCTAATATACTGTGGCATTTGTTTGCCTGCATAAGAGTGGGGTTGGTGAGTTTAATCGCAGTGTTTTGTTTTTATAGTGCCATAGTTAATTTATAAAGATAAAGAGATAAAGTTAAAGATACTTTATTTGTCAAACATGCGTATACATAAACTGACTTAATCAGACATGCAAGGTATTGAATTCATAGATGTTGTGTACGTCCATGTTTTGCCAATAACGGCGTACAAATTTTGTAGGTATAAAAAAAAATACATTTAATTGCATGCATTGCAGTAGTTTATTTCCACAAAATGGCATCAGGGTGCATATTTGCATAAGCCGCGAATGCCTCTCCTAGTATCAAGCCCATGCCAGGAAAGGCAGCGAATAGAGCTGATAATCTTAGATTATATACTTGTCTAGATTGAGCAATGCAAACAAACGACATGCGAAAACTGTCTCCAATTGCGTGCTATGTGTGAGTACCGCTCGTGTACTTATTGTAGTCAAACTGTCAAGGTGTGCGTGTTTAGGGATGCCTGCTCCAAATTATTGACTTACCATTTCTCCATTATTAAATAAGATGAAGGTTAATCAAAATAGGTTAAATAAAGTAATTATTTTATAGATTAGTGTTTTATTAATTTAAAACAGATAACGTAAACCTATATTTAGTCCAAATTGGTTCAATGCCTCTATTCACACCATCTCGCGCCAGAGACGGTGCTCTCTATTTGGAGGTGATTTTTTTTTAAATCTCGGCAAAGATGCGTCTTTACGGCGTTAATATTTTTGGAATATTATATAATGTTTATAAATAGAATACCATGATTATTACAATAAAAAAGACGTTTATGGACAAATTAACATTTATTTGTGTTCTAAACTCAAAAATATTTTAATTTTCTATCTTTCATATTAGGTTGTTTATCGGATTTATACCTGTGCTTCTCCTTCAACCTGGCGAAAGCAAAACGCGGAAAAAAAAGAAAATTAAATCCTAGTTTCCTAATAATTCATGACAAAAATATTTTTCGTTATTTTATTTCTCCAAAAGTGTATTGAAAAACATCTTTTGATACACGTGGACATTTGTTATTGTAGTTTTCGGCTCAAAAACAACCTCGCCTGCGGCTCGGGTGTAAATTCCGCCTCGAATGCATTAACAAACATTCTCCACTTGTATGAAAATGTACTATTATGTAGATAAGTTATCATGTACTGATCAAATAAATACTGTCATATTTAAAATTATAATGTTTTCCTGATCGAATGACGATGTAATGATATTTGTATTTTGTCTCCCATAGTTTCGCCAAATCTCCCTAGTAATAAACTAACAACACCAGCTAATCAGACTAACCTACAAAATAACGAATGAAAAAATCGTGTTTTCTTAAAATAATAGTGGTTGTTTATCAAAACATACCGATGGAAAGTGATCTTGGCGTTATTATGCGGTTTTCCCACATAATACCGACACAATTTGACGGCACAAACTGGCATAATTAATTATTTTCCGTGAGTAAGTTATCCGTAATTATGTGATTCAAATGACACTGACGTAAGTGAAAAGCGAGTCAACCAAAATAGTACACTTTATTTGGGCCGTTTGGTACGGTCAATGCTAGATGACGCATTGACATGTATATAATCTAAGCTGATAATTACCGATTTCTCCGTAGAATTACGAAGGCTCCTTGGTTCGTTCGGAACGAACAACTTCACGTAGACCTTAAGATGCCTACCATCAAACAGTTTATGAAGCGCCTTGCAAAGCGCTTTTTCGAATCGCGGAACGTCATCGCAACCCCTTGGTTGTGCAGGCCGCTAATTACAGGCCTTCTGCCATTAGTCAGACTCGCCGACCGAGGCATACTCTCTTAGATCCGGATGACCCCGTCACTCTCCTTCAGGAAAGCAATAGGGCCACGAGTACAGTGCACAAATTACACAAACCGACCTTCCGTCCTCGCCGCCGAGGTACCACGCGAACTTCCCGAGTAAATGGTAATAAAAGTCCTCCCCCCCGTCCCTTGAATGTCGATGCGCCAGCCGCCCGGTTAGAGGCTGAGAGCGCCGTAGCAATAAATATAATATCCCCTGATAATAATCATGATCAAAATGTTGATCCAGCCCGTCCCCAAATTGTTACTAATTTTGTGATCCCCCAACGACGCCCTAAGCCGAGGTCCGTACCCCACAGGGGGTGCCCTTAGTGCGCTGTCGTTTAGTTTTAATATATATAATTTGCGCCCTGGCTGGAGGCTTTAAGATTAAAAACCTTAGGGCAGCCACAGGAATATCCGGTTAAGTAGCAACGACCTCTCTAGGTCTGCTACGAGATGCCATTCATAAAAAAAAAAAAAAAAAAGATGACGGTTTCATAACGGTGCAAGTATGTATATGTGTAAATGTAAGTATAATAATGTGTATCCCACATAATTATATTATTTATTAGTTCTAACATGAGAATCCATTCTGCCGTCGATCTGACCCAAATGTTGTCAATGTTAAGTTCAGTGCAACAAAATGCAAGAGAACAAGCGTTTACGCAGAAGACTAGTCGGCCACTTTATGTTTGTGACCAATTCTCAGCGACTTAAGTTAGCCGTCAGAATACGTCCGCAACTGTTAATATGTTGCATAAATTGAATAAATAAATAAATCAAGAATTCCTACTTATACTTCGCTGATTGATAAAGAAGCTTAAATACTCAAGCTCCCTATCCAATCTCATTCGATAAACACTTAATAACCTTCGAATTTATTTAACTTGTATAATTATCGGTTCAGATTATTAACGAAACTTCCCCTAGAGGCTATTGTCTCAAATTCTTGGCGAATATTTGGGAAAGATTTTCTTGTTTCTGTTTTATTGGGGCTGAAGTTTTAATGTGCCTGCATTATTGAGTAATGTTTGGCTATCTCGCTGGGTTGATAGGATCTCAAGGGTGGTGTACGAAGGGTGGTTGCCTATTTGAGTTAAAAACTTTTTACAAAAAAAATATAACCGACTTCCAAAAAAAACCCCAACAAAGTGAAAAATAACCTTAAATTCGGAAGTCGGTGGCAAAAAACTAAAATAGATCCAGACACCGACTTCCGAAATTAAGGTTATTTTTCACTTTGTAGTGTTTTTTTGGAAGTCCGTTATATTTTTTTTGTAAAAAGTTTTTTATTTTTCACGTTTTAGTGGGTCAGCTTGCACAGGGTCGTTAATAGTTGAGGAGTTCTTCTGGCAAGAACCAGGAGAACTGGAAAAGATGGTGACTTCACCATATGCATTGTGACGAGCATAAATTGCTTAGTAACCATATTAAAGTGTCTAATCGAATCGCAACAGCAAAATACTTATTATTAAGTAGTTTCGGTGGTCATTCATCATCAGTTCCACTTCTTAAAATGGTGTTTTCCGAGTGCAAATGCATGAGTTACTATAAAAAATACTGAAATCGATATACCTACAAAATTTGAGGACTGCCTTCGATTTCGCTGGGATCCCCTCATCAGATTCTGACTTGGTTACAATGGGACCACCTCGGGACCGTACCCTATCAAACAATTTTTTTTTTTTTTTAAATTGGTCTACATTGATGGAGCAATCGGTGAACAATCATAAAAAAAAAACACAGCCGAACATATTACCTCCTCCTTTTTGGAAGTCGGTTAAAAAAGAGGATCAAGTAGGTGTTAGCTGATAGAAGCCACAAGAACGAAGAGACAGGGCTTGATCTTGTTTAATTTGGAGTTGTTTCAATGATGGACAAAATTCCCTGTGTCCGATCATGTCAACTATCTTGTCGTATGAAGGCTTCTACAGACCGGTGCGACACAAAGGCACCGCTCGTCACGCGACACGCGGGGCCTTTGTGTCGCGTCGTGCGTCGTGCCGGTCTGTAGATGCCTTGAAGGTGTTCAAAGTGGCACTAATAGTCGCGTGACTTTCGTATCATTCAAAAAATCGACGCACGCAGTCGCTTCTCTCAGCATGCGCAGTATTCGCCTCACTGCACACTGTGGTCAAAGTTTTAGGTATAATTAATTCGCCTAAGCTACCGTGTTTAGGCTTCTACATACCAGCGCGACACGGCACAAAGGCTCCGCGTGTCACGGGACGAGCGGTGCCTTTGTGTCCCGTCGCGTCGCGCGACAAGTCGCCCCGGTATGTAGAAGCCTTTTTGAACCTCTCTCAATGGATGACCGTACAAAATTGGAAAGCGAACTCATTTGTTTTTGATTGAAAACTATTGTTGATTCGTTGATTTACATCTCGAATCTCCCTTCACACTCCCGCAATTCTAATATATTTAATTTAGACAATTCAACAATATATTACATTGTGTAAATCTATTTGGGGAGAAGACAGATTTTCCAAACATAATTATGGAGCAATGTATCTTGTTGAGCTGTCAAAAAAAATATATATTGCGATCGTGTACCTGCGTGTTGCGTAGATTGCAAGTAAGCTTTATAAGAATATTTATTAAATATTTTTGCAATGAAGCACATTTATTAGAATATTTTTAAAAGGTTTATTTTGTTATTTTCTGTTCCTTTGAATGATACATAAAATAATCTTAATAAACAATGTGTCATCGGTGTTAGTTTAACACCGATGACACATTGTTTATTAAGATTTTATTAAAAAGAATTGCAGCACTGTGTCAGTGATGTTTAAATTCCGTTTAAGGCTAGTGCCTTAGAAGAGAGAAGACTAACTAAAGTAACCGTCATGAGAAGCTATAAATACATAAAATTGCAAATTATACAACTATCAACTTTAAACTCAAGATATCTAAGTTGATTTATGAATGAAGAAATTATCGCTAAACGTCATAAAATAATTTTAGTTGCAATGGAAACTGAACCATACGCAATTTCAGTTAAAGTTTTAAATCCCAAAGTATGAAATTTATCTCGTCTCATGGCGTTGACTTTAGTACTATACTATAACTACTACTATTATTATTACTTTTTATTAACGTTTTTTTTTGAGCTTTATAACTTTTTTTTTTTTAATAGCGGTGTAATTCCGTAACACACTATCAGTAGCAATAGGTTTAATTTTAACAGTTCAATAACATTAATTGCGGTATTTAATACTCAATACTTTATTCATATTCCACAATGTGTACCTTAAAATTATATTATGTCTGTGATATTTTGGACCCTGCTGGGCATAGCAAAATAGAAGGAGGGAGGAAGCTTTGAAAGATTTAGCTTTTCAGTCTTAAAAACCAAATCTAATATAATATTAAATAAATATTAAGATTTTTTTTTACATTTATTGTTTACTGTACTAATACATAGTAGGTTATCACTTATTTTTTGTCATTTAAATATTCGTTTATACTGTAATAGCATTTTATTATTAATATTGTTTTAGTTTGTATATAACTATATTAATTTTGTCTTCTTTTTTTATTAATTATGGTAGTTTGATAATATATATTTTTATAGACATGGTTTTCTGGTCTGCTCAGCAACGTAAATAACGTTGCTGAGCAGACAATTTTTTCGAACATATAAAGCGATGGATTAGTAATATACTTCAAGATCATTCGATCTTCAAGATTTTTCGGGTGAACACTGAAAATCAACACTTAGCATCATGCTGAGTGCAAGCCTTCTTGTCACAGCCATGACGTGCAGCTTCCGACTATTTGTTTATTTGTGCTCGTGATTATAATTATGTAGATCTGTTTTGTGTAATGTTAACCTTCGAGTTTGTTAGATATTTTTTTGTATGTACGTTTCTGTGACAAATAAAATTATTTTTCTTACTTTTCTTTGTTACGCAAATATGGCAATTCTCCTTTTTAAAAAGTTCTGAAACCATAGAGTGTTGTAAGATCTCTATTTAAATTCGTAGAAAGTTTAATTGCTGAGTATCTAATACTAACAAACTATGTATAAGCATCACTCATTTTTGTAAACAACAAAGTAATAATTTTTTGCAATACTATTACCGAACAAAAATGGCGGGATACGACGTGAATTCAAATAACTATAAGTTTTTTTTTAATTCCGGCGCTGTGGTAGTGAAACGCGCGTGCATGACAATGTTCTTTTTTTGAAATTCATAAAGTTATCACGAATTGAGTACTGAGAATGTGGCTGTTTGATGAGTAAGAAAGGGATCGCAAAAGCAAAGGGAATGCATAATTAAATTTAGTAAAACATTATAACACGCGTTTGGATGATAATTGGTTACTATGACACTGTTTTTTTTTAATGTTGGCAATGTTTCATAAACTTTTATAGAGGATTTATAGCATAGTACATAAAAATATTTAAACAACATAATCTTATGCGTGGATTGGTATATCTTTGACCTGCATGCTTTAAATGTTACGTTACCTCACCTCACTGACTGGCTAATATTTTTAGCGCAGTCTGATTTTTTATTTTACAGTTTTTAGTAGTAGTAGTTTGTAGTTTTTTAGACAACTGACGCTATGACCCCTTTACATTTTAAGTTATCTGAAAAGCGTTGCCATCAAACTAAATATAGTAGCGCAGGGCCGGATTGAGGAGATAAAGTTTCACGGACGTAGCCACTCCTAGGAGTCTACTCCAAAGCGTTAATCCGAAGTATCGGCCTCTGGCCGTTTTATAACTTCCATAGTTTCCTTTTTTGACTTTGAATCCTTACCCGACTTAAAGTCACATTTTTGACTTTGGCTTATCTCTGACTGTCGTATTTTTTTTCTTTCGCGCTACTCAGCCATAGTTAGCCGTAGTCAAGCAACGGCCGAACATTCGGCCGATACATTGGATTTATGTTCGGAGTAGATCCCCGGTATTTGATTTCGGTCGATATTAAACTTTTTATCATTCAAATGAATGACTAGTTTTACTGTAGAATTCGTTTTTAAATAACTACTAGTAATTTCAGAGATTAGTGCCTCGGAAAGCACGTTAAGTCGTTGGTCCCGGCTATCATTCGTGGATCTTTGACAATCGTTACGGGTCGTCAGAAGCGCGAAATTCTGTCAACCATGTCTTACCTAAGTCGTATTATCGTATTACCCAGTTATTGGGTTGTGAAGGTTAAATAGGCAGTCGTTCCATGTAAAATACTGGTATTCAGCTGCATCTGGTAAGACTGGAAGCTGAAGCCGACCTCAATATAGTTGAGAAAAGGTTAGGCAGATTGATTTTCAGACTTGTGCCTGCGAAAACGAATCGATATAAAAAGGAAAGAAAGAAAATACGTTTATTTGCCGTAAACATAAACACGAAAGAACAAGTTGAGGGAAAATATGCGTCACATCCACGCAAAACTGCCATCGCTCAGATAATGCTTCGATGCGAGACAGAGCCCCAGTAAAAGCCTCGATAAAGTATTGTGAATTGTAGACCTACTATATTGTCTGTGTGGTGCCAGACATAAAGAATAGCACCCTATCTCTTTCCGTGGGTGTCGTAAAAGGCGACTAAGGGACATACTAGAGAATGGGCAGCAGCGATCTCTATGCATTTTAACAACATACTACGATCGCCAACCCACCTGCCAAGCGTGGCGATTATGGCAAACGCCCCCTTTGGGGTAGGCCTATGTCCAGCAGTGGACGTCTTTCGGCTAAAAAGTGATGATGAGACCTACTATAAGTATTTTTCATAATTTTTTAAGTCAAAACTACATGTTGTGCGTACCTGAATGTGCAAACAGCGTTCTTTCATATGATACCCCACATACCCTAGTAGCCCCACTTCAAATTTTTAAGACCCCCTTTCAGTCCCTTATGCAAACAGTTTTTTTTTTTTTTAATTTCTTTCTTGTTTGCAAAATAATTGGACAAACATTATCTAAAACTATTCTAAAATTCAAGTACCTACCTGTGTTTAGTAGTCTAAGCTGGAATACATGGGATTTCGAGGTGTACCTCTGGCTCTGTTCAGGAATTATTTGAGTAACCGCAAACAGAGTTTCAAGATTAACGATGACTATAGCCAAAAGATCGATATGGGATACAGAGTCCCACAAGGCAGCGTGCTAGGTCCAACGCTGTTTTTGATCTACATTCATGATCTTGTGACCTTCTTATGGACAAGGGACAAATTGTCACATTTGCTGATGATACGGTTTTAATATTTAGAGCAAAAACATGGCTGTTTGTATAAATAACATAGCAAATCAAGGAATGCGCTCAGTAGCAACATGGCTTGATAACAATTTGCTAACCTTGAATGCTTTAAAACCATATACAATACAAATATTTGTAAACAAAGCAAACATCCAAAAATTTTACGTATACTATGTGAACTTAAAATTAAAAAAAAAACAAATAAACAAAAATTTCAATGTGTGATGAATTTAACCCACAGTTTTGCTTTATATTATTTGAAAAGGGAGATTATCTAATTATTTTGTATCAAATCAGGCTAATAAAATATTGAAAAGAGAGGACGAGGCGCAGATACTGTCGAAAACGAGAACTTTTCTGAATAGCACAATCGAAAACCAAAAGTAAAAACTTATTACGCGAATCAAACAATAACACAGAGGACAAAGAAAAATGTTCCACCGTAATACAGTTTATAACTAGTACGGGGTTCAGGGTAAATCGGTTTCGTAAAATTTTGTCGTTCAATGTGCCTTATATGTGCCTATTTGAAATAAATAATTTGACTTTGACTTTAACAACCTGCATCCAATAACAATCTAAATGCTTTTGAAGGAAATAACTAATCCATTGCTTCTTAAGTTCGAAAAATGTGTCTATTCAACAACGTAACGCAATGAATGTTGTTGAACTGTCAAAATAACTGGAGAGATCACTGAAATCACAGAACTTATACTCGGCTTTGGTTCTGCTGATTTTAACGCCAACATTCTCCAGCTTCTGTTGCCATTTCTCCAATCTGCTCTGGATCTCAACTCCTTCTTCACAAGAACAATGTTATCGGCAAACAGCATGCACAAGGGTGCCGTTTCTGTATGCCCGACGTCAGAGCGCCCATAATCACCGGGAAGAGGTAAGGACTTAAAGCCGACCCTTAGTGCAAGCCTACAGCCACGCTGAACTTGTCGTATTGCCAGCAGCCGACCGTACGTAGCTTAGGTACGAGATTGACTGTACAAAGCACGAATTAAGGGGACGATAACTGACTTTTAATGATTTTATACTAGTAAAGATCACGTCTAAACGAGTAGTGTTAAAGATATGAAAAAAATATATGATAAATTAGAGCATTTTCTCAATAATTTAATATGAGAAAATTTTATATTATGTTTATATAACATAATGAAATTAATTTGTAAAGTTATGTCTTAACGCGGATAAAAAGCTGAGAATGGTGCAAAATCTACAAAATACCAAGTATTTTTTTGAAACCTTCACCAATTTAAAGATAATTTTAGTATTGATCTTTTAGTATACGCGTTTTTTTTAATACCTTTTGAAATTAATAATGCGTCAAATTGGGGGCTGAACGTACGACGCGTTGCGTGAGCTCAGTACAGAACACGCAAGCTAACCACTCAAGGTCACTGGCATATATCTTCGTCTTAACTCTCTTCTTTCCGGGCAAACCTTTTTCTTTCAAGGTCCAACACATCCCGAGGTACTCTACCTGAATTACTAATTGGATAAAAAGACCGAACGTTGTTACATAAACCCCCTTACCCTTATTCCAAAACAAGGTTTATCTTCAGACCCAGGTTTAAAACATGGAGCCATTATTGAATTTAGAACTTTATTCCGACCATGGTAAAGTTCCTAAACACAAAACTGACATGGTTTAAGCCTTGTCAAATATAAATCTTGTTTTGTAATAAGGCGGTTTACGACTATCAAAGATCCACGAATGACAGACCGGGACCAACGTTTAAACGTGCTTTCCAAAGCATGGAGGAGTCTTGGTATGTAAAGATGGTCACCCATCACGGACCAATTTCGGCAAGCGTAGCTTAACCTGATGGAGTTCGAGTGATTGGAGAGTGCGGAGCTCTGAGTCTAAACTTAAAGTGTGAGTACTATGACTTATTATTTTGTGCAATAATGATTGTTGTTGTGATTTTGAATGTTTTTTATTACATAATTATAATATTGTGAAACCAAGTTTCGGCATATTTATTCCACACCCACATTTATATCCTTATTTACTTTATGATCAACACAATTTAAATAATATATAATAGATAAAGTAAGATTGTCCTACAAAATTGTACGTTGTTCGACGTGCGGCTATTATTACGTAGCCATGAGCTCCTCCCCCCTACTTTTTACGTAACTTCATTGAAGCTAAATGGACCAGTGACTGCCTCGTTGGTCTAGTGGCCGCAAGCGCTACTGCTGAGCATGAGGTCCTGGGTTCGAATCCCGGGTCGGGCAAAATCTTATTAGATTTTTCCATCTGAAATTTCTCAGTAGCAGCCCGGAGTCTGGATTTGAGCCCGATTGATGGCAATAGGCTCGCCCCTATTACATGGGACTTAAACATAGCTGGCAAAATGTGGGTGTAATATAGGTACACCTCTGCCCAACCCTTCGGGGAATATAGGCGTGATTTTATGTTATGTTATTGTTTTTTTTTATCGTCACAAAGGGAGGTAAAGAAAGAAAAAAAAAAAGAAAAAAAGATTTAATTTGCAAATGGATTCAAATTCATATTAACTGTTCTAAAATGGCTACTCCTATAGGTACATAATTATTATGTGTCTCAGGCATTAAGTCCGCCTTAGTACAGTATTTTTTTTTACTTGTGCATTAAGTTTTAATAAATAAATTTTGCCGTCACAGGAATATCAGTACCGACGTCGGAATATAAAAGTAAACACTTTCTCTTTCAATTTGTGTTTTCAGTATGGATATTTTAGTTCTACGAGTTTATCAAGAGAACTGAAACCTGTATACTAGCAAAATTTATTTTAGCAAAACAACTGATGCTCGTTTTTAGTAACTACTCAATATTCAGTCAAAATCAAAATATTTGATTTCACTTGTATCTATGAAGTAAAGTCCCATGAGGGAACTTATGAAACGTCCGAAGCTAGGCGCAATATTTTAAACTTTATTACCAACTATACTGTATGAACTCTTTCCTTTTAATTTTGTAACGCTTTAAATACTATTTTCTATAAATTTACGTACACGCCACACCAAACCACGCCACCACCACGCCGACCAAACACGCCAGGTAATACCTGGCGTGTTTGGTCTCTCACACATTCCCTGCCTACATAAGCTGGTAGTGTGTCGGAGGGTAGACGAAACAGAACTGTGTAATTTTCTTTTTACTCTTGTTATCATCAATAATACTGTTGCTAGTCATGTTGTGCGATTACGCTTTGGGTAATAATCAGGTCAAAACCTATAATGTGATCCCCACTGACATACTGTGAGTGTTACCTGTTGTAGTTGCCTTCTGAATAAATAAACTAAAATATTATTGCATTGTTGGATTTACAACTCTCGCGGAGCCGAGCGTTAAAAATCCAATAGGTCGCTTTTATTTAGGTATTAATTTAGGTGTCGACTAGTGTTAATGAAAGCCGCGTATAAAAGCCAGGGGGTCTATAAGAAGATAAATCCGAAGTATCGGCTGAATGTTCGGCCGTTTCCTGACTACGGCGAAAAAAAGAAAAAAAAACGACAGTCAAAGAGATGTGATTGAAGTCGGATAGGGACTCGAATGTCAAAAAAGGAAACTTTGGGACTTCTTGGCGGGAAAGTGAAGCGTCATGTTCAGCAGTTTGTTTAATTTTCCAAAGTTTGTGTTTAGCCGAATATTAATGTGTAATAATGGTGGATTATTAACCATTAAGTGTTTGCGAACGTGCATTAGTGTAGGCAAATGAAACCAAATAGTGCAACTTCGCTTCAAGTTCTCTCAAGAAGTCCGCGTGAGGTCTCAGTAAAGTTCCACATCTTTACTGAAACTCAAGGGGAGTGGGCGGGGATATCATCATCATGCATTTATAATTAATTTCATCAATACTATACAAGAACTAAAACGTGACATTGGCTAAATGCACAAACCGTGCGAAGCCAGAAGGAAAAAAAAAAAAAAAACTGGTAATCAAGAAACGGCCGAACATTCAGCCGATACTTTATAATATCGCTTCGGAGTAGACCCCCAGTTTTGAATAAATAACTTTGCTTGCATTCCATTTAACTGGCTAACTCGCGAAAAGTTGTAGAACACCGAATAATAACTAGAATTCAACAACTCTCTACGGACTCACACAGTTAGTTCAAACTCGCCAATTTTGGTCGAAATGTTGAATGAAGTTTGTTAAAGTTTAAGGTACGATTTACATTGGGTCCTAAAGGAACATTGGTCCTGTTTGCTTGAACTAAAAGATTAGTGTGAAAAGACCTACACTGTAACATTGAACTAGTGTTATCTGGTTTATGTAATCCGTAGGGACAAAGAAACTAGAAAATATTGCGCGTGAAAATATTGGATAGCCACACAGTGGCGCATATTAAGACTCATATATATGCCAGTGACCTTGAGTGGTTAGCTTGGGTGTTCTGTACTGAGCTCACGCAACGCGTCGTACGTTCAGCCAGTAATAGGACTCGCCCATCAAGAAGCGCTGTCCCCATTTTGACGCATTATTAATTTATTATACACAAAATAAAAGGTATTTTAATAAAACGCGTATACTAAAAGATCAATGATTAAATTATCTTCAAATTGGTGACGGTTTCAGAAAAATACGCATGGTAGATTTTGCGCCATTCTCAGTTTTTTATCCGCGTTAGACATAACATTACAAATTAATTTCACTATGTACCTAATATAAACATAATCTAAAATATTCACATATTCAATTATTGAGAAAATGCTCTCATTTAACATATTTTTTTTTTCAAATCTTAAAACTACTCGTTTAGACGTGATCTTCAGTATAAAATCATTAAAAGTCGGTTATCGTCGCCTTAAGACGCTGACAACAGGTAAACCGCTGTCACTGTCAGACTGCCAACAAAAGAAACAGAAGCGCGATGACACAACGCTTGTGGTTTATTGCAAATTAGGAAGCAATTATTTATTTATTTAAAAATGAGTTGAGTAATCGAAAATAAAAAATCTAGTCGGACTCGCGTACCGAGGGTTCCGTACGTATATATGATGTTGATGATTTGTGAAAAACTGTGCTATTTAGGGACATCGTTTAATTTTTCCTGTAATCTTTACATGAACTTCTATCACATAGAATAATTTCAGATTATTATCTATGCAAACTTCAGAGATAAGGGGGGGGGGGAACGGTATTTTTTTTTTAATTTTTGTCAAAACTCAGAAACAATCTGCAAACAGCGTTCTTTTATATGATACTCCACATGCCCTAGTAGCCCCACTTCAAATTTTGTAGACCCCCTTTCAGTCTCTTTTGCAAAAAAGATATTTTTTTTTGTTTCCAAAATAGTTTGGCAAACGTCATCTAAAACTATTCTAAATTTCAAGTTGATAGCAGTAGTAGTTCTTGAGATATCCAGGTGTGACAGACAGACAGACAGACTTTGTCTCACCATAAGGGTTCCTTTTTACATTTTGGTACGGAACCCTAAAAAGACACAGAGACGGGAGAGTATTATCATAAGTATAGAATTTTATGTTAATATTATTAGCCACATCAAAATTTTAAATGTTTTACATTCAAAATCTTGATGTGGATAATAATAATAACATAAAATTCTATATTTATGATAATACTCTCACAAGCCGTTACTATAATATATTTTATTCCTTTTCTGGAATAAAATGTGTGCTGAAGTTTATCCATTAACCCTGAACTGGGGATAATGGCTCTAGAATTGAACTTCCTTTGAGCATCAAGCGTCTACAATTAAGGTCATATTTACTCTAAGGTACCAGCGCGAGCGATTAAGTAACACACAATAACAATGCCCTACATTTTGACAATTCAACATTCATTGCAAAATTCATACTATTTATGTACACATTGTAAACAAGCGTATTACAAATTAGAGGATTATATCCAAGATATGAATGCTTGGAAACATGCTGGTCCAGCTCCAAAGAACAATCTAGAGTCTAGACAAAATCAAAATAGTTGTTATTTTAATTGTAAATATAATTTATTATTTTTGTGACATTTATTTTAAATTCTGTGATTACTGACCTATTACTTTAAAATTCTTAAGAAAACGTGTATTTTTAACATGTTTGTAAATTGTGAGCACTGTATCTATCACATAATTTATCTATCATTGCTTATTTTTTAATTATTTTTACATAATGTGGTACCTATTATATACTAATTCTATTCTATGTGCATCGTCTTCACATAATAATTAATGTACCTACTTAAATACAAAATATTGAAAACACATTTTAAAAGAGTAACGGTGGAGTTTCTTGCCCATTCTTCTCCATTCGAAACTACATTCTGGAAGGGGCGACTAGAATCAATTTTTTTTTTTTTGTAAATTTTGACGTTCAAAAGTGCCTACTATTCAAAATAATTTGACTTCGACTTTGAATTTGCGTCATTTAAGTTTTCAAGAAGGCGATTTTATCTCCGGTACCTGTAGATTAATTCGTTCTCATGACGGTCCATGGTATACGAAGTAGCCTCTGCCGACACCACCCCTCGTAACTGATTTCCAGGTTTTTAGTGCATTACGTTTTCTCGCCATATAAAAAGATGAAAAAAACTAGAGCACGGATCTGTCCTATTTTGGTATTCTGACGGATAGTGTGGCCAAAAGTGCAATGACCAGTCTGGGGAAATTTTGAAGAACTGTGGCAGTTCTTTAAAATTTTCCCCAGACTGGTCATTGCACTTTTGCTTTTCCTCACTCCTCGCTTTGGATTTCCTCAATGCAGCGGCCCTCATTCGTGATCAAAGACCCAAGATACACGAATTACCTTCTTTTTTTTTGGGAAGGAAGTTATCAAATAACTTCTCCCGGGCGTGTCAAACTTTTACTGATTAAAACCCACCCATGTTCCTTCCGTTGCCTGTGTACCAGGGCCACGATATCCCTTTCGGACAAACTCAAAACCCTGGCAGGCATTGGCCCTAACGGACCCCGTCAGTTGGTGCTGACATCTCTTTGAGCGTGGAACACAACGCGCCGTCAACCCGGGCCTGAACCTTATCGGACGGCGAGCTACCCATCGCTCACCATCAGAATCAGCCTGTGACTTCCGATGCCCGGGGCGTCTCCTGCGGCGACTAGGGGCGCGAGGGCGCGAACCTTGCCTCTCCCTGACGCATTTCGCGAGCATTGACGAGCAGCTAGTGACGGCCTCCCATGTACTCTCGCTCCGAACCATGGCCTGAACCAGGGCGGGACGCGAGAGATCGCCGCCGCCGATCGCCTCCGTGAGGACACGGTGGTGCTCCGCCTAAGCCGGGCAGACCTCCACCGTGTCCTCCGGGCGATTCACACAGTGGTGAAAAAGAGGTAGAATAACTTTGGCAACATAATACAGCCTTGATGCACACCCCTTTCCGTATAAAAAGTGTACAGGTGGCAGGACGCCCATTTCAATGACAACATCAAACATTATCTGCCATTGTACGCAGTCCGCAGTCTTTGCGTAATCTATGCAGCATAAGACCATTGGCTTGATAAATTCACTACATTTATCAGTGAAAATGCGGACATTCAGCGGGGCGAGCACGGCCCACTGTGACATGACTTGGGTCACACATTTTATCACAGTTTGAGCGATAAAACCATTTTGTCTTAAAATGTTAGTACAAATTGACAAGACATAATTTATCATGTCTTGTCACAAACGTGTTGGAATGCCCGTGCTCGGCCCATAGCTCTGGAAAACTCTTCGGCAACCAAATGAGTGAAAAAAGTGATCTACATACGCTGATAATCGCGTGTTTATGACGTGTTATATTTTGATACATATCTACGATTAAAATTCCTTAAAATACCTATGTAAAAATTAGTTGTGACCACAAAGACGATTAGTAGATACTTAAAGAAGAGCGAACAGTAATTTTATAACACAGTTTTATCTTTGTCAACTTCAAACGATTAACAAAAGTAGGATGTTTTAAAATATATGTGTCGTGCTATTTGTATTTTAATTAGTTGACAAGCATTAAGAAGAGGAAGCGATCTTTTGATCTCTTACGGCTCATTCTTTGTCACAGTCAGTAATATACTTGACACCTTTTCTTATCTTGGAATCATCCGAATAATGTGGAAGAAAATTTGTTTAAAACAAAATCGAAAAACATGTTACACATAATTATTTTATGTTAAAAAGTTGGAGTTTTCACAGTTTATTTGTTGTACCTACCCCACACAAATTCGTATATCACTACATGCTATGCATCATTGACAGGAAGTTATAAAATATTTAAGAGCATTTACGACTTCCGGCAATTCATACAAACTTTCAAGTCCTTGTTTTTCGAAATGACTGAACCGATTTTAATGAAACTCATACGCATAAGCAGGATACAAAGGTCTAAAAAGTTAGTTAAGAAATTTTCGAAAAATTTTGCTACATCCAAATTACACCGATTTTAAATTTTCCATAGAATCAGAGATTTCCAGTTATCTGTTTTTAAATAAGACATTTCGAAAATGTTCTTATGAACATGTTCTTCATGTTCTTGTGTTGTGTTGTTTGTATGAAATGCCGTACGTCGTAAACGCTAAAACATAAAGTGGAAACACGTATTAACTCAAGAACTATCCAAGCAAAGTTATTAAAATTCTTCCTCTACCAAATAAAAAGAGAATCATCTATCAATATCTAAATCAGCCCAGTAGGTAATCACAGAGACATTGATGATGAATTGGTGATAAATGACAAACAATAAATATACTCGCTGAATGCATAACCTCTTCCTTTTTTTGAAGTCAGTTACCCATTAATTTTTTTTCATTGATTTTAATCAATGAAAAAAATTAATGGGAAGGACCTCGCGGCCGGTCACCTGATCGCTGGTCAGACCAAGTAACCGCCCTCACAGGACTCTTTGTAAGGACCGCCCTGAGTGAAGCAGAGAACCGAACGAAGTGGACGAACATCATACGTAAAGCCACGAAGGCCTTTCAGGAATACGGTCTTCAGTAAAGAAGTACGCGACCAAGAAAAGAAAAAGCAGTGAAGATAAATCCAAAAACATGACGTTTTTCAAAAACGTTCGTTTCTGGTCAAAAATATTGGGCTAACAAGAAACTTTGCTAAATTATTTTTTACTGAAAAGTGCAATACCCACTGCTGCACAAACGATCTTTACTTCGTTTGCTTAAGTACCGAATATACAATATTAGTTTTAGTATAATTATGCGAAACCCGAAACACGTGTCTAGTATTTCTATGTAAAGAATCTATGTACAAAATTTCAAAACTGTATCATGAAAAATCACAAAGATAAAAGGTTGTTAAGTTACCGGGTTGTCTGTACAAAAACATGCCTACGGCGCGCGGCGCCCCCGTGCCTCCAGGGTCGTCTTGCCCTCATCGATAATAATTTGGAAATAGGTACCCGTACGGCGATTGTATTGTAAGTAATTAAATGGTGATAACATTTTTTAAAATCACACTTAAATATTTTTGGGACAAAATATAACATGGTGTAAAAATGATTGAAATCGATTCAGTTCTTTATTCTGAACAAACTATATTCAGGTTTCGCATATACTAAAATTAATGTTGTATTTAATAATAGAAGATAGAATACTCTTTATTATCTACACCAATGGGCGGTCTTAACGCTAAAAGCTATCTTTTAAAGACAACCTTTGATAAGGGGCAGGGAGAGACAATACTGCAGGTAGTCTGTGGTGTACCATTTTTAACTGACTTCACAAATAGGAGGAGGTTCTCAAGTCCCCTTTTTTTTTTTTTTTTTTTTTAATGTTTGTTACCTCAGAACTCCGTCGTTTATGAACCGATTTGGAAAATTATTTTTTTAGTTGAAAGGATATACTTCCAGATTGGTCCCATTTTTTTCAAAATCCAGTTCTGATGTTGGTATCCATGAGTAATTGAGGGAACTCCTCAAATATTATAGGCATACCTATAGTAATTTTTATATTTTCATCAACAAGTCAATCATTTGCATTCAGAAAGTATAATTTGGTGAAGTGGAACAGATGAAGAAGGCCACAGATGGCGACCGGAACTTCTCAGTGATACGTAATTCACGGGTGGCGATGAGATATCTGGATTAAGATAGTTAAGCGAAGCCAATTTAAATAAATAGTTCTGATCAAAATGGTACCATCAAACTGATCTGATGATGAAGCCGGATGGTAGGCACTGGAACTCCGTTAAAAAACAATGTATCCTACCCGTGTTTGGTCTTATTGGAATTGTCATGAGATGCACTCTGGCTATAAATGATTTTTAACCGACTACAAAAAAGGAGGAGGTTCTCAATATAATTATATCTAGCCATATGCCCATATAAAAGGAAACCGTGACTGATTGGTCTATCAACACAGCTCAAACCACTGAACAGATTGGCCTGAAATTTGGCACGTAGGCATCCGCTACGAAGGGGTTTTTGGAAATTTGACCTTTAAGGGTGGAAAACGGGGTTTTGTTTGCATGAAAAATCTTATTCCTAGGGTTAATAAACTTGAAACTTGGACGAATACTTACGTAAGTAAATTATAAAGTTTATATTTTTTTGTTAACTTAACTTCAACGGATGGGATGTCAAAGCTTGTATAGAAGAATTTTAACGCGCGGTCCGATCAACTTGAAACTCAGTATTTATACTTAAGACCAAAAATGAAGAATAACTTGTATCAGGGTTTTTCGAAAATCTACCCATAACGGGGTGAAAAGGGGTAGTCAATTTTACAAGAGAGGATTTTACTACGTGGCTTGATTAACTCGAAAATTGGTATAACCTCTATGTCAAATAATGGAAAAGTCGCAAACCACTTTAAAAATTAACCTCTGTGGGGGTAAAAGGGGATGGATACAGTTTGTATGAAGAAAATCTTCTTTCGTTGATCTATTAACTTGAAACTTAGCCTGAATACTTCATCATCAGTCTCCTGCCCTAATCCCAATTTATTTGGGGTCGTCGTAACATGTCGAATTACACTATAGATTTAATACATACAAAAGGAAACAGTGACTGACTTACTGACTGATCTTCAACACAAAGCTCAAATCACTGAATTGATTGGGCTATTTGGCACACAGATAGTTATTATGACGTAGTTAACCGCTAAAAACAGATTTTTGAAGATTTAACCCCTTAAGGGGTGTAAAATAAAACTTCCTGTCTCTGTTGTTTTCATAGCAAGTAGTAGTATACGAATTGGTGTGGGGTAGGTACCACTAAAAAGTGAAAAATAAATACTTTTTTACAAAAAAAACAACCGACTTCCAACAAAAACACCAAAAAGTGAAAAAAAAAATTAATTTCGGAAGCACATAACATAACATTACGCCTTGTTTCCTCGAAGGGTAGGGCAGAGATGTACCTGTAGTACACCCACATTTAATATTATATTTAATTAAATTTCGGAAGTCGGTGGCCATAAACGAAAATACAAAACCAAAGACACCGACTTCCGAAATTAAATTAAATATTATATTAAATGTGGGTGTACTACAGGTACACCTCTGCCCTACCCTTCGAGGAAACAAGGCGTGATGTTATGTTATGTGCTTATGAAATTAAAGTTATTTTTCACTTTTTATTGTTTTTGTTGGAAGTCGGTTGTTTTTTTTGTAAAAAAGTTTTTTTATATAGGTATAAAAATAAATACATAAAATATATTATACTTATATAAATATACAAAATAATAATCATGAAACAAGTACAAAGAACGAAGTGTCATGAGGAAACAGGCATATTACTTTCCTCTCCCATAAAAAAGTTATTCAAACTAACATTGACCTTATTCTCAAGGGTAATGGCTACGAGAAAGCCTGCAAGAATATTTATCATGAGCGAAAAAATATTATAATAGGATGGACAAATAATGGATTTGAAGCGTCATTCTGAAGGACCGGCAGTTTCATAACGACTTTTTTTGTCTTTATTACATATGAAATCATAACGTGCCCTGAGATTATTTTTGTTCTTATTCTGCATCGTGATCAACATAGGGCCCCATTTGAGGGAGAGGCAAGGTTCGCGCCCTCGCGCCCCTAGTCGCCGCAGGAGACGCCCCGGGCGTCGGGAGTCGCAAGCCGATTTCCGGCCACCGTAGGCGCGGGCTTGCGGACGGTGAGCGATGGGTAGTTCACCGTCCGATAAGGACCAGGCCCGGGTCGACGGCGCGTTGTATTTCACGCGCGCCTCAAAGAGTTGTCAGCAGCAACTGACGGGGTCCGTTAGGGCCAATGCTTGCCAGGGTTGCGAGTTTGTCCGAAAGGGATATCGTGGCCCTGGCACACAGGCAAATGAAGGAATACGGGTGGGTTTTAGTCAGTAAAAGTCTGACACGCCCTCCCGCTCCGCCCAGAGCGGGAAAAGTTATTTGATAATTTCCCACCCAAAAAAAAAAAAATAGGGCCCCATTGGCGGCACGGCATGGCAAGGTATTTTTAAGCAACGATTAAAAATATAACTTAGGTAATAGTATGGAAATAAAGTTGAAATTTCAATGTTAACGGTCGTAAGTACAAAACAAAACCGGTCAAGAGCGAGTCGGACTCGCACACCGAGGGTTCCGTACGTATATGATGTTGATGATTTCTGAAAAACTGTGCTATTTAGAGAGATAGTTTTATTTTTCCTGTAATCTTTACATAAACTTCTATCACATAGAATAATTTCAGATTTTTATCTATGCAAACTTCGGAGATAAGGGGAGGGAACGGTATAATGTTTTACATCTATCATCAAACGTCGGAGGCTTTGCAGCCAAAAAAAAAATGTTTGGGAATGTGCAAACAGAGTTCTTTCATATGATACTCGTACCCCACATGCCCTAGTAGCCCCAATTCAAATTTTTAAGACCACCTTGCAGTTCTTATTGCAATTTTTTTTTCTTGTTTGCCAAATAGTTGGCCAAACGTCATCTAAAACTATTCCAAATTTCAAGTTGATAGGATTAGTAGTTCTTGAGATATCCAGGTGTGACAGACAGACAGACAGAAAGACTTAGTCTCACCATAAGGATTCCTTTTTACTATTTTGGTACGGAACCCTAACAATACCGCGCTATGCTAACATTCTATGAACATTGAAAATTTCAATTTAAGATATATTTTTATTCGTCACCTAAAAATTCCTTGCCATGCCTTGCCGCCGATGGGCGCCAGGCCTAAGTATACAATTTGGGGATACAAACACCTGCGGGCCGAGCACGGGCGTGCCAAGACGTTTGTGATAAGACATGATAAATTATGTCTTGTCAATTTTTACTAGCATTTTAAGACAAAACGGTTTTATCGCTCAAACTGTGATAAATGTGTGACTCATGTCATGTCACAGTAGGCCGTGCTCGCCCCGCTGCTCTCTAATTGCGTAACACACTATCAATCACAATCTGAATGTTTTTGAAGTATATTGCTAATCCATTGCTTCATAATTATGTTCGAAAATATTCTCAGCTCAACAACGTAAATAACGCAATTAATTTTGTTGAGCTATCAAAATGAAGCCTGTAGCGGCACCAACATCGCCACATGCGAACTACGCGTCACTCTGACGTCACGCAAAATCC